>OY037010.1:3606297-4808396 GCA_955831195.1 Pilophorus perplexus | reverse complement strand
TTACACCTAACTAAAACCTTTCCAAACCCGTTCTTTAGATCTGAAAACCCTGCGTAAGCAACAAAGATCTATGAATGTTCAATTTTCGGTTTTAAAATAACAACGACGGACATTCGTTCTTGATTCTAAACATCAACCGGACACATTTTGAGGCTCTTTTACGCACAAAATACATTCAGAGAATAAAACAAAAGTAACCAATTGATTAGTTGCGTCCGGAAAGTGTCAGTTGAGGATTTCACTTCCTGAGTTGAATTATGTGCAGATGATGGCGATTAATACACCAGGCTTGCATAGGTGCTTAATAAAATGAGGAAGTCAAAGAGGATGATGAAAAATCGCGAGGGAACAAAAGATGCACCGAACGCGTTCGACAGTGATTGATAGGGTTCTCACGTTTTACTGAAGGCCGCACGATGATTTATTGCAGTGCTGGAGGTAATGAGGCGTTGTGTAAAAATTGATTAGGTTTCGGGGATGATTAAAATGTACCAATAGACGGTAGAAATGGAGTGTTTATGAGGATTTTTAAAAGGGTACATTTTAACCTGTTGGTTTTGGTGGGCAATCGCCTGAAGCAAAACTAGCGCCCAGTCAACGAGGAATGTCCGGAGGTATCGCGGTTTGCAGCCTCTGCGGTTCAGGGACCGCTCGACTCGAGTAAGAATAGCCCGCCGAAGAAAGGGAGCACACAAGAGATGTTGGAAGAGAAGTAAGTGACACTGTTGTGAAGGACTCGGTGGAAATGGAAAGTGGTACAGACTTGGGAAGGTATCTCGTCCTAGCGGTCTCATACTGGATCCCGTTTCCCCTCCTTAGCAGACCACCCGACATATCGAGATTAGCGCGTTCAAATCCGGACCCGCCCGTATGAATTATCGGCGGTTGGAACGATGTGGCAATTAGGTGCGTACCTGGACTCACATCGAAGCATTAAAGTGCTTGACGGGTACCTATGCAAACCGGCTCGAAAAATTGCTTGTCACATAACGACCAGTACTGAGGATGCCGTAAACGTTTCAGTAAAATATAGCTTTTGGGGCCAAAAGGTGAAAAATATGCAGCGCCATAAGTAAACACTGCGAATTTTATACTTGTTACTTGTGCAGAAATTTAATTCTGTCAATAATTTTTTTTTTTTTCCCGAAATTTTTTGTTTTTTACTTGAAAAATATTCTACCACCTGGGATCGTTCAAAAATCCCATTTGTAGCCCCATGAAAGCCCTATTTATCGCAACAGTGAAATCGGATCGTTCGGGGACCCCCAAAAATGGATTCTACGTCCAAAAATACTTCGAAAACGACTCCTAACTCGACCCCATAGCCATAAGCCTTTAAAAACAAGCCATCAATTGAATTGAATAGATGAGCGCAACCTTTTTGTTATTACGAGAGAAACTAAGAAACAGTAGGTATCTAGCGACCAAACTATGCCACACAGCACATCAAAAATATCCACGTGATGCTCATTACGTAAACAACTGCACCCTAACGACCGATGCTTAAGAAAACCTTATGCCGATCAGAGGTAACGAACGGCTCAGGCTGCAAAAATCGTTTTGGAGTCGTTGGAATCAGCCTAAAAAGCTCATTCCATAGACCCTTGTACCAACGAAATCGGACAAAAACTTTCGTCCCCCTTTTGAGGCCTCCTTAGTTACACATCAGAGATAAACAACTTTCGTCGTGAAGTACCTCCCGAAAACCGATGAAAGGGATGAGGGAGGAAAAATCAAGGTAGCCTATAACCACCCCACGAACTCGCTGATCACAATGAGACCACCCTCATGAAAATCTGTTGAGCCGCTCGGGCGTGATGCTCTGTACACAAACAAACAAACAAAAAAAAAAAACACAAAAAAACATACATGTCGAGGAGGTGAGCGCACCTTTCCATTTTTTGGAAAAAGGTTGCGCTAAAAAACATACATGTCGAGGAGGTGAGCGCACCTTTCCATTTTTTGGAAAAAGGTTGCGCTAAAAAACCTCCCATAGCACCATTTTAGCCCCATAGCGCCCCACGGGTTTGAGCGATCGGGCTGAAAACCTCGCGGGCACAACTGGATGGTAAACCGAGTATTTTGTCAAAATTTCAGGTTTTAAAAAAATACCTACTGCCCAAAACGGCGGACAGACATTTCGGATTTGGAATCTAGACATCTTGAAACGGATAATTTCAAATTTTGAGGCCGATCGGAGTGGTAACATAGGTGTATTATTCCAAGAATTTAATGTAGTAGGTGCGAGAAATCACCCTTACGCGGGGACCTCTGGAACCCTCATGAATGGAAGAAGGAAGTGCTTCTGTGCTTGACTGCAGGATCGCGACCGCCCAACACGTAATGGTCGTAATGAGAAAGGGAGAAACTCCGGACTGGACGGGGAGTCTGTTGACCCCTTGTAAGGTCCCATGAGAGTGGGGACGAACCTGTGGAACCCAGACCCGCCTAGGACTTCGCCGTCAGGGCCCTAAGGTGATGCTAATCCAATGGAGGAGACTAGGGAGAGAGAATCAGGCGAGTTTAGTGCTCAGCCGCTTTGAGTCACTCTGACGTCAGTACGAGCGAAGGAGTCGTCACTCTCTTTTGTCTCCCACAGTAATTTATAACACTGGACATTTCAATAACTTTGAAAAGGCTAATTTTTTATTAAAATCATTTCAACTCCTTTAAAACCTAATTTTAAAAAATCCAGCGTGGGAACCAGTTTCGAGCTATTACGCACATCACCGACAAGAGTGATATCTGATATGCTCAACAGCTCGTACTTAGTGAGGAGACACTAGAAGCAGAAACCAGTTTTTAAGGAAGCAGACACTTGTTAGAAGAAGCAGAAACCGGTTTTGAAGGGGCAGACGCCTGTTAGAAGAAGCATAAACTGGTCTTGAAGGGGCAGACACATGTAAGATGAAGCAGAAACCGATTTTGAAGAGGCAGACACTTGTTAGAAGAAGCATAGACTGGTTTTAAAGAGGCAGACACTTGTTAGATGAAGCTGAAACCGGCTTTGAGGAAACAGTCGCTTGTTAGAAGAAGCAGAAACCGGTTTTGAAGGGGCAGACACTTGTTAAAAGAAGCTGAAACCGGTTTTGAGGAAACAGACGCTTGCATGGAGGAATAGAGAGGAGAGCTCACTAAATAGGACTTCATGTGCCACAGTCGACGGTGGCGCTATCCCTACAGAATGTAGAGAACTACATATAATACCTTCAAATCCAACTAGAGTGAGCTACTAGCCCCAAATTCCTCACGAAACGGATTTATCTTCCACTGTTGTGCTACTACAGATAAATTAAAGGAAAAATTGATAAATATATAACGAACGAATAACGAAATTGATTGTGTAGTTGAGTACACTGGGAATGGAAACGACATGTCTGGGCGGAATTTGCAGGGCGCCATCTTCTGGTTCAGTTTTGGTAACTTACCACCTTCAAAGTTCACTACGTCTCGTAGGGGTCGCGCTGCAGTCGCAACCCCCCCCCCCCCCCCCCCCGGCGTTCCGCCACTGGGTTGGCGTTTTGGGAACGGCGTTTAACAGAGAGTGAGGACTCCTCTCTATTCCTCCATGAGACGCTTGTTAGAAGATGCATAAACCGGTCTTGAAGGGGCAGACACATTTAAGAAGAAGCAGAAACCGATTTCGAAGGAGCACACACTTTTTGGAACAAGCAGAAACCGGATTTTTGGGAACATAAACTTGTTTTTAGCGTGCAGAAACCAGTTCAAAGAAAAAACAAAAGATCATGGACATGTTACGATCGAAGTGTTATTGTCGCTCGCACAAGTTTTAGTGAATGGGCATACTACGTACAGTTGTCATTTCTCAATGGTATTTCGAATAGTAGGTCTGGCAAACCTGCCGGTACGGTCAAATGAGTTCGCACTTTCGTCGTTCAACTGTTTGCTTTTCGACGGTCAACCCGCAAGATCTACGCAAATACAACGTATGTTTGAGCCACCGCATTCGCGAAAGCAGTCCACGGCGGTTGAACATGACTTTCAGAACGTCACCAGTCTCGAACGGGTCATGTTGTTGACGGGCAGATTTCGCGAGTAATTTTGTGTGTACAAGAGCCCTACAGCGTGAAGCTCTGTGGGGTTTTAGGGGGCTAACCGAGGGAATATTGAAAGGTCTCAACAGCGGTGTCGATTGAGGCGTCATTTTCGAAGTAATTTCGAAAATAGTATGAGTTTATGAGAGTGCTACACCTACCCATACATAACTATAACCATTATAACAAATAATTGAAAGAATAATATCTCATCCCATCTGAACTCATTTCCCGTCCAGCGGCCCGAAATTCACGCGTTCGCTCCTTCTATCAACAAATCCGTTACCAACTTCTTTGCTCAGCCGACAAGATCCTCGGATTTCACGCCTTTGACCCCTCAGGGGTGGCAGTTTCCGGCCACGAAAATGTGTGTAACCGAGAACCCTAATTATCTCGCCTCTTAGGAGGGTTTGCGTAACAATCCGATCCGTATACGAGATGGAGAAAGAAAAAAAAAAAAAACGACGCCGAAGAAGAGAGAAAAAAAACCGACGGAACCTGTTGGACAGATGGGGGAAGTCACTTTCTACAGATTCGCATGCATTTTTTCTTTTCTTTTTCAAAGCTACTAATCAGGTGAATGCGGGAAGAAGCAAGTTCTGCAGAAGTGCAACGCTTTCTCACCCAAAATTGGGCAACACTCGAATCTGAATACACCCACGATTCACGATATGCCTGAGGACATGTATACAACACGAAATGTAAGAAAACACGCAAAACATTTTACACAAGGGTTTATCATTCTCTTGTTTATTATTTTGTATAAAATTGTGCAAAAATTGTTTCTGTCAATAAAAAATAAAAATTGGAAAAAACAATAATATTGATTTTATAAATTTTACAGTTATATTATAACTGTACAGTTTTTGGACAGATACGAAACACCCGAAAACGGATACTACGTCCATCATTGCTTTGAAAACGCAACCAATTACAACCTTCTGACGCCCATTATAACATACTAGTGGTCAAATACCCGGCATTGCCCGGGTATGATTTTAAAACCTTCCCCATGTCATGTTGAGTACGTGTACCAAATTTACCGTTATTTGGTTGTCTGGATCTTGAGTTATAAGGGAACGGACAGACAACAAATGCGTCTTATAATATAAGAGATAATTTAAGAGAGATAATTTTTAATGTACATTATAACATTATAATTAATAAGCAATATTAAATGGGGCAAATTAGTACCACATATCCCCACGTAAAAGTCGGGTGGGTCTGGTACCCCCAAAATGAAACGACACCCAACTCGATCACCTTCCAAAACCCCACCTGTAGCCCCATTTGTAGCCCCAAGTATTAGAGCGATGGAGCTGAGAACCTTGCGGGCACAACGCGAAGCAGAACCGAGTATTTTCCTTCGAATATTTTCCTTTTTCCTTGGCATTCATCACTCCTCAATCCATGGAAATGGGAGGGCTCGGCCAACTTCCGTACCCAAAGATCTCACTACTCCCCCCCCCCCCCCCCCCCTCCAAGTCTAAGGGACACCGCTTTGATGAGTGCCACCAGCAGGCGAACCAGGTTGAGCCTCTCCTGAGATGCGCGCGAATAGGCGCATTTGCGCCCAACTTTCTTATTTTAAATGGGAACCCCTAATTTTTTCGCGAATTTGGATTCCTCTGTCAATTTTACGTCCGACAAGCGGGTTGAGCGAAATTTTCGATGAGCGCAAATCCGTGCAGCTCCTCCTATCTCCGTTATTTACTGTCCGATTGAGTCAGCGTTTCCTCCGTACCCTGCCTAGAGATCCGAATTTTAATACGAAATTCCCAAAGAAGGAATTCCGACGATGGACAAATTTAGACGGCGAGTTTAATTTTAACGATTTGAAAAGATCAAGCGCGCGTCTGCCGTGTCTTGGGAGGGTGCCAGGGACCTTGGAACGATGGAGAGAACAGGAGAACGGAGGGTGCCAGGGACCTTGGAAAGTTGGATCGAGGGGAAACTTTGAGGGGAAGTTTTTGGAAATGGTTCATTCTGCACTAATTTCAGATAATAGAATATTATATTCTGGTGTGTAGGAAGACGATTTCTCTCTCTATTCCCCAGCCAATTTTACGCACGTTAAATTTAGCGCATTGAGCGAGTGTCACTTGGGCGAGCGAATCGAGCCCCCCTGTCAGAAAAAATGGTTTTTTTTTTTGTTTTTTTTATTTATTTTTTTTTTTTTGTATTTATTTGTTTAAGTCCATTACAATAGTAATATACCTTAATGATTAGTAGATAGACTGGGTTGTTACGGGACTGGAGTATATAAACATGGCATGGTTATGTGTCTTAGTTGAAGTACGATGAGTTGCAGATCAGTCTGGGATGGTGGGGATGAATTGAAGTATGTGTCTGGGGCGTTGGAGTCGTTGTGATGAGAAGGGAGCAAATCCGCCAGCCGCGAGTTGGTTGTGGTGGTCGGAATATGTAGCGACGAATTTCTCTATGAAGGTCTGGCGAGTTACGGTTGGGGAGCTCACTTTGAAGTCGTTGTAGATGGTTTCATTTCTGACGAATGGGGGGGCGTGGACTATGTTGCGTTGGAGGATGGCGTTTTGGCTGCTCTCAAGGCGCCTGAATTGCGAGTCTGAGCAGGTTCCCCATATAGGGAGGGCGTTGGTCCATAAAGGTCGAATAAGCGTTTTGTATATTAGAAGTTTGTTATCCAGAGAGACGTGGGGGTTGGAAAGAAGAGGCCTGAGTTGGGATGTCCGGATTCTGGTTCTTTTGATGAGGTCGGAGATGTGTTCGTGGAAGGTGAGCCGACGGTCAAGAGTGACACCGAGGTATTTGAAGTGAGGGGCAGTGGGGAGGGTGGTACCGCAGTAGCTCACGGTGGGATCGTGGAAGTTCCTCCGATACGAGAAAGTGACAGAGATTGATTTAGCTGGGTTGATTTTCAGGCGCCACTTAGTGCTCCATTGTCCTAGCCGTTCGATGTAATTTTGCAAGACCTGTGCTACCTCAAGAGGATCTGCTCGGCTCACAGCGTATACCAAGTCATCCGCATAGAGTCCAGAAAAGTCCGGCGTTGTTGGTAAAGGAATATCGTGACAGAAGATCGTATAAAGATACGGCCCTAGAATGCTGCCCTGCGGGACCCCAGCTTCTATCGAGCGGGAGGAGGAAAGCTCATTCTGAATGTCAACAGTGAAGGTCCTGTTGGTGAGGTAGCTGGCAAGTATGTTGTACAGGTTAGATGGAAGGTGAGGTTTGATCTTCCGAAGAAGGCCAACATGCCAAACGCGGTCAAAAGCCTGTTGAGCATCGAAGAATGTGGCCTTGCAAACTTCCTTCTTTTGAAATGTATCCTTTATGAAATTTGTAAGGCGTTGTAGCTGCAATGGACACGACAGAGAATCCCGGAATCCGAATTGCTGTTCTGGAATTAGATGGTCGGTATACCGAAGAAATTGTCGTAGTAGAAGTTTTTCGAAAATCTTGCCGAGCAATGAGAGTAGACTGATAGGGCGGTCGGAGTCAGTTTCATTTTCTGGTTTGCCGGGTTTGAGGACCATAATTATATTTGCATGTTTCCATTGATCAGAGAAAAAGTGGTCGGGCGAGCGAAGCGAGGCCTTATGTCTGAGTGCTAGTGCATTTAATGTTGATCACCGCTGATAAAGTTAATACCTATTCAAAGAAAAATAAACCAAAACTGCAGTTTGCTGCACATTGTTCAATCATTGATGAACAAAATTCACGACTTACCCCTCTTTTGCATCATAATACCCTAAAAAATCAGAAACATCACTTTACTTACATTAAGGAGCAAAATATAGTAGCTATTTAAATGTTAAAATACTCGCTAATTCGATTACAGAAAGTTTGTTCGTTCTTATTCAGCTAAAAATGAAAGTGGAGTGGTCGGACATATTTTGGGTAGGTACCTCCCCTAATCTAAATCGAAAATTTCCTCAAAATCCAACCTCATTCGGCTCCTAGGTCCAAACCTCAACAACATTGTGAGACCAACTATGAATACCGAGTATTTACCAATATTTCACGGTGGCAGACCGTTACAACACGAAAAAGGAAAAATTTTGAGCCGAACTCATCTCCGTCCGAAAGCCGCCAATCAACGGATGAGTAATAATCAATCAGGAATCCGTTAGGTATTGGGGACTTTGATCAGAAACTCATTTACAACTTCGTTTCCTATGCGGTCAAAAAACTACCAGTTTCCCCACATTTTCCTGACGAACCCGAGAGGAAATTACTTTTTGCGTCCATCGAAGCTAATCATATAAGCGGAAATGAACGAGAAACCAGTAACGGTCATACATGGGTTTGGCGAATAGTCCTCAAGTTTCAACTTTTTCGTAGGAGCAACTATCAGTCATCGCGCTTGTTGCTGCAAGTTGAAAACCGAAAGCGAGAAAAAAAAAACTGCATCCGATGCTCATTAAAGTAACTTGAGTGCCGGAATAGTAAAAATGTGAAAGGTGAGAACACCATGTAGTTATCACCTTTGATGGAACACCGACAGCAACGCTTTCATGATTCGATCTTATCCGCACGTGATTCCCCAAAAGATTGCAGCCATGCATATATTCTTTTTTAACAAAGGGGGCCAACCACGTAATATTACATGCATGACTCGTGTGTTCGGGGTTTTCATTCCTCGGCTTTGGAACTCGGTGTGTCTTTTATGTTAGGATATTCACCCGATATTAATATAGAGTCTATAGATCAGGGGCGGATTCAATTTGACAGCGCCTAAATTTAGATAAAATAAAAGCATGGTATGTGAATTAGTTGGTACTGTATACACAAACAAAATAGAGGCTTCAAGCTAGTAATGTGCATTTTGCACATTTCTTCAGTTAAGTACATCACAGCTTATCAACGATAAGAAAGAAAAAAAACGCTGCAAATTTTACACAAGGGTTTATTATTCTTTGATATAGGTTACTTGGGCAAAAATTTAATTCTGTGTCAATGGAAAAAATTGTAGAAACTTTTTTTTTTTTCAAAAATTCTTCATTTTTTACTTACTCGAAAAATATTTAACCTCCTGTGATCCTTCAAAATCCCATTTTTAGCCCCATGAAAGCCCTATAGATAGCTGTGATACCACAAGTAATGGCCAGTATCAACTAGGAAGTGCCTATTACCAGTTTGAGAATATCCCTTGCTCTTGATCTGGAGAAGAAGTCTCGTTATACAGTCTCGAAGTACAGTTCTACGCTCTCCCTTGTTTCTGACCTGGAGATCTCACTCAACCGGAGACTTCCTTGGCCTTCTTTGGCGAGGACGTCAGCAGTGTTGTGAATGCTCTTAATTTGCCCAGATTGGGTCCCAGGCTTCATCCCAACGCAAACATGCAACGGTGCAAGCTCCACATTCTCGCCCCAGTTGGTTGGAGGATGTTTGTCGTCGGGTTAGCATTCTCAGGATCCATACTTGAGTTGGCGAGGATTACCCCTGGGTTTGCTGGGCCAGATGTGCTGGTGGAGGCAGTGGGGGCGAGCAGCGTATCTCTGGAGAAGTCCTGATAGCTTGCGCCTTCTATCCGCCACCGATTCCCTCAGACATACTTGCGTTCATGGGAACATCTGAGGGTCCTGACGACGTTGATGATTTGGAGGAATCTACAGCCCCTTTGGGTTTCCCTTTCCTACTGGTGACACATAAATTTACATCAGTCTACTTACGTGAGGCCTGTGCTGGTGTCGACTAGAAGGCGAGCACAGTCGAGACACCCTCGCGCTGCTGCGTAGTGCAGCGCGAGGGCTCCATTCGGAGAAGGTTCCAGAGAAGGCATGTTCGCCTCCCAAAGTAGCCACCGCACCACCGATGCTACCCCCTCCCTGCAACAGAAAAAGTACATTAGTTAGATTCATCCACATTGTGCGTGTACCCGCAACAAGAACTCAAGTCCATAACCTTAGTTGGAGTAAAACGAAAAAACTGATCAGCCTCTCAAAATTTGAAGCTAATCACATGTTCTTAATTTTCATACACATTATAAGCTCAAACAAAACGGGAATTGCTTTTGGCCTCAAAATATTATGTACTCTTCACCCCTCAAACTACGAAAAGCCGACAGAATTAGGTCCGTTCTTGCACGAATCAAGGCCTGGAGTATGGAAAACACCAAGAATAGTAAACAAAATCGTACATTTGGGTACGAAACGTTCTCATGTTCCGTAAAAAGGAATGATGGAATGGTATAGGGGGTGCAGGGGGGTCATGCGGGCAGTTTAAACCATTTTTTGCACAGGTACCTTGGTTTCAAATCTCGCTGTAACTGGTTACAATGGAGTTTCGGGTACCCCAGTCTCAGAAACAAAATCCTGGATCAGCCCCCTTCTCAACAATATAGAAGGAAATCTTGAAAATGTTGGAATCTAGCGAATCTTCTATTTCTTATTTTGGTTTATTATTCTTGGAATACAACAAAAAACAATTTTTTGAAACAAAAAAATCCAAAAAACAATTTTTTTGAAAAATAAAAAAAAATTATGAAAAATCAAAAAACAAATTTTCATCGACAGAATTAAATTTCTGCACAAGTAACGTATATCAAAGAATAATAAACCCTAGTGTAAAATTTGCAGTGTTTTGGTTTATTATTCTTGGAATTTTGTGGGTATCATTGTGTTTACCGGATACGGCCTGAAAATGGATTGTGAAATATGTAGGAACCATTTTTCTGTAGAAGGAATTATCTTTCACGTATAAAAACAAGTAATGGCGTCGGAAACAGACGGCTATCCAAGCTAACCGAGGGACGCGAGAGTCGGTCAGCTAAGTTCGGAGGTAGCCCTCGGAGGACGGATAACAGAGGGCCAAAGTGGCATTGATAAACAACATCTCGTGAAGTTAGCCGATGGATGCAGGTTAGCCGAGGGCCAACTGCGATTGATAAACGCACCCTTAGTAAATTACATGGTTAACATCTGAAACACTTTCAA
This sequence comes from Pilophorus perplexus, assembly GCA_955831195.1. Classification (NCBI taxonomy): domain Eukaryota; kingdom Metazoa; phylum Arthropoda; class Insecta; order Hemiptera; family Miridae; genus Pilophorus; species Pilophorus perplexus. The sequence continues at coordinate 4,797,424 of OY037010.1, read as the reverse complement.
ACTTACCTCAGCAACCCTACACAAACAGACCCCAAACATACCTAATCACCAGCAGTTAAAAAGTAATGTCACTAAATATCAGAAGACATGGAAGAAATGCCTATTCCATGATTATTCCTTATTCCATGATCAGAAGACTCTTCTGAGAAGACTCTTGAAAAGTGTTTTCCCTCTTCTGATAGCTTATCAGTTGCTGCTGCTTCTACTTCATTGTGGTGGTTGCAAGACCATGACGGACGTAACCATGAATTCCAGTACCTACTGTCCAAGGCCCCGGTCTGTCTGTCGTGCAAGAAGGAATCTAAGGGACATTAGGCTTGTCAAGTCACGAACTTGAGTCCCTTTTTGCACAAATCACTTCATCGGGGAGTGCCGATAGAATGTCGCTAACTAGAGGAACCCCCAAAATTTGGGGATTTAATCCTTTAAATCCTATGAAGTATAAAATTGATAAACTGTTACTTAGGTCCCCATTTTGTAAGAAGCAATTCAACTGTAATTCAGACGCATACGAATGCGGCATGTGAGTCACGTACAGATTTCGCTTTGGTCCTCCTATATAGGAGTAGATCTATGGATTGAAATATTTGAAGTGCAGTTTTATAATCCATCCATAGATCTACTCCTATATAGGAGGATATCAGGAGATCTCCCCTCAGGGGATCTCACAAAACGTGCGCTTACTTACCAACTGGTCCACAAAGCGTAGGTAGACCTACATACCTGTATTCCAACGTACTCAACTAAATAATTATAAACGAACTTTAAAACGATATATTCTCGAAGAACCAAATACATGAACATTACGCCACGGAGGCTAAACAACGAATCAGTGAAGTATGGTTTTAAAGATGGCTGACCTACGACCACCCATTGGGTGGCACCCAATCTGACGGGAATATACCTATGTAACTACATATGCTCACTTGACAGAGGACCAAAGTTTTGATCGCATGTTGTTATTGCCAACAGTAAGGACTGCAGTGACTGCATAACTAATGCGAAGACAAGAAAAATTTTCTTGACATTAATAATAAATGTCAATTGAGGCTCTGAATGAAGGCTCCTCAAGGGTTAAATAGGGTATTGAAAGAAACCGGTAGTAGTCACTGACCAAAATATGAAAACGCCGCAAATTTTACACGAGGGTTTATTAGTCTTGTATATAAATTATCCAAAAATTAATTCTACGCCCTAAATAAAAGGTACCTACTTAGGTGTCAATATATTTTTTTTTTTAATTTAATTATTCAAAAAAAGTTTTTTACTATGCTCTTGTAAAGTTAGTGGTCGGATGTGGGACCCAGAAAAATGGATTAGGCGTCCAAAATTGCTCCTCATTTGACTTCCTAGCATCTTTAAAAGCCCCATTTGAAGCCTCATGAAATAAATAAAATTTATTTAATAAATCCTCTCGATTAAATTCGATGGTTCCGAAACCCCCCAAAAATGGACTCAACGTCCAAAAAATACTTTGAAAACGATCCCTTAATCGACCCCATAGCCGAAACCCTTCAAAAAAACTCTCCTGTCGCCCCACAGAGCTCCTCGGGTTTGGGCGCTCGGACTGCAAACCTTGCGGTCACAACTAGAAACTAGTGACCATCTGATGGTAATCCGAGTATTGGTCAAATTTTCAGATTTTCAAAAAAAAAAAAAATCCTCCCGCTTATAACGGCTCCGACGGCGGACGGCGTTCGTTTTTGGATTCTAGACATCTTGAAACGGTTAATGTCACATTTTGAGACCGATCTGAATTTTCGACCCCCGTCGCGATTACATGGGTGTATTATTCCAAGAATAATAAACCAATACATCAGATGTAAGCTTCACGCTAATAAGCTTCACGTGAATATGCCTGGTACCTACCAGGCGGGACTGGTGATGGCAGAACAAGGGGGTGCAGTCACGGATTTGTGATAATATTTTATGAAAATATTATTGCACCCAACACAGATAAAAAGTACCTACTATCAAGATTTGCTATAGTTCATTATTTATTTGTTTGTTTAAAAATTCCAATTAACTATTACCAGTTTCCTTTCATTTCCTGGGTACACGCTGCAAACCTGGTAAAGGTGAGGTTGGCCGTCCCATGTCGCGAATGTCACACTTATCACTCACGCCTAAACGGGAAAACTCCCTCAAGATGAAATCAATAGAGTTATCCAACAAACGCTTTATGAAATGAACAATGAAACAATCGAATGCAACGAACGAATAAAAAACTTATAAATGAGACAAACGCAGATCACCGAGTTCAGAAAACACTTCCCAGAAAACATGGAAGCACACTAAATCCCTGATGCCATCCCCTCAGAAGCTGCTTCTGGTAAAAAATACCTTTGTGGGAAAACTGAAAAAATCAGAAACCTTGGTCGATCGAAATTTTATGATTTCATACCGTACAAAGTAATATAGCAACACCAAAAAGTTTTCAAAATATTTCAAAAGTAAGCCCCTATTTTTTCCATGATTTGAGACAGATTAGATCCTGAAAAAGTCCCTCATTACAAACGAAAATTCCCTGCCCATGAACGAAGACTGCCAACACTGATTGTGGAGGTGATTTAACATCTGGTGAACAGTGAGAAGGAAGGGTGTGGGCAGTGCCCAGAACTGCCCCACATTTCGACATTTCTGGCTTCACACTTAGTTCGTTGTACCATAAGGTCCATGCAAAAAAATCGTCTCAAGAAGGGCAGTGCTCCCGTTATCATTGCACTATCAACACAGGCTTTTCAGACGTTCCGCGAACTATGTAAGGTCTACAAAAACTTATGTAGATTTTCGAGCCGAGTTTTGATTCATTTTTAGCTAGGTAACTAATTAGGTAGGTAATACGTAGCCCCCCTCTCGCCCTTCTGCATCGAGGGGGTGCAGTTGCGACGCTGCCTCCCTCACGAGTCGCGCCTGGTACCTACTCCAAAACAAGCGAAATTAAATTCCGGAAAATCGTCGATAAGTAACTACATACAAAACGGTTAAAACTAACCGCAAATTTACCAAAAAGTCCTCATGTCTTGCAGCACCGCTCAGTCTTTACAGCAGAATCTTTCGTTGGTCCATGAACCCAATTTGCCAACGTTCAGGAAGGGTCAATATTGACCTCTCAATAATTGAAGTTAATTATTAACCTCCGCTTCCGGTATATGCTTATTGGATCCTCGGATATACAGTCAATTACAATCTCAACCTGCCTTCAACGCCTGAAAGCCGTTAAATATCAGAATATCGTCGTCACGTTCTCGGGCACCTTACGCAACCCGCGTCGACCCCGTAATATTAGGTATATTTTTCAAATCGTGAGTGGTTTGTGGCTAAAATATACGGAAATCTTCCCCGAAAGAGCTTAAGCCGTCAGGCGGGTCCAAATGGATGCGGTCACTCCGACGTAATCCCATCTAAGGACTTTCCCTGGTCAAAAATCGACCCTGAGAAAGCGACCTCCGACACGAGAAATGATACGAATGGAACTTGACTCTCCAAAGTAGAAAACTTTCTTCGTTTTGTATCAACAAGATTAACGCGTCGGCGAGGTGAAAAGGGCAAACGGACGCGGAAGCTGTCGCATCCTTATCGTCTCTGCATACAAAAAAGGAAGCTGATTGGTGACACATTACGTAATTCTACACTTGCCTAGAATCGGAGATGCATGTGAGAAAGTTCAATTTGTGGAGTGAACCTCTCTCGTGAACTTCGGAATACGAGAGACATTTCTGCGGATACCCCCCATTACCTAACCATGTTAACCTTTTTCAAATATCGAGACATCGCCAAGGAAGAATCAATATTCATAATTTACGTACAGCAGGAAAGTCCAAGATGACATCAAGGGAGCCGAAAATCGATTATAAATTCAAGGATGGTGATTATGATCACTCCTAAGCTTATCCTTTGCGATCTTGGGCGTGCGGATGAGCTCAAGTTTGACCACAGCACACGTTGGAACAAGTGGAGCGTCTGCTAGAGGTGCGAGCTACGCTCGAATAACAGCCGTGAAAGCGAAGAAAGTTTTTCTTTAAAAGAAAGCTTGAACACGACTTGCACAATGTCCATTTCAAATTTTCCGGACGAAATAAATTAGAAGTTTTATTAGGATCGAAAATCGTAAAATAGTCTTCCTGAGGGAATGAGGAACCGCGATGTTCCGCTCATATTCAACTACCGTGAATCTCCGGGTATTCTGCATCCTCTTGTGTAATTTGTAGGTCATTATTGTCGTCTACCTTGAAGAGTCCCATTGTCAAATAGGTACGCACTTTTACAATTCATGAGGAGTGGGAAATTTGAACCCTGAAAAAGCTGCATCAGGAGTTGGTCCCTTCAAAGCTTATATTACGGAAACTGGCACATAATGTGAACTCATTTTCGTAACATCGCCTTCTCATACGAGTTAGAATTGACAAGACGCGCCTCCATCCTGCGTCTTTATTAGAGCAGAACTGAACAAATGCAATCATTGGACCGGATTGAGCGTCTCCTTCCTTGAGGAAGCGGGAATAATAGGGCTGTTCCACATATTTTTTTGTATAAAGTACCTACTTGAGTGCATGTTTCATGACATGAAACACCAAGGAAACAAAACGCATGAATGAACCAGGCACCATAATGCGCCTCATATTGGTTTACTATTCTAGGAATAATTCACTAAGTGATCGCGAAGGAGGCCGTCGACTCGGATCGGTCTCAAAATTTGACATTATCCGTTTCTACATTCCAAAACCGAAATGTCCGTCCGCCGTCCGGGCCGTTTTGGGCAGTAGGATTTTTTTTTTTTTTTTTTTTTTTTTTAATCCGAAATGTTGACAAAATGCTCAGTTTACCATCTAGTTGTGCCCGCAAGGTTTTCAGCCCAATCGCCCAAACCCGTGGGGCGCTATGGGGCTAAAATGGTGCTACGGGAGGGGTTTTGAAGGCTTTTAGCTATGGGATCGAGTTGTGTCGTTTTCGAAGTATTTTTGAACGTATAATCCATTTTCGGGGGTCCCGGAACGATCCGATTTCACTGTGGCGATCTATTTCATGGGGCTAAAAATGGTATTTTTGAAGGATCCCAGGAGGTTACAAATTTTTCGAGCAAAAAATAAAGAATTTTTGAAAAAAAATGTTGAAAAAAAAATTTTTTTTTTGGATTTTTTTTCAAACAATAATTGTTATAAAATATCTTTGTTATAAAATATTGTTTTTCAAACAATAATTATTATTGTTTTTGAGAAAAAATCCAAAAAAATTGTTTTTGAAAAAAAAATCCAAAAAAAAAAATTTTTTCCATTAAAACAGAAATGATTTTTGCACAAGTAACCTATATCAAAGAATAATAAACCCTTGTGTAAAATTTGCAGCGTTTTTGTATTATTTTCGTGGTGCTTTCGTGACTGTGATTTTCAAGACAGAGATTTATTTCATTGTAGTAAGTACGATTTATGAAAAGATGGCAAATAAACTATTGATTGATGGAAGAATTTACCTGTGTATTTCTGATTTGGATAGCAAAAAATTGAAATTGAAACGAGTTTATTAAAGCTTGATATCGATATTTCTCATAACATTATAATACTTCATTGGTACTTACTGGGCATTTGATAGCAAAATTTGGTGTTCGATTTTAATATCAGTATCGGATATCCCTATTTCTCTCTTTTCCCACAAAACCTTTACCAAGCTTCAGTCCATTCGTCATTTTCCACCTAAAGAAAAGATTCTTATCAAAAGAATGGCCTATTATCATAATGAAATTCTTAAATTTTAAGATACTTTTTAGGAATAAACATAAAAGAGGCACATTAGAGAAAACCTACAACAGTGCGGTAGGTATCAAAATTTTATTCCTGATCATTAAAATTTAATTATTGCTACCAATTAAATATTTTCTATCACACAATGTTGCTATACTTTGCACTATATTGGCACTGTGTAGGGATGCTCAAAAATATCGATATTATTTTTAGAAAATTGGGAACCCGATTTGAATTTTCAAATTTCAAAAAAAAAAAATTTCCAGCTGAATAAATGGTCCGATTTGAATGAATTTATATGTCAAGGTCCTTCAATAACAATTGCATAAATTAGAACCATTAGTACTTCCTCTTTTTTCAAATAGTTACTGGGGAGGGGGAAATTAAAAATGATAACATCGTAGGTTTTAACATAATTTTTATTTGACCATTTTTTCATTTTACAGTTAAAATAATATCCCTTCACCAATATAATATCTTAAACATACAATATAATGACAATAAAAAATTTGAAAAATAGGTAGGTTTGTCAATGCATTTGGTAGATAAATCAAAGTTTTCAATCAAATATTATTGAAAAAAATCAATGGCTAGATCAAGTAAAGGTAACAGAGGGTAACAAAGGATTTATATATAAAATGGCAAATTAATTTCCAACACAATCCTGACAAAGAGTGAGTTTTGTATGGTCAGGGCAAATGTACTTATGGCAAGAATCACAGAACTTCTTGCTAAACCTATTCTTCTTCCTCGGGCAAAAATTGCACTTGTTTCTCTCGTTATTCGCTTGTTGAGTTTCTTCGTACAGAGGTAGACCCATCAATCTTGTGATAAATTGTCGATTTGTGAAGGGGAGTTGAGGTGAGCTGAGTCGGTGGACCATGTGAGGCTTCATCATTTCGTAAGAGAGAGACTTCAAAAATTCCCTTCGCGAGCTGTGCTGTTTCCTCGTATTCCACGAATAAATTATGTTAGCATTTATTGCACCAATGTTCAGCAATGAGAAGAACACAGTCATGGGCCATCGATTGCTGATTCGACCGGGGTTGTACTCTGATTTGAGTCTATCTACTACGTCCACTCCTCCTTTTGTCTTATTGTAGTATGTAATAATCTCCGGCTTATTGGTTGCTTCATCAATTCTGTCCCCAACATGAAGGGTGGACAAGGCTAAAACCACCTTCTTCGGTTTTGGCATGTACGAAACAAGGGTGCACTTGTTATTGTCCCTCCCAAACGCAAATACACTCGAATTCTGAGGGCGTTTTTTGTCAAATGTTATCAGACAGGGAGGAATTTCCATCTCGTTCTTACGCAGCGTTCCTACTGTCGTAAGACGGTGGTTTGTGTACAGATCGTTGGCCAGGGGGACTGACATGAACCAATTGCCCATCGTAACATTTCGCCCCGATTTGTCGATTGGTTGAATCAACCTTTTCACAAGACTGGCGCTATCGTTATCCACATGAAATGGTCCAGGTGGCTGATTGCCTGCATAAATTTCGATGTTGCTCGTATACCACAATGTAGCATCACACAGAGCATATATTTTTATACCATATCTTGCTGGTTTGTTTGGCATGTAGACACGAAATTTACAACGCCCTCTGAACGCATCAAGCATCCCGTCGATTGTTACATTTTCAGTCAAACCGAAATTTGTCCGGCATGCCGATACAAATTTTTCCAAAACTTGTCTTATGGGGGCCAAATTGTCCTTGCTTTTATTGGCACTTCTATATTCATCATTGTCAAATCTCAAAGCTCGCAGAAGTATCTTGAAACGGTAAAGAGGCATGACTGCTCGGTAAATTTCAGGCGCGCTTCCATCTGTAGCCCACAGATCGTCCAAATTTGTATGGTTATTTTTCCCAATGCCCATAAAATATAATAGCCCTATAAATGCCAATATTTCGTATTTATTTGTTTCTCGGCAATATGATGGGTTTTTGTACTGTGGAGAAAGCTTTACCAATTTCATGTTGGTACATGACGCCACATGTTCCAATAAATCGCCAGGAAAATAAAGATCCCAGCAAGCAAATTCAGTCATCCGATTCTTGGCTAATCCTTTTGGTCCAGGACGTTCTTTGACCACATTTGCGCAAGTCGCTTTGCTCAGTTTCCGACTGCTGACTGGATGGACTAGGAATTTGGTGGCTTTATCTTTCCCAAGATACGTTGGAAGTGATCTCGTCAATGAATGTACTCTTTTACGATTATACAAAAAATCAGATTCCATATACTCACTTACATTGCAGTCATCTTCCTCCGAAAACTCCTGTTCACTTGGAACTTCTTCGTGAAAAATATCTTCACCGTCAGAGCCAGAATCGTCACTATCTCGATAAGTTTGTTCCAAGAGTGTTTCCTGCTGTTCCTCTTCTTCAAGCTCCTGGTTCCATCTCCTTATTTTCTCAGCCATTTCGTCCTCCATTATCCAATTTTCTTCAAAACTTCTACTAACGAGTCAAAACTTACAGTAACGAAACACCAGAGACATCGAAAAATTGAAAACTTCACAGACTACAGCAGTTGAAGACGCACGGACTAGAATGAATGGAACGCCGAAGGTGACACGAGAGATAATCTCTCACCCGCCCCATTTCTGCCCCCCCAGATAGTCGGGGAAAACCCTGGAATGACATCTCCGTTAATGGGACCTCAAATTAGACACATAACTCGAAGGTCATCACCCTCGGGTTCCAATCTAAGATTTTACGCCAAACTTTAGTTTTGGGGTGAGAGCAAAGCCCTCGCGGGTTAATGTACCTACTTAATTAATGTAGGTGAGCAGATCCACGCAATTTATTTTAGTGCAATGTACTGAATTATAACTTAATGTCAGAACATTATAAACTAAACAAATAAATTGTTTGTAAGATTTTACAAATAATTACCTACTCATTACAGACATCTGATAGGAGTGTCTGGAGGGTGCCCTCGGGGGATCCGCGGGGCGCATGCGCGAGGCCTTGATCGAATCGCCGCTATGTTCAAGTTAGCATCTTGTTTGCCCCTTAGACTTGACAGCCGACCGCGAAGGGGGACTTTTGGGGCTTGGAGGGAATTTTCTTGTGAAACATGCCAAAATTAAGGAATTTTCAGATCAGAATCCATAAATAGCTTCAATAACGCTGCCGATGGTGAATCGATAGTCTGAATCGCCTGCAGTATCGATAGACAGCAACGGTGCATTATTAAATTTCAAGTTAATCACTTTTCTTTACATTTAAGGTAAATATGGCCAAGTCACAGAGTAACAGAGAGGAAAAGGCCAAGTTTACCCGCCGATGTTTATTTCGTTGGATTTTTTTTCAAGGTGCTATTACAGATTATTCGAAGAATTTTAAACCTTAATTAAATTAAGGTTATTAATTAGGGATGCTCAAAAAATATCGATATATCGAAATATCGATATTTTCCCACCGATATATCGATATTTTTGGCCGATATTTTTCCCACCGATATATCGATATTATTTTTGAAATATCGGGAACCGATATTTTTGAGAGAGACCAGACATAAATCCGAACACCAGCTAGAAATAGGGTCAAAGAACGTGTAGGTAACTTTACTGAAAGTACCTATTTCTAATCAAATACTATGTTTAATAGACCTCGGCTTTCAATAATTGAAATGAATTATTCCTTTCCTAATCCCTTTACCGAATTGGTTCACAATCACATGTGTGAAGAGTTAATAATGTACTTAATTAATGTTGGCGAGCAGATCCACGCAATTCATTTTAGTGCAATGTACAGAATGTCTTGTCAGAACATTATAAACTCTATGATTTTACAAATAATTACCTACTCATTACAAATTATTAAATAATCTTCAAATTTAAACAATCTTCAAACAATTTTAATCAAATTTAAAAATCTTTAAACGATTAATCTTTAAATCTTAACAATTAATGAAAAATCTTTAATCTTCAAACAATCGTTTTGTTTAAAAACAAATTTAAACCATTTCTTCAAATTTTTAAGAATTTATAACCTTAATTTATTTACTTGTAATCAAAAGTCGTGAAAGGCATGGATTTTTTAAAATTTGGACTAATATCCGATATATCGATATTTTTTAAACGATATATCGAATATCGATATTTTTCTACGATATATCGACCTAGTAAAACGATATTTTTTTAAATTATCGATATATCGAATATCGATATTTTTCTTCAGTGTGGACATCCCTCTTATTAATTAAATCAATTTTATTTAAGATCGTCTATTATTTTCTTTCATAGTTAGTCTAATATCATGGAACAAGGAGGAAACGAAATTTAAACTAGCTATAGATATATCGCAGTTCGTTAATCGAACAACAATATTGGAATTATTCTTTTACCCCGCTATGACACCTTTACGCAATTGTTGACTTAATTAGCGGCCTCACCGGTAAAGGCGAGGCACATCAAAAAATTAGTTATAGACTCATTAGAAGGCCCCTCTCCACGGAAATCTTTAGTAAAAGGCGAAAGATTTATACGTTATGAAGAGAGGCCAGAGTGACTTCCAAGAATTGAAGTAAGCGGCCGAGTCAAAGCCTATCAACATCCGATTCCGAGAAATAGTCCGGGCCGGCTGGATCGCTCGTAGGTGCTGCTCCTGATGGCAACAGTATGTACTCATGACCCTCCCGTTCGACATCATCCCACGTGTCCACCACGAGACTCGAACACAACCGGCAAACCGGCCCCTCTTTTCATTTACGGATTCCGTCAACTCCGAAAGCTACGAATAGGTTAATCTCAAATCGCTACATTTTCCGAAACTTGTTGACAGAAGAAGACTTTTGATGTGTGTCGAACTCGCCATCGTTTGCAATGTGTAGTGTGCAAGGCAAAGGTTTGTACCTACGGGATCAAGGCTCTTACGGCCAGTGTGGGCCAGAATGGGAGTATTTTAAAGGAATTCCTTTATGATGACATCAGGTACTGAATGCACTCATCTTCAGCCCTGCCACATCTCAAAATGAAAGAGTCGCGTGGAGCTGGACTTCTAATGATTTTGAGCACCACCAAATCATCAACAATTTTGATCGTCTGACAGTGTGGATCATGAGCTTTCACATGGTAGACCTACCAATTAAAACGTACCTGTACTTTCAATTTAGGTATTTACCACAATGGCGATCATGTTGTCAAATCAAAACTAGCTAGTTTTACTAGTAAAATGGGGTAAACGTTCGCATAATATGCGAATTTATATTAACTTATTGGTTAAACCAATATCAAATTGGTCAAACCAATATATATAAATATATTGGTTAAATTTAACCAACCGTAAAATACATGGAGGAAGAGGAAATTCCAGCTGAAAACGCCGCAAATTTCACAATATGATCACGAGGATTTATGAATAATCCAAAAGTAACAAGTTGCTATTTCATTTATCGTGGAAATGGAATACTTCGTCTGAAATCGTCGTTGGGTTAATTATTCTTGGAATAATACGCCTATGCGACTCGGATCGGCCTCAAAATTTCACATCATCCATTTCAAAAGGTCTACATTCTAATTCCGACGTGTCCGTCCGCCGTCCGAGCCGTTTTGGGCAGTAGGAATTTTTTTTAATCTGAAATTTGGACCAAATACTCGGTTTACCATCTAGTTGTGCCCGCAAGGTTTTCAGCCAGATCTCCCAAACCCGTGAGGCGCTATGGGCTAAAGGGAGGGGTTATTTGAAGGCTTTTAGCTATGGGATCGAGTTAGGTGGCGTTTTCGAAGTATTTTTGGACGTAGAATCCATTTGATGGGGTCCCGGAACGATCCGATTTCACTGTTGCGATCTAAAGAGCTTTCATAGGGCAACAAATGGGATTTTTGTAGAATCCCAGGTATTCCCGGGTTGAAAAGCTTGCAGGCAGGAGCGACAGGCATTATCTACCCGAGGCGTCAGAGGGAGATAATGACAATGTGTTGTTCATATTCTCCCCAATCACGGGTTTTCGGCTATGGGATCGAGTTAGGTGGCGTTTTCGAAGTATTTTTGTACGTAGAATACATTTTTGGGGGTCCGAGAACTATCCGACTTCACCGGGATCTAAAGGGCTTTCATGGGCCTACAAATGGGATTTTCGAAGGATCCCAGGAGGTCAAAGTGTCGTTTCCCAAGTAATTTTGGACGTGTAATCCATTTTTCTGGGTATTCTCGGGGATTTAAAAAAAAAATCCCCGAGAATCCTCACAACGATTGTACGTGAACATGGCCAACACAAACCAACAGAATTTTTCTGGGTCCCACATCCGTTCACAAACTTCACAGGAAAAAAAAAATCTTTTTTAAATTAATTAATTAATTGTTTTTTAATTTATAAAGAATTAATTTTTTGATAAGAGTGACAATATGTTGTGTTGATCAAATAAGGTGTCGTTTTCCGAGTAATTTTGGACGCAAAATTCGTTTTTCGAGGTCCCACATCTGTCCAAACATCGAACAGTTTTTTTTTTTTTTTTTTTTTTTTAAATTTGTTCAAAAATATTTGCTTACTGCAGTTTTTGAACAGCATTCAAGTAACACGATTAACTATATTAGGGGGGGGGGGGGGGGGGGGTGATTGTGACAATCGGTCGAAAGGCGTGGGGAGGTAATGCCATGTTTTTTTCGGGGCTAGGGAGATAATTCCGGATCCCGTGCAGAGGTGCAATTAAATAGAGAACCGAATACATAATATGTATAATATGTATTCGGTTCTCTATTTAATGAATGAATTCTCTAAAAATGAATTGTGCGGGGAGTTTTGGGTAGTGGGATTTTTTTTTTTTTTTTTTTTTTTTTTTTCATCTGAAATGTTGACAAAATAATATTTTGGAATCTACACATCTTGAAACGTATAATTGTTGACCCCCGACGCATTTAGGTTGATTATTTTGACAATAATAGATTTACATTAGTGCACAGCCAAAAACAGACATTCTTGGAGAGACGTAGCGCTGAATGCATCGCTAGATTGACCGTCCCCGTCGATGGCCGATGGCTTCGTGAGATGCCGAAGATGTGAGCGATAGGAGGAAATGGTGATTTCACTTGACAGACCAAATTAGCTTCCAGTGGGATGAGATGCCAGAAACAGACGATACATCGTCGTGATTCTCAAAATTCGGTCACACCCCAATCAGTTTGCTCTACACGGCCACGGTAGGTATCCTCAGAGCACCTATTTACTTGTCCCACCAATCACAATCCGATCAACCTGAAGTGATGTCTGTGTCGCAAGTTAAACCCTAAGCTACCACCAAACGTTCAAAATGTACCTAATACGAGAAATTGTGGAACAATGGGTGAGAGGGTGTCGGAAAAATTGTAGAGAACAAAAATAAAAGGGACAGCGACAGGTCTGACCTCCAGAGTGACCGATCATCTTGTTAACGATGGAAGAGCCACAAAATTACCGCTTCGCTGACGCTAACTTTTTCTTCAGTTCCATCAAGTTTCATTTTCACCTTTGCTCCACCGGTTGGAACTGTGGTTTCATCGTCGGGAAAATGTTTCGAGCCGACGGCCCAACAAAATTCACCATTTGCGACGAGAATCCTACGCGTCGAATCGCGCGTGGAAAAAGTTAGCGTGAAAGATTACGAAAAGGCCCCAGGCATAAATCCACTAGTTCGAATTCGCCTTTCGAGAAGTCATAACTCGGTTATGTTATCGGTTAATGAATCTGAGTAATCGGCATAAAACGTCACTTGACACACAACTTTCACTCGCTGCAGATGAAGCGGAGAAAGTATCGAGCCAACGGCCAAACAACAGGTTTGTACAGAAGCTGAAACATCAGAGAAACCGAGTGACCGGTTTTTTTTTTTTTTTTTTTTTTTTTTGCACCGTAGCGACTGGATTCCCTTCATAAGGGGCGTATTATTTTACACGTCTGGAATCGACTTTGGTTCACGAGGTTGCTGGACAGCGAAAGGAGTTGGATCACATTGAAGTGGAGCAAAAAATTAACTCGAGAGTACTTTGGAGGAAAACTCGGGTCCTGTCAACGACTTCATTGCGAAGCGCAGTTTTCACGTGATAGAGCAACACCCCCAATGGACCAGGTAGGTACCTAACATTGCATCACCAAGCTCAGCACAGATCCTCATGCTAATCAGTTCTCCCTAGGGAGGAGGGGTTATTGCTCTCTGTTACTCTGTGGGTTATCCTGGGCGTTAACGCTTACAAGCGTTTAAAACTGTCGGGTTACCTGTGGTGAGAGTGGCCCACAGAGTAACAGAGTGTCCCGAATTAAGTCCTAAAAATATTGCCACCATCTACTTGGATAAATTATGATACATTGAAAGTTCCATGAAGTTTAATAATGTTATATATATTATATTGCTCTCTGTTACTCTGTGATATTGGGACAGCGCGAACGCAGTCCCAACTCTCAAAAATTGTATGCCCGAGATACCCACATTTGGGGTATTCGCAGGGGTCAACCCAACCGAAGTGCAATGGAAGAGCCTCGCCCTGGGGGAACCACCTTAATGATCATGGTAGACCCCTACACCAGGTAAGTATGAACACTAGTGGTTTGTTGGCTTGAGCGGGGTTAAACTCAGGGCGATGTAGCCCTGAGAAGGGAGAGCGTTGGGGACAGCTTTCAAAAACATCCAACAGGGGCTGTGAACCAAGTAGAAGTAACCAAAATATCTACAGTGGACAACCAAAACAAGTGTTGAAGTGTCATGAAAAACTATATGATTATATACGGACCACTTGAAAGACTATACAATAATTGTATTATTATCAATAACTGTTCTAATCTGACAATAGTTGTCAGATTGTTCCATTCCAGCCCCCTTCAGGAGAAAAATACAAGGCAAAAGCACGTTTTCCAAAACAAACCCTGAGAACTTCATTTCAAGTACCTACAGCCTTGCCTACACCTTTTTTTTTTTTTTTTTTTTCTTTTTTTTTCTTGGAAAACCCTGGGCGGGGACATTTTGGTATGCGTTGTGACCGGGACGATATTACAAGCCCCCATATCGTCGGGTGAGAACTGTAGTGGCGTAAGTAGAAAAAGTGTACTTTCGAGATAATTGAGTTTGAAGTTTTGTCAAAACTTTCCACTCTAATTACTTGGTTATAAATTATCATTATAAAAAGCTTGTTTTTTTGTTTCCACTTCAAATTCCGTTCTTTATCAAGCCCCGATGATTTCAGCTCCATAAAGTGACCGGTAGAAATTGCAATTTTGATTTACGTCAGTACTGCATCAATGCGTGACTACTTTTTCAAAAATATGCTGAGGCTTAAGTAAAATGAATAACCCACATAATTAGGAAAAATTTATTTAGGGCACTGTCGAGGTTCACAAACGATTAATTGATAAATTTTTGAGTGTAGCAGGTCGTAAAGTAGAGTCAGTGCTCGATTTAGTTAAATTTCACGCCTTAGTTATTGCCAGTTCACCAGCATAAGATGTATGGTTCATGCCTATGATTCATTCATCATAGTCAACAGTGGGGACGAAATATTTGCACACTAGTGGAAGGTACCTACACATTTAACTATCATTATTAACGTTTCAGCTCACAGCAGCTGCTAGGAACTTAATATCTTGAATTCGAGGAACATTTCCTATCACAACAGGCAAATCGCAAATTTTAGAAGGTGACTCAAGTTTTTGCTTGCTAGACTAATTCAAGTTTTTAAACTTGACTTCGAACTAACAATAATGTCACATAATAAAATACAAAATATGTGTTGTTCTTTCATTTCCAGAGAGAAAAAAGAAGTGCAAGTCCTTTCAGTGCCAAGGTGTCTTATTCGAGAAATTGTCAGTTTTGCACTAATAAACTCGCAAAATCTTGTTCATGGCGAGATGGAAAACGGCCGATATCAAAAAGAGTCACTGCTATCCTCAGTTTACACAAACGTTCCATATATGCGTATATATACCAAACTGGCGTCAGCCTGCTTCCGCCACTATTACACTTGGTCTATACCCATTTTCAACTAGTAGTGGGCGACGTAAGTGGCGCTAATTCGGTAAAGAGTTGAGTTAAAAATCCGCCAAAACTGCACGTTAAAGAGGGCTCACTTGGGGGTCTTTTGCCGGTCTTAACTCAATTTTTCAAAATTCGGACTTACGTCACTACTGTTCTCACCCGACGATATACTCATTTGTTACAACGTGTTGGCGCGGGGATTCATCAACTCCTACCCAGGCGCCAAAAATCCCATCAACTCCTACCCGTCTCCAAGTTCCCGCTATATCATCTCCTACCGGTTAGAAGTCTTCAACTGCTACCCATGAATGATGAAAGGAATTCATTAATTCCTAACCATGATCAATGTGTGGTATAATTTCAATACACCTCGTCATCATAAAAATAAGTGCCTACAAAAATATCTCAAACAAAACATCAAATAATTTTTTTGTACCTACATCACAAACACTTCATTATTTGTTGTGGTAGTCGAAAAGTCCTTCAAACTTGGCACTGACACGAGTAACATATTGAAAAGTGCTTATTTCACCGTTCACCCGTCTACGTATAAGTTTTTCAACCCATTAACATTTTGTTCGCGTTCGGGAGGATGGTGCACCATGTTGTAGCGACAGAACCCATTCGCACAGACGCTAGCTTGGCGTTACCTTCAAGGCATTTGGCAGTTAACGCGCGAAAAGCCGCTTCATAGGTCGACTCTTCTTTTCCAGGAAGTATATACAAAATACTGCATAATATTATTATGCAATACTAGAGGAACTCAGCATGTTGTATCTCTGACGGTCAAAATCCAAAGGGTAGGAGTTGATATCTCCGAACTCGGAAGACGGGTAGGAGTAGATACGCTGGCACCGGGGTCCATCACTTGCCTCCCCGAGCCGAAAAAACATATCGGTAGCGCCCCCATAAGGTTCATCATTAGCCTCCCCGGACTCGCCACCTTCACTTCGTTAGCCCCCCCATAAGGGACATCTTTAGCATCCCCGGACTCGCCACCTTCACTTCGTTAGCCCCCCGGAAACGGTAAACAAAAGAAACTCTTTTCCCGTAAAAGACGTAAAACGTTCAACAAAAATTCTGGAGGAAATTCCCAAAAATCTAAACAGTCTCCCACCTCAGAAATTGAACATAATTTTGCCGATTTTAATATTCCTGATTCTTCTTCTTGGCCAGTTCCATGCTGCAGCATGGGAAGCGACCACAGACCTTATATTACTATGGATTCCTTGAGCTTTATTGAGGGCCGCGTCATCCAGGGCTCTTAACTAATCCACTTGACGTATCCATACTTACGGATATATTTAATTCCTATTCTGATTATTTCACGATCATAGTTTATTCTTGTTACTGATTGTAAGTCCCTACAAGCTTCCTTTGTCAAGGTCGACTTAAGTTCAAAAGTGCATCGCTGGTGGGCGAGAAATAGAGAAGGATCAAAAATGCAAGTGGTTGCTTTCCTCTCCTGTTCAACAAGCTGATGAGATTGGCATTTTTGAGGCATCTGTTGATTCCTTTGAACCTGCACATTATCACACAGACAAAAATCAAACATTCGCTGGGATGGGGGGGTAGCGATAAGACGAAGACTTTGATACAGGGGGCTACCGATACGCTTCCGGACTCTGCTCGGGGGGGGGCTAACGAGTCTCTGCTAATCACCTCTGGCCCG
This sequence comes from Pilophorus perplexus, assembly GCA_955831195.1. NCBI lineage: Eukaryota > Metazoa > Arthropoda > Insecta > Hemiptera > Miridae > Pilophorus > Pilophorus perplexus. The sequence continues at coordinate 4,780,065 of OY037010.1, read as the reverse complement.
TGGGGAGGCAAGTGATGGACGCCCGCTGGCACACGTGGTTTGACCACCGTGGGTAGGAGTTGATGGTCGCCCGTTGGCGCGTATATTGATATCCTGGTTCCATTATAACATTAGCACAGGGCCAAGAAAAATCAAGAGTTGACTTCAAAATCCCGAGTTATTAGATGATTTTTATCATGCGGATGGATAGTAATGTAGATTGGGACAGCGCGAACGCAGTCCCAACTCTCAAAAATTGTGTGCCCGAGATACCCACATTTGGGGTATTCGCAGGGGTCAACCCAACCGAAGTGCAATGGAAGAGCCTCGCCCTGGGGGAACCACCTTTATGATCATGGTAGACCCCTACACCAGGTAAGTATGAACACTAGTGGTTTGTTGGCTTGAGCGGGGTTAAACTCAGGGCGATCTAGGCCTGAGAAGGGGGAGCGTTGGGGACAGCTTTCAAAAACAGCCAGCAGGGGCTGAGCAGGGTGAATGAAGGGGAGAAAGGCGAACCACATTATCACCCAAGTAGAAGTAACCAAAATATCTACAGTGGACAACCAAAACAAGTGTTGAAGTGTCATGAAAAACTATATGATTCTATACGGACCATTTGAAAGACTATACAATAATTGTATTATTATCAATAACTGTTCTAATCTGACAATAGTTGTCAGATTGTTCCATTCCAATCCCCTTCAGGAGAAAAATACAAGGCAAAAGCACTTTTTCCAAAACAAACCCTGAGAACTTCATTTCAAGTACAGCCTTGCCTACACCCTTTTTTTTTCTTGGAAAACCCTGGGCGGGGACATTTTGGTATGCGTTGTGACCGGGACGATATTACAAGCCCCCGTATACTCATTTGTTACAACGGGGGCAGTACGATCGTGTTGGCGCGTATATTGATATCCTGATTCCATTATAACATTAGCACAGGGCCAAGAAAAATCAAGAGTTGACTTCAAAATCCCGAGTTATTAAATGATTTGTATTATGTGGATGGATAGTAATGTAGATTGGGACAGCGCGAACGCAGTCCCAACTCTCAAAAATTGTGTGCCCGAGATACCCACATTTGGGGTATTCGCAGGGGTCAACCCAACCGAAGTGCAATGGAAGAGCCTCGCCCTGGGGGAACCACCGTTATGATCATGGTAGACCCCTACACCAGGTAAGTATGAAGATTAGTGGTTTGTTGGCTTGAGCGGGGTTAAACTCAGGGCGATGTAGGCCTGAGAAGGAGGAGCGTTGGGGACAGCTTTCAAAAACATCCAACAGGGGCTGAGCAGGGTGAATGAAGGGGAGAAAGGCGAACCACATTATCACCCAAGTAGAAGTAACCAAAATGGGAACTTGGCAATATGTCGACACATAAACTGGTCGACACCTCCTGTCGCCATATTTCCACACCAGGTGTTGAAGAACGTCGATAACGCACATCTTTAAAACTGGTCGACTGATTTATGTCGAAAACTTGAGATCCGTTTTTCGCTGTATTTCAACATCAGAGTGGAAAATGAGCTAAAAACACCGCTCTTGAAACTGGTCGACTGCTGAACGACGACAAAAGGGTTGTTTGGCCACTACCTGTCCTCAGCCTTTGTCCCGTGGGGTCTTGGGAAGTGGGTCATTGACACTGCCTTGCCAACTGTAGCCCTCAACCTAACTCAAAACAATTAGGAAGATTCAGGAAATGTAGGCCTGGATTCAGATTCCTGCCCATCTTTTTTTAACATAGATATGTTTTTGGGCTGGGGGTCATTCTAAAATTTTCGTAACGACACCAAAATTTGTTACGGAACATAATCGCGAAAACTATAATCACATGATTGGTCTGTAAGGAAGTTTGGCGGTTGGTTACTAGAAACTGTTTCTACTCGACAAGTACAAAAATTTGATTGAAGCAATATTGGATGCAGAGAAAGCCTACTCTATCGACTGCATCACGATAAAGAATGGCCGGGGGAAGGTGATCCTGTGAATGAAATGAGTTCTGATTTGCGTACATCCCTTGTACATGAAGACCCAGTTACTTGTTGCTTGTATGTTGACAAATTAGTTGACACGATAATGTTTTGCTGCAGTCGTCGCGTTACAGTCCATTTGGTTCATACCGCGTCATAGAGTACTTTAAACGTATAGAGTTTCAGCAAAGAGGCAGTCCACACGCACACATTTTACTTTGGTTAAAAAATGACCCAAAAGAACAGGTAGATGAGAACATGCCCGAGACAATTCGTCTTGTTTAGCAATGAGACGGACAAATAAGCGTCAGCGCGATTTGATTCTGGAAGCGATACATCGTATGTAAAAAGATGATGAGAAGACTCCGCTTCAAATCTTTCTCACCGGTCCAGCTGGTTGTGGCAAAACTTTCACAATGAAGTTGATGATGGAGACCTATAATCGATTTTCTCAAGCTCATAATGTAGCGTTCAATGCTTACGTAGCTACAGCTTCAACTGGTATGGCCGCAGCCGCGATCAATGGTAGGTACTACGGTTCACGCTGCTTTTCGAATTGGAAACTCGCAACGTGAAACTGGTCTCTCTGTTGAATCACTTAATTCATTCAGAACTGCCTTCAACAATGTGAGGATAGTGTTTATCGACGAGTGCAGTATGATCGGCTCAGGTTTACTTGGACAAATAAATTCTCGTTTGCAACATATTCTTCACGATCATGAACGTCCCTTCGCTGGTATGAATATGGTTTTCTGCGGTGATCTACGACAATTACCCCCTGTATGTCAAACTCCAATCTATAAACGCAGTAAACAAAACTTTTGTTGCGAGATTGTGTGTATTATTCACTCAGTATTATCCACTTGTCCAAGTAATGCGTCAAGCTGATGTTACTTTCTCGTCTATATTAACGAAAATTGGAGATGTTCAGCATTTACTACCTGAAGAAAAGGAACTAATTGAGAGTAGATTTGTAACACGAGAATATGTGGACGAGCATTACCCTGAATCGATACGACTGTTCTTTCGTACCCTAGAATCTAGGGTGAATGCATCTGATGTGGATGCATTCAATGCTGCTTCCATTCGTGGTGAAGGAGTAATTGAGTACGTTGCCCAGGATGAATATATTGGAACTCGTAATGATGACCAAGTCAAACATGCTCGCGAAAAGGTGCCCCCAGATCCCATTCCAAGTAGATCTTATAAATTCCTTGGGCTTAGGTCAATACAGGTAGGTACAGGTGAAAATCTGGTTTCCAAAGTTAAACGATTTTCCGAGGCGTACCTAGGTATATCTCGAAAACGGTTCGGAATTTGGAAAAAGTGTTTATAATCAAAGTTGTGCAGAATCATATCATCTTTCATTAAATGAAATTTTACTATAGGGCATGATTTATCGAAAAAGGCACAGTTTCCGAGATATGAATATTTTAGTGAATTCACTAAAATCCTGAAAAAGGGACCTTTGGAGATACTCCAGGCAAATTAGAAAAGTTAGCAGAAAGTTTAGTAATACGTATAGGAATCACCACGTTCCTATACGTTTTTTGGGTCGCTGAACACGAATCATTTAATGCTACTAGTGCATTTTGTATAAAATCTTATGTACTTCCATGTTGTATAGAGTGGTCATGTCGTTAGAACGCATAGTTAGGGAGATATGAGCAAAAAAACGGAAAAAGTGCCAACAAACTTCCGAGTCGTGTTCAGCGACCCAAAAAACATAAAGGAATGTGGTGATTACGACTATTACTAAACTTTCAGCTAACTGCCTTTTATTTTCCTAATTTGCCTGGCCTAAGACCCCCCTCATAACGCAGCACCCCCACCCCCCAGAACTTTTAGTATGTTACTTGCTTTGTATGTTGCTTTAGTTGTTACTTGAACTTTGTATGTTGTTTTTTATCTTTCTTTTTTTCTACCTCAAGACCTTTTTTCGTCTTTGTTGCCTGGACTATATGCATTCTGCAACTATTCATGATAATAATTATCATGAATATAATCTGATTTACTTAAACCATCGGTAAAAGTACACAAAACTAACTTTCTTTTTTTAGGGGTTTTCCAGTTTCCTGTGCAATAGCCATAATTCCTTCCTTTTTAAAAATGACTTTAATAGAATAATGAAATAATGTAATAACAATAAACTAAAAACAAATTTTCATTTCATAGGTATTTCATCAAAATAATTTTGCAATTCATTAAGGCACCACCGGGGGAGGGTGAGTTTGTTGGTCGCTAAGTCATAAGCCGATGAGTCATGAGAAGTCACTTTCAATAATTGAATTGAATTGAATTGAATTATTCCGGGAGGGGAAGCCGAGCTCGACCTGATGAGGTGAACTCCAACTTACTTACGACCAAATTACGCAAAAAGGGTAGTGCAACGTGTTAGGATAGGGATAGGGGCCATCTACCTGCTTTTGTTAACTGTAACTCTTCAACAGGCCTACTTTCGTAACTTCTTAGGTAACTTCGTAGGCCTACAGTAAGTCATCCGGCTTTGTTGATCTATAATTGGCCAGGTAGAGTGTCTGCCATTTCCCTTCGAGACTTCACAGGTATACGAAGGATGTCGATGGAAATCTGTCGTCGTATCCCCTTGTTTGACTTGGACGACCTTTTTCAACAAGGGGTGTTGAAACTTGTCGACTTGTCGCTGTATTTTTATGTCGCCGTATTTCCAATGCCAGTGAAGTCGACTTAGTTCAACTCTTGGTGTTGAAAGATGTCGACACGGCTTCTGGGCCGTTTGTCGACCAGTTTATGTGTCGACATATTGCCCCCCATCCACCAAAATATCTTCAGTGGACAACCAAAACAAGTGAACCCGTTTTTTTTTTAAAGGGGCTATGTGACGATTTTGGCCATTTTCACTTTTTATCATTTTCTGAGTCTTCATACATGGTTACATCGATTGCCATTGAAAGGAGTCTCGTAACATTGACCCTTCCTAGAGAAAACCCGGGTTGAAATTTCCGATGTCCTTTGAAAGGGGCTATGTGCGCCACATAACCCCTTTCAAATGACAACTTGCTGCCTCTCTATGTCGTCACCGTGGAATTTCAGGGTTGTGGAGACGTTAAAATTTAGCCTGAAATTTATTTAATAAAATTGAAAGACTCTTAAAAGTGAGTCTGGATGAGGCAACCCAGGAATCAACAGTTGAATCAACAGTTGAAGCAACTTCTGTAGTAACTTTGATGGATTCCCCAGGGGGTCGAGTAAGATGTCGTTTTTGCAGCATTTTTTGGGTATAAACGGTTCAGAGGGATTCTAGACCAGTCCGACCACCCTTGGATGCCGGGTAAGGCTTTTATTGAGCTACAACTGGTGCGGGTTTTGACAGGTTTGGGCCAGGAGCTCGAGTGAGGTGTCGTTTTCGGGAGTAGATTCGATTTGTGGGGGTCCAGACCTGTCCGAGGCTTTTAGAGGGATTCAGGGGTGGAGGGGGCGAGGGTTTGAAGGATTTTACCTTGTTGTTAAATTCATTTAACGCTCATGAGCGACTGATGAAGGGCTTGTACAGGAAATCGGTTTATGAAGTTTTTCATATTTCCCGATTTTCCATTAACAAAAAGTTCTTATCATTAGGTATACCTTTCATAAGTATCGGAAAAGGAGTTTATTAAACGAAATACTTTCAATCGATAAATAAAGCTGTTTGTGGGAATTATTTCAATCCTGAAAAATTGATTTTTTTTTAAAGGGGCTATGTAACCGATTTTCAAATTGCAATTTGATACACTTCCCCACTCAAAAAAAATCTGAAAATTTGTGTAAAAATGTGTAATAGCTAGCTGTATAGGAATACAAACTAAAATTGGAGATTTTGACAGTAATGATAGAATTAGACAGTTTTTTGCATTTTCCCGGAGTTTTTGAATCGGCCAAAAACGTCACATAGCCCCTTTAAAAAAAAAACGGGTTCAAGTGTTGAAGTGTCATGAAAAACTATACGACATAATATGTATATAACATGTTGGCATATTATACCAACTCCATTTTGGACCATTTGAAAGACTACCTATACAATAATTGTATTATTATCAATAACTTTTCTAATCTGACAATAGTTGTCAGATAGTTCCATTCCAGTCCCCTTCAGGAGAAAAGTACAAGGCAAAAGCACGTTTTCCAAAACAAACCCTGAGAACTACAATTCAAGTACAGCCTTGCCTACACCCATTTTTTATTTTTTTGTTGGAAACCCCTGGGCGGGGACATTTTGGTACGCGTTGTGACCGGGACGATATCGACCGTATACCTGCAAAACCTCGTAAGTCCGATTTTTCCCCTTAAGTAAGGTTTTGAGCTTTCTGGGTAAATTTAAGGCTCTAGAATGTTAATACGTAGTTTGGTTTTGATCCGCTGAGAAATGTCTTCTCTGTGTTCGGTTGAAATAACCTGCAAGTCCGAAAGGCTTGTAAAAACTTGTAAGTCTCAGCCTCTGCCGCCTCTCCAATGTTTTCTATTTTTATCGGTAAGTTTTGTACATTTTTCATCAGTAACGTAGTTATACGTTACACATAATAATTGACGTGCTGAAGTAGTTATTTAAGTGAGAAATCGTCACAATATTCGCCAAAAGTCACTCAACTGAGTTCTTGGGGCTTACAAGGATTTTGGCACTCCATCAGTCTGGACGTTTCCATGGAGTTTTTTGCGTCTCCTGTAAAATTTTTAGTTTGGAACATACGAGGTTTTGCAGGTATACGGTCGATATTACAAATCTTTAGGGGGAATCTTACAAGCGCCCGTATACTCATTTGTTACAACGGGTGACGCGTATATCGATAACCTGAATCCATTACGACATTAGCAGCTTAGAAAAAACAAAAGTTGTCTTCAAAATCCTGAATTATTAGATGAGCATTGAGTGTAACGTGCACTGAATTGCATCGTCAGGACCCTGCGAAAGGATCTTCTCGAAATCAGGAAAAACGTACGTTACGTACCTACCTACCCATGGAAGAAATAGATTTCCTTCTTCCATGCCCTTGTGTAAAATGTGCAGTGTTTTTCATGTTTAGTTTTTTTTTACATGGTATTAATTTTGTGCACTATTTACCTACCTACATCATAGAATGATAAACCCTTGTGTAGGTAGAATTTGCAGCGAGATTTTCATCAGAAAACTCAATCTGGTAGAAGTAGATGGTAGAAAGCGAAGAAAAATGATTACGTTGCAGTGATATGACTCGAATTAAGAATGTTTAGAAACAAAAATGTCTCATTCGTTTTTATTTTTTATACATGGATCAACATGGATAAACATGGATCTTGGGGCAAAAATACCTACTACCGTCACTGATGTGTAAATTTTCGATTCTATTCAGCATTCTATTCAGGAGTCTCTCGTTTTAAAACGGATATTATTAATAATTGAAGGTACCTAATAATCTAGGTAGGGCTAGGATTTATATGTGTTAAAAAGCCTCAAATATGTAGGGGAAAGTCTTGTACCTTGGGACGCTTGTACCCCGGGACAAGACTAAAATCAATGAGAAAAGACACGCGAAAAAAAGTTGACTGGGCTCCATTCATCATCGCATGTAATGGCAACACTGTGTATGTGTCGCTCTTTTTTCTATCACCGACCGTGTGATGATGAAAATACATTGTTTGTTATCACCCGTCGCAAAGTTTTGTTTTCACACCATACCATGATCGTTTGACAAAGCTGTAAGCCGAAATTTCTTCAACTCTCAACTGCTTTTTATCAATTCAAGGTTCTCCTCAATGATTTTGATGTTCTTTGATGTGGTTATATCATGGTATGTCAGTGATTGAACTTTTTGGAAAACGTCAACTATTTGTACCTCGGGACAGGTTGAGGTTTGTTCCTTGGGACACAATATTTTTAATTTATGTTCGGTTTTGGCCCAGTTTTCATGATATATGTTAGTTGGTTCATGTTTTATTTTATTAGCAGTTGCAATAACGACCAAACAAATATTAAATACTAGGTATTTGTTAAATATTAACTTATAATAAATTCATTTTTTAATAAAATAGCCGCAATACATTACTGTATCTCCAATAGATACATTTATTTATTTATTGGCGATAGGTAAAGTACCTAATGTATTATGATTAGTTTATTACAAGTTATTTTGTTACTTTATTAAAAGTTATTATTTTATTTTATCTATTACCTATTTTTCTATTTATTATTTTTTATTTCATTATTATTTATTTTGCTTTATTATTTTATTAGACATGATTATTTTATTATAAGGTACCTACTTTATTTTATTACGAATATTTTATTAGAAATTGCAATAACGACCAAAAAAAATATTGTATCTATTGGCGATACAGTATAACAGATTTATTTTTCCTTTTTTAAATTAATAAAGTTTCAAAACATAAATTTTATATTTCGTCATTGCGTTTTTCGTTTTCTTGAGTCATCCAATGGAAAATGGGGTGCAGATGTAGAAGAGCTGGATTTTTTTTTTTTTAATCATACATTCTTTTATTTGCCATGGTTAAAGGTTTACCCATAAGGTATATTTTAGTTTGTTACAGGTAACAAAGAATAGGTCTATTCTTTGAATGAAGGACCTTTGCTTGACTTATTGATGAACCTATGACATCACATTGTGATAAGACATTATTCTATTTTTGTTACGTAGAAGTATCCAAAATTTGCTAAATACCTATTTTTGAACTCCTTAAAAGTCGTAACTAGGGACAAAATTGACATTTTGAAAAATCGAGTTTTGCGGTATTTAAACCTTTTTCAAAATTATGGTTCATACAAATAATTAAACCTCATGAGTAGTAGAGAATAATACACCCTTCCATTAATTGCTAAATTACTCATGACTGGGGAAAAAATGCAATTTAAAAAATCGTCCCAAGGTACAAGACCTTCCCCTACATAAAATATGTACTTATTTATTCAAAATATGTATTTATTTTTCCGTAATATGTAAAATAAAACGCTGCAAATTTTACACAAGGGTTTATTATTCTTTGAGATAGGTTACTTGTGCAAAAATTATTTGTTGATGGAGAAAATTTTGGGAAAAAACATTTTTTTTTTATTTTTTTTTTAGATTTTTGTTTTCAACAAAATTTTTTTTTCAAAAGTTCTTTATTTTTTCTCGAAAAATATTTAACCTCTTGGGATCTTTCAAAAATCCCATTTTTAGCCCCATGAAAGCCCTATAGATCGCCACAGTGAAATCGGATCGTTCCAGGACCCCCGAAAATGGATTCTACGTCCAAAAATACTTCGAAAATTTCGAAATATGTAACTAACCATGTAAAAATGAATGAAATATTTAAAAATATGTAATTTAGATCAAATATGTGAAAATATGTAACAACAAGTATGGCTCAAACAACTCAGTAAGTCCTGAAACGCATTTGTGTACTTGAATCATTCAATTATCTTCAACCCTGACAAATATGTAAACACATACAAATCCTAGCCCTAATTATTACATTAACACATAAATTTAAAAAAATCAAAACTTCTAAATTAAATTTTAATGTAGAAATTAATCGAAAAGTATCGATTATTTTTCTAGTAGTGTCCTTTTTCACTGAAAATGTTTGTGCGAATACTGTTATTATTGTGTAGGTATACCTATAAGGAGACTGTTCAATTCCATCTGAGGAAGACCTAATAATTAGTTGAAAGAAAGTAAAAGAATTTGGCCCAATAATATCTATATTATAGATCGCAGAATTTGCCTGCGATACCCGGCTAAGGATGCAACTTGTACAAAACGGTTCATCAATCAGTTTGATATCTAAATTTACAGTGAGTTACAAGCTTATAATGTCGAGGGATTACTGGTAACTCTTTTGACGCATATTATGATTATCATTCGTCGTAATACATGAGTGGCACGCTATGGAAACTTTCTTCCTACTCCCTCTGTAACCGGGGAGGCTAACTGAGTAAGAAACTACGTTTCCCCACTCGACACAATTAACAGAGCTGTTTCATATTTTAACACTTGAGGCGTCAAACCGTCAAGTAGGTCCTTAACCAAGTTAGCGACGAACTCGTAATTACGGGAACGAGAGCTCTACCATAAACCCAGCTTTGCTATCCTCCCCGAGGGAAAATGGAAAACTACAGACTGACGCGGATTCTCTTGAGGATTAAGTTTCAACCGAGCTTTGACTCGTGGGAGTTCATGTACACCGTATGAATGTTTTCCAAGTGGCTTTGTAACTTGGCTGTGTTTGACGAGAATCTGAAAATCCGGCTCATTCGCAGGAGTCGAGATCTGGTGGAGCATTTTAAGGGGTAGAGAATGTTCAAGTCCCATTTTGCCATTAGAGGCAGTTTGTGTTTTTCATAGTTTATTAAGGTTGTACCTGTCATTCGATAATCCATATTGAGGAGGTAAACACGGGTCCTCGTAACCGCACATTCTGTTTCTTCCCCACATTCAACACCCCCGAACATGAACACTGACAGGAGACGACCAAACGGATTTTAAACGAGCATCAAGAATTTTCGGCACTAGTTCGGGTCCAACTCTCCAGGAGTGATTCGGCTATGGGGGCGAGTGTGTCACTGGAAGTCAGTCACACGCGCCTAACAAAAGGTACACCTTGTCGAGGGGCGCGGTGGGGAAACGCTCTTTCCGGCGTCCGGACGGTTGCCGGTCCATGACATAACTGTGCAGAAGCAAACTTATCGTGACACTAATCACACCATGTCAGGGATCTTGGCACGTTCTTGAGAAACTCGGGCGTGTTAGGTATTTATGTAGAGTCATCCGCCCAGGAGGAAGAAGAACCAACTTGTTTGGTATCTCATGACGAGTTGGCTCAAGTTCAGGTCAAGGTCATAAAATGGCGTGGGGGTTTTTTTTTTCACAGAACAGGTCTTGATCGTGATCTTGGATGTGAGATATCACATTCTTGCCCTGTGCCGATTCTTGTCCCTAATGTGGAGATGGACAACAACAAATTGGTTGATTTGCTGCATTGATCGACCTCAAAAGGTTTCCCTGTCAGTTCTATGACGGGTAGATTTCAAAAACGAAATGTCCTTCAGACGTCCTTTTGGGTAGGTACTTAGTGGGATTTTTTTTTTGTTTAAATCTGAAATTTTGTCAAAATACTCGGTCGGCCGTCAAGTTATTCCCTCGAGGCTTTCAGCCCGATCGCTCAAACCCGTGGGGCTACGAAAGGGGTTTTTGAAGGATCGTTTCCGAAGAAATTTGGTAGTGAGAATCCATTTTTGGGGGTCCCAGAACCATTCGATTTTACCGAGAGGATCAATGGGCTTTCAACGAAGCCTTTGAAGGGTGTCAGGAGGTGTCGTTTTCCAAGTAATTTTGTCCGATATGTCATATCCTTTTATCGGAGCCCCAAATTTATTTATTTGATTTTTTAACATAATTTTGGTTTATTATTCTCAGAATAATACCCCTATGAGATCGCGACGGAAGTCGACGACTCGGATCGGCCTCAAAATTTGACATTATCCGTTTCAAAAGGTCGACATTCTAAATCCAAAATGTCTGTCCACCGTCCAGGCCGTTTTGGGCAGTAGGAATTTTTTTTAAAATCTGAAATTTTGACAAAATACTTGGTTTACCATCTAGTTGTGCCCGCAAGGTTTTCACCCCGATCGCCCAAACCCGTGGGGTGCTGTGGGGCTACAAAGTGGCTAAGGGAGGGATTTTGAAGGTTTTCGGCTATGGGGTCGAGTTATAACTCGACACCTATAGGTGTCATTTTCGAAGTATTTTTCGATGTAGAATCCATTTTTGGGGGTCCTGGAACGATCTGATTTCACCGTGAGGATATATGGCCTCTATAATATGGGGCTACAAATGGGATTTTTGAAGGTTCCCAGGAGGTCAAATAAGGTGTAGTTTTCCGGGTAATTTTGGACGCAAAATCAGTTGTTGGAGGTCCCACATCTGTTCAAACATGTAGATTTTTTTTTTTTTTTTTTCGAAAATCTTTTGGATGACAGAGGTTATTTTTGCGCAATTAATCTACCTATACCAAAGAATAACAAACTCTTGTGTAAAATTTTGAAAATGATATAATATTATTAGGTAGGTACTCGGTTCTCCAGCAAGGTTTTCAGCCCAACCGCCCAAACCCGCGGACCTAATATAATGATATTATCATTATAATATAATATTATTAACAAACAATAATTGTTTGGACAAACATTGTCCAACTGGACAAAAATCAATAATATAATTATTCTATTATAATTGATTTTTGTCCAGTTCATGAACATGTACATAGGTAGGTAGGTACCAAAGAATAATAAACCCCTGAGACAAATTTGCAGCGTTTCTCAATATTATTGAAAAACGCTGCAAATTTGTCTCAGGGGTTTGATTCATCTATTATTAAATAATCAAATTTTGATCGCTAATATAATGTTTGTCAGACACTTGATTGTTGCCAATGCGGAAGAAGAAGTTGTACTGGGGACAGAGAGAGTTGTTGAGATAACAGATTTGGCTTATCACAAGCATAACATTCAGTTCATTCATGCTATTGCTCATTAAATGAGATAAATTTTATCTTGTTAGTCTTGATAATAGGTAGGTTAGTCTTAAAAAATGGTTAAGAACTTATATGTATTAGTTTCCGTTGCTCTGATATGCTATCATAATTTAAACTATGCAAAACCATTGATTATCTACCTACAGTAGGTAGTACAATAGTAACTATTGTAATGGTTTCAGGCTTTCTTATACTAGTTCTCACGACGCAAGGGTTGAAGTGATGCCCCCTTGAGAACATTTCTTCATTTTGCGTGAACCCACTTGAGTAAGTTACACGTGTGTTGACTTTTGTGTTGTTGCTGATAGCCTGAGCTAAATCATTAGACTACTGTGTGTTGAAAGCCCTGAAGATGACAATCAATTTCCTAAAATGAAGTGGTTGATAGTTCGTATTGCTCTTTCCCGTCGGGCTTTCATGGTCGTAATCCTTGAAAACCACCGGCCATAAAATGAAGCGGTTGTTTGCCGAACGTTTAGAGGTACCTACGATTCAATGTGAGGAGTTGGGAGGGTGGCTCCTTGCTGATGAACTAAATTTCTTGAAAGCTCGGCCTAAGTACCGTTGTTTTGACTACCTCAAAGTTGGTCAAAAACCTGTAGGTACTGACCCAAACCAGCGTCAAAAATGCTAGCTTTGTGGTGTGTGCTGCTGACTGCTACGTACAGACCGCTGGAGGTCGGACTGAAGCATTTTTGAGCTGTGGAAGACTACCTACTTTACACACCAATTTGGCTCTGAAAACATTTTGGTTTTGTTCGTCCTTTCTAATGGTGCTGGCGCATTCGTTTTGTTCAACTTCAAACTGCTGAAATAAGGGGTCCTGAAAACGTTCCTACAAACACATTTTTTTAAACTTTTTGAATTTTTCCGTGAATGATGATTTTGTGTATCGAAAAAAAGAAAATAATATTATATTCCAGCGACAAGACTTTCATGCAATAGAAGCTGTAAGTGAAAAAAATGAGTTCCTTTTTTTTTAAACATGAATCGGGTTTTTTTAAAGGGCGTAAGTCCACGCTCCCAAACTTTCGGGGGGGGGGGGGGGGGGGAGAGATCCTGTATGCCACTGGGAAAATGAAGATGGAATAACAAAAAAAAAGAAAAGATTCTGGGTTTCGTTGGACTTTTTTGTTGTTCCTTTTTGTCAGTTAGAACGCTGTTATATGTACCCCCTCAAATATAAACCGACGATTCAACTTTTTCATTACAAATGATCACTTTTTTTTTCTTTTTTTTTTTTTTTCTTCCAGATTTGGATTCCACACCCGATTTATCACCCAAATCGGATACGGAACAAATGGGCGCAACTACTGAAGTAATTGTCCGTTTGACCAACTGATGACGTTTTTTGCAGCGTGGAACAAACTTCAGCATTGACCTAACGGCCGAAAAACGTCAGACGGAACGAACATGCGGCGCCGAAGGAGCTTCATTTTTAACCCCAGAAACCTAAGGACCCGTAAGTTGTACAAAAATTTTCTTTCGGATTTGGTTACCAACCCCCTATTGTTCGTGACCACTAGTTCCCCTATTTTCAGGAAAGGAGTTTAAATGTTGACCACAGGAACATGTTTAAAGTTTAAATCCAAAGTTGAATTAATTTTACTTTATTCTTTCATATTTTTTAATGTATTTTATTTTTAATTTAATCTATTTTTTGTGTTAAATTTAGAATTTAGCCATAGAATATTTTTAACAAGCAGACATAAAAAATATGGGTTTTCTCGTTGTTCTGGCTCCAGTTCCGGGGGTTCCCTATCTTGGATAGTGAGTCAGCAGCTTCCGGAACAATTCGCTCTTGTCAATTTTTTAATCTTGGTTCCTTCATCTAAGTTTCGATTGTCAACCCGAGAGCGTGCAGTGTTGTGAACGACCCCCGACCGTACACATTCAACTGTGAATACTATGACGTTCCTTCTTGTAGTTGCCTTTGCGATGGTAGTCGTCATCAAGAGCCACGAACTTCCTCTGCTCCAGCCGTATCAGATCCCGGCCGTGATTGAACAGCTGAAGTCCGAGGGAACCGTGTTAATCTCTGAAGGATCGATGATGGTGAGCATCTCATTAAATAGAGACATGTCGAATAATTTGTCGAGCTCATCGTCAATAAGTAGACACCGTCGAAATGTTCAGTACCCAAGAGCGACTAATGATATGGTTGCACAAATTGTTGCTGCCGTTTCATCGACTTTGAAGCCCGGAGAAACGTTGTCCATTACTACGTCCTCGGCCTCCGAACACTCGAGTTCACAGAGAGACGAATCAGCGAGAACGAGCGCCTTTCATGAGCAAACGACCATCGAAAAATCCCAAACTGGCAACGCCCTCTATAACCCCGGAGACTCTCCACCCCGGAAAATATACAGCGAGCATGTCCAAGGGAACCCTTGTGAAATTCCTGACGTCCTTCGCTACCTCAAACCTGGGGTAAAACTTGTCTGCGAATCATCCGGCGCCAACGAATCGTCAAACGTGAAGAAAACAAAATTTTCATCGTCAGACGCGCAACAAGCGGAAACATCTATACGAAAAGAAGGAGCCGCTGCCATTCCTGACTCAATATCACCCAAACAAATTTCCGTAGGATCACTATAATGCGGTTTTACAAAATTTATTGATAACTAAGAATAATTTTTTCTATTTCATCATTATTGCTATATAAGACTTATATAGTTATACTTAGTATAAGTCTTATTATACTTTTATATCATCATTATACCTACCTGCTACCACAACAGAGCTTTTTTTCCCCTGAATCCAAAAATTGATTGGCCAAACCCGTGTGGGTTGTCTTCCTAAATTTAGGCTCCCTAAACGGCGTAAAATCCCAATTCCCTAAAAGGACCTCTATTTAATTTACTTATAGGGACTGAAGGTTTTAGGCCGATTTGGGCAGTAGGAATTGTTTTGAAATTTGAAATTTTGACAATCGCACAAACAGGGTTCTCCAAGAGGGGTGACTGTCAATGTGTGGTGTCGTTTTTGTTGTTGTAATACTCTCGGACGTACCCACTTATGAGAGTTTCAGACCCATCCGAGTAGTTACTTTATCGGGTTGTATGGGGCTTCTACGGAGCTATCAATTCTGACGAGGAGGTCAAAATTTGACCATTTAATGAGGTCGCTTTTGATATAATTTTGATTACATCATAAATCGGCGTAGAATCCATTTGTGGGGGGGGGGGGGGTGCCATACCTCTCCTAACGCTATGAAAGTGCACATTTCACTTTTGTAATGACTTATTTTTGAAATATAATTAATTGATACATTATTTTGCGCAATTAGCACATAAAGTGGTAACGCTAGTGAAAATTTTGCAGCGTTTTTGATTGCTTAAATTGCTTCAATTTCACAGATTGCTTTAATTTCATCATCGTCTATTTTTGTTCCATCATTGGAAAATAATATTTTTATCTCATATTGAGTGACTTAATTATTTTACCACCTTACAAATTTGCCCTGGAGTTATTCAACTTGACGGTGTGTATTTTTGCACATTTATTTGCGTTTGTACCTTCCCCAAGGCGTAGCGAGTAGCTTTTAAGATTCAAATTTGTATAATTATTGATATAATTATTGAGCCTTATTTTCAAATTTTGAAAAAAAAAGCTCAAAAATTTTATTATTAAGTATGTTTGGACGAAGAAGGCCGTTTTAGGCAGTAGGATTTTTTTTTTAAATCTGAAACTTAAATCTTTTGACAAAATACTCGGTTTATCATCTAAGTAGGTAGTTGTTCCCGCAAAGTTTTCAGCCCGATCGCCCAAACCCGTGGGGCACTATGGGGCTAAAATGGGGCTACGGGAGGGGTTTTTGAAGGCTTTTGGCTATGGAATCGAGTTAGGAGTCATTTTCGAAGTATTTTTGGACGTAGAATCCATTTTTTTTAGGGTTCCAGAACGATCCAATTTCACTGTGGGGATCTATACGGCTTTCATGGGGCTACAAATGAGACTTTTGATGGATCCCAAGAGGTCAAATATTTTTCAAGTAAAAAAAAACAAAAGCAAAACAAAATTTTTTGAAAAACCAAAAAAATTTTTTATTTTTATTTTTTTTATTGACACAGAATTAAATTTCTGAACAAGTAACCTATATTAAAGAATAATAAATCCTTGTGTAAAATTTGCAGCGTTTTTTTTTTTTTTTTTTTTTTTTTTTCATGAATGTGAAGATGTAGGGAGTCCAGGTGAAATTTCGACACTTTGAAAATAAGGACCACCCTAATAAGTATAAGTACCCATATCAATCCTTTCGTTCCTATCAGACCGATTGAATCCAAAGTAACAAAAGTTGTATTTAATACAACTGTTTTTTTTTGTCAATTTTTTCTACTCACAAGTTTTGGTTCATCTGCTGTTGCAGACCTCGGACCTAGCGGAATCTTGAGGTTGGTAGTTTGTTTTGTTAGGCGGAATCTTGTGGTAGCGTTAAGACTTGGCGGAATATCAAGGTTCCTATTATATCTTGATGACCAAGATTCAGCATGGCTGGCTGAATCTTGAGCCGCCCTCTCAATCATGCTAACGATTGATATTGAGAAGATATATTATGACTCGTACGATTTGTGTTGAGCGCTTATAAACCAGTTGTAACAATTAGTCAGAAACCGGAGGCGAAAATTTTATTTAATGCACCCATATTTTGAAGAGCAGTGTTTAATGCCTATAGCTTCATTGCGTTGCTATGTTGTACCTACTCAACTTTCTTAACTGTGTAAAGAAATGATTGCCCGAGAAATTACTGTAATTACTTACGATCATACGATGCTCAGTAGAATTGTAATCCCACCTAAAACAGACGAAGGAAATCGTACACATTTTTGCAGTAATAAATTCAACAATAGGTGCAGTAACAAATGCAAAAGTATTCAGTCCCTCAGCGTAAACCCGTCCAGCAACAATAGGTGCTACACATTTTTCTTCTGAACTCCTTCGCTCTAGGCCAAGTGTTAACCCACTTGGATTTTAGTTTATTGGTTCAGCAGCGGATCTGCACACAAAGGAACGATCGGGGAGTTTGCAACCAGGGCAGTCGGCTGACCGAAATGTTGACAGAATCGAAGGGCTACGAAAAAAAAGGCGATTTGGAACAAAACGAATGGCGGAACTAATTGCTTTCAGACTTGGATGGTTGTGTTTGGCAACTTAGTTAAGATAATTTTACCTTGCGCAAAATGGGGTGATTTTAAAAGCGAGGCGGGGAAAGGTTTCAAAAGCAGACGATGTGTTGTGTGTTGCGCATTTACAGGGTCTGGCTCTTATAGTAACATCATCTAATGTGTCACCGTGAAGAGCACAGCAAATGTCAACAAATGTCTTATGCTGTATTTAGTATTTTTACTGCAGTGTGATCATCGCTGACTAGAAATGCCTCCAACCAACCTGCTATTGCTCATGAGGTTGTTGACGATGCACCTGTGCTTTCCCTTCATGTCGAACTCCATCCAGGCTCGGAACTTGAAACACACTTGATCACAAACTAAACTGCTCCCCTTCAGGATCTGAAGCTGATCCTGAAGCTTTCACCTCCCTCTATCGCCTCGAACCCCCACAGCAGCTAGGAAGACTGAAACTCGTTCCAGAAGTTACAGGAAGTTCTGGGCAGGTTTTGAGTTACTTCCGATGATTTAACGTGAAAAAAAATCAAGATCTTGGTAGTCGCGACACACTGACTGATGATTTAAGGGGGTGGTTTGAGATGTCGTTTCCTCCTTATTAGGATGTGGGTTAAGAAAGTGCTGGCAACTTTTTATGACGGACGACACAATGGGAAAGTAAGATAAGAGGGTGTTTACAAGTTGGAAACGTCTTACTTGTTACATAATTAATTTATTCAAGAGTGGGTGTTTGACTCGTTTTCGATATGATTTGCGGTGTTCATCGACGCAAAGTGCGGTTCGCTACTACACACCATTCGTGTCGGATGTCAAAATTGTCATTACACGTTTCAAAATGCGTAGATTCGAAAAGCGAAATGCCCGTCCTTCGTCCGAGCTGTAATGGCAGTAGAAATTTTGACAGAATACTCGGTCCACCATCTCGTTGTGCCCGCAAGGTTTTCAGCCCGATCGCCCAACCCCGGGGTGCTGTTTGGGGCTAAAAAGGGGGAGGTTTTGCAGGGTTTCGGGTATGATGTCGAGTGGGGTGTCGTTTTCAAAGTATTTTTTAACGTAGAATCCATTTTTCGGGGTCCGAGAACTATCGGATTCCACTGTGAGGATCTACAGGGATTTCATAGGGCCACAAACGAGGCTTTAGAAGGATGCCAGGGAGACGAATGAGGTGTTGTTTTCCGAGTAATTTTGGACGAATAATCCATTCTTCGGGTTCCCATACCCGTCCACAAACATTCCAGGACACTTTTTTAAATGCCTTCCTAATTAAAACAAGACAATTTTTTATTGATACAGAATTAATTTTTGGATGATTTATCTAAACCACCAATTCAAACCGTCTCTGTATTTATGTGTGGTTTGTCACAAGCCCTCTCCTCCAAAAGTGATAAAAATACGGCGGTTTTTTCTACTGACTCGGCCTCCCACACATTACCTATGGGGGGGGGGGGGGGGGGGGGTGTTTGAGATCCCTTAAAAACGCGCGCAAATAGGCGCACTTGCGCCGAACTTTCTTATTTTACTTAAATGGGAACCCCTGAATGTTTTTGCGAATTCAGATTCCCCGGCCAATTTCACGTCGTTTTTTAGTTTAAAGCGTCATCTTGCTCAGAAAAAAAAAAAAACGCTACAAATTTTACACAAGGGTTTATTATTCTTTGATAGACGTTACTTGTGCAGAAACTTATTTTATTTTTTTTTTTTCAAAAATTTTTTCTTCAAAAATTCTTTATTTTTTACTCGAAAAATTATTAACCTCCTGGGATCCTTCAAAAATCCCATTTTAGCCCCATGAAAGCCCTATAGATCGCCACAGTGAAATCGGATTGTTCCGGGACCCCCAAAAATGGATTCTACGTTCAAAAATACTTCGAAAACGACATCTAACTCGTTCCCATAGCCAAAAGCCTTTAAAAAAAACCCTCCCGCAGCCCCATTTTAGCCCCATAGCGCCCCACGGGTTTGAGCGATCGGGCTGAATACCTTGCGGGCACAACTAGATGGTAAACCAAGAATTTTTTCAAAATTTCAGAATTTAAAAAAAAAATTAAAAAAAAAAATCCTACCGCCCAAAACGGCCGGGACGGCGGACGACGGACGGACATTTCGGATTTAGAATGTAGACCTCTTGAAACGGATAATGTCAAATTTTGAGGCCGATCGGAGTCGTCGACCTCCGTCGCGAATAAGGATAATAAACCAAAATCGCTTTTTCACGTGACGGAAGAGTAGAGCAGCTCCGGACATTAGTTACAAGGTTTCTCGCTAGATGGGGACAGCTCCACTGTAGACAGTGATGCAGTGGAACAACTCCTGGAGTTAACTTTTTGCACCGCTCATGTGTTCCAAATTTGGATTTTGGATTTGCATTTAATACACCTTGTCGAAGGATATCCTACACTTTGTTTTTGTCTTGTTGCCGGTGTTTTCGGTTACCTATCTATTTTCTCGTTTTCTCGATAATGAGCAGTGACAGTGAAAGTGTTGATTTGATTGTCAAGCCAATTCCATTCATACATTTTTTATTTGTTCAAAAACACTATATGTTGTGCCAAAGGTATTGTGGATTGCTTAGAACTGCAGTGTGACGTTCGTAGGGAGTCACTTGACTATCAAATTTTAAAGACTCGAATTTTGAAATGAAACAAGGGTTTTGTACAGAACGAGTACGAGAGTGACGGACCAACCTCACGGTGTTAAAGTGAAAACGAGAGTGAATTTGGAGGCGCTTTCCGCCTCCCTTTTTTCCCAGGCCGAACTCGCTGATTGGCTCCGCGATTCGAGTTTGTCGTCAAGCGTGGGCGTATGATGGCGTCAAGTGAAGACTATCGCCGGATCCTCCCTCCCATTTCGGTTGGTTCGTCGGGCTCCCTTCCTCAAGTAAATTTTTGCAAATCAAAATATTGTCCGTTAGTTGGACACTTGTGAAAACCGCTTTGCAGTCCAATATCTCCATGTTTTTCATTGATCACGCTTTAGAATTATTTGAAGCTTGAAAAACTAGCTTCAGTTATTGTAGAAGCCTTTCTCAAGTCCAACAAGGTGGTCAACAGTTATCCACAATTGTACTCCACCTCAACTTCATTCGGCTTTGTCCAGAGCAATAATATTATTACGTTACGCGGATGGCTGAGTTGCCGAGGCTGGTCCCCCTTTTAAAAACGCCTTCCCGTAAAACGATTTTAGTTCCAACCCGATGTCGAGGAGTTGGAGCCCGTCATGGCTCTCTTTTTTTTCAATTTGGTTGGCTCCGATTCATCAAACGAGATGTGGGCCTGAGAGAGCGTGAAGAAGATGTGAGTAGGGTTTATTATTATTGCACGGTGGTCGGATGGAAAATAAGATCAGTAATTGTCGGGCGTTAGTACCATTTAGATACTGCTGGTGTAGAAATCATTAGTAGATTGAGCCCTTGATTGACAACACTGATTCGTTCTTTTGTTTTTAGGTAATGTGATGACGTGATACTTTTGTTCGTAACTCCCGCCCTCCGAGTTGCTGTCAGTTTCCTCATTTTACGATTTTCAGACAGCAATAAGGAGAGGCTGGCAATTGTTTCAAATCACGTAGCAGTTGCCCAAAGCTTATGAAGTTGGTGGCACCCGAATATCTCCGGAGAGGAAAAAAAACCGGAAGAAATCCGTAGAAATGGGCCGGAAAAGGAAGGAGCTGCAGGGCATGAAGAGGCTGTCACTTGCACGCCCCGTTTCTTTTTCGGCCAGATGATTTCGCATTGTCTATAAGTTTTCCTTCTGGTATCATAATGCCTGGCTCGAACTGGTAATACTGTCCGATTATCGCCATCGCGTTCTGTTTTGGTGGGCCCCGATTTGTTCTGAAAAACGATTATTTCCGAGATCTTTAATCAAATTTAATTAAAATGGACAGTTCTTGTTTGAAATAATCGTGCCAAGGGACTCGCAGGTAATAATTTCTTCAATTACTGTGAGGCCGAAAGTTTTAAACATTTCATTCAACACCAGGGCTCGAAATAAAGTTCCTGCAAATATAAAAGCTCACTAAATGAACGTTCAAGATGGGAACTTTATCAACTCCCAGTGAATTCTGCTTCCAAAAAGTATTAGGGAAAACAGCAAAAAGTTTGTTGAAACCGTTTAAGATGGGAAATGTCACATATTTATGCATTCACAGCTAAAACTTATTTTTGAACACTTCGTGCAGGCCATTTTCTGCAGAAGTACGATCTTCATTGCGACTCTAAACCCACTATGATAGTTGTAATATGCCGTTATTCTTTTGAAAAAATCTATTCCAAAAATGAATGATAAAATGGAACAATTTTAGGAAATTTCAGTGTTTATACCTGAAGAGCACAGGGGAAAAACGTGTTAACTCGGTTTTTGGTCGATTTATAGGTACCTATGGTTCCTTAAGGTTTGGCATGCGAGAAATCCGTTGGTGGTGCTATTTCCGGGGAAAAACGAGTTCAAATGGGTGAAATTGGAGGGTGAAATATTCCTATACAGGGGAAGAACGTGCTTATCGGGGCGCTTTCGTGAAAGAACGTGTTAACTCCCGGCTGCCCACAAGCTTAACACGTTCTTCCCCCGTAAAAAGTGCACTTCATACAGTATTTTGTTCCAGAATTTTGTAAATGAATGATTTTTCACACTTAGGTGTTTATGTCACTTCGCCTACCTACTAGAGCTTCTAAAATGTAATGAAACATTATTTTACTGGTGACAAATGATCGAATAGTGAATCTTGAAATAGGTAGTAAATTTTCCCTCCACCAGAAAAGTTTTCAAAAACAGAAAAATGTTTTAACTCTGACAAATATTATTTGTTACTGTGACATACTCCAACTTGACATAAAGTCAGTTCTATTTGATAACAAAATATACTGATGCATCCATGCTAGTTGCCAAAATTCCACAGTTGACATCAAGTAAGACATGGCCAGCAGGAGTACCAAGACTTTGACTACTTTCTTAGTTTCGTAAATAGTTCTTTGACTTGTTTTGTAACCTTTCGAATCTGATGCCTTTTCTAAGAGAGCATAAGGCCCTCCATAAGCACCCGAAAAGGCTGCAGTTCCTAATTTATCGTATTTATTTATGATCACCCAATTCTTACGAATGAATGTGATAATGGTGATGAGAACCGCCAGACTCAAGATGGTACAAAACAGGCTGAAGCTGATAATGCACACTTACAATGTAAGGGTAAAGCTGTGCAACTTGTTAACTCCCGGCTGTCCACAAGCCTTAATATCACGTTTTTCCCCCGTAAAAAGTGCACTTCATACAGTATTTTGTTCCAGAATTTTTTTAATGAATGATTTTTCATAATCAGGTGTTTATGTTACCTACCTACTAGAGATTCTAAAATGTAAAGAAACATTATTTTCTGGTGACAAATGATCGAATAGTGAATCTTGAAATAGTAAATTTGCCCTCCTGAAAAGTTTGGAAAAACAGAGTTAACACGTTTTTCCCCGTGCATACCTGCAATTTGTCAGAAAACGCTGCAAATTTTACACAAGGGTTTATTATTCTTTGATATAGGTTACTTGTGCAGAAATTTAATTCTTTGTCAATGAAAAAAAAAAACTTTGGAAAACAATTTTTTTTTTAATTTTTTTTCAACAAATTTTTATTTTCAAACATTTTTCGTTTTTTCTTGAAAAATATGTGACCCCCTGGGATCCTAAAAAATCCCATTTGTAGCACCGTGAAAGCCCTATAAATCGCAACAGTGAAATCGGATCGTTTCGGGACCTCTAAAAATGGATTCTACGTCCAAAAATACTTCGAAAACGACACCTAACTCGATCCCATTGCCAAAAGCCTTAAAAAACCGCCCGTAGCCACATTTTAGCCCCAAAGCGCCCCACGGGTTTGGGCGATCGGACTGAAAACCTTGCGGGCACAACTAGATGGTAAACCGAGTATTTTGTCAACATTTCGGATTAAAAAAAAAAAAAAAAAATCCTACTGCCCAAAACTGCCCGGACGGCGGAGGACATATCGTATTTAGAATGTAGACCTTTTGAAATGGATAATGTGAAATTTTGAGGCCGATCGGAGTCGTCGAGCTCCGTCGCGAAAACATAGGTGTATTATTCCGAGAATAATAAACCAAAAGCAGGACATAACGCTTGGCAGGTCTATAAAACAGGACAATCCTGCCAAAAACAGGACGGTTAGTCGACTTCGTTAAGGAGGAATTTTAGCTATAATGACAAAGGATATATTCGTGATCATCGTCAAATTTACTGTAAATACCTCTGGAGGGTTTCAGTGGACCTTTCCAGAATAATATTCTCTTTCTTGATCAGGAGGATTCCCAACAGAAAATATCTGAAACGTGAACAATTTAAAGACAACAGACTTCTGAATTCGTGCTCTGCATGCTCAACGACCCTTAGTTTTTTTTTTTTTTTACACTGCTAATTGACTCCAATTATATTACCACAAAGTGGGCAATTGACTTTCCTTTTTCCGATGTACAACATAGGCACTTGAAACAATACAAACTCAACAGAAGAAAAACTCTTTCTGACCTGATATTACACCATAGTCTATTACTGGATCCGATTAGTATTACAGTAGCGATAGTTCACAGGGGACAATAGGCCACCAGGTTTGCGCAAGATTCCCACTGGAAGCTGATTTCCTCCTTCGACACATTTAAGCGCTCCGATCGTCAGAAACGGTTGAAGACCATTAATTGGGAAGAGTCGTGTGAGAAAGCGTGGCCAGTTCGGGAACCATTGAAGCGATCGAGTCCGGTCAGGAAAACCCCTCGCGGTTTTTCGACGAGAAACGCCCACTTTGGCCGGCAGCCGGCAGATTTTTTTTTCACAGTTTTGACTCCGGACGGTCCAATTAACGGTTCGATTAACGCGCGGAAATCGTTCCAAGATGCACCTCTTCGCTTTTTAACTCCAAAATAAGGAAATTGCTACATTTCCCTCAACATTTTATAGTTGCACTCGGGCGAGAACTTCCTATTGGGTATTGAAGGGTTGGGAGTAAGTTGAACTCCCGAGGATGCTTCTTGGGGTTGGGGGATGATAATATCACAATCATATCTGATGATATCATCCTGAGGGAGCCTGCTGTGTGCCATTTAAACGAGTGTTCACAATCAACCGGTTGGACTAAATAAAATATCCTGTGAATACCTTTCAATTACGTTTCATGGGGGAGAGCGGGGTGTTGATTGAGTGTTGAATTTCGTGGTTAAGTCCGCCATAATAGGCCAGTAAAATAAGGAAAAGAAAACGGACCGAAGCGGAAATCGTTTTAATACCTTCTAAGGGTCCTAAATACACGGGATCTGAGTTTGCACCATAACAGGTGGTGAGCTTAACTTTTGGCAGCCGAAAAACCGCGAAATTTTAGCACTTTTTTCAGTTTTTCGCCTCTAACTCGGAAACTATCCATCCTACAGAAAACGTTATACTTCACTAAATGAAAGAGCATTAAATTTTCTATTCAAAACACTACATAATCATCAAAATCGGTTCAGCAGTTTAGCCACAATCGTTCGTCAAAGATAGGCTATTTTTACCTACTTTCGTCAAAACCACATGTTGGTCACAGTAAGACCGCTGTAACTTCTAAAGAACGGCCCAAATCGAAAAAAGTTATAGAATCAAAGTTGTAGAGAATCAAATTTCATGTTAGATTCCGTCTTCGACGGCTCATCGACCAACCGGGTGGACTCAATAAAATATCCTGTGATCTGCATCATACAGAAAATTGCCCTCATTATTGAAGAGCATAACATTCTGCGTTGAATGCCAACCCCAACGTTAAAATTTTACCAATTGGTAAGGTCGCAATCGGCCGTTAAAAAAACCAATTGTTCCCAACTTGTATGAAAAGTGCACTTAACCGACTTTAAAGTCTGAACAACTGTCATTCTGTGTGGGGAAAAAAATCAAGCAATAAAAGTTGTAAAGCATGAAATCCTGCCCTCAGGAAGCACCCATTCCATGCTCGTTTGTAAACTAAACACACAGAAGTCTTCTTCCCGCACGCCTTGTGAACACTCTGCCAGTCACCCAGTCAGTTCTTGTCCTTCATGTAACGTTGTGTTTCATTTTGGCGCTTCACACTGCATTCCCGAAAAGCTTCAATCCCGCTCGTTACATGCACCACTTCACCTTCACTCAGATTTTCTTGCACACGAAACACTCTTCTGGGCCCACTCATCGTGTCATAATTACTGAAAACGCGCAGAATTTCATGCTCAACAACTTTTATTTCATGATTTTTTCACTCAAAATGAATTTCAATGAATCTCAATTAACAGGCGTTTTGAAGTCGGTTAATTGCAGTTTTCACCCAAGTTGGGAAAGAAGGCCGATTGCAACTCTGCCAATCGCTTTAAAGTAAGTGAGGCCATTAGCAGCCCCGTAGAGAGGGGGGGGGGGGGGCACTGGGCCCGGCTTTCGTAGGGGGGCCCGGATTTTCTTGAGAACGTTTTTTTTTTTTTTTTTTTTAGGAGGCAAAATGGGAAAAGGGACAGATCAATATAGGAAAAATTTTCAGACCTTTTTTTTTTTAGGGGGCCCGAAGATTTTGCCCCCGGGCCCGGATTTTCTCTCCACGGCCCTGGCCATTAGACGCCGAATTCTATGCTCTCCAATAATGTAATGAAGGTAATGTTTTGTATGACCCATAGTTTTCAAGACATCAGCGAAAAACTAAAACAAGTCCGGACGTTTTCATGGATATTATCATGTCCACATTCTCTTTATTTATTTCTTAGTGCTAATTATTTTTAATAGGAAAACGCCTTTGAACGATTGGTTTTATTTTCAGGGAAAATGCTTTTATAAATATAAGAAAAGCGGTGCTGGTAATCGACGGTGTCACCATCAGAAATATTGACGTCCTCGATGAGGTTGAATGCGATGTTCCTAACTCTGATGACGTAATTGTCTTTGCCACCTAAAAGATTCACGTAGGTATAAAGTAAGTGAGTTTGGTTTATTAAATAAAATGAATCGGTTTTTTTTAAAGGGCGTAAGTCCATGCAACCAAACTACCACTGCTGATAAAATTGTGGGATAATACAAATTTTCCCTGTCACAGCAATCGATTTGCCATGTTTCACATATTTTTCCAGATTTTTATGCCCTACCTAGGTGTTCGAAATTCACTGATCTATCTCATGGACGCCCATTTAAAAAAAATCGCGCGCTACTTCACTTTTTCGAATTGCTGGCATTCTGAAATCATGATAAATTTATGTCAACCCGCAAATAGTGAAATTAAGGAACACAATAGCTATAAAATAGTAAAAAAAATGAAATTTTTATTTTTGGAAAGTTTGAAAGATCAAATCACTAAAAATTCTTCAAATCACTAAAAATTCTTCAAAATCAGTTTAGCTTCTTTTGTTTGGCTTCTCGGTGAACCTCTAACATCTAACATCTGGTGAAAAAATTCTTCAAATCACAAAAAATTCTTCAAAATCAGTTTAGCTTCAACTGGTGAAAAAGTTCTTGGTGAACCTCTAATATCTAACATCTGGTGAAAAAAGTTTAGCTTCACCTGGTGAAAAAATTCTTGGTGAACCTCTAACGTCTTCATCTTCAAATTCAGTACAACGAGAAGGTTGATTTTTTTCTTCTCCAACAGAGTGCGCCGTTCCACATTTCTTTTAAAGGGGCGTAAGTCCGGACTTACGCCCTTTTAAAAGAAACCTGGATTTTCAAAAGCCATTTGACCACGTTAGAGACCGTTTTCACCTGCCCTTTTAATTGCAAACGATGCGTCTAGGGTTGAAGAACAGGAAAATGAAAAAAAAAAACCTAAAATGCCATTTTTTTGGACTTACGCCCTTTTTAAAAAAACGATAAATTTTATCTTCGTGTATTCTTGTCATTAATACTTAACGTGGTAATGTGATGTTCAATGTTTCCAACCTTATCCCTATGAACGAGTAATGAGAAGCCCGGACCCTTTCTGGCAGGGCTACACTCCAGCGAGCCAGCGTCTCGTAACCCAGCAATATTTTACAGCAAGAGCCGAGAGCCTGATGGCCTCTGCAGGACTTGCAGATTTGACGGAACGACAGCCCTGACAGGAAGAGCTCTCACCGTTACCACCTCCGCAGTACTCCATGTGCCTCACGGAGCCCGTGCAGAAGGGTGTCACTCCCCCGGCCCTGATGAGAGCCTTGTTTCTAGAAACGGTCGACAGAAACCTGCCGGGCACACTGCGGCTGCTCGTCTACACCGATGGCTCAGCTCAGGATGCTCATTGTAATGCTGGGGGCCGGTGTTTACTCGCCGGAATTTCAGGTCTCGGCACCAGTTCGCCTCGCTCTGACTCATCTTTCCAACTGTGCGTTTGGGCGAGTTGCCTTTTTCGTTGACTCGCAAGCAGCCATTATCTCGATTGCTGGGGGAGATGCAACGGTCGAGTTGTCGCTTGCCGTCGACTCATCAGTAATTTAACTCAGCAAGGCACTAAATTATTCTTTCAGTGGTGCCCTTCCCACTGTGGTGGAAATGAGCAGGCTGACAACTTAGCGAAGGTAGAAGCCCGGCAGGCCCAAAACGCCAACCCCGTGACCTACCGCTCGGCTAGGAGGCTCATAAAAAGTAAAAGGAAGGAATCCCTGCCTGGTCGCTATCGGGAAATGGCCCGGGGAAAGAAATGGGAATCCCCTGTGGATCGACCAATACCACGCTGCATCGTCGTACGTAGCCAACTTCCGGCTTGACCACAGGACATGACTACCTGGCCAAACACTTGCATCGCATCGGAGTCTATCCCACCCCCACATGCCCACTGTGTAATGAAGGCGAAATGGATGGAACGCATTTGCATACCTGTCGCTCTTTGAGTAGGTTTTCTTGGTTTTTTTTTTTTTTTTTTTTTTACTAGTGATAAGCTGCATCAGACAAAAACAATACCACATCTTGAATAGGTAAATTTTTGCTAAAACTGTCCTTGGACTCGTTTAGATGATAGAAATCAAAGGGCTGAGCTGCGATATTCGATGGGTTTTGACCAGGATGTCCAATGTAGAGACGATTTCTTAGTAATTTTGGATGTAAAATCGATGTAAAGAGCTCCCAGCTCTGTCTAAGCACTCTTGGGGCGTTTAAACTGTGTTCGATTGTTAAAAGTGTTACAGCCTGATCCAATGTACAGCTTGTTGATTCCGGGGGGGGGGGGGGGGGATGGTAGCAAAATTTTATGCCGGGAGAACTTTCAAAAAACCTTGATTTTTTCGGACATTTTCCACTTATTCACCCGTACCTCGAAAACTATGCATCGCAGAGAAAACCTTCCAGATACAAAGTTGAAGAGCATAAAATTATGCGTCGAATGACCTCCTTACACATTAGAATCCGCAAATTTTGACAAAAAAAAGAAAAAAAAAAGTTTTTCGCACATTTTTGTCCATAATTCGGAAACAGCTCGTCCAATCTCTATTTTTTCTGATGAAGAAATACGGCCAATAGTTTTCGAGCTAAAGCCAAAAAAGCTCTGAAAAACGTGGTTTTCCCACTGCCAAGCAGTTTCAGATTGGACGTTTCTTGTGTTGGTTTAAATTCGTTTTCTCGGTTGTTAGTAGTATTTTTTGAATTTCAGGTGCTTCCTTAACTCGTAATTTGATGCTCTACAACGTACATTTTAAGCCAAATCATTTGCATTAGCCGTTCATAAGTTACAGGTGTTGAAACATGAGCTTATCCTAATTTTCATCCAATTTGGACGCTCGATTGTGGCTAAACGGCTGAACGGATTCTGATGTGTAAGGAGGTCATTCGACGCATAATTTTATGATCTTCAACTTTGTATCCGAACGGTATTTTTCTGCGATGCTTAGTTTCCGAGGAATGGGGGGAAAACTGGAAAATGGACGACAAACCGACAAACTTTTGCTACCATTTTTGATATAATGTTGTTCATAACACAATGTAAACAAGCCATCAATTGAATTGAATAGATGAGCGCAACCTTTTTGTTATTACGATATATTTAATGAGCGAGAGAAACTAAGAAACAGTAGGTATCTAGCGACCAAACTATGCCACACAACACATCATCCACGTGATGCTCATTACGTAAACAACTGCACCCTAACGACCGATGCGTAATAAAACCTTATGCCGATCAGAGGTAACGAACGGCTCAGGCTGCAAAAATCGTTTTGGAGTCGTTGGAATCAGCCTGAAAAGCTCATTCCATAGACCCTTGTACCAACGAAATCGGACAAAAACTTCCGTCCCCCTTTTGAGGCCTCCTTAGTTACACATCAGAGATAAACAACTTTCGTCGTGAAGGACCTCCCGAAAACCGATGAAGGGGATGAGGGAGGAAAAATCAAGGTAGCCTACAACCACCCCCCGAACTCGCTGATGACAATGAGACCACCCTCATGAAAATCTGTTGAGCCGCTCGGGCGTGATGCTCTGTACACAAACAAACAAAAAAACAAAAAAAAAAACATACATGTCGAAGAGGTGAGCGCACCTTTCCATTTTTTGGAAAAAGGTTGCGCTAAAAACGCTGCAAATTTTACACAAGGGTTTATTATTCTTTGATATAGGTTACTTGTGCAGAAATTTAATTCTGTGTCAATGAAAAAAATGGTTATCCCCCCCCCCCCCTTTTTTTTTATTCGGAAAATATTTGACCTCCTGGGATCCTTCAAAAATCCCATTTGTAGACCCATGAAAGCCCCATAGATTCTCACGGTGAAGTCGGATCGTTCAGGGACTCCCTCTACATCCAAAAATAATTCGAAAACGACACCTAACTCGATCCCATAGCCAAAACCCTTCAAAAACGCCTCCTGCAGCCCCATTTTAGCCCCATAGCGCCCCACGGGTTTGAGCGATCGGGCTGAAAACCTTGCGGGCACAACTAGATGGTAAACCGAGTATTTTTTCAAAATTTCAGATTTAAAAAAATTCCTACTGCCCAAAACGGCCCTGACGGCGGACGGACATTTCGGTTTTGGAATCTAGACCTCTTGAAATGAATAATGTCAAATTTTGAGGCTGATCGGAGTCGTCGACCTCCGTCGCGAAAACATAGGTGAATTATTCCAAGAATAATAAACCAAAAATAAAAGCTCCTACAGCATTTCTTGCACGATTCAAACCCTCTGGTGACTGGCCTATAATATAAACCATACATATTACGTAAAATTTGCCCTTTTAACTTTTAAACCTAGTTTGTGGCATTTTAACCCACCAAATTGAATAAGAATGACTTGAATTTTCTGCGTTTCTCTCCGAGTTTTTTTGTTGCTGAATCAAGCTTTAAGGAAGGAGGAACTCGTCGTACGCAATACATATCCTCTAACCATAGGCTCTTGGGCTGGCTAGCTGTGGCAATCATCCGGCCTCACTTTCACCGTGATTCTGCGCGAGAACAATCGGGAGGTTCTGCCCTGGCCGCACAATGAGCTCAAATTGAACGGTCATAAATAACAAGCCGTGATTCCGTGAAGTGAGGGCCAAATGACCAAACTGAATCATTCGGAAGATCTCAACGCAGAGGTCGTGAACTCAGACGTGTTGCCTAAAAACGTTTCAAACATCGCCCAAGCCTTCTCAGCCAATTTCCACCATTAAGGACCACTCAGACGGAGTGCATCCAGAGATAAATGACCACTCGCTATCTATTCCATCTACCGTGTCATTTTTGTGAGAGCCGTCATTTGTGGAATGAAGTTTCTGTGCAAGCTTCGCCTCCGGAGCAAATGAGGCTTGCGGAAAGCTCGTCTTTCAGAATGACAAATGGATCGTTGACGGTTTAAGATGTTCGGCCCTTTTCCCGCTCGAGGATTCCTCGTAAGCCCGACAAAAACACCACATAAATCCACCTGTGGAAAAAAAAACTAAAGGCAGAGGAAAAAGTCCCATAACGCGAGCAAAAGTTGGACTTCAAAGTTTCTTTCGGGGAGAGGACTTTCCTCATGGACTTGTACCGCTGTACAGTGCAATATTTCACCAATGCAATTTTGGTTTTAGGGTATACTGTTCACATGGATCTATGTGCGTCATCGTATGTGTTCAGATTTTATTTTTGTGTAGGCTAGCCGTGTTAGTTGTAGGGAGGGGAGGAAATGTTTTAGAAGTAGCCTACTCGCCCTCCATCAGTCATAAAAACGTGGAGCGACGTGACAACCGACAATGGGAAAACACCAAGCTATAAGAAGAGGGGGCAGAGTACCTAAAGGTGCTGTTGGTGGTCATCATGTGGATTGTATGGTGACCACATAAGACGGTCATTCTATTTTAAAATGCCTGTTTTGGGGTCCTGTAGTGAGCAGCTTCGCAAAAACTGAAAGTGCTCCAGACAAGCTGTCATTTCGTCACGAGCTACTTTATATTTCATATTTTAAGGATCAGTAGCTGTGCAGCGAGTTTTTCAACGATGAACTACTTTTTTGTGGAAACAACTCAAATAACAGCCTCATGAGTGTCACGACAAGTTTAAGCTGGATTGTACTTCTTGAGGGAATGGTACAAAAACGTATCCGGTTGCAACACTTGAGGATGCACAAGACTTCATTGTTAGCGTGTCATAAACGCATTCAAATACAATTTGGTGGGGGGGGGGGGGGGGGGGGACAGTGATATAAACTCATGAGTGTCACGAAAAATTTTAAGTCTGGCACATAAATTTTCGATTAAAACCCTAAAATCAAGTCCTTATCCGTTGGTGTCGTATTTCTCGTGACAGGGTACTCATGCAGCAACCCTAATTCAATTTTGCGGTCAGTCATTGTAGTAATGTGACACTCCTGAAATTTTGAGCTAAATATGGCGCCCAGCAGCCTAGAAACATCATAATGAAAATCGAATAAAAGCATCTTGAACCTGTTTCCACATAGAAACCAGGTGTAATTATTTCATATCGATAGCAGTTCCTATAGTTTCTTGACTTCGTGACACTCATGAGAGAGAATAAAAATACGCACCATGTTTTCGAAGATTCTTCGGAAAAGCAGAAAAACCTTGCAGCCCACAGCAAACTAAACTGTCTGAAACGAAGTTGTATCCGTTACCATGGAAACGAGCGCGTTTTTACTCGGTTTTTCCATTCAGTTGTGCCCGCAAGGTTTTCAGCCCGATCGCCCAAACCCGTGGGGCGCTATGGGACTAAAATGGGGCTACGTGAGGTTTTTTTTTTGAAGGATTTGAGCTATGGGATCGAGTTAGGTGTCGTTTTCGAAGTATTTTTGGACGTAGAATCCATTTTTGGGGTCCCGGAACCTTTCGATTTCATTGTGGGGATACATAAGGGCTTTCATGGGGCTACAAATGGGATTTTTGAAAAACCCCAGGAGCTCAAATTTGAGCTCTTTTTTCTTTCAAAACAATTTTTTACTCGGAAAATATTTATATTTTCCAAGTAAAAAATTGTGTTGAAAAAAAAAAAAAAAAATCTAAATTTTTTGTTGACACCGAATTAATATTCGGACAAGTAACCTAAATCAAAGAATAATAAAAACCTTGTGTAAAATTTGCAGCGGTTTTGAATCATTTACAGCGAGACGGTTTTAATGGAACCAATGTCGAATAGGACCGACAGTACTATCTGCATTATCTACCAGGGCAGCCAACGACGAATCAGATGAAAGGACCGTTGAGTTATCCGCAAACATAACAGTGCTTTTATTTGAACGTTGAGTTGAGGAAGGTGGTTTGAAAATATTAGGAAGAGAGTGGGCCCTAGAACGCTACCTTGAAGTTCGGCGTCATTGGACAACTGGGGATTGTCACTTGCTCGGTTGCAGTTCCTGCGATGACTGACGATGAGTCTCCTCTGTGCGAGTCCCTCCAGTTGTCTTTATTTCATGCTGAATCAGCGTCTGCTGTTGTTTTCTGAGTACCTTTGTACGTGGAACAGACTTTCCTGACGTTACCATGTGGCTTTCCAAGGGCTTACGTATTTTCGATTAAACGGATTTGTCACCAACACTCTTCCATACATTTCAAGTCTATGACTTTCTTCTGGGACCACGCAACGTCGCCTAATCCCCCCAGAAAAGGAAACACGGTGTAGTGGGTTCCTTTATGATGAATAAAGAGACCTTCGAGGCTGGGAAGTGTCACAATCATCGTAATGTAAAAACGGGAGGAAGTTTTTTAATATTTTATCTCGTTTTGCATCCTTAACCCCGTGATATACCGGCGAAGGTCAGTTCGCCGATCGTTAAGGATACTCTCAAGGGGGGACATGCCACAGTAGTTGCAGAAGTTGGGATGTCGGCCCCATGAGGACAGTTCATTTCAATATGACACCAAATCCTTTGTTACTTATTAACCCTCGTTTACATGAGAGCTCCACCTTCAACGCCAAGGTGTGTGTACTCAATTGGAACCGGAAAAAATCCAACAAGTGTCCACAGCATCAGTCCCTAAAGTGGTTGATATCGATCAAAATTTCTTCTAGTGACCTATTCCTCACGTCCTCAGGGCAAGGATTTACATAATGACTGGAGAAAGCCCGATAAAATCCGACCTGCGAGAAAGTTAAGATGGACCTATTGAGAAACTGTTGGTAACTTATTGCCTTATTAACTTCGCTTTGACTTTAGAAGATTACATTTTTCTCACACCCTCAGTATCTCAAAAAAAAAAAAAAAAAAGCAGCAAAGGTGATTTTTGTTAAAATCGAGTTAGTAGTTTGGGGACTGAGTCCTTCACAAAAATACCATCAGATTGGAGCTAAAAGTGTAATGTTAGGTGGGTGTGGCGAGATTGTGGGAATCCTTCATTTAAAAAAAGATTTCAGACGAAGTAGGTAGGTAGTCTATTTCCACGATAAGTACTTGTTGGTGCGTCCACTTGGTTGATTAAAACAGGGGCGGATAGGCAGTTTTGACTGGCCCCGGCGATTCAATTTGACCGCTAGGATGCATTTCTTCAGTTACATAATCACAGTTTATCAATGATAAAAAATAAAATAAAATAAAATAAGGCTCTCAAGAAGAGCATCTGGCTGGAGGACTGAGGCTTTGGGCGTTTCCATCCCTCCTCGCCATCTTCCCTCCACCCCTTCTCGCGAATGTCTCCCACTTGTTCATTTCATTCGAATTCGTGGGTCATCATCAGGCCCTTGGTAAATTTCTCTTTTATATCCGTTTAAATTTAATTATTACAAAAATCTTTTTTTAATTTTTTGTGTTTGGACGGATGAAGGACCCAAAAAAATTAATTATCAAGATTAGGCTTTCATGGGGCTAAAAATGGGATTTTTGAAGGAACCCAAGAGGTCAAATATTTTTCGAGTAAAAATAAAGAATTTTCGAAAAAAAAAAAAAATTAAAAAATTAAAAAAACAAATTGTTCCCATGAGATCTACAGGATGTACTCGCCTGCAGACGATGAGCTACCTTTTTATCTGAACTCTGACTTGGGTATTCAGACAAAGAGACTCCTGGCTCAAGCAAGGCTCTCAGGGAATTATTTTGCCAAACTGTGCACTTCAGGCTTTGTTGCCAAATTCAATAATTCCGAAGAATGCCCGATGAGTAATTTGGAGGCCCAAGATTCAATCCTCCATTTCATGTGTCAATGCCCTGTGGTTCGTGGCGAACGCTTCTCATTTTTTCTTCTCAGCGATTTGTCCCACCATGACTTGGCCTCTCTGCTCTCCTTTAATGATTTATTATCTTGTAAGAAAATGTATAGCTTCTTAGTAAACTGTATTAGAACTAGGGCGTTTTTCCTTAATGAAGTTTTTTATACTAATTACATTTCTGTGACTAATTATAATGAGTGACTAATTAAGTTGTATTACTGTAGCAATTGTACTTTTGTTGTGACTAATTAAGTTATATCATTGTAGCGATTTACGTTGTGTCATTTTAGTTATTGAATTACCTGTAGGTACCTATTACTGTTTTGTTTTAACTTTGTATCGCCGGAAGGCCTTTACAATTAAACCTTATCATTCATTCATTCAACAAATTTTTCCCAAAATTTTGTTTATTGACACAGAATTAAATTTTTGCACAAGTAACTATATCAACGAATAATAAACCCTAGAGTAAAATTTGCAGCGTTTTTTAACGTGCAATAACAACTGAATTGTTTTGAAGTTTTTACTTATAATGTTCTTGCATTTCTGCGATGTTTGATATGAAATAAACATTCAGTATCATTTGAAAAATGATTTTTTGTCATATGAACCGTGGCTTTTCAACAATGTATCGAAAAACCAACGAAAAAAGGCTTA
Organism: Pilophorus perplexus; assembly: GCA_955831195.1. Classification (NCBI taxonomy): domain Eukaryota; kingdom Metazoa; phylum Arthropoda; class Insecta; order Hemiptera; family Miridae; genus Pilophorus; species Pilophorus perplexus. Next base: position 4,744,275 of record OY037010.1, on the reverse strand, counting down.
ATTTTGTTGTAGCATGTTAAAAGTCCTCCACCTTCAAAAAATGCTGTAAAGTAGGGAAATTGTAATAAAATTCTCTTTCCTCTTCAAATATCTCTCGGACCATATATCAAAATTTGATTTTTAATATTTCTCGGTTCAACAAATGCGTAATGCCCAATTAAGCAATTCACCAATATTTTCGGAACAGAACAGTTTTTTTCGTTTTTCCAAAAGTCTGCTTTCTTGGACTACTGCCCCTTTAACATTCACTGATTCAAATCTTGATCTAACACCAAGAGCCTGCTGTTCAACGAGGATGGATCAAATTTTGGAACAATCTCATGTAGGAAGCAGGCTTTCTTTTTTCGTGGCCTCTCGAGGTCAAGAGGGGATCGAAAGTGATCACTTCAGCAGACTATTTGAGGTTACTGGGGTCCTTTCCGAGTGTTGTTCGATGTGTTGTGGGTCAATGGAAAAAACGGGTGAGGCTCATCACGTTCCAGGAGCCACAGAACACCTCAGGTAGGTAAGCATTCATTACAATAACAAATGGGCATCATAGATTACTTAGATGAAGTAGAGCGAGGTGGTCAATTTATAATTGATTATAAATAATAGTCGGTATTTATTCGGCAAAAGAACGTCAGTCTTATTGGACATCAGTCTTGTCTCGTGACTCGAAAGCAATTAAGGCGTCAGCTTGATTCTACGACCAGCTCAATTGTTGACACGTAAAAAAACCACCACTTATTGCGGCGGGTACTCAGATTCCGCACCGGCTAACAAGTAGGTTGGACACCCCCCGTCCCCCGCCGACTCCTGCTTGGCTTTTACATTCGTTAGAAACTGTTTTTGGTTGAGTTTACGCCTGATGAGTAGACACCGGTGACATAGTGTTCCGCCGGAGAAACGCGTTAGTGGAAGAGAAATGCCCGTTTTTTTAGCTGGAAAAGCTGGCTTGTTTCGTGTCAATTATCTGGTTCACATTTGTCGGCCGCCTGGATTACAAACGTCTGATGCAGTTGAGCCAGCGAAGTTCAAAACAGTGTTTTTTTACAATTATTACTCTTGGAATAATACTGTTATTGCGACGGTGGCATTCAATTCTGATCGGCCTCAAAATTTGACATTATTCGTTTCAAGAGGCATGGGCGTAGGCAGGATTTAGCCAAGGGGGGGGGGGGGGGGGACCCCACTAATCGCTATTTTACATATATATATACATATATAAACGCTGCAAATTTTACGCAAGGGTTTATTGTTCTTTGACATAAGTTACTTGTGCGAAAATTAATTCTTTGCCAATAAAAAAATATTTTTGAGAAAAAAAAATCTGCACGGTGGAACGAAATCTGCACGTTGGAACGAACAGCCATGAGACCTCGAAAAATGGATTAAGCGTCCAAAATTACTCGGAAAATATTTGATCTCCTGGGATTCTTCTCAAATCCCATTTGTAGTACCATTAGAGCCCCCGGTGAAATTGAATCGTTCTAGGACCCCCGAAAACGGATTCTACGTCCAAAAGTACTTCGAAAACCTATAGGTCGAGTTATAACTCGATCCCATCGCCGAAACCCTTTTAAAAAACCCTCCCGTAGCCCTTTTTTAAGCCCCACAGAGCCCCACGGGTTTGGGCGATCGGGCTGAAAACCCTGCGGGCACAACTAGATGGTGAAATGAGTATTTTGTCAACACTTATTTAATCGCGACGGAGGTTGACGACTCCAATCGGCCTCAAAATTTGACATTATCCGTTTCAAGAGGTTTAGATTCCAAAACCGAAATGTCCGTCCGCCGTACGCCCGCTGTACCGAGCTTCTTAGATTGTATCTAAGGCCATTTCTGGCCCATAACAATCTTTACGTAACTTCTAGCTCGCTTTCTTCTCCTAGGGGAAGTGCACTTATGTTTCTTCAAAATGTGATGTCTTCTTGTTCTTGATCTTCAGCACTGCCCTAGGGGGAGTACAGCGGGGAGGAGTACAGCGGGCCCTCCTGCCCTCTCCGGCGTTAGCCACACCATTCTGGTGCGCCCGGGATGGACCAACGTGGAGGTGGCGGGTTTTAAGGCATTAAAAGACCCCCATGGGTCTTGTTCAACTTTCATTCGTAATTCTTTGGGACAGGAGTCATCGCAACGGACCTACCAGCCTAAAAATTCCAAGAGACCTCCTGTCGAATTCAGACGCCCAGAATTCGACCTGTCGAATATTTTCCGAGTAAAAAAATTGCTTTAAAGAAAAAAAATTTTGTTGTTGTTCCAGAAATAATATTCGGACATGTAACCTATATCAAAGAATAATAAACCATTTTGTCAAATTTGCAGCGTTTTTCTATCGTCTCGGGATCCCTTTTAGCTACTAATAGGGGGGTTGAGATCCTCCCAAAATGCGGGCCTCATTTGCGCCCAACTTTCTTATTTTAAATAGAACCCCTAATTTGTTTATGCATTTGGAATCCTCGGCCATTTTTACATCCGATAAGCGCATTGAGCGAAATTTCTGACCCTCGCAAATCCGTACAACTCCTCCTATTTTCGTTGTTTACAGTCCAATTGAGTTGGCGTTAGTTCTGTATCCTATGTACAGATCTAAATTTTAATACTAAATCCCTATTATTCAAATGGGCAAGCGAAGTGAGGCCCCCATGTCAGAGTGCTAGTGTTTCCAAATTCCAATAATTTCCTTTCCTTGCCCCTACCTACGCATTCTTTCTTTTGAGCTCAGCACAATTTATTTTTGTGTTCCCGAAAATTCTAGGGGGGGGGGGGGCGCCCCCCCCTGCCCCACCCTGTATACGCCCATGTCAAGAGGTCTGGATTCCAAAAACGAACCAGTAGGAATATTTTTTTAATCTGAACTTTTTTAATCTGTAACTTTTTATTTACAGAAATAATTTAATTACAAAATTATTTTTCTATAGATACCAAAAGAATAATGTATTTTTCTTTTCTATTTTTTGCAGAAAAAAGTAGGTATTGGTCGGATAGGTGTGATAAGTACCTATAGATTCTACACGTTTCACGAAAAGGATCGATTCCGATTTTTTTAAATCGATAATTTTTTCCACCCGGGGTTCGTTCCAGGTTTGACGGACTGTTAACAGAAATCGACGAAGACATGCGCAGTTGAGATAACTGCTGTTACAGGTCCCTCGCCGGCCCACTCTATTTGACAGCCAATTCTTCCCCACCTCCAGTTTTCCAAAACCTACATCACGCCGGTCTTTCAATATCACGTGAGTGATATCAACTGGTGCCCACTTCCAAGCTACAATCCGATAAAATCTTTCGTCTTCCTCCGAAGATCCCATAATTATAAATTTCCGCTTTCAAATCAAACCGGAAACACGATACGAACGAATGAACCCGATGGTGGAAATCAGAAATCCACCTTGACGCTTAAGGTTTGAATTTGCATCGGATTAATCTCTATATTTTTGTAATTAGACGACCCTTTCACGATCCCAACTTTCAACGTCTCGCGTTGCTGCCCGCCAGTTCTTCACGCTAACATGACCCACCGCAAGGTCCCAAAGGACGTTCTAACTTGGTCCATCCTGAGGAATCTTGAAACTTGAGTACCTGCACTGATTAAGATTATCCCACGCGATTCTACTTATGACGAGCTCTTTTGATGATGAAATATTTGTTTTCAGACGGGAAAATCTGACCCACCCCGAGACCTAGAAGTTGTTGAGTCGCACAGAACAGAGGAATTTTGCTGATTCCATTACAGATCTGGCGAAGTAGGAACTTCGGCAGTGCTTATTAACTTTCACCTAAGACCTTCTCTTCTCTCTGCATAGACCCTGTCAGAATCTGGGCCCGTCCGTTCGCACAACTGGAGCAGTCAGGTACATTTATTAAATCTTTAATAGCCATACTAAAGTATGAAACTACTGTATTGTGAAATCTTCACTCGCAGCCGCTTCCAGGAATCGCTGATTGAGCGATAAAAATTGCTTTCGTTTTTTTGAAGTGTAGACAGAAGAAGCAAAAAACCAGAAATTTCCGCTAGTGTGTAATTATTGATGGATAGGCTCTTTCTTGAGCATCCACCTAACCGTGAATTTTGGAGCAACAGTTAATCTGGATCCGAGTCGTGGGCAGTTTGTCGGTTGGATAGGTAGCCTGGTTTAGGCGGAGGTCTATTATTACCGAGGTAACAAGCACGCAGCCTCAACTATATAGGATTCTCGCGCAAGGAGTCTTTTGGAAAGGATTTATCAGGTAGAAGGCGCCCAAAGAGTTTGACGGTCGACTGGGGACGCGTTTTGGTCAGCAGGCTTCAGAATAACAGTTGGTGCTGTGAAGTTAAAACTCAAATTACAAGTACGAATGAATTCAGGGAAAACTGCGGATTCAAGTTTGTAGCAGAAACAAGGGGTTGACTTCACACATCTTTCCTGCTTCCCAACGGAGGTCGACGACTCCGATCGGCCTCAAAATTTGACATTATCCATTTCAACAGGTCTAGATTCCAAAACCGAAATGTCCGTCCGCCGTCCGGGCCGTTTTGGGCAGTAGGAATTTTTTTTAAATCTGAAATTTTGACAAAATACTCGGTTTACCATCTAGTTGTGCCCGCAAGGTTTTCAGCCCGATCGCACAACCCCGTGGGGCGCTATGGGGCTACGGGAGGCGTTTTTATGAAGGCTTTTAGCTATGGTATCGAGTTAGGTGTCGTTTTCGAAGTATTTTTGGACGTAGAATCCATTTTTCGGGGTCCCGGAACGATCCGATTTCACTGTTGCGATCATTAGGGCTTTCATGGGGCTACAAATGAGATTTTTGAAGGATCCCAGGAGGTCAAATATTTTTCGAGTAAAAACAAAAATTTTTGAAAAAAAAAAAATTCAAAAAACTTTCTAAAAATTTTTTCATTGAATTAAACTTCTGTACAAGTAACATTTGAATTGAATTAACGTAAATATCAAAGAATAATAACCCCTAGTGTAAAATTTGCAGCTTTTTTTTTTTTTTTTTTATCACGTAAAGTTTTTTACGGTATAGTGTGGCAAGTGCATGAGTGGGATGAAAAATGCTACTTAGAACAACTCTCACTGGATGCCTTCACGAGATCTGTAAAAGTTGTTAATTTGTGAGTTTTGGTCCGATTTTAAATTTTCAAATCGCTGAAGGATCATTGAGAGATTTCCTTTTTTGCTCTTGTCCCAGTGAGACCAGAATGAGATTTTCAAAGATTGAACAGGACGGTTACGCACTTACCCCTTTAAATGGACAAGCGCTTAAGTCGGACTTGGCCAGCTATTTTGGTCATAATGTTCACAAGGCTACGAAAATGTACGTAGAAAAACGAGGGATTCAGAGGGCAAAAATCAAAATTAACAACGTCAACGGCTGATTTTTGAGGTTTTGTTGAAGTTGAACTTATCAAATCATACGAAGCCCCACCTTACGTTTACACGCACTTCGTAATCTGAAAGTTTTAAAAGGGTTTAAATTTGAACATTGCATTAGATTCATATTCACTGCCTTCGACGTTCATTTTCAAATATTCCATTGAAAACTAGCCCGGGGACAGGGAGGGCTCGCTTCGCTCGGCCATTAGTTCACACTTGATCCAACCCCGCTGGTGGTGAAAAACACTGAATTCTCTCGCATGTTCACATCAATCATCAATCATGGCCATTGATGTCAGAAATGACTTGCTCCCGAACCCTGGCTTGATCTATCGACTGGTCGTACTATCTAAGAGAATTACTACAAAAAAAAACGGGGGGGGGGGGGGGGGGGGGAGATTTGGAAAACTATTCCAGGGCCGGTTGATGCCCGCTTGGATGGAGATAGAAAAAATGCCACAACCCGAAAATCGCTCGGAAGTGATGTCTTGGTCTTTTGGAATTTAACTTCTTAACTTTATTCATATCAATTATCAATCCTCGAAATGCGTAACACATGGCCGGCTCGTGGGAACACACGTGTGCGGGTGGGGCGGACTGATGTAACTTTTGTCGACTGTTTATTTCCCAGGGCGGTTCGCACACGTTCTTATAAGGTAAACGGAAAGTCAGCTATTACCTCTAATTGCGTGTGCTCGTGTCCAGCTAAGTTCAGGGTGATACCCAACCTTTTACGTAATCAAGTTTTTTATCAGAAAAAGGTCTATCGATAGGTGACAGGGCGTTAAAAGTCGTCGAACAAAGGACATCATGTGCCCTTCAGGGAGATAAAACTCAACTTCTGTTAGCACAAAGAAAAAAAAGAGAGTTGATGAGAAGTCAACGCCACTAGATAGAGCAGTTAATATTGATTAACTTTTTTTGTGTTGGTTGAAGCCGTTGAACTACAACCCTTATTAGGCCGAGATGATTTTTCTCATGCGATAGTCCAATGGAACGCTTCTTTGTGCCTGCTTACATATGGCCTATTGATCAGGTTCCACCGTGGCATGGTCCTATTTTGACACGCCAGGTCGTGAGAGGACCCCAGAAAGATGTCGGTCTTTTTTTTTGTATTCCTTGAAGGTGATCCCCTTCTTCGGACGTCCTCCAGGGGGGGCCCCATTGTCCGCAGGGAGTTGACTCCGAACGTACGAAAAGGACGACCAACAGGAGTTTCCCACCTGTACAGAAGCTGAGAAAGACGTGTATGGTGGATTTTTCCGCGTTTAGACCAGCAGACTAAATACAAAGTTGGGAATCAGATCAACTAAACGGGTTCGCTGGTGATACGCCTTAGCACTTTACATGCCATCTACAAGCAAGCGTTGCAAGATAAGAGGAAACAGCTTGAACAACGAAAAAAGAAAATGGGAACACTGATGGATGCATTTCGATGGATTTGATCAAGACAATAGAGAGTTTTTGCAGACCTTTCCACGAATCCGTAGCAGGAAATCCGTATGGGCTGTCTAGGCCGACCATGACTGGAAGCTAACCACCACAACCACCCCACTACAGATTCCTTACGAATCCGGATGGAAAAATTGACTACTAAAGTGACGCGCACGTTGTTTTCACTCTCACATACCTCAAGAAAAAATGGTCGCCGTGAAGTTTTGACTTGTTGCGTTTGAGTATTTCACAAGTATTAAATACTTGTAATAAGAAATTTTCTTATTACAAGTACGAGGACTCCTACTGCCACTCGGTTTTTTGTGAAGAGGAAAATGGATGAAAATCCAAAAAAAAAAAATGGTCGCCGTGAAGTTTTGACTTGTTGCGTTTGAGTATTTCAGAAGTATTAAATATTTGTAATAAGAAATTTTCTTATTACAAGTACGAGGACTCCTCCTGCCACTCGGTTTTTTGTGAAGAGGAAAATGGATGAAAATCCAAAAAAAAAAGGTCGCCGTGAAGTTTTGACTTGTTGCGTTTGAGTGGTTCACAAGTATTTCTTATTACTAGGGTTGCCTGATGAGAGAAAAGGAAAAAAAGGACATCAAGATATATAACGTATAAATTACAAAATGCACATACTATATTATAATATAATTATAAGGTAAAGGTTTTTCATCAATCAGATGGATGATGGTTTGTTACCTACCTAATCGGGTATTATAATATGTTGAATGTTGAAACTAAAAACTTGAAGTGGATTCTATTCCTATTAGAATTAGATCATTTTCTATAATATAATGATATTATATTATAGAAAATGTAATAATATTATAGAAAATATAATAATATTATATTATAGAAAATGATGTAATTCTAATAGGAATAGAATCTACTTCAAGTTTTTAGTTTCAACATTCAACATAATATGTTGAATGTTGAAACTAAAAACTTGAAGTAGATATTATTATAATACCCGATTAGGTAGGTAACAAACCATCATCCATCTGATTGATGAAAAACCTTTACTGTGGGGACATGTAGTCAGTTCCTCTCATCCACTGAGAGTTCATCAGAGAAAAATTTTCTCTGATGGAATGAGAATATTTAATATTTTCTCGACGTTGGCATTATGGGCAGGAATGGCGAAAACAATTTGGCACAATTTGAGAAGCTGTGAGTGTTTCTCTGATTGGTCGACAAGATGGAAATATTCACACCATCTTTGACTGCAGTTCATGGCTTTAAATTTAGTGAGAAATTAGATTTAGGGAGAAATTTCTCCTTCAGTCTTTCAGTCAGAAAATCTTCGACTTCCTCCAACGAAGCTAGCACCTCCAAAACTGAGTTATGTTTGGCTTCCAATTTTGTAATCTTTTCATTGAAAGAAAACATTAATGAATGTAGAAACCACAAGTCACTTTCATTTTCTGGCTATTCAAACAGATTTTTTATTAGGATAGGAGGGTTGCTCTGAGACATAAAATACGACGCCAGAGGTTCATACATTTGAAGCACACGATTTATGCAGGGAAACAACGACAACCAACGGGATTTGGAGTGGCGAAGAAGCTGCCTGTATTCGATGTCAACGCCCACGATGGACATAGGTTTAACAAGAACAAGATTTTTTCTAAGCAGGCTGTTCCAGATAGGTAGGTAGCCCAAACGATTTTCAGGTAATTTCGAGGTAATTTCAGAAAATGAGAGATTTTTAAAAAAAAGAGAACATTTGCCCGAAAAATGAAAAAAGAGAGGACGCCCGGACAGGGTGTGAAAAAGAGGACATGTCCGGAAAAAAGAGGACGTCTGGCAGCCCTACTTATTACAAGTCCTACGAGGACTCCTACTGCCACTCGTTTTTTTGTGAAGAGGAAATGGGTGGAATAACAATTTCCAATTCATCCATCGAGTGTAGAACAGAATAAAACAGAAGAGAACAAAGCGAACTGAGAACAAAAAATAACAAAGCAGAATACAAGCCCGTTTGTTTACAAGATTACATCTTGAGGTTACAACGGGGTTACACAAGCGTCAGGTTATGTTGCTTTTCATACAGATTTCTATACTGATTTGGTAACCCGTAGGAATAAGGATTCGTACCGCCTACTGCTACAGATTCCTTACCGATTTGTCCTCGCGCATGCGCACTCCCCCTTTCCTTACCGATTCGTACTACGGATTTCCTCCTACCGATCGGTGGAAGGGTCTGCAAAAACTCTCTAATATTGTCTTCAATCCCGAAGAATCGATAATATATATTATCGATTCTTCGGGATTGAAGCAGATGCTGAGAAAGTAACAGGTATACCTGTTTTAGTATACTCAAAACAGATGCAGATGCACGAAAAGTAACAGGAACCCAGCAAGGACAACAGGTTACTGTTTGGGGAACCGCACCGGCGCGCCAGTGGCCCCAGTGTCGTAGTGTGCGTGTAACTCCTCGTACCCATGGGAACGTTTTTATTTATTTTTATTTGCCAAGGCCAAGTTGGCAGGGCAAACGTCAGAACATGAGTAATAAATGACAATTATAGTTCACATATAATAACAATCACACCGTTGGTTGCAAACCAACATGTCAAAATCTAAAAAGCTAAACACATTCTGCTTACAGGGGAGAACAGGAATGACTAAGAGTACGATTCACATCTATGAAAGTTAAATTTAAACAAACACATGCACTGGTAAGGGGAAACTTTAACTAGCCCTGTGCACAACACCGTCAACAGGCTGCAATATCCCATTCGATCTTGTAAAAATCCTCCAAGGCGTATAATTCTGCTTTAAGAAGGTGGTCTTTGATCACCCTGGAGAACGCTTTGGTAGGTATGTGTGTGCTTCAGCGTCAGGTGTCAGTCAAAAGTCAGGGGAGTCACCGCAAATTTTGTGCGCTCCGCTTCACCCGGGAGCTGTTACAGAAGCTGATACCCGGTATACCTAGTATACATAATGTTATCGACTGTTATAGGAGTTGGAAGCAGAGGCGAATTCTCTGGCAAAGCGAGGTAAGCACTGCTTGCCCAGTGCTTGCCAATTTTAGCTTGGACATGCTTTAGCCTTGAACTAACTGGCAAAAAGTGTCACGTTTTTCGGGAACGGTATCGAGGAACGAAAATGCGACCCAAAAGTAGCGCGTGGTTCTCAATTCGTATTAGGAGGTTACGATACCAAAGGAGCTATTTTACCATTTAGGTAGGTACATAGTAATTTTGCTTGGCAAAGTTACTAGGCAAAGCATGTTCCATGATTCTTGAATTTTAGCTCAAAGCAAGTAATCTGTTTTCTTGTTTTTTGTTGTTTGTTTCAATTTTTGGACAATTTTTCAAATGATTTTTACATTAGTAATGGAAATTTAACTTGTACCCAAAGTCGGTGCTCGTTCTCGTGAGCAATGGCAACGAGCTCCAGCGCAGCTAATCTTCTAATTGACCTCGAGAAGAAAGTAGAACTACCGTTTGAGCATCATTCCCCCTAGTCAAGCACCCGTGTAGCTGAATGCCTTGGCTCGACTTGGTTGAACCAGGAAAACAGCTGGTTTCATAGACCTTGTGGGGGCAGAGACGCAGGTCTACTACTGCAAGGCAAGCATTATGGTTTGTGCTTCCTCCGCTTGGGGCGGTTCATCTGACTTTTCACTCATAGGATCGCGGACATTGATCCTCAGTTGCCAACTTCTCCATTAGTTGTTTACTTTCTGAAATAGTTCATTCTGTGATCAATTTACTTGAATTCACCTTGTTTTAGTTGTATTTCCATTATTACTAGGTAGTGTTCTTCGTTTTTCTGTGTTTTGTGTACCTATCTTGTGTGTGAAATCGGCTATCAGAATGGCTTCATGCAGCTGTGGAATACACGCACTGCTGCAGGCCCCTTCCCTTTGAAGAGAAAAAACGGATTGTTGCGGAGAATCCTCATGGTCCTCAACCCACCCAGTTGAGTGCAATATTATGTAAGACCAGCTCACAAATAGGTAGGCAAGTATACAGGCATTTTAACGTCAGCTTTTTCCAGACGTACAAATGAATGTGTGGCTGCTGTTACAGCTGTAACAGCTAGCTCGTCTTTATTTTGCTGGTATTGTTTTTGTTTTGCCAAACCAGACACCAAAAATCCAAAAAATTTGCTTATGAAAGTGTAGGAGATTTTGAGGTTTATCGTGGGGATTTCATAGATGAGCTTAGTGATGAAGGGGGAGGGGGAACCCAATTGTGTGCTTGCCCAGCCTGCCAGCTCAGGATTCACCCCTGGTTGGAAGTAGTATGACATACATTGTATCGTTGCCATCCCTATAGGATGCAACTATAGTTGGAAGGTTATAATGTTTCTAAAATGATTGGTGTTCGTCCTTGGAATCGTGGAAGTACAATAATTATTCAATGAATTGACAGAAGGCGTCGTCGTTTTCTCGTTTTCTGTTGGTACTTTGTTTGCTCCCGTCGTCTCTCAGATTGTTTTGATCGCTGCTTTTTTTTTTTGCCGTTTGCTGAGAATACATAGATAGTTGTTGCATGGATTGTTTTCTTGTTCGTTAATTTGAAAATGAGTGTGTCATCTCGATTCAACGTCCCGACGGCAATTGTAAAGGATACCTATGATACCTACGTTTCGTGAGTACACATCACATTTTTCAACAAAAAGCTACAGTAGGTTTCAATCTTGGTCCGGAGTGGAGTTCTAATGATAGTTTTCCCTGCTTTCCACGCCTGCTGTTTTCAAACGAGAAAAATTCATGGTGTACCGGATTTTCAAATATCTCGCCTTCGACGAAAGCCACTCAAAACACTAGAGCTGTTACTCGAACAAGGCCCTGCTCTCGCTTTATTGACATGTGGAAAGAGCCCTCAAGTTCGCTGTGGATGGGCGGTGGAGGCGGACTGGGAGTACTTGACTGTTAAGAACTGCTCTACATTCCTGCCTTTTTGAATCCAGTGTTAGGTCAGTCGGACCACAAAATGTTTCTGTAATAATTCTGTGATCCAACTTAAGCAATTATTGCTCAAGTCGATTTTCAAAACAATCACTAAACACAAACAGTTTATTTTGTCCCCCTGAAAAATTTTTCATTTTGGATATGTGCGGTTTTGATTATTATCGCCTCAGTTAACGCTTCCCCAGAGATATTGTGGTGTGGGGGTCGTTCTTTTCGAAAGTCATCATCGTGAAGTGCTCTTTCCAAAATGTGACGAATGCAAATATTGTCGTAACCGGAAGCCAGTCGACACCGATACCTTCGAAATGACCCTCCAACTTTCCAAATTTGGGGAAAAAAATCGGACCCTCCTTCTGTTTCCGTATGTTCGCGTTTCTCCAAAAACCAGTCCCGTCGTTTTTGTTCACTCTTTCACCTCAACCGGATAACCCCTACAGAGACATTTGAAACCAACCGATTTCGATTTCAACGGGTCGCACGACTTCCCACGTAACCGGCAAACAAAAAGTCAGGATATTAAACTCCCTCGCAACTGGATACAAAACAGGTGTTCTTTGTCATAATTTGATTTGATAACAAAAAAACCCAGCTGTCTGAAATAATGCAAAACTGCCGAAGGCGAAATTTCGGGCAGAAGTTCGCTTCGAAAGGAAATTTGAGTGGCCTTGTGGTCGTCGAGATTAATTAATACGTATAATTAATACGTGGACAGCTTCGCTAATTGTCCTCTCACATTATGATGTCCGTCGAAACTCGTCTCGTCCAACAGGATTCAAATTCTGGGTGAGTTTGAAGAGGCGTTCGCCCTCCTGTCGTTACTCCCGACGATAAATCCTTTATCGCTCATGCACTAATGGCTCGAAGTCAAGCTGTAACGTGCCGTTCAAATGCAGTCAACCAATTTTATCTTCGTAGGCAGGTGGTTTTACAGGCTTTCCCGGCTATTCCCTCGTTTTGAAAACTCAGCAGTTCACAAATAATGGCTTCAAGTATACCTAACGTCAAAGTTTCATGTGCATAAGCGATCAGAGGATTGAAGAAGGAAGTCTTCAATCGATAAAAGACAGTTCTTGATTTTGGCGCAAGCTAGTAGCCCCATGAAAGCCCAATATATCCCCACAATGAAATCGGATCGTTTCGGGACCCCCAAAAATGGATTCTACGTCCAAAAATACTTCGAAAACGACACCTAACTCGATCCCATAGCCCAAAGCCTTCAAAAACCCTCCCATAGCCCCATTTTAGCCCCATATATGGGGCTATAGCGCCCCATGGGTTTGAGCGATCGGGCTGAAAACTTTGCGGGCACAACTAGATGGTAAATCGAGTATTTTGCCAAAATTGCAGATTAAAATAAAAATTCCTGCTGTCCAAAACGGCTCGGACGGCGCGCCGCGGAGGACGTACATTTAGTTTTTGGAATCTGGAGCTCTTGAGACGTTCAGGTAATAGAGAGTTTTTGCAGACCCTTCCACCGATCGGTAGGAGGAAATCCGTAGTACGAATCTGTAAGGAAAGGGGGAGTGCGCATGCGCGAGGACAAATCGGTAAGGAATCTGTAGCAGTAGGCGGTACGAATCCTTATTCCTACGGGTTACCAAATCTGTATAGAAATCTGTATGAAAAGCAACATAACCTGACGCTTGTGTAACCCCGTTGTAACCTCAAGATGTTATCTTGTAAACAAACGGGCTTGTATTCTGCTTTGTTATTTTTTGTTCTCAGTTCGCTTTGTTCTCTTCTGTTTTATTCTGTTCTACACTCGATGGATGAATTGGAAATTTTTATTCCACCCATTTCCTCTTCACAAAAAAACGAGTGGCAGTAGGAGTCCTCGTAGGACTTGTAATAAGTAGGGCTGCCAGACGTCCTCTTTTTTCCGGACATGTCCTCTTTTTCACACCCTGTCCGGGCGTCCTCTCTTTTTTCATTTTTCGGGCAAATGTTCTCTTTTTTTTTTAAATCTCTCATTTTCTGAAATTACCTCGAAATTACCTGAAAATCGTTTGGGCTACCTACCTATCTGGAACAGCCTGCTTAGAAAAAATCTTGTTCTTGTTAAACCTATGTCCATCGTGGGCGTTGACATCGAATACAGGCAGCTTCTTCGCCACTCCAAATCCCGTTGGTTGTCGTTGTTTCCCTGCATAAATCGTGTGCTTCAAATGTATGAACCTCTGGCGTCGTATTTTATGTCTCAGAGCAACCCTCCTATCCTAATAAAAAATCTGTTTGAATAGCCAGAAAATGAAAGTGACTTGTGGTTTCTACATTCATTAATGTTTTCTTTCAATGAAAAGATTAAAAAATTGGAAGCCAAACATAACTCAGTTTTGGAGGTGCTAGCTTCGTTGGAGGAAGTCGAAGATTTTCTGACTGAAAGACTGAAGGATAAATTTCTCCCTAAATCTAATTTCTCACTAAATTTAAAGCCATGAACTGCAGTCAAAGATGGTGTGAATATTTCCATCTTGTCGACCAATCAGAGAAACACTCACAGCTTCTCAAATTGTGCCAAATTGTTTTCGCCATTCCTGCCCATAATGCCAACGTCGAGTGAATATTAAATATTCTCATTCCATCAGAGAAAATTTTTCTCTGATGAACTCTCAGTGGATGAGAGGAACTGACTACATGTCCCCACAGTAAAGGTTTTTCATCAATCAGATGGATGATGGTTTGTTACCTACCTAATCGGGTATTATAATAATATCTACTTCAAGTTTTTAGTTTCAACATTCAACATATTATGTTGAATGTTGAAACTAAAAACTTGAAGTAGATTCTATTCCTATTAGAATTAGATCATTTTCTATAATATAATATTATTATATTTTCTATAATATTATTACATTTTCTATAATATAATATCATTATATTATAGAAAATGATCTAATTCTAATAGGAATAGAATCCACTTCAAGTTTTTAGTTTCAACATTCAACATATTATAATACCCGATTAGGTAGGTAACAAACCATCATCCATCTGATTGATGAAAAACCTTTACCTTATAATTATATTATAATATAGTATGTGCATTTTGTAATTTATACGTTATATATCTTGATGTCCTTTTTTTCCTTTTCTCTCATCAGGCAACCCTAGTAATAAGAAATACTTGTGAAACACTCAAACGCAACAAGTCAAAACTTCACGGCGACCTTTTTTTTTTTTGGATTTTCATCCATTTTCCTCTTCACAAAAAACCGAGTGGCAGTAGGAGTCCTCGTACTTGTAATAAGAAAATTTCTTATTACAAATATTTAATACTTGTGAAATACTCAAACGCAACAAGTCAAAACTTCACGGCGACCATTTTTTTTTTTGGATTTTCATCCATTTTCCTCTTCACAAAAAACCGAGTGGCAGTAGGAGTCCTCGTACTTGTAATAAGAAAATTTCTTATTACAAGTATTTAATACTTGTGAAATACTCAAACGCAACAAGTCAAAACTTCACGGCGACCATTTTTTCTTGAGGTATGTGAGAGTGAAAACAACGTGCGCGTCACTTTAGTAGTCAATTTTTCCATACGGATTCGTAAGGAATCTGTAGTGGGGTGGTTGAGGTGGTTAGCTTCCAGTCATGGTCGGCCTAGACAGCCCATACGGATTTCCTGCTACGGATTCGTGGAAAGGTCTGCAAAAACTCTCTAATGTCAAATTTTGAGGCCGATCCGAAAAAAATTTTTTGACCTCCGTCGCGAGTACATTCAAAAGTTGTCGATTACATTAATCGATTATTTGTTGGTCGATATCCATCCATGCACGATTCGTTATCAGCTCTTATCGTGCAATCCAGCATGGATGCAATCCAGAATGGATTTCATTCTTCGACTTTGCAATCATTATTGGTCAACTATAATAATTATTGTTGAATTCAATTCATGCAATTATTGTTGCTCGTTCAATTTTACGTGTCAATTTGTTTTAGGAGGTTTGGTACCGTGGGTTAGATCTATAACTTATTTATCTATAACATATCCTCAATTAATCACAGGCGTTTCCTGCCATATTTGGAGGTAGGGTAATGTTATTATTATTAAGGTTGTTTTCAAATCGTGAATTTGGGCACGTTTTTACTACCTAATTGTGTGCAAGCGTTTTACTTTTTACTTCCGAGCCTGCAAGGCTGCGGAAGCTTTGTTTTCACTTTCGAAATGAAAACAATTTGTGTGCTCTAAAATCAAAATTTCCTCGCGCATTTTGGGTTTAAGGACCCTCGGAACTAAGTTGATTTCGTGTCCGACTGTCCGTCCACATTAGGTAACTTCCACTATTTTGATCGGATTTCAATGAAATTGTGTGGGTTCAGCCCTATCAGGTTCATCAAGATAGTATCAGCGGAAGGGCTACGCTGTGCGCATGCGCGAACGAATTTTCTTGTTACAATCAGTAAGTGCAGTTAGAGTAATAAGTCCGTCAATGTTGTGAGGAATACAAGAAAGCTTCTGTACCTTGGCTATGTTTTTGGTATATTATGCTTGGAATAATACACCTAGGTAATCGCGACGGAGGTCGACGACTCCGAACGGCCTCCAAATTTGACATTATCCGTTTCAAGTTTTCTAGATTCCAAAACCGAAATGTCCGTCCACCGTCCGGGCCGTTTTGGGCAGTAGGAATTTTTTTTTTTTTTTTTTAATCTGAAATTTTGACAAAATACTCGGTTTACCATCTAGTTGGGCCCGCAAGGTTTTCAGCCCGATCGCCAAAACCTATGGGGCTATGGGAGGGCTTTTAGCTATGGGATCGAGTTAGGTGTCGTTTTCGAAGTATTTTTGGACGTAGAATCCATTTTTTTTGGGGTCCCGGAACGATCCGATTTCACTGTGGCGATCTATTGGGCTTTCATGGGGCTAAAAATGGAATTTTTGAAGGATCCCAGGAGGTTTAATATTTTTCGAGTAAAAAACAAAGAATTAAAAAAAAAATGCCAAAAAATTTTTGCATTTTTGGCTGTGCGAGGACACAGCCGGGAAAAATTTTTCTATTGACACAGAATTAAATTTATGCACAAGGAACCTATATCAAAGAATAATAAAACCTTGTGTAAAATTTGCAGCGTTTTTGATGTTTGGGAAGCTGTGAATCCACCTTCCAAGAACTTTTTTTTTTTTTAAATTTGCTGTAAGTTGGCATTCGAATTTTCATCTTGTTATCTTCGTTTCAGGCATGCCAAACAAGTCTAACAAAAAGAACGAGAGGGTGCTTATGAATGCGGCGGGATACCAAAAATAGCTGGCAAATAGGTTGGTAATAGGTGTAAATAATTATATGAGTAAGAGTAAGTCATGTGAAGAGATGTTAAGCTTCATATTACATAATAGGTCTGCCTTAGGTCATTAAATATCAACAACCCGCAGCAGTAGAGGAAATGTTGGAAATTGTGTCCCTCCCCAGTTTCCTGCTCATTAAATGAGGAACTTTTTCTTTTACTACGTTAGCTTCTGTTTGCTCGACGCAGTTTACGTGAGATTGGAATGAATCGTCGATTGATTAAAAAAAAAGTAAAAAGCGACTTCTTGGATTTAAATGAACTGGATATCTTTGGTGAAACTGACCCTCCTTATTCGCTCTATATTTATATAATATCTATATAATATATTATGTATATCACGGGACAGGTAATCGAACGTTCCTTATCGAATGGTGGAAATCGATTTTTTACAATAGATTTTCCGGGACCTGCAATGCACTAGTGCGGGTCCATTTTCCCATTACACAAGTTAACATTTTTTGTGAAACAATTCAGAGGTATATTTCCACCCGTTGAGACGAGAACTTTAATTTTCCAATAATTGGTAAATAATAATGAATTATTATTATAATTATTATTTTATTATTTATTTTTTATTTTTTGTTTTTTGCAGGAAAAAAGTGGAATATTTCAAATGTTGACTGTCACTGGATGAAAGTTGTGCGGGTTTTGCAGGCCATCATCTCTTACGTAAAGATGAAATACAGGAGCCAATGAAACAGTACTGCAAGAAAAAGCTCGCTCTATTCTCAAGTGGCAATTTTCTAAATGGTTTATCTCACGTGCTCGAGTAATTTATACCCGTCGCAATGTCGCGTGGAGCCGCTCGCGTTCCTCAGCTTTCATCAGTTTGAAGAGGAGAAAAGAAAGCAAAGGGGTAAAGAGCTGGTTACCCGAGGAGCAGGTTTGGACGGCAAATGAAGAGAGCTCTTTGCCCGTAAAAGCTGGCAATTGGCTCGTCCAGTGAAAGGTATGACGCCTCGGGATAGTTCTGTATGAATCGGATGTCGGTTCGTTGTGTGAATTGAATATGGTACTAATCCGAATAGTAGATGGTTAATTCAGTAGGTGTGGCATCACTGATATTGTTCTGTTCTGTTTCAGGTTTTCTGACAACATTCCGCTCTAATTCAGACGTTTTCATTTTCATTTCATTTTTTTATTAACACGGCACTAGCTGCCAATTTACAAGGTTTAAATTGAAGATGAGCTTTGAAAACCGAAGAGTTTTTACAAAATACTGCTACGGCAATAGTTTACCAAGATGCAGTATACGATTACGCTATAGCGTAAATAGGGTGTGCAGATTCGGGCCCTTCAAATTCGACTCGATTTCGAGTAATCAAATTTATTCAACCAGTATTGAATGGGCCCCTTCCGAAGGGGGCTGCCGTTTTTTCTGCGTCCTCTGGGGCTCTTCCCGAAAATGCGAATAACAAACCAAATAGGGTGTTCGCGTCAAGTTGGTTCTCGGCTGGACCGGCTTTGAAGAGAATTATGGCTCAAATAGTAGTCAGAAATGGTCAAATATCGGAAGCTGTAGCTTCTTGAGGGCATCTTGACGACCATCTGAGCCGAAGTACATAAATAGGGACTGAGGAATCGTTGAAATCGCGATGTGTTATTAGGAGGGCAATGATGTCGAGCATAACTTGTGTTCCCGCACTTAAACGTTTTCGTTTATTGTCCTTGGAATAATTATTACGTGTCGGAAAGTGTTGATCGGGCTCAAAATTGGTCATCATACCTTTCAAGATGAGTAGATTCCAAAAACGAAACGTCCGTCGGCCGTCCAGGCCGTTTTTGTCAGTAGGAATATTTATTAAATTCTCAAATTTTGACAAAATTCTCGGCCCACCATCTAGTTGTGCCCGCAAGGTTTTCAGCCCGAGGAGCTAAAAAGGGGCCGTGGGAGGGGTTTTTGCAGGTTTTCAGACATGATATCGAGTGGGGTGCCGTTTACGAAGTATTTTTGAACGTAGAATCCATTTTTCGGGGTCCCAGAACCATCGGATCCCACCAAGAGAATCTATGGGGCTTTTGAAGGATGCCAGTAAGTCGAATGCGGTGTATTTTCCCGGGAAATTTTGGACGCATAATCCATTTTTCGGGGTCCTCCATTCGTCCACAAACTTAACAAAAACAAAAAAAAAACAAAAAAATTGAATTGTTTTATTTATTTGATATTGAACTGTACTATTTGTGGATAATTTATATTAAAGAATAATAAACCCTCGAGGAAAAGTTTAGGCGTTTTTTAGTGGGTCGTAATAACCAAAATATTGAATAAGTATCCGAGCATTCTTCAGATTGCTCCTTAAGAACCCTCAATTGCATGTGCCTAAATTCGGGATTTTTTTGACGAATTTCCTTTGTTTTTTTCTAGTAGGTATACCTTTTTTTGCCTTTTTTTAACTGAAAAAGGACGATTTTTTCCACAAAAAGTATTTTCTTTCGATGTGAGGTGTTGTTTTTGAGGGTTGTGAGTATTTTATGATTGTGATTTGTGACGATTTCATAATCTCGCAAAAAAAATGCATCCTAAGAAAAAAAGGTTGAATAGAAAAACAAAAGAAATTCGTCGGAAAAGCCCAAATTTAGGCTATTCGAGCTTGTAACTATCCCTTGTTGATGCTTAAGAAGTCTTTCAATTGGTGTCCCTTCTCGATGAAATCATTTACACCTCTTGAGCTGATATCTACTCAATGCCGAATTTCCCGAAAATCCTTGAAGTTGTCTTCCTACTCGTTGAAAATAGTTTGAACGTATCACTAGTGGATGATTAATTTTCCAAATCACGTTTATTTGAAGCCTTCAGGCAAGTTTGTTGTAAGACTGAAATTTAACGTAAAGTTGGGGATTTGAGGGAAGATGGAGGCAAGTTAAAACTCCTGGTATTATCCCTTGGTGAAACCGGCCCTAGCTGGATCAAGAAATTGGCACTTTTTGAGCTATTATCACTGGCAATGCTAAATTTCACTAAAGCATTCAAATTTGTGGCTGTACATATATTATGTCCCTACTCAATGCCAAGGTTTATAGAATTTAACGCTATTTGAGCTTGCGTTACTGCTATATGAGGAATTTTACAAAAGTGTTTAAATTGGTATACCTACCTAAGTTATTACTATTACGTGCCCAAACCGCTGCGTGATTCGTCCAAAACCATTGAAGGTTTTTTTTTTTTTTTTTTTTTTTTCAAAGGTTACCCCAAAACCATCGCCTCCGAACATTCGGCCGTTTTCCGTAAATATGTAAATATTTCCCTATTAGGAAGTCTATCGATTTTGATGGAATTTGGCCCAAAATGGATTTCGGGAGGGATTTTGGAAGATTTTTTCGGCTATGGGGTCGACTTAGGTGTTGTTTTCGTAGTTATTTTGGACGCAGAGGCCATTTTTAGGGGTCCCAGATCGATCCTATTTCACCGTGGGGATCTATGGTGCTTTCGTCGGGCTGCAAAAGGATGTCAGAAGGTCGAACGGGCTTTCGTTTCCCTCGTAATTTTGGATGAAGATTTCATATTTTGGGGTCCCACATTTGTCCGAACACTGTATAAGTAAAGATTTTTACTTAATTTGTATTTATTTTTTAGATATTTTTTATTGGCAGAATTAATTTTGGGATAATTCATACCAAAGAACGCAGCAGAACCCTCTAAGTTCTCTAAGATGTCTGTATTTGAGACTAAGGTCATTAAAGTTGACTTTTCGTTTTATTTTAAAGTTTATATTTCAAACGTCGTTTTGTGACAATTTTATGTTGAGCTCAAAAAAATGTTACCTACATAATGTTTTATCTTACATGTTTTATAATTTTTGTTTACGTGTGGCAACAATGATATTGTACAGTTCTGTTTCAGGTTTTCTTACAACGATCAGCTCAAACCTAACTTTGAGGTACCACATCATGTTATGTAAGGTGGGCTTAAAAACAAGCCTTATCACGAAATCACTGCTGTGACAATAATTCACCTGGACGCATTTTTTTGCACTTCTCTCACCGATATCCTCCCCACACGCTGGCCAGCAAAGCTAATGCACATTTTCCCGTAATGACGCGAGAGCCCTGGAAAACACCGATTTCCCTTGAAACTTGTCGACACGCCATATATAATATCCTGATGAGGATTGTATTTCTTATAATTCTCTCAATTTCACGGTGACGGATGAAGAGCGTAAGAAAGAAAGAAAGTTCTCCAGTCAGCCTACTTGTCCAGGCAGAGTACCAGCTATGGGGACTCCAACTAAGCCGGAGAAATCTCCTAGGAAACAGGTGGCTTACTCCACTTCCATAAACGTTACGAGAGATGTTAATGCAACCTAACCGAACAGGCAGATGGGATTCAACAATGCATTTTCAGGGAGCGTTTTAATTTCTTTTCTAATCAACACCTGTAGCCGTTAATTAAATGCCAGGATGATAAGCTTTGAAAACAGTAGGTAGGTACTTAAAGGACTTGATTGACATTGACGTGCTAACAAAACGAAGCATAATTTATTCTTTTACGATTGTATACGCGTAATAGACCTGCCGAGAGGTGTTTTTTGGTTTATTATTCTTGGAATATACACCTATGTTTTCGCGACGGAGGTCGACGACTTCGATCGGCCTCAAAATTTGACATTTTCCGTTTCAAGAGGTCTAGATCCCAAAATGTCCGTCCGCCGTCCGGGACGATTTGGGCAGTAGGATTTTTTTTTTTTTTTTTTTTTTAATCTGAAATTTTGACAAAATACTCGGTTTGCCATCTAGTTGTGCCCGCAAGGTCTTCAGCCCGATCGCCCAAACCCGTGGGGCGCTATGGGGCTAGGGAGATTTTTTTTTTAAGGCATTTAGCTATGGGATCGAGTTAGGTTTCGTTTTCGAAGTATTTTTGGACGTAGAATCCATTTTTGGGTTCCCGCAACGATCCGACTTCACTGTTGCGATCTATAGGGCTACAAATGGGATCTTTGAAGGGTCCCAAGGGGTCAAATATTTTCAAGTAAAAAAACTAAAAATTTTGAAAAAAAAAAAATCAAAAAAATTTTTTTAATATAAAAATCCAAACAAAAAATTTTTTCATCGACAGAATTAAATTTCTGCACAGGTACCTAACCGATATCAAAGAATAATAAACCCTTGTGTAAAATTTGCAGCGTTTTTTTTTTTTTTTTTTTGGTTTATTATTCTTGGAATAATACACCTATGTTTTCGCGACGGAGGTCGACGACTCGGATCGGCCTCAAAATTGGACATTATCCGTTTCAAGAGGTCTACATTCTAAATCCGAAATGTCCGTCCGCCGTCCGAGCCTTTTTGGGCAGTAGGAATTTTGTTAAAAATCTGAAATTTGGACAAAATACTTGATTTACCATCTAGTTGTGCCCGCAAGGTTTTCAGCCCGATCGCCCAAACCCGTGGGGCTAAAAAGGGGCTAAAGGAGGGCATTTTTGAAGGGTTTCGGCTATGGGACCGAGTTACGTGTCGTTTTCGAAGTATTTTTGGACGTAGAATCCAATTTGGGGGCCCCAGAACGATTCGATTTCGCCTTGGGGATCTGTTGGGCTTTCATTGGGCTATAAATGGGATGTTTGAAAGATCCCAGGAGGTCAAGTGTTTTCCGAGTAGGTAATTTTGGACGCACAATCCATTTATCGAGGTCCCACATCTGTTCTGCGTTTTTTTTTTTTTTTTTTTTTTGTTGTTGTTTTTTGTTGTGCCTAGAAGTCGTCACGTGTCAAATCTGAATATGTAAACAATTATTGTTTACATATTCAGCTTTTGATGTAAACAATTGTTTACACATTCAATAATTGTTTACATTATTAGCTATTGATTACAAATTTGGCCGGTAGCTCCTTATAGCCTAGTAGATAGGAAAAGTGTCCGTTCTGAGTGTTGCAACACGTCTTGATCATCGTGATAGTCGTTCATTAGGCTTCCCGGGGAGCATTGCTTGATCAGCCTTAAACTGTGATGTTGAGGTTGAGCAGTTCTGAATGATGACGCACGTGTTGAAGCATTTCTCCTGATTCAACAAAAACCTCAAAAAGGGGAAGATTGGGCGGTCTTGTGGCCGTCGAGCCTACGATAACTCGAGCCTGACCGCGCACTTTAAGTGATTTCAGGCCGAGTTTAACGGTATTGAATCAACCATTTTCCTTATAAGTTGAGCTATTACCAGCACTTGACCGGTGGAATGGGACACTTAGCGCCGTACTGGCATCGATGGAAATTTCAGAATCGCGTCATCAGCTGTTTCTTAGATCAAAATGTGTTGAAAATGATCAGTAACTGATTCAAAAACCAACAAATCAAAAATCAACAAATTTACACATTTTTGACCGATGAGCCCAGATTGTGGGATTGATAAAAAAGATTGTCGACCCTCCCTCTTAACTCCTAAACCATCCACGGTGGTGTTTCTAGCTACTAATTTAGATAAAAACTTGTATTTTTGCCATTTTCGAGGAATTTGGAAAATTTGCATTTTTTTGAACCTGTGTATCTCGGTACCTATTTGATGGAAAATTACGTGCAGCCAGGTCAAATTGTAGGGAATTTAACGCTCTTTCCAAAATAACGGAGTGGCCTTGGCCTTAAAATGTAAGGGAAAGAAGTTATTCGGCAAAAACCGACGGAAGGTCTAAAATTTCGCAGTTTTTCGCCTCTCCTGATTTTTCCACGGGGTCTACAAGGGCAGAAACTTGGATTAAGCATCACAAAATAGTACTGAAGAACGTGTGAAAGTCCCGTTAAGATTGTATATTTTTCCTGCGTCAACCACCTGGTAGTGTGGGTGCAGTAAATAATAATGTCATAATGTGCACTCAAAATGTCATCATATCCAGTGTCCCTGCAGCCTTCTGCGTCTATTTCAATTCACTGACAGGTAGTTCAATGTGAAACCATTTAATTTTGTTAATCATCCTCCCCCAATTTTTCTTGTACATGCCGATTAGAAGGCTGGGAAAGGTGGTGTAAAACTGGTCATATTAATGAGTCAAATCCACTCGAGACAGGCGATGTCGTGACATTTACCCCTCGTCTTGAAATGGCCTGTTGTTTTGGTACCCCTGACAGTATTGTCTTACGGGGGCCAAAATCCATACATTTAGGTGGAGCTTTCGTATTGTTGTGTGTAAATCCGAGAATTGCTGTCCATCCTAGCAAGAATTTTCTTAACATTCTGAAAATTTCGTTTTAGGTTGAACCGCACCAATGCACCTTGATGCCGATGGAGGCAGGAAACGGAAAGTCCGCTGGAGTCGCTCAAATGGACTTTGAATGGTACAGAATGCCTTTTTGGAAGGAAACTAGCCAACAAATGTGACTTTCACAAATTCTATCGCCGCCGACGAAGTTTACTAATAAACAATTTTTTAGGTTCCAGGATTTTAGTGATTGGGGTTGAGTGAGTGAGTTGATCAAATGAAAACGCTCAACGCTACGCGCATCTTCGTGGGGATGAAATTCACTATGTACTAACCCTCATTACGGGAGAAGAAATTCAACCCCCAGGAGGAGGCACTCACGGAGATGACACACAGAACAGGAGGTTCCTCATGACAATGAAATGATTTGTTTGTAAAAGCCCTCTGGCGATGCAAGGTGGCTTCTGCTCCTGCAGGTTCCTCATTTGACCCGATGTCTCCTCCTTTCAAGGAACATGTTCAACTCTCCCATACGCTACTTTCGACAAACTTTTAGGGAAAATGCTGCCCCGGCTGAGGGCCGCTGTTAATGTGGCCTCTTACTCTTCACAGTAAGATGACCCCTTGAATCCATTTTAAGATTTCCATTTCAAAAGAATACTCAGAAATGCTCATTGGGATGTTCGTAATTTTAGCTACAAATATTCATGATGCACACGACAATCTTTACCGCATGGGGCCCCGTGTTTGTTGGCTAATCTATCATATTGGAGCTCCAGCCCGAGGAGGAGGAGGAGAAGAAGAAGAAAGCTCATTTTTATTTCGAAGATCGAAAAAAGAGTACCTCCATGGAGGATGAGGGTTTTATGAAATTCTAATTTGAATTTGTATTCAGCTTGAAAAAATGTGTGGGATACCGTCATCCTGTATTTGTTTCCTGAATAATATGAAAGAGATGAAAAACTGTAAATTTTGATCACAGAAATAGTTAGGTACCTACTCTTTTTTCGATCTTCGAAATGCATTTCTTTAAGAAAAAAAAATTCATTTTTGGAAAAGCGAGAAGAAGTTGTCAAAGGCCAGGTGGGAGAGTTGGAGGTTGGCTGGCTTTAGCCAGCAAGTAGTGGCCCCCTAGTCCCGGCAACCTCTTTGTGGCCCTAACCACCAGAACGCTCTGAAACTAGTTCTTTGCAAGGTCCCTGTAAGAAGTCCCGAGGAAGTTCAAAATGTCCACTTTTCAACCAGGCACGTAATCTGTACAGCGTAATTTCTCTTTTGAAGACGTCGAGGTTTTAGTTGGATTTCGAGCCCACTCTGTATCGAGTGGTAATTTTCAATTAGATGACTGTGTGTGATGATGGATGACGCTGCTGTATTCTCTGAGCCATCGAAGAGCACCCCGTCCTCACAAGGAATTTTCTCAGGCTTCTTCCCTCTTCCGGCGAGAGTCGTGCACATTCGTATTTATGGTTGCCAGAAAACGCTTCAGAGAAATGACCAAAAGACCAAAAATAGATTTTGGGTCTCAAAGCCACATGCCACCAACGTTTCAGGAGGGATAAATTCCTTATTCAGAACCACAGTGGTGATGAAATATTCAAACTTTTCTTTTTATTTGAGTAAATTTCATAATATTGTGGCACTTTTAGAGTGAAAATAATATTAAGCTTGTTCGGACAAAATTTAAAATTCCTTGTATCTTTTCATGTATTTTCCACGGTTTATAGGTGAGATGACATTCTATTAACGGAAAACGCACGAACACAGGTGAATATCTGAATTTTAAAAGGGACGATTCGAAATGAGTCGATAATTTCTTGATGAACTGAATATCATGATTCGAATACTACTCAAAAACAGTTGAATATCCCATACCTAGAGCTTACAGAGACAAAGACGCCTGGTATAGAATAAGGCAGAGACCACTCAATATCTATATGTCTATTGACATCAGCTTGTGCAAAAGGCGGTATAGTAGGTACCAAAGGAAGTAAATATCAAAAACTTTTCGCAGCCTAAAAACGTCGAAATTTTGGGACTTCTTCTAGTTTTTCTTCGGTAATATCTATACGGTGCTTCCATTTAATTCCCCATCGAATGAGCGCCATAACTTTATAAATCAGTCAAGTGGTATGGTCGAAAAACGGCGGTTTTTCCAACTTTGCCAAAAAGTGGGATACGGCGTTTTTTAAATGAAGGTTGTCTGTAGGTTGAAAATGGGTACTTACCCCATTTAAAAAAAATCATGGAATGGAAGTGGAGCATTTAATTCCGGGTTCAGGGAGTACCAAAACTTTCAAATTCGCTCAAGTACACTCCTCAAAATCAGTTTTATTCAAAATTTCGACTGAAGCACTCAGACATAAGGCCTCGCTTCGCTCGGCCGACCACTTAATCGGGCATCACCACCAAGTGACAGTCGCCCAATGTGCTAAATTTAACGGGCGTAAAATTGGCCAGGGAATAGAGAGAAATCGTCTTCCCACACACCAGAATATATCCGAAATTAGCGGAGATGTCTCATGATTTAATTTAATTTAATTTTTTTAATTTAATTTTCTCGATACTCTTCTAAATTATCGATTCGATTTAAATCGATTCATTTAATTTACATCCATTTCATTGACATCCCTCGGACGACCTTGCGAGGAGAGATCTCGTAGACCTTGCAAGCTGATGTCCCACCCGCTCAGAGCCGGCGCCCCACCCAAGTTTATTAAGAATCGTTGAAAATAAACTCGCTGTCAAAATTCACTAATCGTCGAAACTCGTTTTCTCTGGATTTCGTATTAAAATTCAGATCTCTAGGTAGGATCCGGAGAAAATCCCATTTCAATCCGTCCATTAACGACTGAATAATTCGAGAAAAAAATGAGTTTCGCAAATTTGCGCGCGCCAAAAAATTCGCGCAACTCGCTTATTGGACGTAAAATTGGCCGAGGAATCGGAATTCGCCAAAAAAAAAAAAAGTAGGGGTTCCCATTTGAAGTAAGAAAGTTGAGCGCAAGTGCGCCCATTTGCGCGCATTTTTGGGGGTTCTCAACCCCCCTACCGAATTTTAAACGGTCCACCGAGACGATAGAAAAAATCGGGGTATTTTTATCGCTTACCGTTTTGGAGGAGAAGGCCTGTGATGACATTGGGAACCTGCATCAGTTACATGAGGTGAATCTCTTTTGAGAACTCATGCGCTTCATATACCTAATACAATATTTTTATAGCAGCGTTATATAATTTTTATGTAGGTATATTTGTCTCGAAATATAGTATAGGGTGTTGTGGGGCAATTGCGACCAAACGTGGGGCAAATGTCAACGTTTCAACTTTGATCCTCTTTGGCTTGCCTTTGAAAAACTTTTTTTTTATAATGAGTAGCGCGTTTTTCGTAGATTACGATGCACTTTTCAAGTCATGCAAGGTGCTTCTCATGATTAGAAAAAGTTTTTTTAAATTCCGACCGACTTCCGCATTTGCCCCACGGATCAGGGAAAATATGGAAAAGGCCAGCGAAAAGTTGCATAAATGGGGTAAATGCATACAACTGTGCCTGAAGAGCTTTATCACTAATGCGGTAGGAGAAGGAAGTTCTTCGAATATTGCGATTTTGAGTATGAATATGATCCAATCTATGTTGAACCAAATTAGTTACTCATTATGGAATAAATTGTGTGTGAGTAGGTACACGTCAGGACGGTCTGGTGGAAAACTTTCCACTATTCATTATCTTATAGTGCTTTTTCTCCTCTGAGCTCAAAATGTATCGCCCTATTCACAACCCAAGTTGCACCCTTTACATAATGTGCGTTTAAAAAGTTGCTGTAAAGCCTTGTTCAACAACAAACAATCACGGGGTACAAACCAGCGTTTGTATCACTCAATGAGATAAGAACATAGCAATGAGAGAAGAATAGCTAAAAAGCTCGTAACACCACCGGTTGGTTTTCGGGTTATTGTCGCATGATGATGAGCATAATAGCATATTTTTTTCCTGTCTAGTAAACACTGAAAGCAGCCCAATAAGGGAACTCAAAATAATTATTGAGTTTCAAGAATCCGCCGTCAATATCTGGTTCTGGAAGCCGGTCAATGTAGTTTTAAAAAAAATGATTAGAAAATTATTTGAAATATGAAAAATGTATACCTTCTTTGTTTTTGGATAGATAGGGGAACAAATGGCAGAATGCATTGTATTCTACACCAAAAAATTAGGTACTCCGAAAGCGACGCTTCATTCGATCTCCCGACCCCCCCCAAGTCCTCCAAAAACCTGATCTAGCCCCATAAGTAACTTATAAGTAACTGTTGTTGATTTTTTTCGTTTCACTTTCCATTCTATAGATTTAAACGGTGATTTTATCGAGCATATCAATCCGAGCCCTTACGATGGGTTTTCTGTTTAATGTCAGCAGAAAGAAATGAAATTAGACCTGTACAAAAAAAAGTAATGATGTTAATAATAGAGAGGAAAAATAATTAAATAGAAAATGATTCAGCCCAGTATATCGTGATATAGAAATATCAGATTCAAGCCACGCTACACAGATTCGGTCCCGGCAACTATGAGATCTGTTACCTTCTTAAAGCCACCATGTATCATTTCCCTGTGCTATGTCATGTATTATAAAGGTAACCAATATTATTGCTTGCTCCTCACCCTCGTGGCATATTTGTTGTTTGAATTGAATTGTAAAAACAAAAATCGATTAAATTGATTCTTTGTTTGTTTGTACGATGTACAACCTGATGGCTAGTTTTGAAATGTAACCATTGTAGTAACCTTAGTACACACGTACGTTTTGCATGTAAACCTGCAGGAGGTGAATTTTCGATGAATAAAATTGATGAATGATTAGCCCAAAAGACTGCACAATATGAGAAAATGTCAACGATTTCTTATTCGAGGAGTTATTAATTGTTCAGCTTGTAAATCACTTAAAAGAAAGCATTCGCGGGTATTTCCACGGCAGGATCGATGAAGAAGCGATAAGGATCGCTCACAGTCAATTCAACTCGCGTTATCTGATTTTTCCTAACCGGCTTATAACGACATACGTTCTCGACCGTGGAAATCCTTCGGTGGGAGTTGACGGCGCATGCAAATCTAAATCCGTTGACTTGCGGATGTAAACATGGCAACGAGGTGTGGGTGTTATCAGCGGACGAAGCACTTTTCCCCATCTCCGTCATTAACTGTGGAGAAATTCACAATTTCACGCGAAATCCCGATAAGACTGTTGTGTTGAGCGGGCTGAAAGGTGGTGCAGACACGTGCAAAAAAGGTGCAATCGGAAATGGAAAATAATAAATACCTTGGTATATCGTATCCATACAAGAACTCGTTGAACTAGGCACGGTTAATACTAGCACGGTTGTGTGGAGCTGGGGCCAGCTTTCTTCTCGAAGCCTGGCTCTGCATCCCCCTCCTTATCCGTCATCTCTTACTTTCTTTCTGCCTTGAGGAGGGAGAGACCTGACTCCTTCCAGAGTGCTTGGCCAGAAAGGGAAACCGATATTAGTATAATGCGGTGTTCTGCCCGGTGAAAAAAAAATTGCCGGCTTCGGCGGGAGGGGGCGACGGTAATAGAGGCGTTAGAAGACGATTAACAGGTGTCGTCTCGCGCTAATAGTGATTTACATGCAAATGTAAAGCTGGTAACAGGTGCAGGGGACTCTTGGAGCTTTGTAGTGTCAGTTTGTTATGCTTCTGTACAACCCGTCCCGTTTTTATGGGACATTCCCCTTATGTGAAGGTGCCTCTTACGTCCAGTGTTTTGGTTTATCATTCTTGTAATAAGACACCTATGAATTCGTGACAGGGGTCGACAAGTTTCATCGCACTGTATTGAATTGTTTCATTAAAACTGCCATCACTAGATTGATATTCGATCGGTAAGATGGAAAAAACAAATCATCCTACTTAAAATATGTAGGTAGATGATTGAGACCGAAAAGGTAAACTCAGACTCAAAAGAAGGCGATCTGGTTGGCTTTGTTCCTCATTGTGTGGGTGGCAAGTGCAATAGACCTTTTGCCGAATGGCGGACGGGGAGGTGTAACCGCGACTGGTATAACCTCAAGCGCAAGGTTATGCGATTGACTGTTTTGACCCGTCCCTATTGTCAATGTGTTTACGGAAGTTTTTTGATTTGGCGCAGACTCTCCAATCGGATTTTTGCTTAGTGACTGCGGTGGGTAAGGGTCATGGCTGTGCAGATCCCCTTGAAAAAAGTGAAACTCGATGAAGGTGATGTAGCAGGTGCCAGACTACCAAACTGAGTGGTGAGTGACAACTCAGTGCTCTCGCTGAGAAGGTTTCTGCTGGTTTGGAATTAGGTAGTGGTTTAGACTAGCACTCAGACAGAAGGGGGGGTTGTCGCTTCGTTCGCCCATTTGAATAATACCTAGGTCAAGTGATGGGGTAGGATACAGAGGAAAATCCGACATTATTAGGAAAAATTTGACATTATCCGTTTCAAGAGGTCTAGATTCCAAAACTGAAATGTCCGTCCGAGCCGTTTTAGGCAGTAGGAATTTTTTTTAAATCTGGGGTTTTCCTGACTACCGGTAGTATCCATTAGTGTCCGACGACGGACGAGAAACCCGTGCGCCAGTACTGTCAGAAAACCCGCGCACCGGGACTGCGGGTCAGGCTTCTAAAAAAAAACGGCCCGTGTATGGCCTGCTAATCAGACACTGAAGAACGAAGATTTTACGATTTTACAAACACACAACGTAATAGTTACTTTACAACGTAGAATTATTCTTTATGGAAGTGGGTACCCTCCGAAGCTTACATTTGCGTACCCACAACAACATTGTAGTGAGGAGCCTACCTGTCATCTTTTCTTCTGCAAAGAACCATCCACCTTTGAACGATTTTGCACTGTTCACATTAAGATTGCACTTACTCACATGTAGGGATTCTACCGAATTAGTCCAAGTGAGAATTCCGCAGTAATAAACATGGTTGAGGGAATCTGTAGAACTTGGTTGTTGTGTCATATCCAGGAGCTGTTGCAGATTCCAAAACAGCAAAACTTTTTCCCCGAGACATTTTTTGAGGTAGTGATAACGGCTGATTCGAAAAATTATTCACGAAACTAGACAAGAGGGTATTTGGATGAGGAGTAAACGATTTGGAAGACTGTATTCAACAGGAATTCCAAGTAAACAAAAACCGTAAGTCGCATAACCTTCTCACACGATAACCTAAACGTTAGCGTCACCGCGACGCGAAAATCCATTCGGCAAAAGGCCTATAAACACCTAATGTGTGCTACATGGTTTTAAAACCTCATGACCTCATCGTATGAAAGTCTCTTTTTGATATGTGTATACACGTTTTGGTAACGCTTTCTCCGACCTAAGTTCAATATTGAAAATTATCATCTTTGAGTGACAACAATCTGAAGGATCACATTTTGATGACTTGCGAGCACGAGTGTCTGTCCGGAGCACTGAGCGTAGTGGCTTCAGTCGTTTCCGGCCCTCCTCGCCATCGCCTACCTCTTGGTCCATTCTCCCTCATCAGCGAGCGCTTTATGATCCCGTTTTGGTTACCTACCTCAATATTCTTGGAATAATACACATTGGTATTTCGACAACCACAGTGCAAAAGACTGTATTTACAAAAATAAAAAATTTGCAGGAAAACTTCGAACAACAACGTACCTACTTACAGGCTTTTGCACTTTTACACTAAGTGTGTTGAGGTAAAATTTTTGACCCCTGTTCCATTTACCTGTAAGTATTAGGGTTCGAGAGTCCCTGCTCTTTTGGTCAGTACTGTCATTTATTTAATCGATTATCTCCTATTTTACTCTTAAATGGTGTCAGTAACACGAGTGTGAGTAGTCAAGGTTAGCTCATCTTAGATCGCAGTTCGGTTTATTATTCTTGGAAAAATATGCCTCACGAAAGGGAGGTCGAAAATTTTGATGGAAAATTTGTCATTGTGTTAACGTAGCATACTCGTAGTTACCTACGTTATGCCGTCCGGGCAGTTTTAGGCAGTGGGGAATTTTTTAAATCTGAAATTTTGACAAAATACTCGGTTTACTCTCTAGTTGTGCCCGAAAGGGTTTCAGCCCGATGGCCCAAACCCGTGAGGCTCTGTGAGGCTAAAATGGGGTTACTGTAGGTTTTTTGGACGGTTTCGGCTATGGGGATGAGTTAGGTGACGTTTTCGAAGTATTTTTGAACGTTTGATGCCATTTGGTGGGGGGGGGGGGGGTACAGAACGATCCGATTCAACCGTGGGGTTCTATGGAGGACAACAAAGGGAATAGATATCGACTAGAACCAGGGCGCTCAGGTAAAGCACAGTAAGCCCACAGGCTTCCGTGCTGGGGGCCCCAAAACCCCCTCCTGAGCAATCACGTATACAAATGTACAATCTATGGAGGATTCGTGGGGCTATTCCGTTATTATCAGGAACGTGAGGAAAGCATAGTCCATGATTTCGGTGCACTGTATATTAAACAAATTTTGTTCCTATTTTTCGAGCTATGACGATGATGAACAAATTTACTGGAACGGTGATAAATTCTCCCACTGTAGTTAAGATGTGCGATTTCGTATAATAACCATTGGAAAGGTTTTTCGGGTTTCCGCCTAGTTACACCAGAAAGGTTGCCCTTAAAGCTGAGGGACATTTCGTGGGGTTTTGAACGAGATGATGGGGCCAGGTCCATTGAGAGAGTCGCATCGCTCGAGGTCCGAGATCTACGGGGGTCTATTGGGCCAAAATCAATCGATTCCACCTCTATCATCGTCAAAACCCCACAAAATCCCTTTTCTAGCCCTACGGTTAAAACTGGGACGAACCATGATGTGTATTGAGTATTTTCCCGTTTGAAAAATACGTCCCACACACCGACAAACGCCATAAAAGGCATTTTGAATCGTCAAAGCTAAATTTTATAGTCTTACTCCGAGCAAAATATGGTTTTGCCTACATTTCTTACTCGTAGCACGAAATCTCAATGTTACCCCAATTGACTGTCCTTTATTCAGCGAAATGAGTTCGACTGTTATTGTTGCGCTCCACTTCTTTAGGTGATGGTGGAATAAGTTGCCGGCGTAGATCATCCCAAAACCTTCGCTCTTCCAAGCAGTTTTTAAGAAAGAAATCCCCGTTACCTGATAAAATTTGAGAAATTTGTGCGTAGGTACCTACTGTAACAGTTCGGGGTTTTGGTTTATCATTTGTTGAATAATCGGGTCAAAATATGAAACATAAAACAAACCCAAAAGACAATTTTGGTTTAGTCTATTATTCTTGGAATAATACACCTATGTTTTCGCGACGGGGGTCGACGACTCCGATCGGCCTCAAAATTTGACATTATCCGTTTCAAGAGGTCTAGATTCCAAAACCAAAATGTCCGTCCGCCGTACGCCGTTTTGGGCAGTACGATTTTTTTTTTTTTTAATCTGAAATTTTGACAAAATACTCGGTTTACCATCTAGTTGTGCCCGCAAGGTTTTCAGCCCGATTGCCCAAACTCGTGGGGCGCTATGGGGCTACGGAAGGTTTTTTTTAAAGGCTTTTGGCTATGGGATCGAGTTAGATGTCGTTTTCGAAGTATTTTTGGACGTAGAATCCATTTTTTGGGGTCCCGGAACGATCCGATTTCACTGTTGCGATCTATAGGGCTTTCATGGGGCTACAAATGTGATTTTTGAAGGATCAACTGTGAATTTTTTTAACTCGTCGGATTTATTTATTTATTTTTTATTTTTTTTATTTTTTTTCCGAGAAAAAAAAAAATTGCAAAAAAAAACGCTGCAAATTTTACACATGGGTTTATTATTCTTTGATATAAGTTACTTGTACAGAAATTTAATTCTGTCAATAAAAAAAATTTAAAAAAATTTTTTTTGGATTTTTATATTTCAAAAAAAATATTTTGAGGCGATTTTTTTTCAAAAATGTGTTTTTTTCAAAAATTCTTTAATTTTTACTCGAAAGATATTTAACTTCTTGGGATCCATCAAAAATCCCATTTTTAGCTCCATGAAAGCCCTATAGATCGCCACAGTGAAATCGGATCGTTCCGGGACCCCAAAAAATGGATTCTACGTCCAAAAATACTTCGAAAACGACACCTGACTCGATCCCATAGCCAAAAGCCTTCAAAAACCACCTTCTGTAGCCCCATTTTAGCCCCAGAGCGCCCCACGGGTTTGGGCGATCGGGCTGAAAACCTTGCGGGCACAACTAGATGGTAAACCGAGTATTTTGTCAAAATTTCAGATTTTTAAAAAAATTCCTACTGCCCAAAACGGCCTGGACGGCGGACGGCGTACGGGGTACGGCGTACGGCGGACGGACATTTCGGATTTTGAATGTAGACCACTTGAAACGGATAATGTCAAATTTTGAGCCCGATCGGAGTCGTCGACCCGCGTCGCGAAAACATAGGTGTATTATTCCAAGAATAATAAACCAAAAAAATTGAAAAAAAAATTTCCCCCAAATTTTGGTTTATTATTCTTGGAATAATACACCTATGTTTTCGCGACAAGGGTCGACGACTCCGATCGGGCTCAAAATTTGACATTATCCGTTTCAAGTGGTCTACATTCTAAATCCGAAATGTCCGTCCGCCGTACGCCGTAGGTACGCCGTCCGCCGTCCAGGCCGTTTTGGGCAGTAGGAATTTTTTTAAAAATCTGAAATTTCGAGAAAATACTTGGTTTACCATCTAGTTGTGCCCGCAAGGTTTTCAGTCCGATCGCCCAAACCCGTGGGGCGCTATGGGGCTATAATGGGGCTACGGGAGGGGTTTTTTGAAGGCTTTTAGCTATGTGATCGAGTTAGGTGTCGTTTTCGAAGTATTTTTGGACGTAGAATCCATTTTTTGGGGTCCCGGAACGATCCGATTTCACTGGGGCGATGTTTAGGGCATTCGCGGGGCTAAAAATGGGATTTTTGAAGGATCCCAGGATGTTAAATATTTTTCTAGTAATAAATACCGAGTTTTTGAAAAAAACACATTTTTGAACAAAAAAATCCAAAAAAAAAATTTTTTTTGAGAGTAAAATCCAAAAAAAAATTTTTTTTAAATTTTTTCATTGACAGAATTAAATTTCTGCACAAGTAACGTATATCAAAGAATAATAAACCCTTGTGTAAAATTTGCAGCGTTTTTTCATTGACACTGAATTAATTTCTGCACAAGTTACCTATATCAGAGAATAATAAACCCGTGTGTAAAATTAGCAGCGTTTTACAATAAAGTATCACACACCACTACCTACGTATGTATTGAGCTCATTGCACCCACTTGGCTCAAACTAGATGCGCATCACCTCACCGTTTGAAACAGATAATTGTCTATTGACCAGTAAATTACAAAACGAAAACACTGTCGAGTCTGTGATGCAGAACTTAACGCATTAAAAGCGCTCTGGCGGCCCACATTTTGCCTATTCGCGTCCATACGTTGAGGTTCCGGTCTGAAAGTGGCGCCGGCTTCCTTAATTAGTCTCACCAACATCTGGTACAGGCAGGTAGGTGAACCTCGATGAAAATATGAAACTTTTTTTGGCTGTTGAGGGATATTTGCAGATAGTGACAATTTGCATTGATTCCGTAAACCTCAGAATCACTTTCACTTCCTCACTCTCGGCTGTCACTCCGGTTTTCAATTAAACGTAAGTTGCGTCGTTTGTCTGAAGTGGTTTTTTTTGTTTGGAAATTTCAAGATTATTCGCATTCAGAAGCCTTTTTTCAGCTCATTAACGGACATGAGATTGCATCCTGCATGAGCGAGTTGAGTAAACACCCTTATATTGTGTTCCGCAGCTAAAACTTTCCCAAATCCTCACCGTGAGCCCCACGAAGTTTACCCAATAGTAAATTCAATTTTAACACATTAAGATCATCATCTACAGCTTTTATGACCGAAAGGAAGATGGCCCCCTTCAGTCTGATCATTATTGATGCTTATCAGTGGTTTGAGCGTCGGACTGCTGAGTCCAAGATTGCTGGTTTGATCCCAGCAGCCGCTAGACATCTTCCTGACCTCTCGGAAGGCAATGGCCAGCCACCGAGAGTATTTCGCCCAGGAAAACCTCTCACATTTGCCGTTTGGAGCTGGTGTTAAACAGTAGGGGCCCACCACTTCTATAATAACTGTTCAGCAGGCTCATCAGAAGTTAGTAGCGAGAGGTCGCCAACGCCTGGTTACAGGTATGGCACCTGGAGAAGAAGAATCGGGTTAATACTTATTATTCCATTATTGCTACAAATCAGCCACTGATGTTTCCTACGTCAATTTTTATTTTTGCCCTGAATACCCCTGAATCCCTTGTTTTTTGATTTACGATTGATTTTTAGTAGCCTTGTCAATTGTGAGGGTTGTGGCCGAAATAGCTGTTCAAGTCCAACTTACGCACTTGCCCCACCGAAGGGGTAAGAGCGTAACTGGTCTGTTCAATCTTTGGAACGCTTATTCTGGTTTCATTGGGGCAGGTGCAAAAAAAAAAAAAAAAAAAAAAAAAAAAAGGAAATCTCTCAACGACCCTTTATCAATTTGAAAATTCAAACTCTGAACAAAAACTCACAGTTATCAACTTTTACAGGTTATCAAGTCAGTACCAACCCGATCTAAATATTAATCAGTTAAATTGAAACTTTACGTGAGGTATCAATCTTAACCATGTTTATCATCATGCACATATCCCTTCTTGAAAAACCAATGAGATAAGTGTATGGTAGGGCCCAGCTTTCTGATAGAAAAAGATAAGACTGAATTTCAATTATAGGCGTGAAGTAGCCTACAACTTTTGAGCTTATAAACAAACTTTAAAACGCCGGAAAATACTCACCAATTTGAAGGCTGGAACACGATAAAAACGGGACATTGAACTTGGTAGCTGAGTAAAATGGCACAATGTGACTTCAAAATCAGCCTTGACACTGGCGGATACGTGATGTATACAGTTTCAAATGTAAACACTAGATGGCATCCAGCGGAAACTGTTCTAAGTATCATTTAACAGCTCACTTACGCACTTGCCCCGTTTTTGCACTTCCCCCAATTTACCTTAGTTAATCGACCTACGGTGGAATTCATAGTCGTCACTCAAGTGCGCCCTAAAGTGAGCTCCAAAGTGAGGATGCAACCTTAGCGCTACTCATAGTCACATTTCAAGGACACACTTTGGGGCGATAATCCAAGTGCACACGACGTGTGCAGTAACGTCGTTACTGCTTTCATAAACCAAACTTGAAGTGTTCCTCTCGACTTTCGGGCGACAAATCTCAAGTGACCTCCCGAGGTCCGTAAAGTGTGCACTCATGAGGATGCATCCTCTGTTTTTGCTGATAAGTTATCAAGAACCTTTTGTCTTGCGGTTTCTTATGACGGTTTGACGTTCTCAAAATGAATTATGAGGTTAATTTTGAATTTGACGAGTGGGATGACGAGTTTTACGAGCAAGTCGAAGGGCGACGGCTGAATAGTAGGTCACCAAATCGCTATAATCGATTTGGGCAGAACTCATTAGAATGGCTCAGTGAGGAAGCATTTCGCCGGCGACGGGATTTTTGAAGGGCTTTGGTAAGAAAATAGTGTTATGCGTTCTTTTCGAAGTAGTTTCTGACGCATAGGTATTCGATTAAAGAGGCTCCCAGACTCATCTGGACAAACCTTGGGGCTTCTAAGAGGCTACAGACGGGATTTATGAAGGGCTTTGGACTGAAATCGTGTTAAGTGTCGTTTTCGAAGTAATTTCTGGCGTTTAATCGACTGATGGGGCCCCCAGACTCATCTGGACAAACTTTGGGGCTCTATGGGGCTTCTAAAGGGTTACAGACGGGGTTTTTGAAGGGCTTTGGTAATAAAATCGTGTTTAGTATCGTTTTCGAAATAATTTTGGACGTCGAATCGATTGATGGGGCCCCCACACTCATCTGGACAAACCGTAGGGCTCTATGGGGCTTCAAAGGGTTTACTGAAGGGCTTTGGTAAAAAAAAAAAAATGTGTTAAGTGTCGTTTTCGAAGTAATTTCTGATGTAAAATCGATTGTTGGGCTCCCAGAATTATCCGGGCCCACCGTGGGGCTTCTAAGGGATTTGTGAAGGGCGTTGTCAACAAAACCGTGTGAAGTGTCGTTTTTGGACGTAGGATCGATTGAAGGGGCTCCATGGACAACCACCCGAAATTGTTGATACAGTTTGGAAGTGAGAAGGAAAAGTTCCTCGTCAATTTTCCCTCAAAATAGGAAAACGTCCCTTACCTTCATGGTACTGCCAACACCGCCAACTACAAGGCGAAAGGCGAAGTGAGCACTTGAACTTAAGCCAAGTAGGTATGCACTTAAGCCGAGAGCGGGCTTCCACTTCTACTGAAA
Source organism: Pilophorus perplexus (assembly GCA_955831195.1). Taxonomy (NCBI): domain Eukaryota; kingdom Metazoa; phylum Arthropoda; class Insecta; order Hemiptera; family Miridae; genus Pilophorus; species Pilophorus perplexus. The sequence goes on along the minus strand of OY037010.1, from coordinate 4,705,794 downwards.
TTTGCAGCGTTTTGATATCTACACGCCTTAAAACGGATAATGAAAAATTTTGAGGCCGGTCAATATTTTCGACCCCCGTCGCCAATACATAGGCCTAGGTATTAATAGGTAAAAATAATTCATCAAAATCGCCGATTGTAGGAGGCTAACTCTTGAAGAAGGAGGTTGACGCGGTAGAAGCACTAACTGTGGCGCCCTCTATTGAATATGACGGCAACTAGCAGCCAATCCGCCGTTCACCAGAGGTCTCACCGTGCCAGTCTGAATGGAAGCTTTGAGGAGTTACACCTAACAGATGAAGTTGAATTAAACGTTTCCTCAATTTTCCAAAATTGTTAAAACTGTTTCCTAAATGATAAGAACAACAACCTTCTGACGCGGTCGATGTCGTCGTCAGTTCGGGGAGCTTTGGGTTTCTTCCCAAGCACCTAATAATTCGAATTAGATTTATTCTCTGGGCTGATGAAAATCTAGAAAAACGAGAAAAATCAGAGAAAATCTTGAGGTTAAAGTAATCGTCTTTTAGAACCAATGGGGTAAAAAAATGATATTCTGGAGTCTGCATTTAGAAACATGCCCTCGAAATATTTGCGGAGTGGGAAATCGATGGCGGTTTTGTGTTGGTACGGAGATTAACACTTCTGGACTGATTATTTCGTAATTGATGCTAACGTCCCCGAATTTGCCTGCAATATTTTATATTGCAGTCAAATTCGGGCACGTTTTGCATAAATGCAAACCCCATTTTAATGTGGAAAAATTATAAGAAAGAGAGTTTAAAATTTATTATAATTTTATTAAATAAAATTTATGATAATGTAATAAATAATAATATTATACAATACAATATATTGTATAATATTATTATAGATACATTGCATAAGACCTATCATAGCGGCGCTGATCAGGAATGCACATAATGCATTATACATTCTATGATAGACAAGCGGCTGGGGAAGGGGCTACTGGAGTAGGGTTAGCAGGTGACGCCAGCCTCTCCGGAAATGATTCAGAGTAGTGAGAGATGTGCTGAGACGCCACGTCCATGTAGCGGTGGAAGATGTGATTCACAGAACTCAACGAAGCGATTTACTGATAACGAATGCAACATCAGAGACATCCACGTCGTACAAAAAAAAATCGATATTCCATTCATCGATGTTAAAAAAAATATATCGTTCTATTAATCCGAGATATGTATATCGGCGCAAAATGCCGAAATAATTATTGCGGACTTTTTTCATAAACTAAAAAGAAATCATTTCCTCGTATTTTGTAAATGAGGCGCTGAGATTCAAAATTCAATCTTTGTGTAGGTCATTCGATCAAGTAATTTTTCATCCTTTAGGAACGACTGTTGAAAGAAAGATCGAGTTTTGCAATTCCTTCAGGAAACCGCTGTCATCACAATTTTGACTCGAAACGAGTCCTCTCAAAGCCTCAAATAATTGGACGTTCTTCAATCTTCGCACGGATTTAGCAAGGGGGGGGGGGGGTGCACCCCCAAGCGCTATTTTACATAATAGGTATGTAAAATTTTGCACTATTTTACATGATATTATATTACATAATTTTGAACGCATACCTAATACATTTTTCGAGGTCCCACATCTGTTCGAACAATATACAGTGTTAAAAAAAAATTAATTTTCGCACAATAAACAGGTACCTATCAAAGAATAATAAACCCTTGTGTAAAATTTGCCGCGTTTATGTATTATATATTTGAGTAATATAATATGTTACCGGTCCACCAGAAAATGTTTATCCCAGTCCGAGGTCCCAAGAGAGGTTGTTTACGGTGTAAACTTTGTTCCTCAGATCTTGTGTGTTGAAGACAGAATCTGTGTGTCTGATGCCTCGGCCGCCTTCGCCACAGGAGCCTCTGCTAGGATTCACATAAACTTTCAATAGTTCAGAGGTCAATTATTGTCCTCCGACAAGACAGGTATTACAACACAAGATTGACTTTTGATGAAACATTGGTGTTCGTCCCCGGATTCCTGCCCCACCATGTTTACGCCCATGGCTCTTTGCGTAGGTCATCTAAAATAATTACTGAATTTGTAGTAAGATCGCTCTAACAAACTATTTGTGTTGTTTATTGTTATGTTGATACCTACTGAAAACGAATGGATAGGTAGGTACCCACTGAAGTTAAAAATTCTACTCTTCACATACACCATTACGAATTAGGTATGTCATTGTCAGCAGGTGTTTCAGATTTCTCTCTGAATGTTCCCAGAGAAAAAAATATGAGCTCCCGATATTGTAAAATTAATTAATTAATTTCCTTCGATGTATCGATACATCGAAGGAAAAACATTGGCAGAATGTCTCGTTTTATTATGATCATCCCTAGCTGAAGTTGAGACCGTCCGACTGAGAGATAAGTCACGTCTCGTGTTCATGGTCAGGTGAACAGTTCACCTCCTTCGTCAGTTCAGTTTCTCTGAAATTCCACCATGTCCGACTCCGACTTTTTCCGCAACATGTTCACCGAACAGTACGACTTCATGCAAAAAGGTTTGTTCACCGATATTTCCTTTGTGATCGGCGACAACACAATTAAAGCGCACAAAACCGTCTTAGCCTCGTGCAGCAAAGTGTTTCGCGCCATGTTTGAAGCAAATATGAAGGAATCAAAAACACAAGAGGTAGTCATTACTGATGTGGGTGAAGACACGTTTCGTAAATTCCTCGACTACGTTTACTTGAAGAAAGAAGACCATATCGAGGAACATCTCACCGGATTGTTGATGCTCGCCGACAAATACGACATCCAGCCACTGTTAGATTCGTGCGAGGAATTCATGAGGAAGTCGCTCCACTTCGATAATGCATTTGAGTACGTTCAACTTGCTGATTTGTACAGGCGTGAGAAAGCCAAAGAGTCGTTCATTGAGTGGCTAAAAGATAATATCAGGTCTGCTGTTGGAAGTGATAAGTGGGAGAAGTTTAAAGACGAAAATCCCGCCATCGTGAGCGCTGTCGTCGAGTCTTTGATGGATGATGCCGACCAAATATTGTCTCACAAGGACATTACATCAACGTTTTGTGATGCTTTAGTTATAATAGGGGATAATCGGTTCCCTATTCATAAATCCATTTTGGCGGAAAAGAGTGAAACATTTTTAGAACTTTTCAAAGATTCCAACGAATGTCGCCTAGAAAATGTGACTACGGCCGAATTCACAACCCTCTTGAATTACGTCTACTTGGACAAATTTCCGGCAGATAATGACGTCGACATGGGTATTTTAAAAGCCGCTCACAAATTCAAACTCCACGCGTTGGTCGAACACTGCGAGTCAGTCCTCAAACGCTCAATTGAGACGGAAAATGCAGTCACAACTTTGCTTGCGGCCGAATCCCTCCAACTTCCGTCCCTGATATCGTCTGCTATGAAGTTCATTGCCAACAATCTGAGAAAAGTTAGAGATGAAGAAAACTGGAAAGCCTTGACTCAGCATCCTGACCTGATGATAAAAATCTACGTGAAAACTTACCGACCCAGATGAGAAACTTCAGTTGCTAGAAACTGAAGAAACCCTGAAGGATGAGATGCAACTCACTTTCTGTATGTACCTACTGATTTCGGTTTATTATTCTTGGAATAATACACCTATGTTTTCGCGACGGGGGTCGACGACTCCAATTGGGCTCAAAATTTGACATTATCCGTTTCAAGAGGTCTACATTCTAAATCCGAAATGTCCGTCCGCCGACCGGGCCGTTTTGGGCAGTAGGAATTTTTTTTTTTAAATCTGAAATTTTGACAAAATACTTGGTTTACCATCTAGTTGTGCCCGCAAGGTTTTCAGTCCGATCGCCCAAACCCGTGGGGCGCTCTGGGGCTATAATGGGGCTACGGGAGGGTTTTTTTGAAGGCTTTTAGCTATGGGATCGAGTTAGGTGTCGTTTTCGAAGTATTTTTGTACGTAGAATCCATTTTTTGGGGTCCCGAAACGATCCGATTTCACTGGGGCGATCTTTAGGGCTTTCATGGGGCTAAAAATGGGATTTTTGAAGGATCCTAGGATATTAAATATTTTTCGAGTAAAAAATAAAGAATTTTTGAAAATAAACATTTTTGAAAAAAAAAAAAAAAAATTTGAGATAAAAATCCAAAAAAAATTTTTTTTTAAATTTCTTCATTGACAGATTTAAATTTCTGCACAAGTAACGTATATCAAAGAATAATAAACCCTTGTGTAGAATTTGCAGCGTTTTTCTCTCCATACTCATCCCTTTCATTAATATTGCTCGATTCCTACGTATATAATATACCTACCGTAATATGGTAGGTAATAAACAATATTCTTGTTTAAATTCGTCCGAAACTCGACTAAATTCTCCACACAGAGATGCGATTGAAATGTAAATACCTACTTCATTTATTTTCTGCCCATTCATTACGGTTGTATTTTTCTAAAAATGTATTAAATACTGGTATATACATCAATATCGTTGATTCTTTTACACTGAATGATGGTTTGGGCTCTGGCATATTCAGCCACTTCGTAGAAACAAGCATCATCCTTATCGTGATGACTAATCGTCATCCTAATCGTAGGATGACTTGCAGCTCACGTAGGACACTTACAGCTGTTTTATGGAACCGCTAGACAGATGGGGGCAAAAAGAAAAGAGTTGTAAGAAAATAACGTTTATTGTTATAAAATTAATACCACGTTACAAGTTTTACAAAATAAAACAACTGCCGAAAACTGCTCAGTCAAAGTGTGCAACGTTTTTGTTTCTCACGGCCTTGAAATTTGTATACTTGACATTCTTAGTATAAAAATGTTTTGATAGATACAACTGCCATATAAATCGTGATGAAGTACCGGACGGCCCAAGCGATCGCCCTGGCGGGTTGAGGGACGACGACGACGGCGTACACCAAAGTGTGGGCGACCCGGGCGAACGTGAAGGCCCTGAAGAGGTTGGTGGCCAGCCAGGGGCTGTGGTCAGTAAGGACGTAGGCAAGAGCAGCCAAAAAGAAGACGGGGATGTTCTCCAAATCGTTCAAATGAGCCCTGGAATTTTTTTTAAACAAAATTTGTTGAATTTTGAACAAAATTTTATTTAATAAAATGAATTTTAAAAAGTACACTGCCAAGTGGGACATGGCCCATAGCTTCCTCGCATATTGTATGAAATGTAGGTTCAAAATGAGCGTAGTTGTGATTGTAACAAGAACATTATGTTCGCGCATGCGCAGGGAGTACCACTGATGCAATCGTGATGAAACTGATAGGGGACCATCTAGAGCTATACCCACACAATTCCTGAAAATTAGATTGAAATCCGATCAAAATTGTGGATGTTATGGGTGTGGCAAGGAAATGCGGACAGACGGACAATATTATTTACATAGATTATTCCTGGCGACTTCCGAGAAGGTGCCATTGCACTGAGGAGCGAGGAAAAACATCTAGGTCGGCCGATTAATGGCCGTCTTGGAGGGACGTAATCTTATCTTATGTCCCCTGTTGAGATTCAAAAGTCAAGTCATCAGGCGGGGCCCGCCTAAGAGGGGTCGGGATGCGTTGGATTTCCAAACCTAGCAGGTTTGGCTGCTGGTTCTGCTGCTCTGGTTCTGCTTTTTCCAGATTCCTTTCAGATTCAATTTGGCGAGAATAGTACAGTGAAACGTCTCTAAGGCGGACACCCACGGGACCAAAAAAATCGACCGTCGTAGAGGGGTGTCCGTCCTGGGAAGGCCCAAAGGCTCAACGGCGCTTCGAGTCTCCGTTGCTGTGGTTGGCGTTGATTTTGCTGCTCCTGTTACTAACCGGAGGGCCTGGTTCTGCACCTTATCTAGCTTATCGGTCACGTTTTTCGTGAATAAGCGTTCCAAAGATTGAACAGACCAGGCGCGACTCGTGAGGGAGGCAGCGTCGCAACTGCACCCCCTCGATGCAGAAGGGTGAGAGGGGGGGCTACGTATTACCTACCTAATAATTAGGTAGGTAATAGTTTTGATTCATTCTTAGGTAGGTAACTAATTATTAGTTACCTACCTAAAAATGAATCAAAACTCGGCTCGAAAATCTACTTAAGTTCTTGTAGACCTTACATAGTTCGCGGAACGTCTGAAAAGCCTGTGTTGATAGTGCAATGATAACGGGAGCACTGCTCTTCTTGAGACGATTTTTTTGCATGGACCTTATGGAACAACGAACTAAGTGTGAAGCCAGAAATGTCGAAATGTGGGGCAGTTCTGGGCACTGCGCACACCCTTCCTTCTCACCGTTCACCGATCACCTCCACAATCAGTGTTGGCAGTCTTCGTTCATGGGCAGGGAATTTTCGTTTGTAATGAGGGACTTATTCAGGATCTAATCTGTCCGAAATCATGGAAAAAAATAGGGGCTTACTTTTGAAATATTTTGAAAACTTTTTGGTGTTGCTATATTACTTTGTACGGTATGAAATCATAAAATTTCGATCGACCAAGGTTTCTGATTTTTTCAGTTTTCCCACAAAGGTATTTTTTACCAGAAGCTACAGTAGTTGAGGGGATGCCATCAGGGGTTTAGTGTGCTTCCATGTTTTCTGGGAAGTGTTTTCTGAACTCGGTGATCTGCGTTTGTCTCATTTATAAGTTTTTTATTGGTTCGTTTCATTGTTCATTTCATAAAGCGTTTGTTGGATAACTCTATTGATTTCATCTTGAGGGAGTTTTCCCGTTTAGGCGTGAGTGATAAGTGTGACATTCGCGACATGGGACGGCCAACCTCACCTTTACCAGGTTTGCAGCGTGTACCCAGGAAATGAAAGGAAACTGGTAATAGTTAATTGGAATTTTTAAACAAATTAATAAATAAATAAATAATGAACTATAGCAAATCTTGATAGTAGGTACTTTTTATCTGTGTTGGGTGCAATAATATTTTCATAAAATATTATCACGAATCCGTGACTGCACCCCCTTGTTCTGCCATCACCAGTCGCGCCTGGAACAGACAAGTTACGCTCTTACCCCTTCAGTGGGGCAGTAAGGGTAGTGGGGGGCAATTGTTTCCGTGGAGCAAAAGTATCCAGGCACATTTAAAAAAAAAAATTGGGAACAGTTGATGGAAATCAAGTAGGTAGTGCACTCCTCTAGTTCTTATTAGTTGACCTATGCAGTTTCGAGAGGACCAGTGCACCGTCTCAGGAGTAAATGAGGTAAGTGTGTTTTTGGAATGCTTGATGTTATTTTTTGGAACTATTCAGCGCACATTTAAGGGAGAATAGGTTAGATTTTTTTGGCATATTTTCCCTTTGTCGTGCATTAAATCAGGTGCAAAATGCTTCAACTCCCATCTCCCTAAACCGCCTGCAATTGTCACAATCACACTAGAATGTGCCAAAATGGGGTAAAAGTTTCCAGACGCTGGGGGGGGGGGGGGGGGGAGTTTCCACTTCCCTCCCCTGGAGAAACTCTGATGAGGTGGGCTTCGAGATTAGTCCTAATCCTAGTGAGTTTCTAAACCCACCGAGCTACAGTGCCAACCCAATCGTTACAAAAAGGTCGTAACCTTTGTAAAAAAAACGCTGAAAATTTTAAACAAGGGTTTATTATTCTTTGATATAGGTTACTTGTACAGACATTTAATTCTGTCAATAAAAAAAGTTAAAAAAAATTTTTTTTTGGATTTTAATATTTAAAAAAAAAGTTTTTGGGGGGATTTTTTTTTTTTTTTTTTTTTTTTTTTCAAAAATGTGTTTTTTCAAAAATTCTTTAATTTTTACTCGAAAAATATTTAACTTCTTGGGATCCTTCAAAAATCCCATTTTTAGCCCCATGAAAGCCCTATAGATCGCCACAGTGAAATTTCCGGGACTCCCAAAAATGGATTCTACGTCCAAAAATACTTTGAAAACGACACCAAACTCGATCCCATAGCTAAAAGCCTTCAAAACACCCCTCCTGTAGCCCCATTTTAGCCCCATAGCGCCCCACGGGTTTGGGCGATCGGACTGAAAACCTTGCGGGCACAACTAGATGGTAAACCAAGTATTTTGCCAAAATTTCAGATTTAAAAAAAAAAAAAAAATCCTACTGCCCAAAACGGCCCGGACGGCGGACGGCGGACGGCGGACGGACATTTCGGATTTTGAATGCAGACCTCTTGAAACGGATAATGTCAAGTTTTGAGGCCGATCCGAATCGTCGACCTCCGTCGCGAAAACATAGGTGTATTATTCCAAGAATAATAAACCAAAATGACGTAACGTCAAAATCTGAAGTAATTATTTGTTTTCATCAATTTGAAAAAATGAACCCTTTTGTACAAAATTTACACTCCTGATTTGGCCTGGATACCCGCCTCTGATAAAAACGCTGCAAATTTTACACAAGGGTTTATTATTCTTTGATATCGTTTTCACGTCTCGGAGTTCGCTCTTCAGCTGTGTTCTTTTCCTGTAACTGTAATTGACTTCTTTATTGTCGAAAAACATATAAACAGGGACTTTACGGGGGCTGAGCCCGCCTCACAAATGTCAATAAAAAGGAATTAGATCTCTCAGTTTGAGTTCACCTTCGTGAGGACGTTGACTTTCGGTACCTACGCGCTCTTCCAAAGTTTGCTGCTGCTTGTGCTTCAACGCATTCATTTCGCTTTCCGTAACCTGAGCGGAGCGGTGAGACAGCTTAGAAAAGGACGTCAATAGTTGAGGAACGCTTGAAGGGAATCATACGTTTTTACGAGCAATATTTACCTCCACGGACGTCACAGCGTGGCGAGAAGCTTCTTTTGTACGGGCTCGGCTGGTTTTGTCTTCGGCGACCATCTAAATATTATTATTATTATTATTATTATTACTGACACTCATGGCCGCTTTTATATGACGGTTTTCACTGGTCCGTTCGGCTTTTTCTCGGTAGTCCTTCAGTGACGTGTGGCTTTCTGGTAAGTTGAACTGAAAATTGGAAATGAGAACATTTGGAACATTTAGAGGGAACGTCAAAAGTACATACAGAATTCAATCTAAATCGCAATGGATTTGGGGGAAGGCTCAACGGAGAAAGTGATGGGTTTGGGGGATCGAAGGAAACCTCAAAATGGATGAAAAAGTCGGTAATGAGTGATGCTGTCGAACACTTGGTTTTGCTGTATCTTAAGAATAATTAAAGTGCCCACAAGTGCGATAATCTTAAACCCTACGTGTTTTTTTCTCTACTCGAAAAAAAAAAAATGATATATATTATATATATTCTCATCATACATGACCTCCTGACATCCTTCAAAAAACCCATTAAATCATTGTTCGGATCGTTCTGGGACCTCCTAAAATGGATTTTACGTCCAAAAATACTTCGAAAACGACACCTAACTTGACCCCATAGCCGAAAACCTTCAAAAACCCCTCGGGAGGGGACCGTAGCCCCATTTTAGACCCATAGCACCCCACGGGTTTGGGCGATCGGACTGAAACCCTTGCGGACACAACTGGGATGGCAAACTGAGTATTTTGTCAAAATTTCAGATTTTTCAAAAAAAATTGTTTAATACCTAAGGTGTGGTTTTCCGAGTAATTTTGGTTTTTTTTTTTTTTTTTTTTTCCGCATCGGTCCAAACGTTGTAAAGAAATTTTTTAATTTTTTCAAAATATTTTTATTTTTTCAAAAATATTAAAGATACAGAATTAATTTTTTCACCCTATTTCACCCTTCAACCTATAGTTACCCATCAAAGAAAAGTAACACTTAATTCACTTTATACACTATATTCAAGGAATTTTCGCATCATGAGATGTTTAAGGGCAATGTTGAGTCCCAGGGGGGTCAAGAATTTAGTATAGGTACTTAACTAACGATAATAATCATCATTATTATTTTTATTCATTGTTACCTACTAAATTGTAGCTCTCTCGCGGAACCGCGGAATCTCTACAAGGTCTGGGTTTGACTCGCAGTAGACCTTACACGAACGCCAGCAAGGTTCGTGCATCACCCCAGATCGCACTGCCGGGGAAGGGTGTGGCCCGCAGTAGACCTTACACGAACGCCAGCAAGGTTCGTGCATCACCCCAGATCGAACTGCCGGGGAAGGGTGTGGCCCGCATTAGACCTTACACGAACGCCAGCGAGGTTCGTGCAACACGAGATCTGCCGGGGAAGGGTGTGGCCCGTCCTCGTCATCACTCAGTCTTCTCCCACCAGATCGACGGGGAGGTTGTGTTGGGGAATTTTTCAAATTTAAATGTAATTTCAGCCCAATTCATTTGAAATTACCTCCACTTATCGTACAATGTGATATTATCATCCAGGAGAGTAACAAATTGAAAGAAACTTGTCGCGTTTTAGACGAAAATACTTATTTGGTATGAACTGATGATTACAATTCATCATTTACGAATAATTATTGTTTCTCAATCACGGTATTCTCTATTCATGGAGCTTACAAACCCTCCCGATTGGTTTATATAGTTTGGCCTAAAATTGATATCATTGAGGGATTCTCTGTCTCTCTTGTTGAGCTTTGTTTTCTACCGTTAATGAATTTGCTTCCTAACTTGAAGTAGTTGGACCTGTACACAGGTTTATACTTAAAAAAAAAAAAAAAAAACCCCTCAGTATAGGTTCAACTACTTTTAGTTCCTCTGGGCTGTAGATGAGCTTAGTTGCTCGAAACTAATTCCCACACTTCAATTTAGTACCCACAACAGCAGAGGAGTAATTTCCCTCCTTAACCTCCACATTAGACCTCTGTACCTTCGGTAAAAAACCACTCAAAATTCATATCCACTTCGTTCGAATTCGTATTCAGCACACCTTAAAACAAAAGTAAACCCCTCAGTTCCACCAAGCGATTGGTTTTTGAATTATTTTGCCCTGAATCAAGCACCATTCAGTTCACAGCCATCAAAATCATTCACCAAATTCCATCGAAAATAACTAATTCACAATGTCCATCCAATCAAATTGAATAAAAAATCATAATGGTATTGAATGTAAAGGGTTTGTGGGCCGCCAGTGATTACATGCTCTGGTTGAGCCCGTCATCGCTGTTTTGGTGGTGGGGGCGAGCGCTTTCGATGTGATAACGTCATCAATGATCAGACGATGAGGTTTTCACATTGAAAGCGCTCACCACCACCAAAACAATGGTGACAGAATCAACCAGAGTTATTAAAAATCAAAATTTATTTCAAACATTCAAGGAAAGTGGAGTGTGAATCAGTGATTGGGCTGAAATTAGTTGATCTTGGGAGCGTAAATAGGAGCAACCGCGTTGGGCATCACCGGAGTGTTAAAGTGCAGTGTTGTGTTAAGTGCGCGTAGGCTAGTAGGGTGGTGTCAACAGGATGTGTGAGACGGTTAGTAGGTAAACGTGGTACGCAGCAAGGATAAGCCAGCTCGTAGGATCCAGCCTGCCATTCATTATTTGATAGCTTGCGAAGCTGTGCCTCCTTGCCTGCCTGCCGCGTGGATTATAGATTGTAAGTTAGTTATAGTCTGTCCCTTTAGGTCTCGGGTAGGTAGGTAGTCTTAGGGCGGATGAAGTGGCTGAAGTGGTTAGCAAGGCTGGAGATCGCTTCTGCCATGGTGATTCGCCGCGCATGTGAGTGGGTGGTCACTGTGAGAGTAAGGTTGCATTGGTTGGTCAGCTCCAATTATCAACAGCTGGTAAAATTGGTAAAGGGATCTGAACTTCCGATGCTAGTCGCAGGCGTGGTGGACTGGCACAGTGATGGAGTTTCAGTTTGGTTCGATCTGGATGGTGGGGCTGATTGTGTAGGTAGGCTCTGGTGGGAGGGGGGACTAGGTACGCCAACCAGAGAGAAACAAAACTCGGAACGTTTCTACTGTGTTAATTACCAGTAGCATTGAACTCGACAGTCAGGCGTTCATATATTATCATTGGCACTTAACGATTGAAGAGCGTCAATGCCAGTCTGTGAGCGTGGGCTATCACAGTGATGGTAGTGTAAGAACACACTTCCTGTTTTGACACCACCGAGAAGAAAAGAAGACTTCTAGACTCAATCAAGACCTCGAGACGTGCAGAACTCCTGCGTTTGTCGACTTCACAACTTGCGTCGCCGTCGCTGCTGCAGCCACATCAATTCAACACGCGAGTGTCCGTTAATGCTCCCAAGTCTCGCGGCGTTTGGGTGGGGGGTGGGTGTGGGGGTCTTCGAGTTTTTCCTAAGTTCCTGAACGCTTCATAGACAAGGTTTGTTCGGTGAGTAAATTCTGCATACATTTTGTTGAAACGTGCTGTACAGTTTCACATCATTTTTTAAAAACAATTTCATTCTTTTTTTTCAGGCATGCTCACCAACAATTATTGAGCCAGGTACAATTCAAAAGCATGTCAAACCATTCAAGATGGCATTCAAGTTCCTTTTCAATATTCTTGTGACTTGATGGTCACTTTCTCACTTGATTTTCATTCTTTTCCACTCTGAAGTTTTCAAAAAAAAAAAAAAAACCCCTAAAGGAAATTTGTCAAATGAACAATCTGAACTTAAAGTAATGCTTAAATACTACCCAACCCGAATGCCATTTTGTGGAGCCACTGTTTGAAATTACTCTCTTCCCCATTTGGCATGTTGAACTTCATGAACTTCAAGAACTTCAGATGAAGGATGATATAGGTTATAGGTTGCTAGGTTATATATATACAACACACTACACCCCCGCACACATTACAACACATTAAATGAAAAATTTTCATTTCAAATCAAGCAATATACAAAAACTTCATGAACTTCAAAAACTTCAGATGAAGGATGAAGTTGGAGGATGAAGATGAAGGATGAAGTACATGTTATAGGTTGCTAGGTTATAATATAACCTAGTATATATTATATACAACACACACACATAGCAACACAATGTCATTTCAAATCAAGCATTATACAAAAACTACTAAGTAGACAATTCCAATAATTGCAGTCCACAAAACAATAAGTCACCCATGTAAGCATAGACGTTGTTCATTAGAATTAGAATATTCTTCAGAACTCCCACAACTCCCTACTTCTTTTTGCATAAACCAGTAAAAAATAAACATGTACAAAGAAAAGCTGGTAAAAAAATTACAATAACTTTACAATACATTAGTGGCCTCAGCTTACAAACCATAAATTGACTCTCTCCCCCCCCCCCCCCCCCCCCAATAAGTAGACTCAACTGTATCCCCCCAAATTCCTCAAGAGATAACAACTCAGCTCTAATGTTGTGTTTTGAAGTGGTAGGCTTCAAACATTCTCTTATAAATCTCTATTGTGCTGTAAATTGCATGCCAGTGGCTCCAAGGTTTAAAAAAAAAGCAATTAGGGTATTAGGTAGACAACTGTTGTCTTTGTGAAACAAATTGCTGTAGGTTGTCATGTTTCTCAGGCTGGGTTTCGGAGCCAGGTGTTGGCTTCTCCAACTGGCACAATATTTGATGTTGTGGACATAATGTTGTTGTCTCTGACTTCTACATTGTGCAAATTGAATATCTCTTACTGTGTCGTCCATCCGTGAAGTTTGGTGGACCGTGCTCAGTTCGGGGAATATGACGACCAGGCCGTTGTTGTTGTTTCCGCTGTTTTTGTCTTTTCTTCTTGTATTTGGTATTTGGTGAAACAAATTGCTGTAGGTTGTCATGTTTCTCACGCTGAGTTCCGGAGCCATGTGTTGGCTTCTCCAACCGGCACAATATTTGATGTTGTGGGCATAATGTTGTTGTCTCTGACTTCTACATTGTGCAAATTGAATATCTCTTACTGTGTCGTCCATCCGTGAAGTTTGGTGGACCGTGCTCAGTTCGGGGAATATGACGACCAGGCCGTTGTTGTTGTTTCCGCTGTTTTTGTCTTTTCTTCTTGTATTTGGTATTTGGTGAAACAAATTGCTGCAGGTTGTCATGTTTCTCACGCTGGGTTCCGGAGCCAGGTGTTGGCTTCTCCAACCAGCACAATATTTGATGTTGTGGGCATAATGTTGTTGTCTCTGACTTCTACATTGTGCAAATTGAATATCTCTTACTGTGTCGTCCATCCGTGAAGTTTGGTGGACCGTGCTCAGTTCGGGGAATATGACGACCAGGCCGTTGTTGTTGTTTCCGCTGTTTTTGTCTTTTCTTCTTGTATTTGGTATTTGGTGAAACAAATTGCTGCAGGTTGTCATGTTTCTCACGCTGGGTTCCGGAGCCAGGTGTTGGCTTCTCCAACTGGCACAATATTTGATGTTGTGGGCATAATGTTGTTGTCTCTGACTTCTACATTGTGCAAATTGAATATCTCTTACTGTGTCGTCCATCCGTGAAGTTTGGTGGACCGTGCTCAGTTCGGGGAATATGACGACCAGGCCGTTGTTGTTGTTTCCGCTGTTTTTGTCTTTTCTTCTTGTATTTGGTATTTGGTGAAACAAATTGCTGCAGGTTGTCATGTTTCTCACGCTGGGTTCCGGAGCCAGGTGTTGGCTTCTCCAACCGGCACAATATTTGATGTTGTGGGCATAATGTTGTTGTCTCTGACTTCTACATTGTGCAAATTGAATATCTCTTACTGTGTCGTCCATCTGTGAAGTTTGGTGGACCGTGCTCAGTTCGGGGAATATGACGACCTGGCCGTTGTTGTTGTTTCCGCTGTTTTTGTCTTTTCTTCTTGTATTTGGTATTTGGTGAAACAAATTGCCGTAGATTGTCATGTTTCTCACGCTGGGTTCCGGAGCCATGTGTTGGCTTCTCCAACCGGCACAATATTTGATGTTGTGGACATAATGTTGTTGTCTCTGACTTCTACATTGTTCAAATTGAATATCTCTTACTGTGTCGTCCATCCGTGAAGTTTGGTGGACCGTGCTCAGCTCGAGGCATATGACAACCAGGCATTGTGGTTGTTTCATTTTTTATGAACTTCTTCTTTATTTAGCAGAACAGTCATTTGGTAACCGGCCTCTGATGACAGACCACGTGAGAGCATCAGCTTCATTTACTGAAGTAAGTAAGTAGGCACCTACTCTGAATGGGTAAGTCTACCAACATAATTATATTATATAGGTAACATATTATGTTGTTATTATCTACTCATCGTCTACGAGTCAATCCAGTTTTTCTGCAGTGAATCGAAGTGATTCTGCGGACGCCCCAGACAAGGGGATGCAGCAATGCGTTCAGCCTTGTAGCTTTCTTCGTGCTCCTTGGGTGGATTTTGTTTGACGCCACGAAACAGTCCTCAACATCTGCAGCTGCCTTCATTGAATGAATTTACAGAGAAGACATTGTTGGTGAGTTTGATTTTCTACAGTGAAATAGATATGGAGTGGATTTCCTTGCAAACGGTCATTTTGTATTTCAGACTCGATGACAGACTTCTTGGGTGCATCAGCGTCATTACTGAAGTACTCTGAATGATAAGACCACCAAGGTATATCTTCTCATTGTCTACGAGCCAATCCAGTTTTTCTGCATCGAAGCGATACATCAGACAAGAGTTGATGCAGCAATGGTTTCACCAAATTCTGCATAAAATCACCAGGAAGACAAATAATTTGGCGAATAGCTTCGTCTTTCAGTGAGTTTATTTATAGGACGCTCCCCAAGATCCCAAAGGGTCTTCAGTCTGGCGCTACTGCTAATGGTGGGAGAAGAATGGCGTGAAGAGGAGCGGCAAATTATGAAAGGTAAGAAGACATTGAGGGAGAGTAGTTATTGTTTTGTCCTCAAGAAGAATTAGCTGTAGATCGTTGGACACGAGGAAGCTCCAACGGTATGGGCATGTCCGCAGAAAGGTGACCCAGGCAGGTTCTCCAGAAGGCCGAATGAAGAAGGGTCGCCCACTCGATGCGTCGCCTCAAGCTCACCAAGGATCAGTGTCAGGACCATAGGGTTTGGCGTCAGGCGATATTGAGCAGCCCCTGGTAAGAGGAGAAACCCTCAAAAGTAAGTAGTTCCATTTGAAATTGCATGTTGCCAGTGAAAAGTTATCACCGCATGTTTCCAACGTCTTCGCTTGTTGCCAAATGGAACGTCCTCAGCCTGTTTCCTCCATAGAATGTTTACAGACTGTTTGCTGCCTGGAGCATTTATACTGCCTGTTTCCTGCCTGGAGCATTTATACTGCCTGTTTCCTGCTCGAAGCATTTATACTGCCTGTTTCCTGCTTGGAGCATTTATACTGCCTGTTTGCTGCCTGGAGCGTTTATACTGCCTGTTTCCTGCTCGAAGGATTTATACTGCCCGTTTCCTGCTTGGAGCATTTATACTGCCTGTTTCCTACCTGGAACGTTTACCGGCTGTTTCCATAGGCTTGATGCTTTGTTCCAGTAACCAATTTGGTGAGGAAGGTGTGACTATTTGGGGAAAGCCCCCCTTAGTTGGGGGGTAGGAGGAGGTCACATGGGGGAAACCCCTTTCTATAACTAATTAATAATTAGTTATAAGAAGGGGTTTCCCTTTACATATAAATACCAAGAGTTAGATCCTTTTCTCATTATTTTCACATTTCACAGATATTCGCATCAGCTCGGGTTCAATTCCCTTAACTCTATCGCGTTGGAGTCACCAGTTCTCCAGTGATTGGAGGCTTAAACGTGGCCGATCCTGAGGCTTCCCAGTCAACAGAAGAAGAAAAAAAAAACGCGGATAGGAGCTCGAGGAAGAAGCCGGATCAAAGGGAAGAAGAGAAGGCTGACAGAAGAAAGGAATATGGTAGGTAGAAGGTAGTATGGCTCTCATGAAGTGCCTACAGTGGTTATTTGGTTAATGTTTTGGAATGGTTTCTCATGGTTACTCATCTTGAGGGATCCTTACGCAGTATGACGTCGAGGTCGAGTACATTTCCTCCCCTCACTACATTATTTACACATAACAAGAACCCCCCTTGACAAAATCTGAAGACACATAAGAGGACACACGGGTTCGAAGAGATCAAAGAACTGGACGAAGTTGTTCGCATTCCATCCGTAGTTGGGTTGGTCAAGTGTTCAACTGGTGGAGGCATAGGAGGATCAAGGAGTTTGGGGTCTGGACTCTTCTTTTGAGGAGGGACGAGTGTTAGGCGGGCGCCTCCATGGAACTATTGGTTGGTATTTGTTGGGACTGAAACATATCGGTAGGGTATGTTCGGAAACAGTTGTGGAACCAAGTTCTTGCCACTCGCCAGTATTCAAGTTTACGTTATTTCGGACTCATCAGTAACCCCCCACCCATTTTTGTTTTGTTTTTTGTTTGACGAGGTGGCTCATGCCACTGATATTGGGGGACAACGTGAGCAACCTCGTCGCGGTGTCCTCTGGGTAACGCTGATAGCTCACATTTAAGGTCCGAGCACACAGAAAGCGAACTGTCCGCCGCGAACCGTGTCCCCTGTGTTGTTGCACCATCCCCGCCTAACAGAAAGCGAACCACCGCGACGCACCGCTTCGGTGCAACAACACAGGGGACACAGTTCGCTCTGACACGCGATCGGTTCGCGGCGGACATTTCGCTTTCTGTGTGCTCGGACCTTTATGTACGACTTGGGGGGGGCCACACCTTGCTGGCTAAAATCAGCCAACCCCCGACTCTGGCCTCTGACCCCTTCTATTCGCTTTTCAATAATGATTAGTTTTTCTTAAAATAAAACGCTGCAAATTTTACACTAGGGTTTATTATTCTTTGATATAGGTTACTTGTGCATAAATTTAATTCTGTCAACGAAAACAATTTTAGAAAAGAAAATTTACCTATTTGAATTTTTTTTCAAATTTTTTTTTTTTACTTGAAAAATATTTGACCTCTTGGGATCCTTCAAAAATCCCATTTGTAGCCCCATGAAATCCCTATAGATCGCAACAGTGAAATCAGATCGTTCCGGGACCCCCACAATTGGATTCTACGTCCAAAAATACTTCAAAAACGACACCTGACTCGCTCCCATAGCCAAAAGCCTTCAGAAAATCCCTCCCGTAGCACCATTTTAGCCCCATAGCGCCCCACGGGTTTGGGCGATCGGGCTGAAAACCTTGCGGACACAACTAGATGGTAAACCGAGTATTTGGTCAAAATTTCAGATTAAAAAAAAAAAAAAATCTTACTGCCCAAAACGGCCCTGTCAGCGGACGGACATTTCGGTTTTGGAATCTAGACCACTTGAAATGGATAATGTCAAATTTTGAGGCCGATCGGAGTCGTCGACCTCCGTCGCGAAAACATTCCAAGAATAATAAACCAAAACGGGAAAATTTGCAAGAAACGCTGCAAATTTCACACGAGGTTTTATTATTCTTTGATATAGGTTACTTGTACAGAAATTTAATTCTGTCAATGAAAAAAAAAAATTTTTTTTGGATTTTTATATTTCAAAAAAAATTTTTTTGGGGGGGATTTTTTTTTCAAAAATTATGTATTTTTTACTCGAATAACATTTAACCTCCTGGGATTCTTCAAAAATCCCATTTTTAGCCCCATGAAAGCCCTATAGATCGTGACAGTTAAATCGGATCGTTCCGGGACCCCCAAAAATTGATTCTACGTCCAAAAATACTTCAAAAACGACACCTAACTCGATCCCATACCCCAAAGCCTTCAAAAAACCCCACCCGTAGCCCCATTATAGCCCCATAGCTCCCCACGGGTTTGGGCGATCGGACTGAAAACCTTGCTGGTACAACTAGATGGTAAACCAAGTATTTTGACAAAATTTCAGATTTAAAAAAAATTTCCTACTGCCCAAAACGGCCTGGACGGCGTACGGTGTAAGGCGGACGGGCATTTCGGATTTTGAATGTAGACCTCTTGAAACGGATAACGTCAAATTTTGAGGCCGATCGGAGTCGTCGACCCTCGTCGCGAAAACATAGGTGTATTATTCCAAGAATAATAAACCAAAATGATAAGTGGGGCGAAAGGTTCCAAACGGGTGTTTCGGAAAAATGGTAAATTCGCACTCCGTTTTGGTAAAATTAACCATTTTTTTACTGGATGTAGGGAGGATGTTAAACTACAACACAAGCCAATTTTCAAATCGATAGGACGTTTTGGAAGGCGGGGAAAGCGCCGAATTTAAAAACTGGCAACTTTTGTACCCCACCACCCTACCCTATTTTAACATGTTCATCGCACAAGAAACATATAACAAATCCTTGTGTACAATTTGCAGCGTTTTGATATCTACACCTCTTGAAACGGATAATGAAAATTTTGAGGCCGTTCAATATTTTCGACCCCCGGCGCCAATACGTAGGCGTAGGTATTATTTTCAAAATAATTCATCAAAATCGCCGATGTAAGTAACTCTTGAAGAAGGAGGTTGACGCGGTAGAAGCACTAACGGTGGGGCTCTCTGCTGTATGTGACGGCAACTAGCAGCCAATCCGCCGTCCACCAGAGGTCTCACCGTGCCAGTCTGAATGCTTTGAGGAGTTGCACCCACAGAATCTGTTATCGACACCTGCACGGCAAAAGGGCCAAACTGCATTTGAAACACTATTTCTAAAACGCTATTCGCTATAGAAAAGCCCATATGTGTGATAACAACACGATTTTTTTTGCAACTGGTCGGAAAATCTATGTAGAATTAATTTCCAATCAGTTTTCAAAGTTTCCGCAATGCGGAAATTAAACTAAAAGTAAAATCTGTAAGACGAAGCAGATTGGCCCTTTAAGCTTGATTTGACCTTGAGAGTCACGAAGATCAAAGGGCCAATCTACCAGTTTGGCCCTTCATATACATTCGCTCTCACATACCTCACAAAAACTTAAAGGGCCAATCTGCTGATTCCATTTCAATTTATAAATTATTTCTCTGTCTGAAATCGGTAATAGTAATCATTTTATTGCTGTAATGGAACAATAGAGGAGTGATGAGCTGTGTAATTGTGGTGAGCCATTACTTTCGGATTCTCCCTCTTTTAGCTGAATTCAAAAGACTAATTTTACTTGTTTGGTAGGAAGACAGAGGGAAGACTCGCAAAAAAAACGCTGCAAATTTTACACAGGGTTTATTATTCTTTGATATAGTTTACTCGTACAGAAATTTAATTCTGTCGACGAAAAAAATGTAAAAAAATTTTGTTGGGGATTTTTTCTTCAAATTTTTTTTTTTTTTTTTTTCAAAAATTCTTCATTTTTTACTCGAAAAATATTTAACCTCCTGGGATCCTTCAAAAATCCCATGTTTAGCCCCATGAAAGCCCTATAGATCGCCACAGTGAAATCGGATCGTTCCGGGACCCCCAAAAATGGATTCTACGTCCAAAAATACCTCGAAATCGACACCTAAATCGATCCCATAGCTAAAAGCCTTAAAAAAAACCCTCCCATAGCCCCATAGCGCCTCACGGGTTTGGGCGATCGGACTGAAAACCTTGCGGGCACAACTAGATGGTAAACTAAGTATTTAAATTTGACATTATCCGTTTCAAGAGGTCTACATTCAAAATCCGAAATGTCCGTCCGCCGTCCGCCGTCCGGGGCGTTTTGGGCAGTAGGATTTTTTTTTTTTTTAAATCTGAAATTTTGACAAATTCTTGGTTTACCATCTAGTTGTGCCCGCAAGGTTTTCAGTCCGATCGCCCTAACCCGTGGGGCGCTATGGGGCTAAAATGGGGCTACGGGAGGCGTTTTTTGAAGACTTTTGGCTATGGGATCGAGTGAGGTGTCGTTTGCGAAGTTTTTTTGGACGTAGAACCCATTTTTGAGGGTCCCGGAACGATCCGATTTCACTGTTGCGATCTACAGGGCTTTCATGGGGCTTTGAAATGGGATTTTTGATGGATCCCAGGAGTTCAAATAATTTCAAGTAAAAACAAAAAATTAAAAAAAAAATGCAAAAAATTTATTTTTCTTACATTTTTGCCATTGAAACAGAATTATATTTCTGAAAAAGTAACGTATATCAAAGAATAATAAACCCTAGTGTAAAATTTGCAGCGTTTTTCTTGCAGAACTTTACCCGAGAAAACAAAATCGGCTCCCGACATTGTGTAAATTAATATTGATGTATCGATATATGGAAGGTCAAATATCGGCCGAATATCTCGTTTTATACTAATGTTATTTTATACTATGCTATTATGATCATCCCTAGCTGGAGTTCAAACGTCTGACTCGGTCAGTCTGAGAGATAAGTTGTCACGTCTCGTGTTCACCTCCTTCGCCAGTTCAGTTTCTCCCAACTTCCACCATGTCCGACTCCGACTTTTTCCGCAACATGTTCACCGAACAGTACAACTTCATGAAAAAAGGTTTGTTCACCGATATTTCTTTTGTGATCGGCAACGCCACAATTAAAGCGCACAAAACCGTCTTAGCCTCGTGCAGCAAAGTGTTTCGCGCCATGTTTGAAGCAAATATGAAGGAATCAAAAACACAAGAGGTGGTCATTACTGATGTGGATGAAGACACGTTTCGTAAATTCCTCGACTACGTTTACTTGAAGAAAGAAGACCATATCGAGGAACATCTCACCGGATTGTTGATGCTCGCCGACAAATACGACATCCAGCCACTGTTAGATTCGTGCGAGGAATTCATGAGGAAGTCAATCAACTTGGATAATGCATTTGAGTACGTTCAACTTGCTGATTTGTACAGGCGTGAGAAAGCCAAAGAGTCGTTCATTGAGTGGCTAAAAGATAATATCGGGTCTGCTGTTGAAAGTGATAATTGGGAGAAGTTTAAAGTCAAAAATCCCGCCATCGTGAGCGCTGTCGTCGAGTCTTTGATGGATGATGAAGATCCTGCCGACCAAATATTGTCTTTTGATGACATTTCAACATCCTTTTGTGATGCTTCAGTTGAGATAGGGGTTGACTATTTCCCTATTCATAAATCCATTTTGGCGGAAAAGAGTGAAACATTTTTAGAACTTTTCAAAGATTCCAACGAATGTCGCCTAGAAGATGGCATAGTGACTGCGGCCGAATTTAAAACCCTCATGAATTACGTCTACTTGGAAAAATTTCCGGCAGATAATGAAGTCGACATGGGTATTTTAAAAGCCGCTCACAAGTTCAAACTCCACGCGTTGGTCGACCACTGCGAGTCAGTCCTCAAACGCTCAATTAACACGGAAAATGTATGTATGCCCGGAAAATGCAGGCATGCAGTCACAACTTTGCTAGCGACAAAATCCTTTCAAATTCCGTCCCTGAAATTGTCCGCTATGAAGTTCATTGCCAACAATCTGGAAGAAGTTAGAGATGCAGGAAACTGGAAGGCCTTGACTCAGCATCCTGACCTGATGATAGAAATGTACGTGAAAACCTACAGAAACTGAAGAAACCTTAAAGGATGAGATGCAACTCACTTTCTGCATGCAATGATTTTTCTCTCGAAACTCATCATTTTCAATTGTATTGCTCGGTGTAGTATACGTACTGTATTGTTTAAATTCTTACGAAACTAAACTTCATTTTCCACACAGAGATGCGATTGAAATGTAAATACCTACTTCATTTATTTTCTGCCCATTCATTACGGTTGTATTTTTCTAAAAATGTATTAAATACTGGTATATACATCAACATCGTTGATTCTTTTACACTGATGGTTTGGGCTCTGTTCAGCCACTTCGTAGAAACAAGCATCATGCTTATCGTAGGATGACTTGCAGCTCACATAGGACACTTACAGCTGTTTTATGGATCAGCTAGACAGATGGGGGAAAAAAGAAAAGAGTTGTAAGAAAATAACGTTCATTGCTATAAAATTAATACAGCGTTACAAGTTTCACAAAATAAAACAAACTGCCGAAAACTGCTCAGTCAAAGTTTGGAACGTTTTTGTTTCTCACGGCCTTGAAATTTGTATACTTGACATTCTTAGTATAAAAATGTTTTGATAGATACAACAGTCATATAAATCGTGATGAAGTACCCGACGGCCCAAGCGATCGCCCTGGCGGGTTGAGGGACGACAACGACGGCGTACACCAAAGTGTGGGCGATCCTGGCGAACGTGAAGGCCCTGAAGAGGTTGTTGGCCAGCCAGGGGCTGGGATCAGTGAGGACGTAGGCAAGAGCAGCCAAAAAGAAGACGGGGATGTTCTCCAAATCGTTCAAATGGGCCCTGGAATTTTTTTTTTACAAAATTTGTTTAATTTTGAACAAAATTGTATTTAATAAAATAAATTAAAAACGCTGCAAATTTTACACAAGGGTTTATTATTCTTTGATATATACTTGTGCAGAAATTGAATTCTGTCAATGAAAAAATTTTTTTAAAAATTTTTTTGGATTTTTATCTCAAAAGAAATTTTGTCTTTTTGGATTTTTTCTTCAAAAATGTTTCTTTTCAAAAATTCTTTATTTTTTACTCGAAAAATATTTAACATCCTGGGATCCTTCAAAAATCCCATTTTTAGCCCCATGAAAGCCCTAAAGATCGCCCCAGTGAAATCGAATCGTCCCGGGACTCCAAAAAATGGATTCTACGTCCAAAAATACTTCGAAAACGACACCTAACTCGATCCCATAGCTAAAAGCCTTTAAAAAAACCCTCCCCTAGCCCCATTATAGCCCCATAGCGCCCCACGGGTTTGGGCGATCGGACTGAAAACCTTGCGGGCACAACTAGATGGTAAACCAAGTATTTTGTCAAAATTTCAGATTTTTAAAAAAATTCCTACTGCAAAAAACGGCCTGGACGGCGGACGGACATTTCGGATTTTGAATGTAGACCTCTTGAAACGGATAATGTCAAATTTTGAGCCCGATCGGAGTCGTCGACCCCCGTCGCGAAAACATAGGTGTATTATTCCAAGAATAATAAACCAAAAATTTAAATACGCTGCAAATTTTACACAAGGGTTTATTATTCTTTGATATACGTTACATGTCCGAATATTAATTCTGTCAACAAAAATATTTGAAAAATTTTTTTTTTTCAAAACATTTTTTTGCTCGTAAAATATTCGACCTCCTGGGATCCTTCAAAAATTTCATTTGTAGCCCCATGAAAGCCCTATAGATTGCCACAGTGAAATCGGATCGTTCCAGGACCCCCAAAAATGGATTCTACGTCCAAAAATACTTCGAAAACGACACCTAACTTGATCCCATAGCTAAAAGCCTTTAAAAAACCCCTCCCGTAGCCCCATTATAGCCCCATAGCGCCCCACGGGTTTGGGCGATCGGGCTGAAAACCTTATGGGCACAACTAGATGGTAAACCGAGTATTTAGTCAAAATTTCAGATTAAAAAAAAAAAATCCTACTGCCCAAAACGGCTCGGACGGCGGACGGACATTTCGGTTTTGGAATCCAGACCTCTTGAAACGGATAATGTTAAATTTTGAGGCCGATCGGAGTCGCAAATTTCAAACAAGGGTTTATTATTCTTTGATAAAGGTTAATTGTGAAAAATTGATCAATTAATTAATAATAATTCTGTGTCATTAAGTAATTAAAATTTAATATTTTTGAAAAATTAAAATAAAATATTTTTGTCGTACAATGTTTGGTCAGATGTGGGACCTAAATAAATGGATTTGGCATCCAAAATAAAATTGTATTTATTTAATAAAATTGACCTCCTGGGATCCTTCAAAAGTCTCGTTATAGGGCCCTAATAGAGGGCTCATGCATATTGCACGTTGATTCAGGGGGTAGGAAGCCAAACGATAAGCGGTTACTCTCTCCAGACAGCCCTGAGACTGACATCAGCAGCAAAACAAAGTGAGGATATTGTCTGAGAATGTGTTAGCTGCAGTGAAGAAACTGGCGGATGAGGCGAATTTGAATTTTTTTTCAATTTTTGCCACTTTTGCGGCGGGCGGACATTTCATTTTTTGGAATCTGCACATCTTGAAACGTACAACGACAAATTTTGAGGCATATCAAAATATTCGATCCCCGTCGTAGACGTATATTTCAAGAATGATTATACCAAAAACGCCGAATGCAAGTAACTCTTGACGAAAGAAAGTGACGCGATAGAAGCACTAACTGTGGCGCCCTCTGTTGAATATGACGGCAACTAGCAGCCAATCTGCCGTTCACCAGATGTCTCACCGTGCCAGTCTGAATGGAAGCTTTGAGGAGTTGTACCCAAATATTCTAATGTCAAATTTTGAGGCCGATCGGAGTCGTCGACCTCCGTCGCGAAAACATAGGTGTATTATTCCAAGAATAATAAACCAAAAGGGTATTCGAGCGCTGAAGGCCATTTTTCCACCTGGCGCCTCAAATGATTGTCTAAAAGAGAAATAAACAGCGTAGAGCAGAAGTAATTGCAATCTTTTCCATCCTAATTGAAAGTTTTCTCAATTTTCTGAAATTTTATAAACTTTCTCACTGTCCTACAAAAAAACAAAAACAAAATCACCTTCTGACACGCTCGATGTCGTCGTCGGTTCTGGGGGCTTTGGGTTTCTTCCCAAACATGTAATCCTCTGGACTGATGAAAGTCTGGAAAAAGGAAAGAACAATCAGAGAAAATCCTGCGTTCACTGTAAATGTAAATTTTCCGGGAGATCGGAACATTGCGGGCAACACCTTGGGAGAGACCCCCAGTACGGAAGCCTTCTGGTTTATTGTACTCAAGAGTGTCCGTTTTTGACTCTATTTGCCTCCTGAGTGGTCGAGATCCAATTACTAATTACCTAATACACGTCTTATCACTGTCTTCTTGGTGGGGGGGGGGGGGACACAATCCCACCGCCCCTTCGACCGGTCAATGAGGGGTTTGGGGGAATTGATACTTCCCCCTCCAGTCATTAGCCCCCAATACAAGGCCCACAGTTCGCGTGGCAAGTTTAACGTTCTCCGTAAACGAAGACATGTTTATCCCGGTCCGAGGTCCCAAAAGAGGTAGTTTACAGTGTAATTTTGTTCCTCAGATCTTGTGTGTTGAAGACAGATGCCTCGGCCGCCTTCGCCACGGGAGCCTCTGCTAGGATTCACACAAAATTTCAAATGTTCAGAGGTGAATTGTCCTCCGACAAGACAGGTATAACAACACATGGTTGACTTTTGATGAAACATTGGTGTTCGTCCCCGGATTCGAACCAGGCTGATCAACACTCCGACTGATTGTGAACAGGCGTTTCGCTGAAGCCCTAGTCCACGGGGCCACCCTGTCCCCGAGATCGCTGTACCTAATCGTCTTATAGAACCACTGGGGTAAAAAAAAAAAAGCTACTCTTGAGTCTACTGCTAGAAACCTACACACGAAATATTTACGGAGTGGGAAATTGATGGCGGTTTTGTGATGGTACAAACATTAGCACGTCTGGACTACATTTTGGAACTGAATTAAGTCCAGAATTTATGTTGTGTCATGACATTGTGCAGCTTTGTCATTATTTGCGAATTATGCGAATAAAATATACACATTGTGTACCCATCGTGATACTTACGTTCTTGGCAAACCTCCATCTGGCAGTTAGGAGAGACATGAGCAGCATCTTGAGGACTAGAATGCAGGTGTAGAGGAGGTAGGATTTGAAAACGGGGTTGTCCAAAGACAGCAGAGGCGACGCCGTCATCTTGTGAAGTACTATCTGAAAAAAAAAGTGTTCCATGAAGGAAATGGAAGGGGCAGGAGCGTAGAAGTAGGATAGAAACCCACAGGAGGGCGATTCCCAAAAGTAGGGAAATTCGAATATCAATTTTTTAAGAACTGAAAGTTACATTTTGGACCATTTTTGTCCACATTTTTCGTAAATCCGCTACCTAGAGTTGAAATTCGAAAAATCCTTCAATTCTATTTTAGTTAAATTGCGATGTTGAGGGACCGACTCATGGGAGGGACTACACATCTTCTCTCTGACCGCTGATTGGTAGGTAGGTACCTAAGTATTGTTCACCAACATGTGAATGGTAGTAGAGGTTGGGAAAGGTTGTAGAAACATTCACTGACTAATCTCTTTTCGATGTGACCAGTTTTAGGTTTTGGAAATGGTCGGAGAATAAATCTCATACCAACATGTGAATGGTAGTAGAGGTCGGGAAAGGTTGTAGAAACATTCACTTACTAATCACTTTTCGATGTGATTGGTAGTAGTACAATAATACTGGGCGGAGAATTCATGAGTTGGGCAAGTGATTGGGTGTAGAAAGTAAGACTTACTTTCGACACCAAATCACTTAGTGATTGATCATAACACTTCGCTGAAAACATTCTACATTTCAGGCCCTCACTCTGTAAAACTCAGATGGAGTTTAGAGCTTGAATTGTGAGGTCCTGAAAATAAACTACCGTTTGGATGCTTACCACTGAACAACAATCAATTGAGATTCCGTCGCTTGGACATCTTCAAATCATTACATAACATACTTGCCGAAATAAAAGATAACAAAAACGCTACACATTTTTCACGAGGGTTTATTATTCTTCAATATATATAATCCATAAAATTCTATATCAATAAAAAATAATTTTTAATTTAATTCTATAAAAAGGTTTTTATTTTCTTGTAAAAGATGTGGACGGATGTGGGACCCCGAATTATGCGCCCAAAATAACTCGGAAAACCACACCTCCTTTGACTTCCTGGCTTCCTTCAAAAACCCCATTTGAAGCCCCATAGCGCCCAATAAAATGGATGCGTCCAAAAATACTTCGGAAATGACACCTCACTCGGTATCATACCCGAAAACATGCCAAAAAAAAAACACCCGTGGCCCCTTTTTATCCCCACAGAGCTCCAAGGGTTTGGGCAGTCGGGCTGAAAACCATGCGGGCACAACTAGATGGTAAACCAAGTATTTTGTCAAAATTCCAGGTTTTTGGATTATTATTCCTGGAATAATACACCTATGTAATCGCGACGGACGTCATAATATGTGGCAAATCCACTTTGAATGACGGGGACGGTTGGCATAATATTATTATCAAAGTGGATTTGTCATGGAGAACTACAAGTAGTCCAGGGTACCTAATTAGTATCAAAACAGGGGTCGCACAAAAATTAGGTAGAAGAGATTTTTGGTTTATTATTCTTGGAATAATACACCTATGTTTTCGCGACGCGGGTCGACGACTCCGATCGGCCTTAAAATTTGACATTATCCGTTTCAAGAGGTCTACATTCAAAATCCGAAATGTCCGTCCGCCGTCCGGGCCGTTTTGGGCAGTAGGAATTTTTTTAAATCTGAAATTTTGACAAAATACTTGGTTTACCATCTAGTTGTGCCCGCAAGGTTTTCACTCCTATTGCCCAAGCCCGTGGGGCGCTATGGGGTTAAAATGGGGTTATGGGAGGGGTTTTTTGAAGTCTTTTAGCTATGAGATCGAGTTAGGTGTCGTTTTCGAAGTATTTTTGGACGTAGAATCCATTTTTGTGGGTCCCGGAACGATCCGATTTCACTGTGGCGATCTATAGGGCTTTCATGGGGCTAAAAATGAGATTTTTGAAGGATCCCAGGAGGTTAAATATTTTTCGAGTAAAAAATAAAGAATTTTTGAAAAAAATCCAAAAAACATTTTTTCCTAAAAATTGTTCCATTGACCCAGAAATAATTTTTGAACAAGTAACCTATATCAAAGAATAATAAACCCTTGTGTAGAATTTGCAGCGTTTTTACCCAATGTTCGGGATGGGGTGGAGGCACTTTTCTCTCTGGGGCTGCCTGGCGTAGATAGCAGGGGCTCTCCCCCTAGTCTTGTTTAATATTGATGTCCTTGTTATTTATTATTATCTTGTTTAATATTGAAATTCCTTCTTCCCTGGTATTGTTCAGAACAGTTCTATAGTTACTATAATCGCGTCACAGAATCTAGTAGCAGCTACTCATAGTAGAGAATCTCTGATGATCTCATGCAAAGGGACCATCTGACTCAGACTCCGTAAAGGACTACCTACTGAATCGGAAGGCTCTCTGTTTCTTGGTAAAGGACATCAACGTACATTAAATGACAAATTTTGTCAACTCACTTCTTACAAAACCGGAGAAATCACTTCGGCCTCTTGAGAGAGTAACCTCAAACCGTTGGCAACGCAGGAAAATTGTAGACTCATCATCGGAGCCGGCCGGAAGGTCGACAGATGCAGAGGTGGGGGAGCCCCCCACGACAGCCATGACGGTAGTCTCCCATATGACGTTGGAGAACGGAGTAAGCTAGTAAAGAGGGATGCGTTGGAGGAATCACACTGAAATGATAGCCGCAACGCAGTGGCCAGCTGGCCCAGCTATTTTACATGTTGGACCTGGTACAGTTGACAGTGGCGGATCCAGGGAGAGGGTTATGATGGAATTTTTGTCAAATGACTCATTATCGCGAAAATTAAAAAACGTTACTCTTAGATATAAGTAGGTCATTTTTGCGAAAACGAATTCTTTGTCAAGAAAATATTTTGGAAAAAATATAAAAAAATAAATAAAAATTTCTGTAAAATGTTCATGTTCGGCAGATGTGGGACCTCAAAAGGGAGATTATCTGAGATCCTTAAAAAATCCCATTTGTAGCCCCATAGATCCCCAAGGTGAAATCTGATCGTTCTGGGATCCCCAAAAACGGATTCTACGTCCAAAAATAATTCGAAAACGACACCTAACCCGACCCCACAGCCGAAACCTTTCAAACCCCCTTCCGTAGCCCCTTTTCGGCCCCACAGAGCCCCACGGGTGTGGGCGATCGGGCTGAAAACCTTGCGGGCACAACTAGCTGCTTAACCGAGTATCATGCCAAAATTTCTTTCGATTTTTAAAAAAATTCCTAATGGACGGACATTTCGTATTTGGAATCTAGACATCTTGAAACGTATGATGTCAAATTTTTAAGCTATCAAAATTTTCGACCTCTGTCGCGATTACATAGGTGTATTATTCCAAAAATAATAAACCAAATTCCACGGAAACCTAAAAATTAAACTTCAGCGAGGATTTTCTTTTTTAAAGAATAATTTATTCAAAATTAACATGATATTTACAGGCTAATAAACGGTCCTAATAGTTACAACGCACATGTAAATGGTGATGAAATATCCGACGGCCCAAGCGATCGCCCTGGCGGGTTGAGGGACGACGATGACGGCGTACACGAGAGAATGAGCGATCCTGGCCCATGTGAAGACCCTGAAGAGGTTGATGGCCAGCCAAGGCGCAGGGTCAGTCATGAGGTAGGCGAATGCCGCGACGAAAAACACCGGGATGTTTTCCAGATCATTCAAGTGAGCTCTGAAACCGAAATTTTGGTCGGAAATTACGAAGTAGATTTCATGTGATTTTTTAAAAAACCAGAGGTACCAACCTTCTAGGTCGCTCAACGTCTTCATCATCATAGATGACTTTGCTGTTGGTGTTTTTTATTCCCATTTGTTTCATCATAAACGTATCTTCAGGTGTTCGGACAATCTAAAATTAGTTTTCGTGCGGTTTTTACATTGATGATCAAGTGAAATGGAACAAAGGCAAATTAAGTAGTCCCGTCACTGTTGGAACTTACCCCCTTTTTGTACCTCTGCGTGCCAATGACGAAAACCATACCGAGCACTTTCAATACTAAAATGCTGCTGTAGTACAAATACGCCCGGAAAACCGGGTTGTTCAAAGACAGCAGCTGCGAAGCGTCGGACGTCATGACGGGGCACTAAATGGTCTGCAGGAGGGTCCTCCGGCTACACCACTGTAGTATTTCCCTCTCGAGGGCAAGCCTAGGCAGTTGCAGTCCTTCCCCCACTCTGTTCGACACTAACTACCGATCTGATTTTTTAAATAAGGTTATCATTCCGACCTCGAACGTTCGTTTATCATTTAGGTACGCCTTATCCCAATTTATTTCAACCACAAACCTCAATTAGCTATTATAGTGGGAGAATCCTCGGGAATCGGAACTTCACTACAAAGCGGAACCGTGACGAGGCAAAACGGCCGTCTCCTGTATCGCATCTGATAACAATATCTTCAGCTGAGTGGGTGAATTGGCAAAATCCACAAAGTTGAATGAATGTTTTGCAATTGAAGGTAAATAAACAATAGGTAGGTAGGTAGTAATCGCGGGCGTAATGGGTTTGGGAGAAAGAGGGATATTCGCGTAGTTAATTCGCCAGAACCTGCAGTCGTCGAACACATCTTTGTTAGAACTAGCTGATTTCAAAAGATTGAGAGAATGTACGCAGTCAGAAGGGAGTCTTTGCCAGCAATGCCTCGAAAGCTGTCTGACACAATTGCGAAATTCAGATATTTCGGTGAATAAGGAAAAGTTTTGCTACGTTACTCCAAATGATATACCGATATTTACGACTCGACAAAATCTTCGTGTTTTAGCTCAGGCTGAGGATGTTTTGGCCGACGGGACTTTTTGTTACGTGCCTCAATATGTTTATCAAATGTACACGATTCACGTCAGTACGAACGGTTATCACATACCAGTAGTTTATGCATTGTTGAATAGCAAGACAAAAGACACCTACATTCGATTGGATGGATTTAAAGGACCTGGCACTGGCTATAATACAGGAGGATCTGAACTTTGCGGTTATGCACATGGATTTTGAGTTAGCAGGTCATAATGCGGTTCGAGAAACTTTTCCCAGTCGTAAAATTTATGGGTGCACGTTCCACCTACACCAAGCCTGGTTCAGGCGGATCAAACGAGACAAAAAGTTATCGGAAAGTTACTCAAAGAAAGACGGCATCTGGCAAGTGGCAACGCAGATTTTGGGCTCTCTCCCATATTCCCTCTCAACACGTGTTCTTTACAACTTTAATGCAGAATGCTCCAGTGCAAGGGATGAGCTTCAGCTAGTACATCCACACAACGTACCTACATTGAGGAAGGATGCTCTTTTCCTCCTTCAATATGGGCTGCTACACCTCCGGATTGCGTCATCAGAACGACTAACGGTGCCGAATCATTTCATTCTGATTTTAACCGGCAATTCTACGAGACCCATCCTAATATACACAAAGTAATATCGGTCTTGAAGGAAATTCAATCAGAATCAGATCTGAAAATAAACAGCGTATTGAGAGGTACGGTAACATGACATAAAATTAATTTTAAAGAAAATGAATGAAAAAAATTATTATTTAATTTTTATTTTTTCATGAAATTAATTCATGTTTTTATAGGTTCCGTACATCTACCGAGGAAATCTACGCGTGACCAGCGTTCCTTTGTGAGGCTTGGGAAACTTATTTGGAAGACAGAAATCTTGAAAACTACCTTACTTCAGTCAGCAATCGCTATGCACACATTGGAGACACTGAAGGGACGACTGAGACAAGCTAAAAAGTATGAATTTGAACGAAATGTTATATGTTATATTTTTACGACTGAAAAGAACTTACAGAGATCTTATTTTATTTACTTACAGGATTAAGATTGAGCTGTGAGAGGACGACGGTACAATCTACTGTACTTATAATGACCTATTGTACGATAAAACCTAAACCTACATTCAATGGATGTAAGCCACCATTTTATCATTAATTATAAGCCTCCTCGACGGATTTCCTGGGTACCTACCAACCCCAAACCCATTATCCCGTTCTACGACTACTTACACTTGACCCTAAACCCATTACTTGTCCTTACCCATCGACCCTAAACCCATCGCGTTTTGAGCCTCGTTCCCCCAAACTCAAAGCGCCCGTAATCGCGATGATGGAGCGTTTTATTATTTATTTGCAAGGGTGTCCCATTCAAGTGAGAAGCCACGAAAAGGTGCCGAGCGATTTCGATGCAAACATCACCGTTGGGCCGTTGAGTTTTCACGTCGAAACAGTCGCCGCCAGTACCCAAACAACCTCCTACTGAAACCCTAACGAGATGTTTAAAAATTTCGAAGCAAAACACCGAGACCATTTCCATACAATGCAATTAGACGACAAGCCGTGTTAAGTCAAGGTAAAACTCTTCTGGCCAAATCACGACAGCTTCCATCACACTACGTGACACGTAGTACGTGTCAATGAACGTCGCTCTCCAATTGACATGAAGATAAGATAACATTAAGATGATAAATCTAATATTTGGGTAGTTTTGAAAATTCTCCTAAAAATCGGCCAGCACAAAACTTCAAGATGACGCGGCAAAAAAAAAAGCAAATACAGGCTTCGACTAAGCTCCTAAATAACCTGCAGTCACGCAACTTCAAAAGGTGCCTACTCGGAAAGGGGCGGGACTCTCCCCAATGGGGAGTCCCCATTGTCACAGTGGACCACAGATTAAACCCCAAAAAACTCGACTACATGAGAATCTCTTCGACAAATGGATCGCTTCATGCATACAGAGCCTTGCAATTGGAAAAAACTATCACTTTGAAATTGTGGGTACCTCAATGTGGGTAAATTCAATGAAATTTTGGGTACCTGTGGGTACAATTGGGTACCTACCTCAGGGTAATTTCACCCTGTGACATATTTACACGAGACCGTTTTTTAGTAAGGAGGGTGGAGCAGCATCTGTTATCGTCATTATAGTCACCAGCCAGTATGTCCCAAACAACATATAAAAAAATCATAACTACCAGAATTTATGTAAGGTGAATCTCCCTTATTCACTGGACTAAAAATCGTCGCCACCACAGTAATTACGCATCTCATTTTTTGGGTGACGGAGATGGTAGGTCTCGATAAGGCATCGCTGGTGGAGATGGATCGCCCCCAAGCATTTATCTGAAATGGATTAAAGTTTAGAGAGGTACACTAAACATATAAAATATATTGTCACGATA
Organism: Pilophorus perplexus; assembly: GCA_955831195.1. Lineage (NCBI taxonomy): Eukaryota > Metazoa > Arthropoda > Insecta > Hemiptera > Miridae > Pilophorus > Pilophorus perplexus. Next base: position 4,672,249 of record OY037010.1, on the reverse strand, counting down.
CCGCGTTTCTCAAGTGTGATAGTCGGAATCTCGCGCGAGTCCACATTACGTTTCACGAACTTCAGACACTCGTGCACTTAAGGGGGAGCACCATAGATGCACTGTTACAGTAAGGGGGTGCAACTTCTTAAAACTACCCCGACAGCTCTTCAAGTATCCAAGCATGGAATAAGGAATTCTATTTCTATTTCTTCCAAGGTATCCAAGGTTACTGCTGCCTTTTGAAGCTTAAATACCTATGCTCATGAAAATGGCGAAATCAACGGAGTACTGGAAAAGAAACTGCCCTCGTCGTTCAAGAATACCCACAGCTGCGATAGGATGAACTGTTCAATAACTTTCACCACGATAGGCAATTGGGAGATTGGGCGCCAATACTGGAAGAAAGCTCCTTAAACTCAAAATAAGGCCCCTTCTCACATGAAACGACAAATTCATCGTATGGCTTCATGGAAATTATCCAACTTTTCAACCACTTTTGGTTTATTATTCTTGGAATAATACACCTATGTTTTCGCGACAGAGGTCGACGACTCCGATCGGCCTCAAAATTTGACATATCTGTTTCAAGAGGTCTACATTCCAAAACCATAAAGTCCGTCCGCTGTCCGGGTCGTTTTGGGCAATAGGAATTTTTTTAAATCTGAAATGTTGACAAAATACTCGGGTTACCATCTAGTTGTGCCCGTAAGGTTTTCAGCCCGATCGCACAAACCCGTGGGGTGCTATGGGGCTAAAATGGGGCTACGGGAGGTTTTTTTTGAAGGCTTTTGGCTATGGGATCGAGTTAGGTGTCGTTTTCGAAGTATTTTTGGACGTAGAATCCATTTTTTGGGGTTCCACAACGATCCGATTTCACTGTTGCGATCTATAGGGCTTTCATGGGGCTACAAATGGGATTTTTGAAGGATCCCAGGAGGTTAAATATTTTTCGAGTAAAAAAAATTGTTTGAAAAAAAAAATCAAAAAAAAAAATTTTTTTTTTCCAAAATTTTTTTATTGACAAAATTAAATTAACCTACCTACCTATATCAAAGAATAATAATAAACCCTTGTGTAAAATTAGCAGCGTTTTTGTTTTGACAGGAAGGCTCATAATTAACACACGATTTTTTTCAAAGATTTATAATACAAATGCAACCTAATAAACGGTCTTAATAGTTACAACGCACATGTAAATGGTGATGAAATATCCGACGGCCCAAGCGATCGCCCTGGCGGGTTGAGGGACGACGATGACGGCGTACACGAGAGAATGAGCGATCCTGGCCCATGTGAAGACCCTGAAGAGGTTGATGGCCAGCCAAGGCGCAGGGTCAGTCATGAGGTAGGCGAATGCGGCGACGAAAAACACCGGTATATTTTCCAGATCGTTTAAATGAGCTCTGGAACGGTATTGACAATTAGTTTTCAGACACTATGATGACTATGTGTTTCTATCATTATAAATACCTCCTTGGTCGTTCAATGTCTTCATCATCATATTTCACTTTGGCATTTTTTATTGTAACTGTGTCCTCGGGAGACCTGAAAATCTAATTTTAAAAAAAACCATAAGATGTACCAGTAGTCGACCACGTACCAGTAGTCGACACCCCTCTCAAAAAACGCGAAAAGCTAAGGTTAAGGATATGATCCATCGTTTCTAAAGGTGGCATCTTGATCCTTGATGTCTTCTGAATGTCTTATGATAAGTTACCACGGAATCAGGCGGGAAACAGGAAAACAGTGTCGGAGGTTTTGTGGTCTGTCTCATTCCGACCGAGTTGGAGGCGACTTGTAAGCTGTTTTCGTAAGGACTCACCTCACAGAGTAAACACATTCCACCCATCAAACCTTAATTTTCCCGTTTGCTTTCTTTTTCAACTATTCTTTGCTATTATGGAGTTCGTGTTTATTCAGTGTAGATGAATGTTCTATCACATAATACCTGAGTTTAAGGTATGTCGAATACTGGTACAAATTTTACCCCAAGTTCTAGAAGTCGACAGGGGGTGTCGGCTATTGGAACATTCGCATAATTACCTTGAGCCAGTAGTCGACACTCAATTTACGTGAATATTCTACTCTAACTCACACTATAATGTGAACTTACATTGTTGTTTGCACTTAAATTTATTTTAATTTAGTTTAATTTGATTCAAGTGCAGACTTAAATTTATTTTAATTTAGTTTAATTTATTCAAACTTATTATTGTTGTTTATTATTATTATTATTGTGTTATTATTATTGTATTATTATTTAATATTATTGTATTACTTAACTTTATTTTAATTTAGTTTAATTTTAATTTAATTAAGTTTAATTTAATTAAGTTTAATTTAAGTGCAAACTTAAATTTGTATTAATTTATCCAAACTTATGTATTGTATTTAATTTATTCAAAACATTTACCGTTTCTATCAAGTTCCTGCTCACTTAGGTTTTTTTCTAGTTAAGTAGTATTTTAGACGTTGTCATTTTATACTTAAGACCCTCAAAAAGTATTACTAATTTGAGAATTCAATGGTTACACGGTCCTGTGATATCGTAAAACAATAAATCTGAGGTTAGTAATTAAATGCGTTTTACTTAAGCATTAGGTGCGTTAAAAAATAAGTAAATTTTACTTTTTGATCAATGCTTTTAATAAATTTGATCAATGCTTTTAATAATAAAATTAAAGCTGTTACAACTATCCTGCTATGTCGACTATTGGTTCATACCCCCTGTCGACTACTGGCGATTGTATGTCGACTATTGGTTCATACCCCCTGTCGACTACTGGCGATTGTATGTCGACTATTGGTGCATCGGCCATGTCGACTACTGGAAAATTCAAGATTAGCCATGTCGACTACTTGCACAAATTAGATAATTGAAAAAACTCGTTTCCTTCTTCCCAGAACGTAATTTTAATTATAATTACTATTTCTCCTTGTCAGGAGATACCTAGAGCACACTGTAAGCATATTCGCAACTTAAAAAAAATTACCCAGTAGGGGTTACATACAATTGAAGTCAAAATTTCCCTAGAGGTGTCTTCTACTGGTACGTTAGTAGTGTTTTCGAATATTACACATTAAAATCAACATTTTTCCATTTCACAGTTATGAGCCAACTTACTTTTTTTCTGAACCTTTGCCTGCCGATCACGAGGACCATCCCGAGAACTTTCAACACCAGTAAGCTGCAATAGTACAGATACGCCCGAAATATCGGGTTGTCGAGGGACAACAACTGGGAGCCGCCTGCCATGGCTGAATGACGAGACGACTTCCTAACGAATTCAGGTGACGGAGTGTTCCACAGTAGGCTGTTGACAGATTAGGATAAATCAAGTGGACACCATTGCGCAATTGAAAAACAGAGATATAAGATAATATCTTATATTATTATAATATATATTATAGATAAGCCCCATTAATGGAATATTTCATAACCTGAGTAGATAGCGAGGAAAATCTCGGCTGGTTCCTGACTCGCCTATTACAAATAGGGGACTCGATGTTCCTGGTTGTTATTCACGGAATAGAATTCTATTCCGTGGTTGTTATTCGATGCCAGCCTTTGCCAACCCCCCACCACCGAGAACTCCCCCCGCCGGCCCTCCCATTTCCGTCCTCTCTTCTGAGTCCTTCCCTCTCCACCATCCCTCCCCTTCCCCAAATCTTGTTCTTCAGGAGGAGAGTCAATGCAGCATCTGATGCTGCATTGACTCTCCTCCAGATTCTGGGTTGTCGCGGTCACAGCGATACTGGTGGCCACTTCTGTAACGAAACCCCTTTCCTTCCAATGATCGTAATTATTAATAAACCGCATCCCAAGTTTAATACTTTAATTATTTCCCCCCCATTCAACTAAAATACAGCCGACCATGCTGAGGGCTTCTGCAAGAGCCATAGCAGCCTACACAAAGGTAGCGCATCTTGTAGATTGGGGTCTAAGGTCGAGCGACCTCTTTGTGATATACCAGGGCCTTTTTCTGGAGAGCCCCTGTACGCTGCCTGAGGGGGGGGGGGGGGGGCTTTGACTCCTGAATAAAACTGATCTTAGGAGACTGAGATCGGCCCAGAGGATGGCGCTCATCTGGGTGTTCGATCATACGGGTCAGTCTCAAACATAGGTTGGAAAAAAGGGGGAATAGGTACCTTGCAAATATTGCGGTCAAAACGAAACTTTGGTGGTTTGTTTGTGGCCTGTGAATAATGTTAAAACCACATTTCGCATACCGAATTTCCTTGTGCTATTTTGGGGGTGGACGAAAAACCACGAAATCCTCGCACTCTTTTTCGTTTTTTTGCAAATTACGTGAAAACTAAGCACCGCACGACAAAAGTCACGACACAAAATTTAAAGATTATTAAATTTTGCGTCGATTGCACTGCCTATACGTCAAAATCGGTGCAGCCGTTTTGCCGCTGTGGACCGTAAAAAAAGGGCGATTTTTTGCACATTTTCCCATTTTGGTTTATTATTCTTGGAATAATACACCTATGTAATCGCGACGGAGGTCGACGACTCCGATCGGCCTCAAAATGTGACATTACAAACCGAAAAATGTCCGTCCGCCGTCCGGGCCGTTTTGGGCAGTAGGAATTTTTTTTTAAATCTGAAATTTTGACAAAATACTTGGTTTACCATCTAGTTGTGCCCACAAGGTTTTCAGTCCGATCGCCCAAACCCGTGGGGCGCTCTGGGGCTAAAATGGGGCTACGGGAGGGGGTTTTGGAAGGCTTTTGGCTATGGGATCGAGTTAGGTGTCGTTTTCGAAGTATTTTTGGACGTAGAATCCATTTTTGGGGGTCCCGGAACGATCCGATTTCACTGTTGCGATCTATAGGGCTTTCATGGGGCTAAAAATGGGATTTTTGTAGGACTCCAGGAGGTCAAATATTTTTCAAGAAAAAAACGAAAAATCTTTGAAAAAAAGAAAAAATTTCTAAAATATTTTTCATTGACACAGAATTAAATTTCTGAACAAGCAACCTACATCAAAGAATAATAAACCCTAGTGTAAAATTTGCAGCGTTTTTCTACAGTGTGATCTATTTCATATGATTGGGTTTCTATCTTAACAAGCTCCAGAAAATTCAAGGCGTACTCGCAGATTGATGACAGGAAGACTCTCCAGTTCCTAACTCATAAAACTGTCGTTTACCTAATATCTCCTTGATAAGTCCTGTCTCCTTACAAGCAAACCAAATGAAGCTCCTAGTTTTGACCAAATAATTCCTTTAGTTTAATGAGACAGCCATAGCACTGCAGTTTTTAAAATGAATAATATTTTTGTATTTTCATTGATACCTACCTAAGCAATCCTCAAACCTATTTAAAGAAAAACACGAAGGAAGGTACTATTTTTCGAACTAAAATGGGTAGATTTTGGTTTATTATTCTTGGAATAATACACCTATGTAATCGCCACGGAGGCCGAAAATTCAGATCGGCCTCAAAATTTGACATTATCCGTTTCAAGAAGTCTTGATTCCAAAAACGAAATGTCCGTCCGCCGTCCGGGCCGTTTTGGGCAGTAGGATTTTTTTTTTTTTTTTTTAATGTGAAAAGGTGACAAAAAACTTGGATTACCATCTAGTTGTGCCCGCAAGGTTTTCAGCCCAATCGCCCAAACCCGTGGGGCTAAAAAGAGGCTACGGGAGGGCGTTTTTGGAGGGTTTCGGCCCTCCTCGGCCACGAAATGGCTAACGCCCAGAACCACTTGGCTAATCCGACCGCTCGTTTAAATATTTAAAATGTAAAACGCTGAACCAACAAATGATGGGGAGGTTCGGGACGTACGATTGGATTGACACAAAGTGTGAGGCAAAGTTACTGAACAACGGCTTAATTCGCTCTCATAGCCTCAAACAGTCTCGCAGACGTAAAAGCACGAACTAGAAAAAGGAGACTGCTCTATTAATGATATTCTATAGCTGTGGGGAGGTTCGGGACACCCATTGTATCTTCCAAACCAGTAGCCTTGATCCACTGAAAATCGGCTGCATCACAAGGTCTTGGAGGTTGGCAACACAACATGCGGGTTCCTGCCATGTCTGGAAGGTTATATTTTTATGACAACCCACCCCTTAATTTTCAGTCTCCAACTTAGCTTTTTTGCTCCACAAACCATCTCTTTTTGGGAGCTTTTTCACCATTTCTGCCAGTCAGTTTTGGACCGATGGCATCTTCAAGTTGTCGGTGAATCCCAGCAATTTTGTTTTTTAGTCAATTATCCGTACAAAAAACTGTATGACCTCCAGCGTGGGGAATTTAGGGACAGGGATTGAGCTAAAATTTGTGTGTTCCGATCCTCCCCAAAGCTGTTAAACATATTAAGAAAAGCATTTTCCTTTTCTAGTTGGTTCTTTAACGTCTGCAAAACGGTGTGTGGGTATCAGAGTGAATAAAACCGTTGTTCAGTCACTTTGTGACATTCCAATCACACGTGGGTGTCCCGAACCTCCCCATCTTCCCCAAAACCTGTGGAATACGTATTTTACATCGAGGGAGAGGTTGAAGGAATTTCGAATCAACATGGTTTGTGAAACGAAGAATATATTCTAGTATTGCTTAGTACGGCATTTTAAGCAATTTTCGACGTAGGATCGATTGAGCTTCACAATTATAGCAGTCGACTTAAGAAGTGAGGTGGTTAGGGAGCGAGAACGCCTCCTCTGCTGGTTTGAATTCTAAATTGTTTATTTCACTAAACAATTGCAACGTGAGAACCGGTTTCGAGCAACTAAGCTCAGCCTTGACAAGAAAAACATTAGTTATTAGCATCAGAGAAAACTTCATTGGATTAGACCTCTGCACCATCGGCAAACAACCACTTTGTGATTTAAGTATTAAATACTTCTTAAGTCACAAAGTGGTTGTTTGCCAAATTTTGGGGCCGTAGGCCTACAGGGAAATACGAATTACGCATTTTTGAAAGTTTCAATGTTGAACTGGACGCCGAGTTGGAGACTGATTTTCTCATTTGCTGTTTACCAGACAATGAAATGAACAAGACTCAACAAGACAGACGTTCATGGTTGGCCTTTTGAATGAATTGATTTGTCATCTGAGAGATACATTTGCCACTCTTAAACACCCTTTACTGAATAATGAGTTTGACCGTTGGTATTTGGGTGAGATTAAGGGACTTTAAGCTCCTTGCAGTCGTAATTCCATTTTGAAATCAGACCGAATTTCTATGACATTGTGCCACTTCACTGCCACAAGAATCACGTATCCAAGGTAGGAAAATACATATGATTTAAGCTGTTAGTACACAACAAGAACGCGTCAACCATATTTTCAGCACTGAGGAATAGTTGTCTTGTTATTGGAGAATATTTAATGAAAATTTCTAGAACGATCAGTCATGAAGGGAAACAAATGTAACACCATCAACCTCGCCAAAGTGTCTCTGGACACTTTGAAGAAGCGGTCGAGCAAGCTACAAAAAGTGCCTACAATAAGTAAAGCTTCGTTCGAACAGTGCTTCCAACAATACCTTCCACCACCGCCACGTCCAATCCGTTCGGCAAAAATACAGGTAATGACAGCGTTTGACAAATAAATAGCTTTCAGGAGTCAGACGAAGGACTCGAGTGTTGTGTGCTCTCTGACGGCGTGAGATGGAACTTGAGTGAGTTGTACAGCCGTCAGAGGTCAGGCGATGCAACGCAGACAGTCTGCCAGGCGTTCAGAAGAGTTATCGCCTTCACAACGAAATGAGTGACTCCTGTTTGGGTCAAATAGGTGATTTGCCCTTCTTCCACTAATTATTTATCCATTTTAATGAATTTGTAGATATGCACACCGCGGCACGTCGACTGGGCACCGCCTCCAGTGCCTTGCATTTGCCCTCCGTGCCCGATTTGTCCCTCTCGAGGCGAACAAATGGCCAACTTGGGAAAACTGGCCCTTAAACTCGGCGTGGCTTATTTCCTATTCGAAGTGACGAGAAAAAAAGGATTGTGGGGACCTCCGGACGACACGTCCCGCATTATGACGAATCTCAGCAACACAATCATGAAAGCCGTCTCGCCCCGAGCCAAAGGGAAGAATGTTTTTGGGGTAAAAACTCCTCATAACAATTTACACCTAACTGAAATGAGCTAATATTGCAGCTAAAGGAGTCAAAATCAAACATCACTAACAAACCACCAATAAACACAGTAATGGGACACACTTTTTTTCAATGCAGGCAACAATTTGCCTACAACTAAACTGAACTAACTCAGTTATATTCATGAGACCTCTTTCAGGAACTGAAACGCAATTAGCCAAACGTCAAACAAAAGGTGAGAATCCAGGAATTCTTTCTTTTGAGGGGGGTCACACAAAACCCTATTATACCCAGTGCAAGTGAGATTCAAAACTAATAATATCCAGTGTAAAATGTTCAGGGTATGGGGGAGGGACATGGCCCCCTGCCGTACAACACCCCCTGATCTTTTTTGGAGAGGATTTTCCAATTTTCGGCAACTCTCGCTCAAGTTGAAGGAAAGATCGAAATGTCAACATCTTTGTTGTTTTGGAGCTGATACGTGCAGATAAGATGAGAGGAGGCCTGACCCGGGCATTTTGCAAAGTCAATCGCATCGGTTGTGAATGAGCACAGAATGGCTCAGCCAGACAAGCTCCAAAATTGTTGAAGCAGCTCCGAGGAGACTCAGTCCGTTATTAATCGTCAGGCTGGCTAACCCAGGCCACACTTCAGGCGAATGAGGTGGCCTCAGCAATTCCAATAGTCTGAAAAACGGGGTTCATGATCATTATTCAACAACCTATACGATTTGGAGATAAGGTATAAAGTACTGGTTTTAAAGAACCGGTTCGGCTTCACACCTATAGGCCATCAAAAGGGTGTACTATTATCATATCTGAATAGAGATGCCTGAGTGGGTTCTCTTGATGGGATCTGCTGATCTGGTGGTTGTCATCACAGCCCGCACCACGGAAGGCCTCCAGCGATTCCAATAGTCTGAAAAACGGTCTTTCACTGGCGGTGCAAAAGACGGAGATAGCAGGACAAGACTTGTGATTGATTATCTCGGGGGTAATGCTGGATACCAAACTGACCATATTTGCAAAGCAGCAGACAAGGCAGCAGCAGGGACAGGCAAGCTCATCAGGGAGATGGCAAATATTGGAGGAACCTCGCCTGCCCCAAGCATGAGCGCAGCTGAAGCTTCAATGCTTTACGGGGCAGATTCATTATGATACCGAGTGCGATTGGAGGCAGTGCCTTGAGAATTCTGGCCCGACAACTCAGGCTGGGGTTATGCCAATCCATCTGCAGCTGAGAGGAAGCGCGTTTACTTTCAAAAACATGAGAACTTCAACCTCATACGGCGAAGAAAGATGAGAGACGTGAAACCCTCCAGAGTAGGCGGACTGGATGAATGAAACGCGAGGCTGCTGGACATACCGGTTGAACAAAATAGCAACAACCAACCCTCAAGTAAACAAATATCCGAAGTCAGCTTATAAGATATCTGGCCAGGTTACACAAGGTTAACAAGTTGAAGATGGAGTAACTCACACTCACATGCTCACAGTCCAAAATGTGAGCACCTTACATCGCCTCACACTCACACACCAAGAACAAACCTATTCTGAAGCCATGATCTCAACATAATATGGTATTTCATAATTGTAGAGTGTCCCATTACTGCAAGCTTCCTACAACAAAAATTTCCATTACTGCTGTCATGTGGTGACAATTACGATTTTTTCAGGGAGACCGTGTTAGTTTGCTCGAGCTGGATCGAATAAAATACCGACTGCTAACATGGTGGGATAAAGCCATCGTGTTAATGTTCACGTGGACCATCGGAGCTCCTTTGCAATTTGCCCACGACATCTTCGAGAAGGTGGAGGACGCTCTGTTCCCTGAAGACGATAAAGCCTGCGATGAGAAACACCACCACGGCCATCATGGCGTTGAAGGGAAGGCTGCCGGGGAACAGAAACAAGAAAATGTCAATAAGAAACCTTGATTTCCTACATGAAATTAAAGATTGACTGATTCATTCAGGGCGTCTGTGGATACTTCACGATGTAGAATTTCAGCGGTAGCACCCAAGTGACGTGTGATGGGTGAAGTGTGCCTTAATTAAGATACCCTTAAGGGTGCCAAACAACGCGGCAGGAAGTCACAATTTGATATTATTTAATAAGCTGATATTTGCTTTGATAAGCTTCGATATTTATGAGCTTAAGGGAGTAACACAATACCTACCAAAGAGTGTAGGTACATACATCCCACATTAACTTTTCTCCAAAGTGGTTCAGAGCCTGGGTAAGTGGACACTAGAGAGTATGACGTTTGGACGCAACCCCCAAGTGCAGCTGTTCCCTGTACTAGTCTATCCTCACATTTGTGGTGGGAATGAGACTTATTCAATGAGTACGCATCTTCTATATAATTTGTGCGGGTATAATAATTGAATTGGTAAACCTGTGGAGGGGCTTCCATCGTGAGGCTAGTAAAGGCTTTGTATCAGCAGAAAAAAAATCCAGTGCAAAAAATCGTTTGACCCACGCTCGTTTTTTTTTTTTTTTTTTTTTTTCAGGTTGTAGCTTCATCTTTCAGTATCTGCCTGAACAACGCTTGAAGTAGGTACATGAAAACTGCACAAAATAATAGGGTAGATACCGCTCGTGATAGGATGCGCGGTGTTTAAACCCAGGTGCGTCTCCAAAGAGCCCGTTCGCTGAAAGGGACAAGTGCGGTCAAACAGGCTCCAACTTGGAGCCTCCAAGTCGCAGGACTGTTTGGACGCAAGGTGCGTCCAATCGTCACTCTCCCGGACAAACTACGGAACAACTTGTTTCGCACGAGGTGGACACTGACCAAGAAGCATACCTCGTCAAAACTTTGAGCTGACATTGAGATAAATTGAAATAAATTAGATAAATTGAATAATTATTATTGTAAACAAGGTTGCTGAATTAAGATGGATTTGGATGGAACTGGAAAATAAATACCTAATAGAGCAAATGCGGATACCTCACAAAATAAATATTTTATAGAATAATGAATTTACCTTACAGCACTCAACAACACTTCCCAAGCAAATCACTTAATCCTATGTAAATTTTATGAATAAAATTAGTTCTTGGACTCCAAGACTGCACAGAGTAACAGAGGACAGACTGGGAATGGTCGAGGTGCAAGACTGGGTTAAGGTGGGATTTCCCTGACGCGTCTGCGGCCCGCGGCGGCGGCTCGCGATTTTGTCATGTTTCTACTCAGCCGCCAGCCGCGCCGCGCTATGGAAGAGTGGTCTCTCAAAGAGGCGCGGCCGCGGCGGCGGCCAGAGACCGCCTACCTTGGCTCCAGCTTCAGTCGAGCGAGGATATTGTTGTGGCCCTTTTATTGTCAGAGGAGGACGAAGAAGAGGGATTATTGTTGATGGATAGAGAGCCTCACGCACCCATGTTTTTAAGAAGAAAAGAAGAGGGATTTTTTTAACATTCTCATCGACTGCCACTTGAAAAAGGACGAAAAGCGGTTCGGATCGTTCTTTCGGTTGAATTTACAACAATTTGACTACCTACGTTGTTTCACTGGTGAGAGAAGACCTGACGAAAGATGGTACAGCTACTCATGTCCTTGTAGTCTTCCGACTCACTATCGTACAGGAATGCCACGATGTGGATGAGAAGTTCGTCCTCTTCGTGGGTGAACTTCATTTCAGACAAGCACACAAACGCAAACGGAAAGATAAAATTCACTCATTTCCTCCCGCCTCTCTTTACTTACTTGCTGTGTCATGAGCAGGCTCAATTCTGTGATTCACAGTCAAAGAAAACCACTGGGGACATTGTGAGGGTTTGCATACCCCAGCCGCGAAGGCGCGCGGCTTGACTGCTAGGGGGAGCAGTCTGGCCGCCGGCCGCGCGTCTCCCATGTAGCGAGTTTCAACCCCATGTAGCCGCTGAGACGCGCCGCGCGCCGCAGCCGCGCTGGGGAAATAGGTTCCATCTGAACAACACTGAAGGAGTGGGGAGCGTCTAGACGCGAGCCGCCGCCGCGCGCCGCAGACGCGTCAGGGAAATCCCACCTTAAAGGGATGCTCAAAGGGATGCTCAAAAAATATCGATATATCGAAATATCGATATTTTTCCGCCGATATATCGATATTTTTGAGCGATATTTTTTCCACCGATATATCGATATTATTTTTAAAATATCGGGAACCGATATTTTTGAGAGAGATCCGACATGAATCCGAACACCAGCTATAATATATCATATTTCTATATTATAGAAATAGGATCAAAGAACGTGTAGGTAACTGTACGGAAGGTATTTCAAATCAAATAGGTAAGATCAACGAGTTGCATTGGCAGAAAAATTTTCTGCCATTTATTTATTATTAATCATGTACTGAATGTTTTGTCAGAACAATATAAACTAAGCAAATAAATCGTTTCCTTGATTTTACAAATAATTACCTACTCATTACAGATTATTCGAAGAATTTATAACCTTAATTTATTTACTAGTAATCAAAAGTCGTGAAAGGCATGGATTTTTAAAGTGAAACTTTTATTACATCGTCCCAAATTTTTTGGTCTGTGTGTCGTTTCTTGTCCCGTCACGCTACCGTTGATTTTCGCTTACAACCGATTCGTTGCTACGGAACTTCATCTTCGCCAGTTATAATCGTACAAAAATCGTTCACCATTCGTTGGAAAGCTCTCGATTTATCACGCATTTCTTTCGTACTTGTTCTTTGTCATTATGTCCCCATTTTATATTTATTGATGTTATTAATGGATGCAGTAAACAATGCCGCTTGTTTTGTTGTTATCAGTTGCCACGTTAGAAATCACTTTGAGAAACCGCCAAAATGAAGCCGTGGGTAGGGGTGATTGAGTAGGAAATGGGGGGGGGGGGGGACTAGACATAAAAAACGTGTCCATCGATGCTACGTACCCCACTAGGGGAGCGAGCGAAGCGAGCCGGAGACTAGTGGGAAAAAAGTTTCACTTTTACCGTGGTTTCATAAAACCACACCCCAGTTTTTATTTTATTTGGATATATCCGATATATCGATACTTTGTAAACGATATATCGAATATCGATATTTTTCTACGATATATCGACCTAGTAAAACGATATTTTTTAAAACTATCGATATATCGAATATCGATATTTTTCTTCAGTGTGGACATCCCTAGACTGGGTCCCAGTCACTGGGAATGGTCGAGGAGGTTTGGCAAAGAACAATTTTACGGTCCATAATGTTAACTATGGTGGACACACTTCACCTTTCTGCAGTGTATTCCAGGGCTGCCAGGCGTCTTTTTCATGTTCTCCTTTTTATGGGCGTCCTCAAACTTTTTTTTTTAATTAATTTTTGGACCTAATGTCCACTTTTCGATTTTTTTCGCGGTCTGTATTGAAAAGCGAATTGCCGCCTGTGGGGTGGATTTCCGCTGGTGATGGGAGTTCTTCATGGTAGGTACAGCTGGGGGTGAAACACGTAATTTGATAAAGCTTAATTTGCTTGTAATATGCGCCAGTGTTTTTTACAACACACCATAAGGGCTTGTCAGGTGTTTCCGTAGTGTCTGGGGTCGTTGTTAGAACCTAGTTCAGGAAAAGGTTTGTTGTCATTTTATCAAAACTCTGAGTGGAAAGAGCTTTGTCTGCCAATCCAAAGCCGCTGGTTTAAAATAAGCAGCAATAATTATTTGAATTTGGACCTAACAAGTGATGCTGGAAAAAATTGTTTATTAGACTTGTGTTTCCAATCAAGTGAATCCAGGGGAATGACAAAACACAACAAATACCAAGAATGAAAAACAAAATAACAACTAACAACAAAAGAAACAAAAACAAAAACATGGCGGACAACCGAAGGAGGGCCATGGGCGCCTGGACTATTCGTCCCAGAACTGGAGGCCCGCTCCGTCTTCCAGTCCGAGACACCGGAACTTTCTTCTTGTACCTCGCAGTCGGGATGCCACAGCCCGGATGACGGCAAATTGCAGCTTCACTCGAACCCATGCAGCGACTTGCGAAAATGGACGAGCCCACTTTTCAGCCAGTGTCAAGGCGAGCTGACGATTGAATCGCTGGAATTCTTTCCCCAAGGATCCATCACATGCACATACCAGTGGGGAGAATGAAGCCCTCAAGTCTTCAGCAGCAGTGTCGTATTTTGCATGTTTTGCCGACCAAATTCAGGACGTGGTTCAGGTTCATGGGTGCCTCGCAGCCATCGCACTTCTCGGGCAAGCCAACAGGCTCCGTATCGTACGTCAAGGGCATCCCGGAACTGTGAGGCGGAAAGATCGCAGTCATCCGCCGCCAAAGGGAGAACAGTGAGCCAAAGAGAAGCGCCTATCCGCTGAATGGTGCATTGCTGGCAAAAGGGTAAAAGCGACAGGCGCTCGTCACCTCTAACTGACATATCGGCCTTTCTCTGGACACGGGCCTCTTTCAGGGACTGGCTGGCATGGTCCTCGTGGTTGACCAATTGGAAAAGCGCCTCCTGTTAGATGGCTTGAACCAAGCAGTCGGTAGCCTGCCTTGAGGTGTTGAAAGCCAGGCTGGCGGTTGCCACAGGATCCTCAATGGCCAGTCCTCCTAACCTCGCAGGCAGTTCAACCAGATTCCGGTGCTGATCTCAGGATGATATTGTGTGATTATTTTGTGTAGGTATTAAAATTTAATAGTAACTTTTTTCCGTCCATAATTTAGCTTAACTTTAGAAGTTTGCCAATCCCCAGATTGTCGTCTTCCTCCGACAGGCTCAATTTGAAAATAAATTTTCAAGAATTTGCAATTTTGGAAAGTCAAATTTCATAAACTTTGGGAAGGTTGAACGTTTGACTCATAAAAACGGGAATCACAACAGACATAATATGTTTGTGTAAATATTATTTATTGTTGTCTGCCATTCCAAAACGCTTGCTGTACCCTGGCAGACAAAAATTGATATTTCTAAGGTTAAATTAATATAAATTAAATAATTTAATAGTATTAGCTTATGCGATTTCAAAGATGAATTAGCATTTA
Organism: Pilophorus perplexus; assembly: GCA_955831195.1. Taxonomy (NCBI): domain Eukaryota; kingdom Metazoa; phylum Arthropoda; class Insecta; order Hemiptera; family Miridae; genus Pilophorus; species Pilophorus perplexus. The sequence goes on along the minus strand of OY037010.1, from coordinate 4,657,235 downwards.
AAAAATCATATTTCAAACAAACTCATATCATTAGGATCCAGCGCACGACTGAAATTGAGGATAACGCCTCAATGGGCGATTATTAAATAACAAATTTTGTTAGTCTAAATTTTTGACAGTGATAACAAAACCGTCGCCCTTCCTGATTTAGGCTGCCTAAATTATGCAAATATCAGAACTGATGGGGGGCCTTTTAATTTTAAACATTTTCTGACACGGTAAATTCCGCAGCGTACCGCTAATCGAGCAAGCCCCCCCCCCCCCCCCCCCCCCCCAACGGTCGGAGGAAATATCCACAGGACCACAGAGTAACAGAGAAGAAAGGAGGACCGTCAAAAGTGTCAAGACTTTCGTAAAAACAAGAGCCCGTGGCCCAGATACGCGGGCTTTGGCAAGCGGTACCCCATTGGGCCCCACTGCGCAGCCCCTGACGCGCAGTTCGGCTCCACGCGATAGGTAACTTTCAGTCAGGTGTTTGCTATCATGAGTGCCGTACCTTGTATCCTCTCTGTTCTCTGTTGATGGTTTGACATTCTTGTTGTGTTGATGCTGTTTAGTCCTCGTTCGTCTCATGTAAGTAGTTCAAGTTTCATTTGAGTTTCACTCAGTTTGTCGTCGGTTTGATTAGTTCGAGGAACATGGCGGTTTAGGGTGTTGACGTTTGGGGGACGCTGCATCCCTCAACCTGTTGATCTCAGGAATCTGTATCTTGCGGGGACTCATCTGCAGAGTTCGGATTTGGCTATTCTATCATTGCTCGTCGTGAACAAACTCCGTAGGTTAAGGCAGCTCTCAAAGATCGATTTCTTACCCATTTCGGTTTAACCTTGTCGACACTTTTATGGCCAGTTTGAAATTTCCATCTCACCCCCCACATGAACACACCCTTACAAAAACCACTACAACATGAACCAGCGCCATTCATGTTGCTAAAATAAAAACGATTTCATTTTATTGCCCTTTTGGGCTTTAGCCGGATACGCTGAATATCTTTGGGGATTTGGGCTGTGGTGGCAGGTGAAAATTTCCATAACCGGATTTCCGAGAACAAACAACCGATTAGCAATTTGAAGTTGTTACCTACCTACCTAGAAACGTAGCAAACGTGGGTCTGATAGGGGGCCCGTGGGTTGTTGGGTCTAGTGCCCAAAAACATATCCATGCTTCACTGATTTTTTTCCATGAATTGGATAAATTATGGGTAATATTAGGGCTTGCTTTAAAATTTAAAGCAATCGGCATAGGAAGCAACGCATTTTATTTACATCTATCTGGTACTGTCGGAGATTGAATATAATATATTATGTATTATTTTAAAGGTGGGGCTCTAGGTATGTAATCACATTGAGAAGAAGGGAGTTGGGGTCCTCATAGGTAGGTCCTACTAATGAACTCACGAAACAGAAAATAAGGTCTACATTTTTTGAAATGGTGCTCCTGAAGTATTTTGTGACTTAAGTTGTAAGTATTTACGTTTTAATCAACCATTAAAAATTTATTAATGTCGTCAAGCATCTGTGAAGCTCCTCTTTTTGGTTTATTATTCTTGGAATACACCTATGTAATTGCAACGGGGGTCGAAAATTCAGATCGGCCACAAAATTTGAATTCGTTTCAAGGGGTGTAGGTGCCAAAAACGAAATGTCCGTCCGGCGTCCGCGTTTTGAGCAGTAGGAATTTGTTTTGAAAATCTGAAATTTTGACAATATACTCGGTTTATCATCTAGTTGTGCCCGCAAGGTTTTCAGCCTGATCGCCCAAACCTGTGGGGCGCTATGGGGCTACGGGAGAAGGTTTTCGGATATGGGGTCGATTTAGGTGTCGTTTTCGAAGTTTTTTTGGATGTAGAATCCAGTTTTGGGCGTCCCTGAACGATCTGATTTCACTGCGGAGATCCATAGAGATTTCATGAGGCTAAAAATGGGATTTTTGAAGGATCCCAGGAGGTCAAATATTTTCCAATAAAAAAAAATCATGAAAAAAGATTTTTTTCTTCAAATTTTTATTTATTTATTGAAACACATTTAATTTCGTACAAGTAACTTACATAAAAGAATATTAAACCCTTGTGTAACATTTGCAGCGTTTTTCATACATGAAAATGCTGCAAATGTGTTGTGTGTGTTTCACCAATGGGCAGAGAAACAAGATCAAATTAATGGAAAAATTCGGTCGAACATAATTAAAAATCTTGTTTTTTAAGGTACTCAGTGCGAGTAGCAATGCGAAATTATGTGTCTGAAAAGAAAATGAAAATGACCAGGTAGGTCAAAATTTGGCATTTTGTAGGTGGAAAGATGTTGCAGTTCGGTTTCTAGGGATACTGTCTCCTATCATCAGGGCCCAATGTCAGTGGTTTGAAAATTTCGAAATATGTGAGAGAAAAGGGAGGAACAATAATTATAGGTAGTTCTCTGAAAAGGAATAATTATGAAGTTAATGAATGAAAGGAATTAAGATGATTAGGTAATAAATAGAAATGAATTATGCGTCCAAAATTACACGGAAAACGACACCTCATTTGACCGAATCATGTCCGTCAAAAGCTCCATTTGTAGCCCCTTGAAAACCCCATAGATCCCCACGGTGGAATCTGATGGCTCTGGGACCCCAAAAGTACCTCGAAAACGACTCCTTACTCAATCCCATAGCCGATACCCTTCAAACTCCTTTCCCGTAGCCCCTTGTTTGGCCCCATGGGACTGAAGACCTTGAGGCCATAACCGGTGGTCCTAGTAATTCGTCAAAATACCAAATACTTTCTTAAAAATCGGTCGGACATTTCATTTTTGGAACCTACACATCCTGAAACGTGTAATGACAGATTTCGAGGCACAATGGAGTGTAGGTATAATATACTCATATTATGTGTCTGAGTTTTATTGGGATTAGGGCCAAAAACGGGAAAACTACTTCATTTTCCGAGCTTTCTAACAGTATGTGCTCTTCATCAGGGCATCTGGTATATGAACCTGGTCGGGGAGAGAGAGGGAGATGCATGTCCTCAATTGGCCAGTCTTCGTAGGGTAATTCAAAACCTATGGTGTATTTTTAACAAAAGAGAGGATAAGAGCACCGGCCTTCACTACAAATTTAATTTAATTTAAAATTACTAACGTCAAGACAATTGACGACAGTTCGACATTCGCCCTCTCTCTCCCCGACCAGGTTCATGTACCTCATGCCCTGACATCATCTTCGTAGCCCTGATGAAGAGGACATACCGCTCGAAAGCTCGGCTAATGGAAGTAGTTTTCCCGTTCTTGGCCCTAATCCCAATAAAACTCGTACACATATTTCTAAGTTTTGTTTTGGCATTTGATAGCCATTTTAATTTTTTTTTTTTTTTTTTTTTTTTTTTTCTGATGGAAATAGTGCACACTTTTATTCAGACCTTTCATTAAACGAAATGCCATCAAAATATAACATTTAATATGAACTTATAGTCATTATGAAAACGAAAAACAAATTTCCAAAAATCAAAATGAAGGACCTTTTTCCACCTGATGACTTTTCATGATGATATTGATTCGACGAGCTTACAATACATTAAAAGCCCCGAAATGGAAGAAACCTGTGTTTTTCTTCAGTATGCTCGGTTCTTAGTTGTGCCTGATCGCCCAAAGCCGGGGGGCTAAAAAGGGGTTACGAGAGGGGTTTTGAAGGGTTTCGGCTCGGTCGAGTGGGGTGTCGTTTTCGAAGTACTTTCGGAACTAGTGTCCATTTTTTGGTACATCAATGGTAAGAACCATACTAGTGTAGTGTACATTCAAGGAGTTCGAAACGTTCATAAGAACGAGATCTGTTTTCTGTACAACACCTCGTTGAGTCGAGAAATCGATCTGAAATTTTGTGAGCATACTTACGATGAATAGAGGAATAATTCCTCTGAACTGTTCAAAACTGCAGTAATTAAAAAGGTCCTTCGAGCGCTGTAGGCATTTTTTTCAGATGGGACATGAAGTTGGGGAAAGGATTTCTGTTGCCTAACCAGAATGGTGTTGGTGAAGTTCACTAAGAGCTTCTTCACGAACCATTTGATTACCATCGCACACTAGTCGCGCCAGCGTCACTAGTCATACCATAACGCTCATTTGTAGCAAAGATTAAGTACCTAAGTTCCTTGTTTGAATGCCCCGATGATTTAGCTCCACATGGTCCCAGAATGGCTTCAACGATCGCTCCGAAATGAGTTCAAAAATTTCAAATCACTTCCTTCCGCTTGATCAATGCTTGGCATTCGTTTTTTTTTCTTTTTTTAGTGTATCGATTTTTGTAGGGTGTGAATTCGCGTGGCTTGTACGGGTTCGCAGCTCCCTCAGGTTGTCATTGATCGGTTCCGGGGTTGTTTTAACGATCGTGAACTCGTCGAAGCGAAACCTTGTCAATCTTGAGGCCTACCCAACCGAAACATGAAATCTGACAAAGAATATTTTCAAGGCCGAAGCGCACTTTCCGTCAACAGTCCCTGCCCTTTGGACGTTGTTCATCGTCGGCGCAATGTCTAATTAGTTCAGATAACTGCAACCGCGATACGCCCCGACGGCCATAAGTGCATAAGTATTTTGAAATATAATCCCTTACGTCACTTTCCTCAGGTTGTTCTTTCTCTGATTTGTGTTGCTCACCTTGGAGGATTTCATCCATATTCAAAATCAAAATAATTACTATCTCGGATGGGATCTGTGTGCACCTGACGTGACGCAACCCTTATGGGACTGGCTTGACATGAATATTTTTTAGGTGCGGTTCGACTGATTGTTCTTTTATCGTGAAGCCGTCCCACTCGAGAAACCTTTTCTGTCCATTGCTAGTCCATCTTCGTTTGTCTCTTATCGATTTTTTTTATTTTTATCGTGCGTCATTTGTGTTGAGTTCCTTTGTTCTTCGACTGAGACTCATTGTTTAGGGCAGGGGTTCCCAAAGTGTGGGGGGGGGGGGGGGGGGGACGTAAGGGAAGCGTCGCGGGCCACGGGAAGCGCCACTTCTGGTGGCCTGATCGTGAAATCCAGCTTCTCTCGCTTAACCCGCAAATTAAGGGTTAATGCGCTCAATGTGCTTGACGCTGCTAATTACTCGGACTCTCCAATCGCGTCGACGGTGTTATCATTTCACTGACCGGCTATTCTTATTTGCATTTTTGATTGAGACTGAGGAACGGGCCTCCCCTGGCGACATTTCGTCTGGGGAAGCCAGGTCAGCGGACCCAATTATTTCGCGCGAACCATTGGGGACAACTCCTCTGTGCTCGCCGGGAGGTGTATTTTCATAAGACGGTGCGGCCGGCCCAGCCTCCCTTGGCAACCTGTCTGGGGAAGCCAGCCTTCTGATTCCCGTATTAAATGCGGATTCAGGGAGAACTAATGTTAATGCTGACACTTCAGCTTTCAGTATTAGATTCCCCTGGACTCCCTTCAAGAGACCAACGCATTCCAGACTACCAAAGCAGGAAGTGGCGGTCTGGAGATCGCGGGCCTCCCATTGCCTCTTAGGATAGCAGATCGCAACATCTCGCGTTATGCACTAGGTAGGGATATTCAGGTACTCCCTTCACCTTCCTCAAAAGACACCGGGGGCGAAATCCCAGTTACGCTGGAGGCCTTCCCCCAAACGCACAACACAAAAATTGATAGAACTAATCGTTGACGGTTAATTAAGGATACGCTACAACTAGGTACTAACTAATATAAGTACTAATACAAATACTAACAAATATAAGTACTTAAAAATGTATTTTATTCAAATGAAAAAAATAAGAATAAACAAACATAGGTAAATTTCTGAGTTTTTGCGGTGTACGTTGTACCTACAGTTGATGCAAATCAGGAGCTTTACCCCTAGATTTTTTTTTATTTTTATTTTTATTTTTTTTTTTGAGGGGGATTTATATTTTATCTGGGGGAATTTATCGAAAAAAATCTTTTGATCTTCAAAATTGAATTTATTTAAATTATTAAAAACGTGGAAACTTCTCATGTAAATTTTCATCCTGCCTTATAAAACAATCATACTTTCCCCTGTCTGGATGGAATACCACTATTATTTCAATATTCTCTTTATAGGTAACTAACCAACTTGTTCCCTGATTGGGAACGAAAACTTTGGTTGGCCTCAGTTATTTAATCATTTGCCTTTTTGCGTTTCCTTCTTTGGATAAAAATATGCAAATCAGTATCCAAGTTGAAACTCGTTAAATCCATCCTCAGTCCACTCCATTTACAGCAGGAATTTTTAGCGTGTGGAGTAAACTAGCTTAAGGCGAAAGGGGACCACAAGTGTGCGAGTGAGAGGGAAGATACGCGAACAAATTAGCGTGATTGCCGCTGAACTATTCATTAAAAAATTCTGAAAAAAATTGAGAAGCATTCTTATGTCATATGAATCTTCGCCAACATGCCGAAATTTTAAAAAAGTTGCTATATCAAATTTTAAAAATTGCCATTTTTAATTTGATGAGTTTTTAGAAATTTCAAGATATACAAAGCATAGAACGGCATTTTAAAATGCGAAAGAAAAAATCGTTTATTCTCTTTTTTCACTCTGTGACCATCAAAAATTGATTCTCCTGGTAATGGTAATTGGTGCATTGGAAGAAATTTCCTCGGCGTGTGAGGGGGGCTGGGCCCTACCCCCAGGTAGCCCGGACGACTTCAATGAGACCCTCTGCGAGCATTCGCATCGTACAGGTAACTACCCTCGAATGCAACTTGAAATGTGAGCGCTGTATTATTCGATCATTCCATTCACGCAGAAAATGCGTTTCAACGTGTACATCACCGATGGTGATTCACCATGAACTAGTTGTACTAGAAAATAGTGTTGTACTGGTACCTAAATGGTGTTGGGAATATTTACGGCCATTTGGATCCAAATTTCTAGTAAATGTTTGACCCACTTTGAACGTTTTCTCTTGTTCAAATATTTTGAGTACCTATGTATTCGGAGTGGGTACCTACCCTGAGCCAAAGGAACATCAAACAACGCTAAGAGTTGTCACAACCTACAGTAGTTATAATAAAATTATACTAATATATTATATTATAAAATATAGTAACAAAACAATACATACATTTAGTAACCAAAGAGTCAAATATGTACGTAAATTGAATTATTGTACCTGCATGTTTACATAAATTATTTTATTCATATAAGTCTCTCTGGCTCGCTTCGCTCGCTCCCCTAGTGGGGTGTATTGCCGCCTGTGGGGTGTATTGCCGCCTGTGGGGTGCGTAGCATCGATGGACACGTTCAAACCCCTACTCAGACATAAGGCCTCGCTCCGCTCGGCCCCTCCTATTCGTAGCAGAGACGATAGAAAAAGGGCTTACCTTTTAGGAAATTATTATTTTTAATTCAATTCAACTTTTTTTAAATAAAGGCCTCTCCATCTATCAAAGTTCCCTGGACCCTCCGTTTTCTAAGATCCCTGGCCCCGCGCGAATTAAAACGATCCAATTGTCTTCTCACCGTGAAATCGCCCCCTCCCCCTCGGTTTTTTTGAAATCCGACATCGGAATCGGATTGGCCATATTTTGGCGCGCATTTGGTTCGCGGATACCATACCCAAAAAATGGCTCCTTACTGGGTATTTTTGAACCCGAAAAAACGTGGGACAAACGCGAGAAAGACGATTTTTCGACGAATTTCCGGCGAATTTCCCGGGCGAATTTCCGAATTACGATTTGACTGACGTCTTCCTCCAGGTCTGATCTATACTGCTGGTATTTTTTCGTAATTTTTTCGACCCCTTAAACGGGCTTTGGCGCGAGTTGAAAGTGGAAAACGTAGGACAAACGGGAGAAAGACGATTTTTCGACGAATTTTCCCTGGCCCCGCGCGAATTAAAACGATCCAATTGTCTTCTCACCGTGAAATCACCCCCTCCCCCTCGGTTTTTTTGAAATCCGACTTCGGAATCGGATTGGCCATATTTTGGCGCGCATTTGGCTCGCGGATACCATACCCAAAAAATGGCTCCTTACTGGGTATTTTTGAACCCGAAAAAACGTGGGACAAACGCGAGAAAGACGATTTTTCGACGAATTTTCGACGAATTTCCCGGGCGAATTTCGGATTTTCGATTTGACCGACGTCTACCTCCAGGTCTGATCTATACGGCTCGTATTTTTTCGTAATTTTTTCGACCCCTTAAACGGCCTTTGACGCGAGTTGAAAGTGGAAAACGTAGGACAAACGGGAGAAAGACGATTTTTCGACGAATTTCCCGGGCGAATTTCGGATTTACGATTTGACCGACGTCTTCCTCCAGTTCTGATCTATACGGCTCGTATTTTTTCGTAATTTTTTCGACCCCCTAAACGGCCAGCGAGCGTAAAGTGAAAAAACTCACTCGGGGACGCGTTATCCCGTACCAACAAACCACACGGCTACCACACGGCTTACGTCGGCCAACACAATTTTATATTATTGTATGATATGATATGATATGATGATATGATATGATTTACGAAATTACAATTGCTTCATAGTAAGGGCATTGATCTGCACGTTCGAGGGTCAATTATCTCTGGCAGCATGTGATTTTCGAAAAAAAATCAATTACTTTCGGTTCCATTTTCTCGCCCCAATGATTTTTATCGCGGAAAATCCGTTGAACAACTCTGCTGAATTCTGAAGTTCATCAGTCCAACGTTGACGCGTCTTAGTTTAGGTCGTGCGGGAGATCTCGTCTTTTTCGGTCTTTCCGTCTTCTCTCCATTCGGTTTTTCAATTGGGTTGGTTGGGGTCGTTTGAACAGGTGAGCATGTTCAGTTGGTCAAGTTGACCAGGTCAACAGATCCTGTTGAGGACAACACCCTAAACGATAGAGAGAGAGAGGAAAAAAAGCTGCGAATAATGTACATAATATGTACATTATTCGCAGCTTTTAATTATCATGTTCATAATAATAAAAATATTTATTTTTAATATTTTTATATTATTTAATATAAAATAAAATAAAAAATAGATTATGTACTCGGTTATAGGTACATAATATTATTATGTACCTATCACTTAGTGATATATTATATCACTAGGGTTTATTATTAATTTTAAGTTTATTAGGGATAGTACTATTATTAATTACCTACAAATAAATTTTATTTTAATAAAATTCTGGATGAACTGTTAGGAGTCGGTAACTATACTATAACTATAGTAACTGATTTCGGTATATCGAATTATTATGGATGGTAATTACGTTGATTCGGTATCCTCCGCTTGATTACTGGGCCCGGCGCCGGAGTCAAGAGAATACCTCTACGGACAGAACATAGCTGGATCGTTACCAGAAAGAAGTCGGAAACGTGAATACTTACTAACTTATTATTAGGTGTGTAACAAAATGCGTTATATTTAAATTTAATCTTAAATTTCATTAAATAAATAATTCATTTATAATTATTTATAATTGTTATATTTTATTTATAAATAAATATAATTGATTAGGTATAAATAATTGTTATACTTTACTTAATTATATTAATTATAGGTATAATCACTTACCTCGCTAGTAAAGCGGCTTGAATCTTTTTGGCCTTTCATCTGACGCTCCGACGAGCATTCAGCCGAAGAACGTTCTTGCCCTTGGTAGCATGTCTGCATGAGCTCGACATAGAAAAAGGTACGTTCAACGAAGTTCAACGAAGTTTTCACAGAAGGTAACTTGCATAAAAGCAAAACGCAGTATGACAAAAAGTCTCTAAGGTAGATTGTTCATTCAGAATATATAAAGCGCTGTTACCTACAGTAGGTATAATACGGTCGGATTCACGCAATTGTGACTGACCACTGTCTCATCCTCTATGGCTAATGGATAACGGTCCAAACCGATTATGGGGTCTTCCCTGCGTTCATCAATAATTGATAACGTAATTATTACGGCTGAGTCATTTTCTATACACGTCCAACGATAGCTGCACTAAAAAAATTAAAGATTAAAATTGTTTTTTGATTTTTATATTTTAAAAAAAATTTTATTTTTTTTTTTTCTTTCAAAAAAATTTGTTTCATCTTTTTTTCTTTTTTCCTTGAAAATATTTTACCTCCTGCGATCCATCAAAAATCTCATTTGTAGCCCCATAAAAGCCCTATAGATCGCAACAGTGATATCGGTTCGTTGCGGGACCCCAAAAAATGGATTCTACGTCCAAAAGTACTTCGAAAACGACACCTGACTCGATCCCATAGCCACAAGCCTTCAAAAATCCCCTCCCGCAGCCCCATTTTAGTCCCATAGCGCCCCACGGGTTTGGGCGATCGGGCTGAAAACCTTGCTGGCACAACTAGATGTAAACTGAGTACCTATTTTGTCAAAATTTCGGATTTATAAAAAAACGTCCTACTGCCCAAAACGGCCCGGACGGCGTACGGCGGACGGTCATTTCGGTTTTGGAATCTAGACCTCTTGAAACGGATACCTAATGTCAAATTTTGAGGCCGATCGGAGGCGTCGACCTCCGTCGAGAAATCATAGGTGGATTATTCCAAGAATAATAAACCAAAACTTGTCTGGTTTTCCTTCTTTTCGTTTCAGGATAGAAAATCTCTATCCTGAAACGATCAAAATTTAATTTTGATGGACTCTTTCGTCATTTTTTTCGGGAGGCTTGAAAAGTCGGACGGGACACCTCGAGAATCGGATCATGTCCCGAAAAATTACGGCTTAGGTACTAGTATTATTGGTACATAATCGGACAATTTTCCCCCGGACGAATTTTCCCGGAGATTTTTTCCCCAAGGGCGGACCAAAAATCCATAAGTTGCCAATAGACTGGAAATCGCATAAATAAAATTTTGTATTTTATTTTGTAGGTATGCTATAGGTATTATTACATCTCGCTGGCGTGAACTGTAAAAATCCTCCACCGTTTTTAGGATCCTGTCAAGCGAGAGGATCGTACATCGCACCCTTTCTGGGGGACCTCAAGTGTTTAAGTAGGTCAGACCGACCTCTCCTGCAGTCGCAACAATTAATTAACCCCCAGCATACGCAAAACAGTTTTAGACAGGGTTAGAATTGTTCAATTTTGATGAAATTTTTTTTAAAATTCATGAATTGAATGGGAGCATGCTATGTATAGCTCAGAATTTCAAAATTTCTCTTCATTCAAAAAATAAATTTTCTAAATTCCTCAAATTTGAAATTTTAAAATTTTGGGCATGTTAGCGAGTTGTGAATTTGCCTAAGGATCTCAGATAACTTTTCAGATTTGAAATACACGGGGTATTCCGCGAGCTAGAACGCTAATACTTTTATAGCAGATGTGCTGCGATCTATTATCTGAGAATCACACTACCCAAGGCTCCCCTTTCGCCTTAAAGAGTGGGGCGCCTGCTGTGTAATATATCGACACCACTCCATAGATATAGAAGAGTTGTTGCAAGGTATTGGCTCCACACAATCCCCCAGATGGCGGTCCCGTCATTCCATCCCCATTATGTACCATGTGGATGGACAAGAGGGGGGAGGGGGGGGGGGTTCCCATCCAAGCTCTGCGAATGTAAACGAGACAGAGCAGTTTAAGGCACAATTTGCAAGGCTGAAAGTCTAATAACCTCAAATTTGTCTACTTTTTCAGTTTTTTTGCATATTTCTCGAAAACTAAGCGTTTCTCGCGGAAACACATTTCTAGCTAAATTAAAGGAAACAAAATTTCCTTCAGAATGCATATACTCCGATGGAAAATCGGAACAATATATTGTTCCGATTACTTACTATAGTAAGGCTGCTAGTGCGCGCTGAAAAATGCCACTTTTTAGCAGTAGAAATAAATGTTACGTGAAAGGAGTGCGCAAGCCAAAACTTTTGGAAGCCCTGGTTTAGTGTGATTCCCTCTGTAGGTAAGTTCAAATTCTGTCTTGCTGGTGACCCAAAGCGATGCTCGTCAGTTTCGTGGGAATATTTTTTTCTAGGGTTGAAAGAGAGCCGGTGACACGATATTTCGCCGAGAAACGATGTCGAGCTATCGCTTTCTAATATCATCACTTTATCCACGGCTAGTTGAGCACCCCAAGCAGACTCGGGTTGGCTCCTTCCTTTCACGTCTCGTTCAAGATTTCGGTGAGATCCTCTTTCAGTTTCTCACGGGGAATCCCTCGCAGTAGGATGTGACTGACCCACCCTATTTTCAGTGTTGGACGAAACCCCGTCATGAATCAACTGGGGGAAGATTTGCGTTTACAAAGCGAAAGTTCTGAACTGTTTCAGTGTTGTTTTGGTTTATTATATTTGTAATACACAGGTTTGTTCTATGTATTGACGAAAGGGGTCGAAAATTTTTATCGACCTCAAAAATTGTCATTCCATGCTTCCAAAAATAAAATGTCCGTCCGCCATGGATGACAGTGAATATATATATGTTTGAACAATACGTCTGATTTATATGACCAATGACTGGTTTTGTCACTTCGAGCTATCTGGAGGAGAGCATTGGGGCGAAAAGTTGGAGTTGGGGCTTTTCACCAGTACAGTTTTTTTCGCCATGGCGAGGCCCAAATATTTATTAAGCCTTAAACCACTATTGATTTGTATTCACTTTATTTGTCTGAAGACATTAAAAATATTCTCTTTATAAAATTGACCTTCATCGATTTTAAGGAACAAAAAAGCTGGAAATGAAAATCAGAAAATCGAAAAAAGTCGCGGTGTTCACGGAACTACACGGAGTTTTTTGTTTATTTTTGTTGTGTGTATGTTTCCACTAGACGGAGATTCAAAAGGTCGTGCGCGAGAGTGTGTGTATTAACGTGAAAAAGAGATAAAATTATTTTGAAAAAAAAGTATTTGTTAACAAAATTATAATAAACAGCTAAAAATTAAATGTTTAAATTTTGCATTTTGCATCTAAATTTTAGATTTTGCATTTTTTTGCTAAACCCATCTCTATCAATCATTCTGTCACCTTGAATAATTTGCCTATTGCTCAAAACTTTCTGAACGGAGGACGGACATGTCATTTTTGGAAACTTTTTTTTCGCCAACCCTGACGGCGGGAGGTGATGATAACGAAACCTGCCTAATCGTCGAGGATTAATCGTGTTGAATATTCTACTGTTGAACCTGCATGTTTCACGACCGCTAGTCGCACCCATCGAACTATAGCGGTCAATGGTTCTTCCCCCCAGGGCCGGTTTGGAATCACTTTTTGATGTGAAGGCAAAGGAGAAAAAAAAAAATCGCTGCGGATTTTAAAAGGAGCAGTTTGACCGCATGAGCGCCACAAAACCTGCCTGCGGGTTTCTTGCGATTACCCGCCCAACGGGAACTCTGTAACAGGCCGGAACAAGTTCATCGTTATACGACTTCCACAGTCTGTTCCTTTTAGTGGAAATGGGTGCCAAGAGGGGGTTCTACCTAACAAGTGTTTTTATGTGTGAACCTTTGCCTGGAAACTGTATCAACTTGATTTGGGATCAACCCCTTTCTCCTTATAGCCGTAAAAGGTGTTGTAGCTTGCGCCACTGAAACGCCTGCGTGGGGATAAAAAAAAACTTGCTACAGATCAACCAGATGGTTTATTGCATTTGACAATGAACATAGTTTTTTAGTAGTGGGGCAGGTCTCCGACTCCGTTCAATCACTTCTAAACCCTAAATGAAATGTTACCCTCGACTCTGACACGGTTAAAAAATCACGGTTTCGAAAGAAGCCGGATATCTTTATAATTGAATTAAACGCTAAAAATCTGCGTTTTAGCATTTTTAGCAAATATATGAAAATTATTTCCTAGCTATTGTGATCGCGAAGTCGAAAAATCTGATAAGCCCCAAACTTTGACTTTATAAAGACTTTATAAATACGTTTCAAGATGTATAGATTCCCCAAACGAAGTGTCCGTCCGCCGTCTAAGCCGTTTAGGGGAGTAGGATTTTTTTTTTTTTTTTAATCTGAAATTTTGAGAAAATACTCGATTTATCATCTAGTTGTGCCCGCAAGGTTTTCAGCCCGATCGCCCAAACCCGTGGAGCGCTATGGGGCTATGGGAGGTTTTTTTGGAGGCTTTTAGCTATGGGATCGAGTTAGATGTCGTTTTCGAAGTATTTTTGGACGTAAAATCCATTTTTTGGGGTCCCATAACGATCCGATTTAACTGTGGGGATCTATAGAGCTTTAATGGGGCTACAAATGGGACTTTTGAAGGATCCCAGGAGGTCAATTAAGGAGTCATTTTCCAAGTAATTTTGGACGCTAAACCCGTTTTTTAGAGGTCCCACATCCGTCCAAACATTGTAGGTACCTACAGATTTTTTTTTTTTTTTTGTTTTTTTCCAATTTTTTCCAAAAATATTTTCTTAATGTCACAAACTTAATTTTTGCTCAAATAACCTACATCAAAGTTGGTAGTTGTGTTGATCAAAACATAATTTGAAAGAATATAGATGTGTTAGCACTTTCAAAAGGTCGGGTCGGAAGTAGGGATTGCAATCCCGAACGTTTTTCTGAATCCCGGGATCCCGGGATTTTTCAGAGGCAATCCCGGGATCCCGGGATTAATCCCGGGATCCCGGGATTAATCCCGGGATTGATGATTTTTGTTTGAACGTGAAAAAATTGATTAAAAACGACGAAAAACTTGTTTATTTACAACTATAATTATTGTAAATTATATAAAATATGAGGATTAGTGATATAGATTACTTCTCTCATGAAGGAAAAATTTCACTCATGTACTCAAAAAATGTGCTTTTAGAAATCATAATGTTGGATCTTAGAAAGCACTCAAAGTTGGATCAGCCAATTAATTTGCTTCTTAGCTTTGTCGAAAATAGTCCTGCTACCCAAAAGGCCCTCTCAGCTTCCACGGAGGTCAGTGGGATAGTCCTACGTGTTCTGGTTGTGCTTAAATTGAAGCTGAATCACTGCTCTACAATTTCATTCCTCATAACTTTCCTCGTGGGATGAATAATATTCATCCCACGAGGAAAGTTATGAGGAATGAAATATTATTATTATAATATTATTATAGCCGATATTCCGTACTGAAGAAGGATAAAACCACGATTTGGGGGAAAATGGTTAATGTTTGAAGAGGGTTAATCTCGGGGCCCATTGGTCCTAGAAAGCTGCCGTTGCGCTCAAATGGTAGCAAATCTTGTCTACCTACTTGAAAATAGTATACAGTGACTTTTTCGTTAGGGCGCACATTTTTGAAGTTAAAAGCCAAGAACTGAAAAAAAAATCCGAAAATTTCGCGGTTTTTTGGGCATCCAGCATTTAGCACAAGGGTTTCGAAGCTGGTACCATCCCTGAAAACATTTAAAAAAAATTAGAACGCGTCTATTTTTTTCCGTTCTAAGCCCTCTTTTTTTGTCCGCTGACCGGCCTAACAGGAGATATTAAATATCCACAAATTTTGTATACTAAATCCAAATGGTGGCCTCGGCTGCCTCCATTTTTGAACAGGCTCGTTTCTTTTTTAATTGTGGTCGATAAATCTTTTTGTATTTTCGGCACCGGCACCGGCTGGTTCATAGATTTCCGAATCCTTTCTTCAGGGGACTTCACAGTTTTCATCTTAGAGCACTTTCACTTAGCCTTCGAATTATTGTCCGTTATTAAAAGATTTTTCCCGACAAGACTTGAGCAATTTACATACGATGTGCAATTAATTCTCGAACCCCGGGATCCCGGGATTGACTCTACGAATCCCGGGATTTCAAATTGGCAAAAATCGACCGGGATCCCGGGATTTCGGGATCCCGGGATCCCGGGATTGCAATCCCTAGTCGGAAGTCAGTAGGAAGAGAAGAGTCGTTTTATCGCTTCCTGTGCAAAACATGTAACATACAGCGTGTCTACCTACCGTCGAAATTAGTGATTTAGATTGGACTATAAAAAACCGTGTAAAATCATCGTTTTCTACTCGATGTTGTCTCCCTTACAGACGTCACTAATCATCCCGTATCTTGCTAACGTCTTACCATTGTACTCCAATATACCCGATTAAACACGTAATAGATTGTTTTAGTGGTTCACAATTTATGTGTTATCGAGAGATAAGAGAAGTTCGGCCGTGGCGCTCAGATAGCTTGGGGATTAGGAAAGTAATATTATGATGGCAACACTTTTTCAATGTGTTCTGAAGAATAAAAAAATGACCTGAAAGTTGCCGGCCTCATTTCATCATTGATTGGGGGGGGGGGGGGGGGGGTCGAGGGTGCAGCAGCTGCATCCGAACCCGTTGTCCGTTTTTTCCGATTGGGCGATTTTTTTCGATTTTTCGACGTTTTTATGGTTTTTATCGTAACGTCGCTAAATTACAACTTTTGTGAGTTCCGGTTGGTCTCATTCGACGCAGGAGAGTCTAAATTTCCGAATGGTTGCCCTTGTTTTGGCAGGTCCGTTTGAGTCAACAAAAACAAACATGTAGGCCTAAGTGGAAAATTAGCAACAAAAAAAATCCTTTTCAATGAAAAAATAAAATAAAGAAGTTTTTCAATAGGTTTTTGGGAGATGTGGGATCAATGTGAAAAAGAAATAAAGAATTGGGGTCATATTTGGATTCAGCATGGAATTTCGTACAAATCTAGCCCCATTATAATTATTTTGGACGAAGTTCGTGATGACCAGGAAAATACACCGTAAAGTAATTTTAAAAAATTTTCAAATTTTTTTCAAAATTAAAAAAAAATTGTTTTTAACTCGGAAAATATTTTAAGTCCTGGGATCCTTCAAAAATCCCATTTGTAGCCCCATTAAAGCTCTTTAGTTCCCCACAGTGAAATCGGATCGTTCTGGGGCCTCCGAAAATGGATTCTACGTCCAAAAATACTCCGAAAACGACACCTAACTCGATCCCATAGCCAAAACCCTTCAAAAACGCCTTCCGTAGCCCCATAGCGCCCCACGGGTTTGGGCGATCGGTCTGAATACCTTGCGGGCACAACTAGATGGTAAACCAAGTATTTTATCAAAATTTCGGATTTAAAAAAAAAAAATTCTACTGCCCTAAACAGCTCGGACGGCGGACGGACATTTCGTTTTTGGAATCTCGACATCTTGAAACGGATGTCAAATTTTGAGGCCGATCGGAGTCGTCGACCTCCGTCGCGATTACATGTATGTATTCAGTGTTATAGTTGTTTTGTTCAAATGTTGAACTGTGTTGGATCTTCAGTACAGTTCTGACAGGAAGCCCGTGCGAGTAAACAGGTAATTTCGCGAGTCTTTTGAAGTTGTTTACGGTCAGTGGGCTTGAACGAATCAACTAGTTGGTGCCCTCCTCAGTGGTTCGGGAAGGCTGCCTTGCGTGAATGAAGAAAATTAATGTGTTTCCCGATCGCACTTGATGTTAGTTTGTTTTGAGTTGGTTTTTTTTTTACAAAGGTCCCGTTTGATGCCCGCTGGCGGCGAGCAGGTTTAGCTGAACGGGACGAGATAATGAACAGTGTAGCAGTTTGAAAGTGTAAGATTTTTGTCGGCTGTAAAACAGGAACGGGTAATCGTTTTTCGTGAGGAATTCAACCAAAACCTACCCATCCAACTTCGTCGAGGTTTTTAGCCTGTGGGGGAGGCGTTTTAAGTGCTGTTGGTGGGATTATTGAAAGAGGTAACCGAGTGAGGTGTCATTTTCGAAGTAACTTTAGTTGGAATCGTTTTAACGGAACCCAAGATTTGGTTACCATCCACAATGAACTCTCGTGTAATCGAATTGCAGCGGCTTTGAAATTCCATTAAATTTTAAACAATGTAACCTTACTAAAGCAAGTACAAGTGGTGGTAATAACTTGTAAATTTTGGTTGCACAACGGGAACGTCCAATTGCCAATATGATGGCCAAAATCTCACTTCCACAGCCCAACGTTGCGGTTGGACATATTTGGGACCGCCCCAAATCGATTCTGCGCCCGAAATTACTTCCTAAACGACCTATCACTCCACTCCCTGGCCCAAGACCTTTAAAGCCCCATACGTAGACCCACAGAGCCCTCCTGGTTGGGCAATCGGGCTGAAAGCCGTTGTCCACATTTCACAATCTTGAAAAATGCCGGCCAATTGACATAAAGAAATATAAAATGTCTGATTCTAGGAATACAAATCGATTCTCCATTTAATCGAAAAATCAATTTTTTTACCTCCGATTTTCGATTTTTTGAAATCGATTGATTATGCCGATTTATATCCAAAAAAGGTTTTTTTTGTGTGAAATTGCGGTGTTTATTTTCTGTCTTTCGTATGTACCTACTCCTTGTACTTACACAGCAGACACCCGAGAAGGATAAAATAGAACGACAACATCAGATCTTAGATTCAAAGTGGGGAGAACCAACCGAAGGACAATCATAAGTTTCCAAAAGGAGAAATTTCTCTGCAGAGACAAGATTACCACCACCACTGGTTCAGTTGTTTATCTCGAGTCTCGTCCTCCATCCCTCCATTTTTCTTCTTTAATTTATATATATAAATTTATATATTGATGGGATCACTCCAGTTGACCCCATCACGTCATATGGGGTTTCCTGTGTTTGGAGACGTTAGGAAAAATATATTGATTCTAGTTTTGGAGTTACCGGAAGTGTCGTCCTTATTTGTGTGAAATCATAACAATTGGTGGCAGCGGTGGGACAACAAAGCTAGAGGTAGTTGTCTGTCCCATGAGGCTTGGTTTCCTTTAGTGAGCTTCGCCAGCAGATTCCACAGAGTTCTGTTAAAACGTCCCAATATTTATATCTTCTGAGCTGATGAAATTTACTCACCGCAAACCTCATTTGGAATACTTCTCTAAAATAAAATCGTAATAAATAGTAAATATTTAATCAAAATTAAAAATGTCAACTTTCAAAAGCCAGTAAGTGGCAAATAAGTGGTGAGTGAGCGGATAGGGGTGTGGGAGAAAGCGGTCAGAACACAATCTTTAAATTTTTCCAAATCACTTAAAATTCGTCCTCGAAAAGTCAAAGTTTCCAAAATTTATGTAATGAGCTCTTCAATGGGTTCAAGTACAACACAGTGGAACTTGCGGCAGACGATTTTGCCAAATACTACGCCCTCCAGGCGATTCGAAATTACAGCACAAAATTGTTCTAAACCTCTACAGAAACTTCACATCATTACTGCTTATCAAATCCTTATCCAAACAGCATTCTGCTTCTTGTAAATCAGGTTTGCACTCAAAAGATGAATTTTATCTCATCTGGAGCTTGCAATGATGAACACAGACGAAAAAACAGCCACTGGCCACTTTCTCCCGTGACCACTTTCACCCCGTGCTCTCCATAGAATAATTTTATTTATTATTACGGTTTCAGTTGCATTATTTTCGAATATAATAGGCATCAAATAAAAAGCTTCGAAATTTTAGTGAAAATCGGTTTTTGTAGTTCAATTAATTAGTGCTTTCGATTAAATATCGATTCCCAAAATCGATTGTTGGGTACCTGTTTTGCATCCCTATCTAATTTTGAGGCGAGACAAGAATTTCGAAGATCATCATAGACGGATAACCAGAATGGTGTTTTTTTAACAGACATTAAATGTAATAAATTTTATTGTCCTCACCATTTCCATGATGAACGTTAGATAATAGCATATTTTTCTTGAAGCGGTATTCTCTCGGTCGAGAATTTTTTTTTTTTTTTTTTTTTTTTTGAGGCTGGTGATAAGTTTTGCAACCCAAAATATTGGTCCTTGTAGAATAGTAATATTAGCTGAAATAACTTGAGCCAACAGTGCTTGCAACAGGACCACGGCCGAATAAGGTTATTTCCTCGTTCCAAACCCCTGAGGACCATAACGAAAATGCTGAAAACTCGCACTTATTGATTAATTAGGTCTTGAATCAACTGGCCACAATTCTAAGTTACGTATTGAGGATTATCGAGATGTCGAGCGTAACTCCCGAGAAAGGCCTCAGGGAGGGGTTTTAGGCCGGTGAACATGCTCCGGGCTTTCTCGCATTGAGAAATATTTGGGGTGCCAGGCAGACGTTTCGTGGAAGTGAAAATAAAAGCGAATCGGCATCTTTGAAAGTGAAACTTCTTCCTTTAAATGTCGCCTATTTTCCGGGAGGGTTTTGCAATGACGTTTCTTCGAAGGCGGTCTGCAACTCAGGTCCTATCAGTAAATTCTTGACACTTTCTCTCACGTGTGGGAGCACATCGTTTACTCTGCCTGAGGCTTAGCGAGAAAATCCAAAACGTTCGGTGTCGAATGAAACTTGAGCAACATGTTAGTCGACCCCATTGTGTGCCATTTACATTCCTAGTTGCTTTCTTTCTCAACTTCATTTCTTTTCCTTTATAGTTCGTTCATATTTTCTACATGCTTTTTTTCAACACGAGAGTTGTGGGACGTACCAAACGAAACTTTTACGCGTCACGGTTACAACACCTCAAAAAACTTAGTTGGCCCACTTTTTACAAAGCCCATGTTCATCCACAGCCGCCATTAGAACATTTGTAGGTAATTTTTTCCAGTAGCAGTTTCTCTTTGAACCTTGAAGGAGAATGTCAGGGATGAACGTAACTAGTTGTAATGACTGTTCTCCGTGTCTGGTAAGGCTTTCAGTTTCCTGTCAGTTCGCAAACACCTGGACCTTTCTCAGGAACTGGAGGATTTCTTGGCTGTTGACGCCTATCAATTGATACCTATTGAAATGGTCGTCGTGAGGGAGACTTGTTTTTCAGGGTGTAATTTACTTTTACTTTCATCGCAAGAATCGAACTGGTTGCATGTTAGGGACGAGCATTTCCTGTTTCGGGAAGTGTTTTTGCTGGCATTTTTCGTTTTCTTGAATACCGTTCGGTGCTTCCTGTTGTCTGCGGAACGTATTTTCGACTTCTCGTACATGTCTGTAGACTCTTTGCGGTATTTTTTGGTTTATTATTCTTGGACTAATACACCTATGTTTTCGCGACGGGGGTCGACGACCCCGATCGGCCTCAAAATTTGACATTATCCGTTTCAAGAGAACTAAATCCCAAAACCGAAATGTACGTCCGCCGTCCGAGCCGTTTTGGGCAGTAGGAATTTTTTTTTAAATCTGAAATTTTGACAAAATACTCGGTTTACCATCTAGTTGTGCCCGCAAGGTTTTCAGTCCGATCGCCCAAACCCGTGGGGCGCTATGGGGCTACAATGGGGCTACGGCAGGGTTTTTTGAAGGCTTTTGGCTATGGGATCGAGTTAGGTGTCGTTTTCGAAGTATTTTTGGACGTAGAATCCGTTTTTGGGGGTCCCGGAACGATCCGATTTCACTGTTGCGATCTATAGGGCTTTCATGAGGCTAAAAATGGGATTTTTGAAGGATCCCAGGAGGTTAAATATTTTTCAAGTAAAGAATAATGTTTGAAAAAAAAAAACGTTGTAAATTTTACACAAGGGTTTATTATTCTTTGATATAGGTTACTTGTACAGAATTTTAATTCTGTCAATGAAAAAAAATTAAAAAAATTTTTTTTTTTTGATTTTTATATTTCAAAAAAACATTTTTTTGGGGGGATTTTGGTTTATTATTCTTGGAATAATACACCTATGTTTTCGCGACGCGGGTCGACGACTCCGATCGGCCTCAAAATTTGACATTATCCGTTTCAAGAGGTCTACATTCAAAATCCGAAATGTCCGTCCGCCGTCCAGGCCGTTTTTGGCAGTAGGAATTTTTTTAAAAATCTGAAATTTTGGCAAAATACTTGGTTTACCATCTAGTTGTGCCCGCAAGGTTTTCAGTCCGATCGCCCAAACCCGTGGGGCGCTATGGGGCTAAAATGGGGCTACAGGAGGGGTGTTTTGAAGGCTTTTAGCTATGGGATCGAGTTAGGTGTCGTTTTCGAAGTATTTTTGGACGTAGAATCCATTTTGGGGGGTCCCGGAACGATCCGATTTCACTGTGGCGTTCTATAGGGCTTTCATGGGGCTAAAAATGGGATTTTTGAAGGATCCCAAGAAGTTAAATATTTTTCGAGTAAAAATTAAAGAATTTTTGAAAAAACACATTTTTGAAAAAAAAAATCCCCCCAAAAAATTTTTTTTGAAATATAAAAATCCAAAAAAAAATTTTTAAATTTTTTTTATTGACAGAATTAAATGTCTGTACAAGTAACCTATATCACAGAATAATAAACCCATGTGTAAAATTTGCAGCGTTTTTTTCCAAAATATAGGTATGTATTTTTTACTCGAAAAACATTTAACCTCCTGGGATTCTTCAAAAATCCCATTTTTAGCCCCATGAAAGCCCTATAGATCGCGACAGTGAAATCGGATCGTTCCGGGACCCCCAAAAATGGATTCTACGTCCAAAAATACTTCGAAAACGACACCTAACTCGTTCCCATACCCCAAAGCCTTCAAAAAACCCCACCCGTAGCCCCATTATAGCCCCATAGCGCCCCACGGGTTTGGGCGATCGGACTGAAAACCTTGCGGGCACAACTAGATGGTAAACCGAGTATTTTGTCAAAATTTTAGATTTAAAAAAAAAATTCCTACTGCCCAAAACGGCCTGGACGGCGGACGGACATTTCGGATTTTGAATCTAGACCTCTTGAAACGGATAATGTCAAATTTTGAGGCCGATCGGAGTCCTCGACCCCCGTCGCAAAAATATAGGTGTATTATTCCAAGAATAATAAACCAAAAATTTTTGAAAAAAAAAAAATCCAAAAAAATTTTGTTTTTCCAAATTATTTTCTTTTGACACAGAAATAATTTTTGCACAAGTAACCTATATCAAAGAATAATAAACCCTTGTGTAAAATTTGCAGCGTTTTTCATTACAACTTTATTGCGCTGATTTAATTAATTTGGATGAGTAATTTAATTAGATTTGATGCATCTTTGTGTTGCTCAAGGTGCATACATTCATTGTGGAATCTCCGTTTTCCGACAAACATAATTATAGCCAAAGATATGGCTATCCTGAGACATAATCCGAAAAAAAAAAAAAAAAAAAAAAAAAATCGCAGCCGTTTAGGCGAACTAATCATCCAAGTAAATTTGACCCCATAGGTGCTGCGATCTGTTGAAAAAATATCACCAATGTTGGGGGACAATTAGCCTTAAGCCATCAAGGTTTTTATTGAAAAACCATTTCAGTCGATCCATCCCCACTGTTGTATTGGGCGTTTATCAGGTAAAGATGAAAGTTTTTCAGGGTTTTAACCTTTTAACCTTAAGATTTGTAACCTTTTTTAAGAGCCTTAAAATACAAGTGGAGAGTAATTGTGGACGTGTCGATTGCAAGGGGTTTCAAACCGTTCGACCGTCGGAACTAGCTGTACAAAATTGTTCAATCTCATTTGATGTCTTTTCTCGCGGTCTGCGTGTGATGTTCTGGGTCATTCCTTAAGTTTGCTATTTCTGGGTTGGCGCGAGTGCGTGATAAGATTCTGGTCAAGAATGAGATTGTGAGATTGCGTTTTGCAGTGGGAATCTGGGTTACAATTCCGCAGGAACCGAAAGGGGGCGAAGCCGAACCGGCCGCCCTCAACTGGGTCCGGCTTGTTCCCCTAGCCTTGATATCACCTAATATCCGCTTTGCCGGGAGGGGCTTCGCCAAAATAAGCTCAGCGTCGGTGATGGGTTTTGGATGAAGACAACATACAGGATGCGTGACATCCTTAGACTTGCACGTGACCTGTTGAATAATATTGCGACTGTGAACAGTGTGTATTGTATCAGGGACCTTTTTGATAAAAAAACTTCTTTGGTCCTGACTATGCCTTACAACCTTACAAAGTTGTATCTGCCTTTGGTCTGAACTAGAATCCCTACGTGCTCTGGCTACCTTTTCTTCACTAACCTTCACCCAGTAGCTGTAAATCTTTTCACCTACTCTAATTTTGTCTTTGAGGTTGCTTTATTGATTTCGGATCCAGGCTTCAGTTGTGCCAATATCTCGTAATTTACCCGCAAGCTACCCTCGCTATTACCGCGTAAGGCCGAATGAGCCGATCGTCCTTGATTTGAAGCGGATGTTGAGCAGCTGCACGTATCAGTTTTTTTTCCTCGAAGGGATCTTGATTGGGAGATGTGGTCGGGTTGTAGCTTGAAATCGGGGGAGCTGTAATTGTGTTTTATCTTCAAAATTGGATTTCTGTCTGACTCGTGTTTTGTGAACGGCGCCAGGCCCTGGTAATCGTATTACAAATATTTTGGCTGCCGAGAAATGGATCATGGCTTCGTTTTTTTTTTTCGTTTGTTTGTTCATTATTCTTGGAATAATACACCTATGTAATCGCGACGGAGTCGAAAATTCTGATTGGCCTCAAAATTTGACATTATCCGTTTCAAAAACGCTTCAAATTTTACAAAGGGTTGATTATTCTTTGATATAATATATCTTTCTTTGATATAGTTTTCGCACAATTAACATAATATGCGAAAATTAGTTAATGGAAATTATATTTTTCAAGTAAAAAATTTTTCCAAAATATATTGGACTTTTTGGGATCCTTCAAAAATCCCACTTGTAGCCCCATGAAAACCCTATAGATCCCCAAAGGGAAACCGGATCATTCCGGGAACCCCAAAAATGGATTATACGTCCAAAAATTCTTCGAAAACAACACCTAACTCGAGCCCATAGCCAAAATCCGTCTAAAAACGCCTCCCGTAGACCCAACTTAGCACCATAGCGCCCCACGGGTTTGGGCGATCGGGCTGAACACCTTGCGGGCACAACTAGATGGTAAATCAAGACTTTATTTACAAAAAAAAATTTGTCAAAATTTCTGATTTTTTAAACTTCCTACTTCCAAAAACGGCCCGGACGGCGTGCGGACAGTTCGGTTTTGAAATCTAGACCTCTTGAAACGGATAATGTCAGATTTGACATTATGAAGCCGATCGGAGTCGAACCGAAAATTTGACAAAACACTCAGTTTACCATCTAGTTGTGCCCGCAAGGTTTTCAGCCCGATCGCCCAAACCCGTGGGGCGCTGTGGGGCTAAGAAGGTGCTACAGGAGGGCTTGTTTGAAGGGTTTCGGCTATGGGGTAGAGTGAGGTGTCGTTTTTGTAGTATTTTTGGACGTAGAAGCCATTTTTGGGGATCCCAGAACGATCTGATTCCACTGTGGGAATCTATGGGGCTACAAATGACATTGTTGAAGGATCTCAGGAGTTCGAATATTTTCCGAGTATTTTTGGACGCATACCTAATCTAGTTTTCGAGGTCCCACTTTTTTTTTTTTTTTTTTTCAAAAATATTTTTTTATTGACACAGAATTAATTTTTGTACCAGCAGCCAATATAAAACAATAATAAACCCTTGTGTAAAATTTGCAGCGTTTTTAGGATGTAACTTCCTCCTGAAATGAGCATACAGCCCAGTTGATTCATTAAAATGATTCCCATGAAGGAAGTTGTTTGTGTTACGATGAATGCACAATATCGTTATTTGATGAATGGAATTGTTCTTCACCGTAACAATTTTGTTACAGGAACTTGAAAATCTCTCTGGGTGAGTGTGTTGTTTGGTTGACCCACTCCCAGACCTGACCAGCAGGACGTGGATGCAGGTGTAGTGGGATTGTTGGACCTCCATTGGAGGTGCACCGTGACACTGGAAGATGAGAATCTCCCCTCTTGTCCGTTTCCCATCCTCAGGTTCCCGCTACTTCGGTCACCCTTTTGTGGGGAGGGGACTTCGGGTGCAGCTCACATCTACATCTCATTCCTCATCGAGCACACAGGGCCAGTGACAAAGCGAATGCTTTCTCCCCACGGGGATCGACCTCTTTAGCGCCACCGTTCCCTAAACAAGACAAAACGAGATAGGTACACCGGGAACCTTCTGGTAGCGGCCTTATAAGTACGCTTTGATACCTAGCCTACATTCAATGTGCCCACTCAAGGTGACAGCTGGTCTTTTAGAGGTGGATTCACCTTTTGAGGTGCTTTGCCCTTTGAAGATGACAAACAGAGGAATTCGTTCGTCAAGTTCAACTTCAACAAAACCTCACAAATCAGCTTTTGACGTTACGTCAATTTTTATTGGGTATGATTTATCGGCACGCATTGCGTGCCACGCAATGAAAAGGCTAAAATCACGCAAAAACTAAGTTTTTCACAAAGTCGTAAGTGGGTTGCACATAAATTGCAATAATTCACGAAATGAGAAAATGAGTAACGAAAATAAAAAGATTTCGCACAAAATGAGAATATGCTGAACGCGAAAATTGTACTTACACGATAGAGCAATAATCTTGCTGATCGATGAAACCCGCACGCGAAAGTAAACTGAATTAAACGCTTGCTATCCCGCAAAATTTTGAAGTAATTGGCCATTAGTCAACATTTCATCATTCAAATTTTGAAGCTGAGGTCGTTAATGGATGTCTGAAAGAATGAGTAAAGCCGGAGTTACTCATTCTGCTTCGCTTTTGCCGGCCCACAGTGGTCCAGAACCCCCGAAAACGTGATCGAAACTCCTAGCGACTTTAATTTTTTTACTTTTGCTTTCAAAATGAGTAGATCTTATGTTTTTGAATGCGCAGATTCCAAAAATCATGTTCTTATTCACTTTTGAGACCCAGAAATGGTAAAAAAAATGACATTTTTAGGCTTTTTCGTTGATTACCTGAACGTTTCATGTCAGACCCAAGTGTGTTATTGGTTATCTCAACGTTTTCATTAAAATTAACAAGTTACTGAAGTTGAATCGATAATATTGGAAAAATAGAAAAAAATGTCCAAATTTATTTATTTGAATATATTAATCGGAAAAATAAAAATGAAATAAAATAAATATCGGGTTGGGAGAGGGCACACGAAACCGATGGAAGGGAGCTCCACTTCCGTCTCTGGACATTGATCTTGCCGTGGACGAAAAGTATCCCAGGTTTATGAGCAGAGATACGGACTTTGGATCAGAAAAATTGACCTACAGGCCAAGGTAGCAACTAGTAGCACCTGGAATTGGATCGAAAACTTTCTTTATACCTTTCTCGACAATCTGAGACCAATTTTTGCGCGTACATATTTTTACGATTTTTTCTACCTAATTTCGAAAAATATTCATAAAAATTGTACTTTAAAGATAATTACTCATCTTCGGATCTACTTGTTGGCTGTGATTAACCAATAAGCAAAGCTCTCCAAATTTTGGAAATAAGAAACAAATAAATACAAATCGCGAAGTTAACAAAAAAATCGCTAGCATCGGTCAACTTTAAACATTTCGAATTTCCTGCAATCTTTTCTAGGCAGTTTTCGGGAAAGCCTTGGCAGGCTTGGGTGTTTCAAGAACTGTAGAATAAAGGATAAAATTTTCAAATCTGTAGAAAAATATGAAAAAACGCTGCAAATTTTACACAAGGGTTTATTATTCTTTGATATACGTTAATTGTGAAGAAATTTAATTCTGTCAATGAAAAAATTTTAAAAAAAATTTTTTGGGTTTTAATGTAAAAAAAAATTTTTTTTATTATTTTTTTTTTTTCAAAAATGTTTCTTTTTCAAAAATCCTTTATTATTTACTCGAAAAATATTTAACATCCTGGGATCCTTCAAAAATCCCATTTTTAGCCCCATGAAAGCCCTAAAGATCGTCCCAGTGAAATCGGATCGTTCCGGGACCCCAAAAAATGGATTCTACGTCAAAAAATACTTCGAAAACGACACCTAACTCGATCCCATAGCTCAAAGCCTTCAAAACACCCCTCCCGTAGCCCCATTATAGCCCCATAGCGCCCCACGGGTTTGGGCGATCGGACTGAAAACCTTGCGGGCACAACTAGATGGTAAACCAAGTATTTTGTCAAAATTTCAGATTTTTAAAAAAATTCCTACTGCCCAAAACGGCCTGGACGGCGGACGGCGGACGGCGGACGGCGGACGGACATTTCGGATTTAGAATGTAGACCTCTTGAAACGGATAATGTCAAATTTTGAGCCCGATCGGAGTCGTCGACCCGCGTCGCGAAAACATAGGTGTATTATTCCAAGAATAATAAACCAAAATTGAGTTTCGATCACGTTTTCGGGGGTTCTGGACCACTGTGCGACCGCCCTTTCTTCCTTTTTTGCCCCAATGGAATAGTTTTGGCACTTACTAATTTCAAACGGATTTGCATCCCTAATGTGTACTTGCACAAACTGTTTTCCATGAAGTTCGGACACGTGCAGTGGATTGAGATCGCCCATATTCCGTAGTGCGTTTCTTGGAATTCGTCCAACGTCTCCCACGATCCTTCCATATCCCAGAATGACTTCAAAGTGTCTTCGGTGATGGGCACAGGCCCGGATTAACGGGGGGGCTAGGGGGGCTATAGCCCCGGGGCGCACACCCCAAGGGGGCCACTTCGCCACCGTTTTTTTTTTTTTTTTTTTTTTTTGAAAATTAACAAACCGTTTTCCTTAGGAATGCTGATCTCCAAAAAATTGTTTTCCTGAAAAAGAGGGAGGTGAACGGAAAGTTTAAAGTTAGCTAACTTCCACTTACTATACTACTCGAAAACCGGAACACCTGATGGAGTCGTCTATACTCCCAACGCGAGTTATAGACCTCACGGATTTTCCACACTGATGCGGTGGTTCAGAGTTTGCTAAGCGGGTTGGACTCTGTACCGCATTTGGTTCATGAAAACAAAAATATTTGTTAAATTTTTGGTTTATTATTCTTGGAATAATACACCTATCGCAGAACCTAAGAAAGTCTAAGAGCTGGAAGGTCTATGATGGAAGCCGAAGAAGATGAAGAAGAAGAAGAGTGGGGACAGGACTGGTGGTGGGTTGGGGAGATGAATCGTGGACAACGAACGGAGCGAACGAAAAAGTGTTAATTAAGTGGTTTTAATAAAAAGATAGTTGATAATCTGTGTCGTATCTACATCCTGACATGGAAGGCGAAGATAAAGGGAAAACTACGACACACCTATGTTTTCGCGACGGAGGTCGATGACTCCGATTGGCCTCAAAATTTGAGATTATCCGTTTCAAGAGGTCTACATTCCAAAACGAAAATGTCCGTCCGCCATCCGCTGTACAGAGCTTCTTAGGTTGTGTCTAAGGCCATTTCTGGCCCATCACAACCTTTCTCATACCTTCTCCTCTCTTTCTTCCCCCAGAGGAAGTGCACTTATCGTTGCTTAAATCTTCTTTCTTCTACCTTGTTCTTCAGATCTCCCCTAAGGGGAGTACAGTGGGCCCTCCCGTCCCCTCCAGCGTTAGACACACCATTCTGGTGTGCCTGGGTTGGACCAATGTTGAGGCGCTACCTACTATTCCACCTCTTCTTGTAACTTGCAGTTTTCGGATCATGGGTGGTTGCTCTCTCCACGTTTACTTGTCTGGTGGAGTGGTGTTCGGGTCGTTGGTGGCCGCGGACTGCAGCAGACCGTACCTACTCTTCTACCTCTTCTCGTAACTTGCAGTTTTCGGATCATGGGTGGTTGCTCTCTCCACGTTTACTTGTCTGGTGGAGGGCGAGCACTTCTACAAAATTTCCTCCCCTCCCTAATACTAACACGACCATCCTAGATAAAAATAAAATCTGAACACACATACAATGACGCACGCTGAAATTGAACCCGCACACAATGACGTCTGCCATCTGCCGTCCAGGCCGTTTTGGGCAGAAAGAATTTTTTTTTAATCTGAAATTTTGACAAAATACTTGGTTTACCATCTAGTAGTGCCCGCAAGGTTTTCAGCCCGATCACCCAAACCCGTGGGGCACTATGGGGCTGTGGGAGGAGTTTTTTTTTAAGGCTTTTGGCTATGGGATCGAGTCAGGTGTCGTTTTCGAAGTATTTTTGGACGTAGAATCCATTTTTGGGGGTCCCAGAACGATCCAATTTCACTGTTGCGATCTCTAGGCTTTCATGGTGCTACAAACGGGATTTTTGAAGGTTCCCAGGAGGTCAAATATTTTTCAAGTAAAAGAAAATATTTTCGAAAAAAAAGGTTTTTTTGAAAAATGAAAATCCCCCCCAAACAAATTTTTGTTTAAATTTTTCTCAATGACACAGAAATAAATTTCTGCACATGTAACCTATATAAAAGAATAATAAACCCTAGTGTTAAATTTGCAGCATTTTTATTTATTGTAAAAAGAAACTAAGTTTCTTCTTCTTAAGAAAAAAGTCTTTTTTCTTAATTGTAACAATAGATTGCCCTGCACTCGGAGTGTTTTCGGAGTGACTGTTTTGACCCAGTTTTATGTTGTGAAGCGACAGACGCTATTTTCTAGTGGTTTTTACGTGATACTCCTGGCCAGAGGATCCACTTTCATATATAATGTATATGTACACATACAAAGGGGGCCCCTTGTAAGTCTCAGCCCCGGGGCCCACGAGAGGTTAATCCGGCGCTGGATGGGCAAATTCATGCTGGAGGAAGCCGTGACTGCGTACGTCCGTCAATGGACTGCTTCAAGACTTTGTTCATGAGGGCCCACTGATATGCAGTTGTCCATTCGTTAAGAGAAGGTGAATGCCGTTCAGCATATAAAATGGCATTCGCTAACGCAGGATTTCTGACCCTCGTCCACTTCACTAACAAGTCCAGAACACTGCTCATAAATTGTCCCACCGGCAACCGCTCTCTCAACGTGGGCTCACGTTTTATAAAACATTTTATAAATAACAGTTTTAACGTTTTATACATAACAGCGTTCGTGGATTCTAACCCATTATTCGTGGATGGATACCCCACTGCCGCTCCTTCGAACCATTTCGAATATTTTTTCAGCCACTGTTTTTCGAAATAAACAACAAATTCGTTCACTTTTTTGTCTTTTGTCCTGTGACGCTTTTTCAAAAGTAATGTCGCTTTGGCATAACTGCAGTGCTTGAACGTCCTTTTTCAAAGCAACTTTCTTACATTTAGTGAGAACTTTCAGGTATTTTTCGAACTTTTAGACTTCGTCTTAAATCGTCGAATGACTGCTTCTTCCTGTCAATATTTCTTAAAAGACAGTCCACTGTTTTTAACTCCTGAATATTGAGCATCCCTCAGCGTCAGACACCTTCGCACAATAGTAATTTATTTTTATTTTTGTAAAATTTAGTGTTATGTGTAGGAGGAAAACGTTGTGGGTGAAAATTGAGGTGGTGGAGGGGGAAATGAGGGAAACGTAGGGATATTTCGTGAACAAGGGTTGGCATTTTTCGTCAAGGCCTCCTCTTTTTTCATGGGCTGGTACTGGTCCAATAATAATATTATGCGATCTCCGGTCGCTTTCAGAAGCTAATATGCCATTTCATTGCATGGAATTGAGCTTATCGCGCAGGGGCCGGTCGCTAAAAGGTCCATAAGACACACAGGAGACCAACGCGCGATCTCGAAAAATTGTTCAAATTAAACTCACCGTCAAAATTTGGCGCTCGTCGGAATTCGTTCTATCGGGATTTACTATTAAAATTCGCATCGCTTTGTAGGATACAGCAGAGACGCCAATTCAATCGGTCTGTAAACAACGAAGATAGGTAGAGTTGCGTGGATTTGCGCGCGTCAGAAATTGTTCTTATTGGACGTAAAATTGGCTCGGGAATCCAAACCCGACATGAAAATTAGGGTTTCCCATATCAAATAAGAAAGTTGAGCGCAAAAGCGACCATTTGCGCTCGTCTCCGCGGATTCTCAAACCGCTCCCTGGCGCAGGGATTAATCAAGGATCTAGATACGATAAGGAAAATCGTATTAATTAAATTAACCACTACTCATAATAATTAATAAATTTTACCACTTGCGGTTTGCGACATACTCAGCCATCCACAGACACATTTTCTACAACTTACATTCTCATGATTTTCACGTAGGACCGTTTAGCTAGTACGAGTCTTGGAAAATGACCCTACCAATAAAATTGCACTTTTTGAAAGAAAAAAAAAAAAATCACCCATTTTCAGTTGACTCCATTTCCGCTACCAATGAACCTTAGCTCCAATTGGTTTCAAATTGTAGCAAATTTACCTACTTTAAGGGTGTATAGGGTGATGTTTGTCAAAAATTTTTTTTTTTTTTAGTTCAAAAATTCACCGGATTTTTGACTACCAAAAAGTTAGCACAAGGTTTTCAGGGTTGCAAACTTAGGTATGAACTAAGGGCCCCAAACAACGTATAAATAATCCGCAGTTACATGCAACTTTGCGAGGTTCAACATTAGATTGACTGGCTGCTCGTGCAGTGACGATGGTGGCGCTCGCTGCAAACATTTTCGACGCATTCTTCAATGGTTTAGCAGACTTGAAACATCTTGGATTATTCATAAAGGATTCATCTGGACAGATTCACAATTTGACGTCCTCCTTTTGTACAGAGTGAAGCTCAATTTAACGCATTTTAATGTACCTGAAATCGCATATTGGACCAGTTCCGAGTCCAATGAGTTTGGGCCAGACGGTCGAATGCCTTTTTTCATTTCACGCTCAGAGGTATCACGAAAAGAGGAAAAAATGCTAAATGGAGCTCTAAACATACACTGTCCAGCGGTTCACTTGATCCAGGTATTTCATGCTTTGTTGAAGGCTGGCAAAAACGTTTCTAATTTATTCAATTAATCTCCTCCTTCCTTCGGTTCGCCACTTCTGGGCGCTTTCACAAATTTCGGCTGTGCGTCGCGGGCCCAAGTTCCACTTCATCTGCCTTGAAAGCAGCAGCAACACACCGCAGCTTTCACTGTTCTGATAATTCCGCGGGCCTCCCTCGGGGGTCTTAACCTCCCCAGAAGTGGTTGACCTTGTCTGAAACGGCTCTGCAACTCCGTGTAAACCTTCCCCCGCCGTCACCCTTTCGATTCCTTCTCTATGTAACAGTCGGACGTGGAGGCTGGGCGTCGGAGGTGAGATCGTTTCACCAGGTCATGTGACGTCATTACTTATGATCTGTTCATCAACCGGAGGAGGTTTATTTTTGGGGAAAAAAGTTAGGTTTCGGTTTTTCGTGGTTCGTTCTTCAAAAGTTACTATCAGAGCATTGTGAGTTACTTTTTGGTTTTGTATATACCTACTTATGATCTTAGAATAATACACTTCTCTGTTTGCGACGGGGGTCGACAGTTTTGATCGACCTCAAAATTTGTCATTTATACGTTTCAAGATGTGTAGATACCACAAACTAAATGTCCGTCCGCCGTCCGAGCCGTTTTGGGATGCAAGATTTTTTTTTTAATCTCAAATTTTGACAAAATACTAGGTTTAAAATCCAGTGGTGTAGTCCAGATTTTCAGGCTGATTGCCCAACCCCGTAGAGCTTAAAAGATGCTACGGGAGGGTTTTTTTTTTTTTTTTTTTTTGCAGGATTTTGGTTTTGATATCGACTGGGGTGATGTTTTCGAAGTGTTTTTGACTGTAGAATCCATTTTTGGAAACCAACGGATTTCAAATGGGTCTTTTGAAGGATGCCAGGAATTCGAATGAGGTGTCTTTTCCCGAGTAATTTTGGACGCATAATCAATTTTTCTGGGTCTCACCTCCTTCCACAAACCACAAAAAAAAAAAAAAAACTTTAAATAATTAAATTAAAGATTATTTTTGGTTTATTATTCTTGGAATAAATAATACACCCATGTTTTCGCGACGGATTTCGACGACTCCGATCGGCCTCAAAATTTGACATTATCCGTTTCAAGAGGTCTAGATTCCAAAATCGAAATGTCCGTCCGCCGTCCGAGCCGTTTTGGGCAGTAGGACTTTTTTTTTAAATCTGAAATTTTGACAAAATACTTTGTTTACCATCTAGTTGTGCCCGCAAGGTTTTCGTCCCGATCGCTCAAAACCCGTGGGGCGCGATGGGGCTAAAATGGGGTTACGGGAGGGGTTTTGTGAAGGCTTTTGGCTATGGGATCGAGTTAGGTGTCGTTTTCGAAGTATTTGTGGACGTAGAATCCATTTTTGGTGGTCCCTCAACGATCTGATTTCACTGCGGCGATCTATAGGGCTTTCATGGGGCTACAAATGTGATTTTTGAAGGATCCCAGAAGGACAAATATTTTTTTTCTTTGACACAGAATTAATTAATTTTAATTTTCGTATATTACTCCACACACACCGCCTCTGTTGATTTTGTTAATTTACTCGAGGTCAGGTAAATGGAATTTGAAACAAGTTGATTGATCTTATTGAGCGTAATAGTCTCCAAAAAGTGAATAGTTTCCCAAATTTTGGTAATCATTCATTATTTACCTACTCGGAGTTCAATTTTTTAATTTTTTAAAATATTTTTAAAACATGAACCTAACCAATCCATGTACACGGTTTAAACTAATATCCCCGGTAGCATCGCCAGGACATTGAAAATGTATTTCATGTGTTGTAGTCTTTAGGTGACGTCACATTTGAAGAGGGAAGGGGGAGACCAGTGAATGTACCTTTGCGCCATCCAACCACGTATTCTCCTTCCACTCCTCACATCCCTTCTCGATGTAATACCTTCCGAATGACGTAATCCGCGCCTTTGCCGGAGTAAAGGGCAAGTTTGTGTGTTCCCTTTCCCCTCCGCGGGGGTCTCCATCGCCCCGTTGTGCGCGGTTATGTTTGATGTTCTGGGCCTTTTGTTCTGGGCCGCCTCTTCTGAAGCCCATCTGATGTTATTGCTTTGTCACTCACCCGAGGGCCGATCCATCCTCACCTATACAACTCCCTGTCGTAGACACTTTCTAATCAACTGTTCCTGACGATGACTCCGGCGGGAGAATCTGTGGTCCATATCGGTCGGACATGACGTGTTGGTTTGCTCTAGTAGCCGCCGTTGCCTTCAAAAAATACGCGGATCGTACATTGAAGGGAAGACGAAATTTTTCACTCGGAAAATATTCGACCTCCTGGGATCCTTCAAAAATACCATGTAGCCCCATGAAAGCCCTATAGATCGCAACAGTGAAATCGGATCGTTCAGGGACCCCCAAAAATGGATTCTACGTCCAAAAATACTTCGAAAGCGACACCTAATTCGATCCCATAGCGAAAAACCCTCCCTTAGCCCCATTTAACCCCCTTAGTGCCCCACGGGTTTGGGCGTTCGGGCTGAAAACCTTGCTGGCACAACTAGCTGGTGAACCAAGTATTCTGTCAAAATTTCAGATTTAAAAAAAAATTCCTACTGACCAACTCATTGGATTAGACCTCTGCACCATCGGCAAACAACCACTTTGAAATTTCTACTGCCCAAAACGGCTCGTACGGCGGACGGACATTTCGGTTTTGGAATCTAGACCTCTTGAAACGGATAAGATCAAATTTTGAGGCCGATCGGAGTCGTCGACCTTCGTCGCGATTACATAGTTGTATTATTCCAAGAATAATAAACCAAAATTGCTAAGAAAGCGAATGGACGAGAATGTGTTTTCGTCATTTATGTAGGACACCCCCAGATGTTGTTACCTTGAGCCTAATAGCTAAACTTTACAGAAGGTGGAACACGCTACATAACATATATTATAAGCATAATATGCTTAGTAAGCATTTAATAGCACACAATTACTCTACCTATTGTAAGCATTGCTTACAATAGGTAGAGTAATTGTGTGCTATTAAATAGCAAATTTTGTCATTCACCTGCGACTTTTATGTAATTGAGATATCTTACTGACGGTAGTTGGAATGATAAAATAGATGAAGTAAAAGGTCGGAAAGGCATCGAGAATAAAAGAAAACTAACCTTAGAATTTGTCGTCTGAAGTATCGGGTTGTTGAGGACTGTTGTCAAGAACACTGGGGTTTGTTGCATTGTTTGGATCGTATATCTGGCCAATTGCAACGAAAAGGCTATTAAATGGCCTTTATATGAATAATTGTATTCATTCATTGACCCCCACAGGACATATTCATCTTAACACTGGCAGCGAGTGCGGCCTGCCTTTCTTAGTTCGCCTCATCAGCGGACTTTGATTGTGAGAAACCGATGTTTATCTTCACTATTCCGTCTCTTGTTTCCATTTTATTGTTATTACTAGGGCTAGGATTTATATGTATCAAAAAGCCTAAAATATTAACATAAAATATGTACTTATTTTTTCAAAATACCTATGTATTTATTTTTCCGTATTATGTAAAATAAAAAACACAGAAAATTCACAAAACAAGTCAAAAAATCATTCAAAACAGTGCGGCACCATGACATGGTATGAAATTGTATTTTTTGAGGTTGCTGAACTCAAAGACACGTCGGTTTGAACTGAGCTGAGTTCGCGGTGTAATTCTGAAAATTCCGAACCGTTCGGCGCATGCGCAGTAGGGTCGTTTGAAAGGGCCCGGGAGGTGGGTACATCGGCTTCCAGGAATTATACACTCAAATTCTGATGCTCTGTGAACGCAGAAATCGTTCGAAATCGATTCCGGCAGTTCTGATTTTTTTTTTTTTTTTTTCTTAGAACTTCCCGAACTGATTCCGACTGCCTCCTCGATTGTGGAAAGTCAAACACGCGCGATTCATTTCCTTCTGTGATCTCGTGGAGTTAACTTCGTATGGACTATTTTTTCGTTGGCGGAGGACTGCAGTTCTGTCTATGTGTAGTTCTTGTGATGCTGGGCTTTTGTAGGCAAAATTTCGATTCCCCCCTCCTCCCCAATTGATTTTAAATTGTAAAAATCGAAGGTTAACAATCGATTAATTGTAGATGAAAAACAGATTTTGCGCAGGGAAAGGTCGTACATCAAAAATTCGCGTTGTTTTTCTCTAAAATTTCGAAATATGTAACTAAACATGTAAAAATCAATAAAATAGTTAAAAATATGTAATTTAGGTCAAATAATATTTCACATATTATGTGAAAATATGTAACAATAAGTATGACTCAAACAACTCAGTAAGTCCTGAAACGCATTTGTGTACTTGAATCATTCAATTATCTTCAACCCTGACAAATATGTAAACACATACAAATCCTAGCCCTAGTTATTACCTACCCAACGACCACAGGCGCTCGAAAGTTGAAAATACTATGATTTCAACAAACAATGAGAAATATTTCAATCTGTTTGCCTTTTTGACTTTTTATTATTTTAATCTATTTTATCATTCCAACTACCTTCAGAGTAAGATATTTCAATTACATAAAAATTGCAGGTGAATGACAAACTGATCAAAATTATCCTACCGGTGCTTGTCAGGTGTCGATGTTAGGTATCGTTTTTTTGGCGTTGTTATTAGGTGTCTTTTTTGTATAGTTTGGTCACGGTAAAAGCCTGTTCCACGCTATAACTCTGACAACAAAAACGGGGTAACTGTTGCATTAAATGCGATGCATGAAAACTTTCTGACATGGACAATATAGACTTATTATGTCTATTGGCTGGGTAACGAGCTCCTGCCAAACATAACGTGCCATTTTTTCGAATCGGCGGATACATACAAGCTAGGGAAAATAATAATCAGGAATATGAAGAAAGAAAAAGCGTTGAGTCGGGAAGATGATTCGCTCTGCTAATGATAGTGATGGCCTTCTGACTGGTTTATATCATACTTGAAGTTATCCATCAGACACGATTAATCATTGTTGTTTGTTTATTAATATTTCCCTCTCTTCCTCGTCACAATCGATCAAACTTGGTGTTGCAAATGATCAAAATTGTTCAGATAACAAGCTTCATCAATCACCTAACGTTATTTTGATGTTTTTCAGATCGCTTGAAAAATGCTTGTGATTGTGGGTTGCTGATTGGAAGATCTCGTAAGTTTCTCTTCGGTTCTTTGGCTGTACATTAACCTGCGTAAAGGCACCTCAGAGGTAAAGTGTCATTGTGGCATGTTTATTTGGGGAATTGGTTGTGGTGTTGGTGGTTTTTCAGAAAAGAAAAGAAAAAAATTCAGAATAATATTCATGATCATCTCACATATTATGTGAGATGATGATGAATAATTTTCGAATAAAGTTTCTGAATTATTGCTGTATCAACAGGGCTCAATAAACCAAAAATTACTGTTTGGGAATTTTTTTTGCTACCTAATTATTAAGAAATCGATTTTAGTTAATTCATTGAAAGGGTCGACAGCTATAATCAACCACCAATTAAGTGGTATGAAACGAAGAGCTGTTTGACTTTGGGCCAAAATTTCAATGGCTTTGGGCCCACCTGCGGGAGCTAAAGTTACCTATGCCTACTGAAAGCACTCGAATGTAATGGGTTTGGGCGCGAAAAGTTGAAACACAGAATGGGTAATGGGTTTGGGCTAATTCGTCAAATTTACGAGTATTAAAATTTAATACTCGACATTTAATGTCAAATTTCATTAGTCGTTAGTTCATTACGTCTTCTTATTAAATGGCTCCGTCCAACAAAGAAAAAATAATAACATTATTGTTATGAAGAAACTTTCGTGCCATTTTGGGCAGTAGAAATGTTTTTTAAAATCCGAAAATTTGACAAAATATTTGGTTTACCATCTAGTTGTGCCCGCAAGGTTTTCAGCCCGATCGTCAAAGCCCGTTGGGCGCTATGGGGCTAAAATGGGGCTACAGG
The DNA here is from genome assembly GCA_955831195.1 of Pilophorus perplexus. Taxonomy (NCBI): domain Eukaryota; kingdom Metazoa; phylum Arthropoda; class Insecta; order Hemiptera; family Miridae; genus Pilophorus; species Pilophorus perplexus. Next base: position 4,618,890 of record OY037010.1, on the reverse strand, counting down.
ACGGATTTTTTGAACGGTTTCGGCCAAGGGGTAGAATGAGGTGTCGTTTTGGAAGTATTTTAGGACATAGAAGCCATTTTGGGGATCCCAGAACGATATGATTCAACTGTGAGGATCTACAAATGGTTTTGGTTTATTATTCTTGGAATAATACACCTATGTTTTCGCGACGGGGGTCGACGACTCCGATCGGGCTCAAAATTTGACATTATCCGTTTCAAGTGGTCTACATTCTAAATCCGAAATGTCCGTCCGCCGTACCCCGTACGCCGTACGCCGTACGCCGTCCGCCGTCCAGGCCGTTTTGGGCAGTAGGAATTTTTTAAAAAATCTGAAATTTCGACAAAATACGTGGTTTACCATCTAGTTGTGCCCGCAAGGTTTTCAGTCCGATCGCCCAAACCCGTGGGGCGCTCTGGGGCTATAATGGGGCTACGGGAGGGGTTTTTTGAAGGCTTTTAGCTATTGGATCGAGTTAGGTGTCGTTTTCGAAGTATTTTTGGACGTAGAATCCATTTTTTGGGGTCCCGGAACGATCTGATTTCACTGTGCCGGTCTATAGGGCTCTCTTGGGGCTAAAAATGGGATTTTTGAAGGATCCCAGGATGTTAAATATTTTTCGAGTAAAAAATACGGAATTTTTGAAAAAACCACATTTTTGAACAAAATAATCCAAAAAAAATTTTTTTGAGATAAAAATCCAAATAAAAAAAATTTTTTTTAAAATTTTTTCATTGACAGAATTTAATTTCTGCACAAGTAATGTATATCAAAGAATAATAAACCCTTGTGTAAAATTTGCAGCGTTTTTTTAAGGATCCCAGGAGGTCGAATATTTTCTCGCTAAAAAAAATTTTGAAAAAAAAAAAAATTATTGACAGAATTAATTTTTGCACAATATCAACATCAATAAACTCTTGTGTACAATTTGCAGTGTTCGAATTTTAATTTAACTACCTTAGCTGGCAGCATTGAGCCCCCCCCCCCCCCCCCCTTATGGAAGACCTGCGTACGCCCTTGTGAGATGATAAGCCTTATCACACCTTGGTGTGGATAAGATCGTTTCAATTACGTCTTTCGTATAGTTTTACTATTTTTGATGGGGCTTACTCTAAGATTGGTCGAACAGGTCAGGAACCTATTTCATCGAGTCCACGTCCGAATTCTCGCGAAAATGGCCCTTCACATGGTTCAGGTTAAAACCCTCTTTACCCCCAGAGAAATCCTTTAACCTTAATCCACAGTAAGCAGTTGAAACCAAAGTCAAATTTTAAGGCGGGCAACATTTTTCACTGCCTACCTTTCCTAAAGCATTAGCCGGCAATTTGCGGTAAAATCACCTAATTGTTTGAGCTCAAAACTCTTCGAACGTTGATGACCTTTTTTGGCTCCCTCACAAGTCATTATTTCTTCGTCAGTTTCGCATTTTTTTTTCAAGTGGTTCCGCCCTCTGAACGGTCTGGAAGTTTTTCTCCGCTGGATCGCCGTCGAATACCTTTTGAAGGCGATGACTTTATGATCGACAACGGTTGGAAAGATAATGAGATCAAAGTTCGCCAGAGGGAAGCAAAGTTCGCCGGCTATTATTTAATCCTCAATAGCAGTCATTGCGCAAAACTCTTTCGCTCCAATTGCTCCGGCTCTGGCTCGGGTTCGTTGCACCCGCTACAACACGATTCGGGGGGTCAACAGATCGCCGGGTGTTGGGAAATGGTTCGTGAATTAGCTGCAAATATAACTCAGGGTTGAATTTCAAAGTTTTATTCTTTCGTTCGATAGAAGACTTCTAAATATCTCTTAAAGATAAGTTGAAACTTTGATACCTACATGGTTATATTATGAAGTTGCAGTATTGATTGAAAACTACAATGGCGCAACTCTCTGGGTAGAAACAGGATTTACCTAATAAGGAGGAGGCCTGTGCAAGAAGACTATGGCTCACAGGCCCTTCTTGCGGAGAACGAAGAAAACCATCCAAACATTTTTCAAGTTATCTATACATCGGTTGTTCGATTTATCGTTAGCAACATATATCGGAAGATGAAGGGTGCGAAACTGCAGGCGTAATACCCATTGGACAAAATTGAAGATTTTCGATTCCACTGCTTGCAGTTCCTTATTCCGAAACTGTTGTTCCGTCATAATAATGTTATGTATTTAACAATAAAGTAATATTATTATGTAGGTACCTATCTAGTTTGAAGTTACCGGCTAATTACTTAGAACATGATATTGGAAAACTACACTGTGATCTCTACCATGAAAATAAAATACTAATAAGTATGGGTTTAAGTTATAGAAATAATATATTAAGTATAATATTATGTTCTCTAGAATTTTACACTGCCTTTACTGGACGAATAATTCCCATGAGCACTTTTTTGGGGAGGTAAATTTTATCAATTAATACTCCTGGGTTAGGACTCCTAACCCTTCTTTGAAATTTGATGGTTTTCCACTCATATTTCTGGATTAAAATGAAAATTGACTAGTTGAAGATAAGTTGGGAGGTGACCAATCTGATGAGATAGGTTGAATGCAAAATGATGTTGACAGATGTTGTATTGTGGCAGCCTGAAAACTTGATTCAGCTGTATTTGAACACGTGGTTTTCCCTCCTCTTGCAAAGGTCCGTTTTGCTTCTACCAAAGGTACCTAGCGGAAGCATTGTTTTCACTTTCGGGATCGAAAAATGCAGTCCGTCTATTTTGTGATGAGTAAAGACTGGAATTATGTTGCATAATATGCATATTATGGCTTTATATTATGTATATCTTTCTAGTTTTGCGTTTTGAGGGTATCTGAAGCGTTTGGCGTGCGTTCAATTGAAATTGCATTATATGCATGGGTGGTGGCGTCTATTATCGTCATGCTCCGACTAATAACAGTTCTTTTATTTAAGGGGAACTGTCAATAATAGGAGCATGTCGATAATAGGTGCCACCCTATATATAATATATTATTTTGCATATTTTGGTCGATTTTGCAGATTTTTTGCATGTATACAATCGTCATTTCGTGCATATTTCTGCATATTTCCTCGAAATAAGGGAATTTCTCTATTTGTAATTCAGTTTTAAATTTTTTAGTTTCTCTTAGAGTAATTTCATTTCAAACTATAAAGTTTAATCGACACGTTCTTCAACTCCTGAGTGGAATTTTTTCTCATACCAGTCACATTTTTCGAAAATAAGGCCGTTCCGAGGTAAGAACGACCTGTCCTCTAATAATTAGAGTACTGTAATTGTTACTGTTGCGGCTACTTTCGACGATAGGTTTCATAAGAAAAAATGATGGAACAGTTTCATATACCTAACGTGAAACAGCTGTAAAAAAAAAGTAGGGCCGTTTCGTTAATGAAGATGAAATTTCCCATTTCCAAAATTGACTCCAGCAACACAGCTTCAGTTCTTTTGAAACGATGTCAATATGAGCTGAAACTGATATTTTGAAACGGTTTATAGACTTGTATAGACTACCTGTAGGTACGTTTCAAAACAAAATTTATTTAATTTTAGAACCTTTTTTTTTTCTTTTTTTTTTAACCTAATTTGGCTTGGGGTGCAAATTTTGCTAATATTTGCCATTTCGTCTGCCTACAATTCCCAAATTTTGTGCGTATTATTCCGGTCTTTAGTGATGACCTAATAATCCAATTTGGGTGTATATCGGGATAGTATTTGAACACTAGGAAGCTATGTGCAGTGTCCCCCTTGGCGGTGTATTTTTTACCTTTTTTGTTGGCCAACATGTTCATCACCGACAAATGGGAACTTCTTAGCTGCTGGAGGGGGTTTGAAGGTGTTTGGCTTTGGGATCGAGTGGGGTATTCTCGCACTAGTTTTAGGGTTCTCTTGTCTGTCAAAACACTATACAGGTATAAATCACACACTATAAGGTATTATTTAAAATGGTGGTATATTGACCATATCAAATTTCTGCGGGGCTTTTACCTACTGAGGAATAATAGGCTCTTTTGTAGTATTAAATATCCAAATTTTGGAATCACTACCCTACGCTAATAACCGACAATTAAGAGTCGTGGGAATTTAGAAGAGACTTTTAAGCGGAAAAATGCCCTGAAAAATTGCCGATCAGTCGAACTTAGCAATTCCCATCCGAAAGATAAGTAGGTAAAACGAAATGATTGGCACTCTCAGCAGGTCCCATCGTCCCAGTTCATTGGCTATACAATCACGGAGCTTGTGGTTCGAAAACCGGAACGTCGGCGTATTTAGGTTCAACACACGTGCAGCGGAGAAGCTGAGCTTGGAAGGACCTTGCGGGCTAACGGAACTGAAAATTATGAAGTGATTTTTTTTTTTTTTTTTTCGCCTAAGAAGGAGAATAAGGTCAGAACGCGGCCTAAAGACGGCCTTATGAGGGGGACAATTTGGAGGTCGGATTCTCATTTCCGGGCCGTACTATTTCACTGAGCCCTGAATGGTTCTAAAAGCGTCAGTCGCCGCAAGTTATCGCTGGATAAACGGAAATGACGAAAATCCACCCTTTTCCATAAGTTAAGTCGGTTCTTGAGACACTGCAATAATAACAGATACATAGTTAATTTTGTCCGAAGTTAGTTCAACTTTTCCCGGGTCAATGTTGTGTTTTTTTGTTGTTTTTTTCGGGCTTTGGATGTCAACGAACCCTCAACGTTCTGTCTGGCGGCTTTCCTGAACCCAAATTCAAGTCTTGCCGGCGATTTCGATACGTCAAAGCCGGTTTAAGGTTACTTAATTTGTTGAGGCGCAAGATTGACTGACCAACATGGGATGTCGCCATCAGCACCTGTTATAACAAAACTCAATGTACTTGATGATTATAGGGTTTTGTTATGGGGGACGTTGAATAGATTTTGAAGGGTTTCATGTTGTAGGACTTAACTCCTTCTCCGCGCTCAAAGCGGTTTTAATTCGCTTGCACGCTGACAGGTGTCCGCGCACGGCAGAATATAGGGTGGCCCCCTGTTTTTCATGGGTTAATTTTATTTCATTTTAGTTCATTTAATTTCAGTATGTACAAGTAACCTAAGTATATCAAATATCGAAGAATAATAAACCCTAGTGTAAAATTTGCTGCGTTTTTATTCTCACCTTGTTTGTTTGATATTTTTTATCGTCTCGGAAACATTTCTGCGTTTTGTTGTAGGATTTTCTCCTTTGTTTGAAACTGCGCAGATTCGCCATCCTTTTTTATCCTATTCTCGTTTGCGCAACACCTCGTCCCGTGGGTTTATTGCAGTTCAAATACCATAAAATATGTTGACGGAGTCGCACCTTTTTTTCTTCTCCCGCAGTTTTATTCGGGTAGGCTTATTGACACTGTTACGCGTCGGTGGATTGTTCGAGTTCATTGAGCGTCGTTTAGACAAATATTGCTGCCGTTTTTTTGGTTTATTATTCTTGGAATAATACACCTATGTTTTCGCGACGGGGGTCGACGACTCCGATCGGCCTCAAAATTTGACATTATCCGTTTCAAGTGGACTAGATTCCAAAACCGAAATGTCCGTCCGCCGTCCAGGCCGTTTTGGGCAGTAGGCATTTTTTTTTAAATCTGAAATTTTGACAAAATACCAAGTCTTGGTTTACCATCTAGTTGTGCCCGCAAGGTTTTCAGCCCGATCGCCCAAACCCGTGGGGCGCTATGGGGCTAAAATGGGGCTACAGGAGGGGCTTTTTGAGGGTTTTTAGCTATGGGATCGAGTTATGTGTCGTTTTCGAGGTATTTTTGGACGTAGAATCCATTTTTTGGAGTCCCGGAACGATCCGATTTCACTGTTGCGATCTATAGGGCTTTCATGAGGCTAAAAATGGGATTTTTGAAGGATCCCAGGAGGTTACATATTTTTCGAGTAAAGAATAAAGAATGTTTGAAAAAACAATTTTTTTGAAAAAACAAATCCAAAAAAATTTTTTTTTTCCAAATTATTTTCTTTTGACACAGAAATAATTTTTGCGCAAGTAACCTATATCAAAGAATAATAAACCCTTGTGTACAATTTGCAGCGTTTTTTTTTTTTTTTTTTTTTTTTCAAGTGCGTTTGGGGTTGTAATTTTGGGTGGTCTACATCAACACAAAATTACTTAGAACGTTTTCCTGAAATGGGATGCTGATTCCAGGGTTGTTAAGTAGAGCCCAAGTGTTGGACGCATTCTTTGCTCGTGGAAAAAGCCACGTGATTTTGAATGTTTAATGCACCAATTATGCTTATTTTGCTTTGGTTATGCTTCGCCTCGCCTTGAAGATGAAGAGTGTATTGTCTCTTCGAAAAGTGTGATTGTAACCCAACCTCGCCGTTTTAAATTCAAGTCCTGTTAGGCGAGCGAAGCCGTAGAATAAGCAAAGTATGGAAGATGGGTCGAAACGAAAGCCCTAAGTGTGTCGCACACTCTTGAGGGTGCTTCGACCTGACTAGTGAACACTTCAGGTGTAGTTGCGGGGGTTGGAATGGTTTTTCAAGTATTCAGGTTCGGGCTTTGAAAGACACGGTCTCCACCTCTGGGTCGGACGTGCCGGCATTCGGACGTAGGAAGCATACGTAGACCGTCGCCGTTTGACGGGTCACACGCAGACTCGCCGTTTCCGATCGCATTACCAACCTCACCCCGTCGCCGGGGATTTTTTGTTTCTTTTTTATCGTATCAGTTGCATCAGAACCAGTACCGGCTTGGAAATGTCTCAGTGCGCCGTATAAGGCAACATTCGTGACGATAAAGCCAACCCAGTACCATTTGCGCCACCCAAGTGCTCGGAAATCAATCTACCAAAAAAAAAGGTGCTTTGGCTGAAGTTGGATTGGGAAAGGGCCTCTCACTGTATCATTAAATAACAAGTACCTCTATTATCTGTGAAAGGAGAAATTTAAGAATGGAGATTGCATTTTTCTTCAATCAACATTATATTCCTGCAATAACAGGAGACATAATGACAGTGATGTAACTTAGTAACTATGGATTGATTATGGTGGTAAAACCTCACATTATGAGACCACTCATAAGGTACTAAACCTCCTTAAAGTTTTTCTTTACAACAGATTGAAGAACGATACCTTTCATTTTACCTTTGTTCTGTGGTTGTTATAAAAACTAATTGAAGTTAAAATATGATATTGAATCGCTTAGTTCTACCTCCCTGTTTGTTCGTGGCCTTCCTTTCCTCCTAACAGGTTTTTGAATCCGTGAAATCCGTCGCGGTTCCCTAACGACCATGCTTTTCGAAGAAACAATAGACATTCTTCGAGGCCCGAAGAGAAAGACAAAACAATGATTACTGCGGATGAATATTCATGGCTGTAGCTGTTTTGAGCGAGTCGACTGTTGGCAGGCAGTGAAATCGCTAATATTGGCTAAATTTAGTCGAATCTGTATTCCGTTTGCGTATTCGTGAATGCTGAAAAAAACGGCCACGACGCCTTCTTCTGGCTTTTATGGTTTTGTACTTCTACCTATTGTGCTTGTAGTAATTTCCTTTTCCCAATTTACTGTAATTACTAGCGTTTCAGTTCGCCTGGCAATTCAGTGGGGAATGTGTCAGTAACGTTGGGTTAGAATTAACTGAAATAAGCTCTCCCAGAGATTTATGTCTATTTCTTGAAGAAGGATGTTCATTGTTATAAATATAGTTATAAAATTCGATTAGTGGACCCATCATTTCAAAATTTGGGGTTATTTAGCGTCACACAGCTTTTGTGAGCACTCTATTTGTCTTGGAAATTCGGAATTTTTTCTGAGAGATATAGCAGGTTGGAGTCTAGGTAGATCACCTTGCATAAATTTCAATAATCAATAAGTTCAGAAATCAAAAATCATTAAAGACCCCAATTCTCTCTCCCTACACCTGTCACAAATGGTAGGTTGGGAACTTCGAACATTTTTTGAAGAACTCTCTATTCATGTATTATTTGAAATAAAAAATATTAGTGGTCCAGGTTGCTTTCCCCTTCAAAATAAATTAAAAACTAATGACAAATTTTCATGATTTGGAAGGGTTTTTGCTGTTTTCCGTCTGTCACAAGGTTTTATTCTCTCTCCCTACAATTTTTTTGAACTGCCCGCCAACTCCCAGAAAACGAATATTTTGTGTTGTGAGAAATGAAAGGCAACACTGCTGCAAGATGGCTTCCAAAACTACTGGAGTTTGTCGCACTTCCAAGCCTTCAGTTGCTTGGATGATGTTGTGAAGTGTTGAAATTGTGAGAGTAGGTTAATACTTTCTCCATCCCTACAACCACCTCACTCATCAGGGTAAGTGTTTAATTACATGTAATGGAACTCAAATTACGATTATGAATGACATAGTGTTGTGTGTTTTTTTTAATGTTCAGAATCACTGATGTTGAGGCTGGTAGAGAGTGATAACCTTCCAAATCTCTCTCCCTACAACCTCTCTCCCTACAACTTCTCTGAAGAGGCTGATTTGTAGGGAGAGAGATTTGGAAGGTTATCACTCTCTACCAGCCTCAACATCAGTGATTCTGAACATTAAAAAAAACACACAACACTATGTCATTCATAATCGTAATTTGAGTTCCATTACATGTAATTAAACACTTACCCTGATGAGTGAGGTGGTTGTAGGGATGGAGAAAGTATTAACCTACTCTCACGACTTCAACACTTGATAAAGTTTGCGCCCACTTCGGGATCTGCCTCAGGGGTCCATACAAAGGAGGCTTAAGGGAGAAAAAATGCAAAAACTGAAACATTAATTTAGGAAAACGGTCGAGCTCAAAATAACCCCAAATTTTGAAATGACCTGGGTACCAACCTCATTAGAAATAAATTTTATTCTCAGTGGTGGTCAGTGAAATTGGGTAGGCATCCGAATCTGTTAAAACATTGGTTTTACCATTTTATATGAAGTTGGGCGCAAGTGCGCCTATTTGTGCTCACTTGCGCCCCGGTCCAGTAGATTTAAGATTGAGTGTTGAGAGTTGGTAGGAAAAGTGATTGTATCGCTTATCGTTGTAAAAGGCTTAAAAAGCCTATGACATGTGTGGGGCACGCTGGTTAACGGATGTTGAAGATATACCTACATGCACAAAATGAGTTAGTTCTTTAATAGGTCTATCATTAATTGCGTTGTGTTTGGGGGAAGGCCTCCAGTGTAACTGGGATTTCGCCCCCAGTGTCTTTGGAGGAAGAGGAAGGGAGATGAATACCAGTGGCGTAGATTCAGGGGTACTGCGGGTAGCGGCGGTACCCCTGACGAAAAGAAGAAGAAAGGGCAGGTATGTAAACAATAAAGAAAGAATACAAATCCGAAAACTTGAATTTGGGCGCATTCTGATGGATTTAATCAAGACAGTTTTATCGATTGTTCGTGGTAAATTCAAATTCTACTTTGTCTTCATGGAATCGTTCGGTGTGTGCGTTAGCGTCAGCCGTTAGTCCCAAATTTTGTGCGGTGCTTCCCTCGAGATCATGCCGGAGCTGTTACAGAAACTGATAACCGGTATTATGTTATCGACTGTTATAGGAGTTGGAAGTAGGGGGTATTTTCTGAACTTAGTTTCCTCTCGACGTCTCTCAGGTTGTTTTGATCTCGGTTTTTTTGCTGTTTCGAGAAACGAGAAAAATTCATGGGGTTTACCGGATTTTCAAATATCTCGACTTTGACGAAAGCTGCTCAAAACGCCAGAGCTGTTTACTCGAACATGGCCAGCTGTTTACTCTGCTCTCGCTTTATTGAAATTTGAAAAGAGCCCTAAAGTTCGCTATGGTTGGGTGTTGGAGGCGGTTGGGAGTACTTGATTAAACCCTTGTGTAAAATTTGCAGCGTTTTTGGTTTATTATTCTTGGAATAATACACCTATGTTTTCGCGACGGGGGTCGACGACTCCGATCGGCCTCAAAATTTGACATTATCCGTTTCAAGTGGTCTAGATTCCAAAACCGAAATGTCCGTCCGCCGTCCAGGCCGTTTTGGGCAGTAGGAATTTTTTTAAAAATCTGAAATTTTGACAAAATACTCGGTTTACCATCTAGTTGTGCCCGCAAGGTTTTCAGCCCGATCGCCCAAACCCGTGGGGCTAAAATGGGGCTACAGGAGGGGCTTTTTGAAGGCTTTTAGCTATGGTATCGAGTCAGGTGTCGTTTTCGAAGTATTTTTGGACGTAGAATCCATTTTTTGGGGTCCCGCACCGATCCGATTTCACTGTTGCGATTTATAGGGCTTTCATGGGGCTACAAATGGGATTTTTGAAAGATCCCAGGAGGTCAAATATTTTTCAAGTAAAAAACAAAACAAAATTTGAAAAAAAAGAAATTTTTTGAAAAAACAAAATCAAAAAAATCTTTTTTGAAAAAAAAAATTAAAAATTTTTTTTAATTTTTTTCATTAACAGAATTAAATTTCTGCACAAGTAACCTATATCAAAGAATAATAAACCCTTTTGTAAAATTTGCAGCGTTTTAAATCAACGTGTCATGAAACGGATAATTTCAAATTTTGGGGCCGATTCATTCGTTTACCCCCGTCACGGATACATAGTTGTAATATTCAAAGAATAATAAACCAAAATTAAAAAAAAAAAATCTATTCATTAAATAAATATATTGGAAAATTAAATTAATTAAAACCTGTAAATTGTTGATGGTGATGTTGATCGTTTGAATGAAAGTGGAAAGAATGGTGTTGAGGTTGGGTCTGTCAATTTAAATTAATTAACTAAATATCACAGTGAATTCGCAAAACCATGTACGTATTTTCCGAATGTCCGGAAAAGAACCAACAAATTTACGATTACTGCCCCTCACTCACGGCCGCAGAAATTTCTCCGACATTTTCCTTCCCCCTCCCAAAGACAATAACTTCCCCCTGTTCACAACAGCTCATCACCAACCTGGTTGCCAAAAATGTTTATTGGCGTCACGCTAGACATTTTGGCTTTGGAAAAAAACACATGAAAAATTTGGTTGAACCCCAGTGGTAAGACGTTTCCAGGTCAAAATCCTCCTGCCAAACGTGGCGCGAGGAATCTTTAAATAGAAACAAAATGAAAATCGAACGACCGAGTACGATTATTGTACTAACCAGTCTTTGATTCGCTTGTTCCTCAGTTTTTTTTTTAAATCCGTACCTAACAAGGTTCCCAGAACCCAGGTTGTAATTAATAATGCGGCGTAATTAGGGTAGTGATGCGTCAACAACCGCGGTGTTGTAACAATAATCTGCCAACTTACGGCTCATCATTCATGTAAATTAATTCGCACCCGTGCTCCGATACAGTTCCTCGTCTCACATACGGCTCAATGTTGTCTAACCTTCGCCACACGCATCTCAAATGATTTCCGGAACGGGCGATAAAATTATAGCGTTCGTCCGAGGAGAAAGTTTTCTTTTTGCTTCCGCGGATTCACCACGTAGTGCAGACCGGGTAACCCGGTGGGGTCTCTGAGTCGGAACTGGGAAACGCTAATTCCACAGTTTAGCCGAGAAGTAGCGGTATACTCCTTGTGATTATTGATTCCAGATATCACGAAACGGCTCGTCACGGAAAATAGCGGATTATCGTAGTTGATGAGCAGATGCGGATTGAAAACGGTGTAGCGTGTGAACTGCAAGGGATGAATGCTAAAGAGCGAAAATGTAAGAGAAGGTGGAATTATTCCTTAATGCCTGTACGCCTGCCTTCATCTGAGTGGCTAGAAAAAGGATGAAGACTCTGACGATGTAGTAGAAAAACAACATTTTCAAAAGTCGGTCATCATCACCTTAAGTGGAAGCTAACCGACTCCGGCTGGGCTAAAAGCAGAATCGCGGGCGAAGTGTTTAACCTTGTAACCAAGATTGATTCCTCTCTGCGTTTTTCAGCAACGGAAGAATCGACGGAACCTCTTGCGAAATCCCGAGATTTTTCGTGCCTCGCCATTTTCGGGAGACGCTTCCAAATCCGAAGACCATTAAATCCAGCCTGTGCGAGTTGAACCCTCCGGGGGCGATAGTTTACCGAGTTAATCGATTGGTAAACAAAAACATTTCATCCCACAGGTGGGATCGGCGCCTCAAAGGTGAACGGGGAGAGTCGGCACAGGAAGGCTCAAGGACGGTCAGCCCTCCCAAAGTTGACAACGTTTGCGAACCGGTTCCAAAGTTGAAGGCGAGCCGAGGATACGGCACAGTTCTTCTGCCTTTTTTCCACGTTAAAGGTTGGACGAAAACGATCCAAACATCTACAATGAACAGATCCTTTGATTGCAGGTGTAACGAACTGGTTCCAAAAGACACTAAACGCCATTAAAAAAAGATGAGATAAGAATTTGATTTGGGGTTTAGAACAATTAGCACGTTCTGCACAGTTTTCAATCCGCTACAGCTCAAAACCAACTCCATCTTCGCTAAAACGGCGTTAGAAACCCGAGGTTTCGTTTCATAAGGTACTAAGCTCCACCAACCTTACAGAAGAAAAGAACTGCTAAGTGGCGCATGTCAAAAAGTACTATAATATAAGTAGGTAGGTAGTAATATAGATATTATCTCTGAGTAATCTGGCACGAGTGACCCAGCTACTATTCAAAAGATAGATCCATATGCGACTGTAGGTCAGTATTCGTTTTTGATGGTATGACGATCGACCCAAAGTGTAGTATGTTGTTGTCAAAGGATCAGGGTGAGGGTCACGAAAGATTCCACTCTTTTGCCGAGCTTTCGGAAAATGTATTTCCTTCCTCAGGGCTCAGAGAGTAACTATCGGATGATTACATCACCGGACTTCGATGTAATCATCCGATAGTTACTCTCTGAGCCCTGAGGAAGGAAATATATTTTCCGAAAGCTCGGAAAAAGAGTGGAATCTTTCGTGACCCTCACCCTGATCCTTTGACAACAACAAGTATTCGTTTTGGTTTATTATTCTTGGAACAATACACCTATGTAATCGCGACGGAGGTCGACGACACCGATCGGCCTCAAAATTTGGTGTACGCCGCGCCGTCCTTCTGTACAGAACTTCTCAGGTTGTATCTAAGGCTATTTCTGGCCCATAACAACCTTTCTTCGTACCTTCTGATCTCGGGCCGTTGTGAGCAGTAGGATTTTTTTTTTTTTTTTTTAATCTGAAATTTTGACAAAATATTCGGTTTAACATCTAGTTGTGCCCACAAGGTTTTCAGTCCGATCGCCCAGCGCCCGTGGGCGCTATGGGGCTAAAATGGGGCTACAGGAGGGGTGTTTTGAAGGCTTTTAGCTATGGGATCGAGTTAGGTGTCGTTTTCGAAGTATTTTTGGACGTAGAATCCATTTTTGGGGGTCCCGGAACGATCCGATTTCACTGTGGCGATCTATAGGGCTTTCATGGGGCTAAAAATGGGATTTTTGAAGGATCCCAAGAAGTTAAATAATATTTAATACTTGATATTATCTTTCGAGTAAAAATTAAAGAATTTTTGAAAAACACATTTTTGAAAAAAAAATCCCCCCAAAAATTTTTTTTTGAAATACCTATAAAAATCAAAAAAAAATTTTTAAATTTTTTTTATTGACAGAATTAAATTTCTGTACAAGTAACCTATATCAAGGAATAATAAACCCTTGTGTAAAATTTGCAGCTTTTTTTTTTTTTTTTCATTGACAGAATTTTATACTGAGCAGTAGGTACCAATTAGCGATGCATAGTCAACCCCTTCTTTCCTGCGACCACATCCTTCTGCGTTAGCCCCAATCACACATTTGGGTACCGTTAAAAGAAGCAAGTAAAGACTAAAACTACTCAAATATAGGTGAAGCTGATCATACTTGTTGTTTCATCTGAAGTCGATGTCGAGGCGTTTTTATGCTTTTTTTTTTCAAAGCCATTCGAATTTGAGCTGATTTCGATGATAGGAATCAAACCATCTTTTGATTGGTCACGTTAGCCTCGAAACCGTTTACTTCTCCAAAACAACCTTTAGAAAATATCACTCATTAATAAACTGGAGGAAATATTTCGGACCATTCCTAACCTGTTACTTGGAAGGCCGTCAAGTGAGTAATTTGACAACAAAAAAAAAAAACGCTTCTCACATATGAATACTCTAACAACAACGCAGAACTCATAAAACAGGTTACCGGGGAAGAATAGGCCTGTCCTTCGACTTTTGGTATTTCAAGGAGAGCTGAATGTCCTCGTCGTTTTCTATTACCAACGTCGAAACATTTAATAGACACGCCTCGCAATACTGCGCGACAGATGGGCTATTAATATTCTCGTCGGTATTGATGGTTGGTTTCTTAGCGTGTAATAGTTGCGTGAGTAATAAATACGGCGAAAATGGAAAACGCTACTATTTATTGGGACTTTGTAGTTATACGACCTTACCCGGAAAGTTGAATTGAAGGCTAACATGTACCAACATTTCGAAATTACCTTCGACAAAAGCTGGAGGCTGTCTTGAGCTCTTTTGAGAAAAAGATACCCGAAAATGACCAACGACGTTGCTACCGCCAAAATCACCTTGGAAATCCGCTATGGCGAAAAAAATTGCGCAAGGGAGCTCGTGACTTGGAAGATGTGCCAAGGGGATGCTATTCAATCCCAACCATTATCAATCCTAGATATCATCAAATGAATAAGATCCAAAGCATTAATCACGCTGTTGAGGGTCTTATGTAAAAACGGCTATCCCCCAACGACTTTCTTTTATCACAGAGAAGTATCCCGACACGCATATTGCGTAATAAGTAGGCTCGTACCGGCCACTTGCACGCTGACTACTTTTTTCCGAGAAGAAATCAAGGTGAGCTAACTGCTGCTTGAGTATACCTTTACGGGGCAAGCTGTACCAGTAGTGTTATGACAGGGACAACTTGGTGGCAATAAAGAAAAAATTGCCGCCTGTGGGGTGTATTGCCGCTTGTGACTGTATGTGGCACAGTAGGTTTGTTCTTGGTGTGGGAGAGTGAGGCGGTGTGACATCCTTGACATCCCCTCACTCTCACACTCTCACCCAACATACACTCACGCACCAGGAACAAACCTACTGCACTGAGAGAAAAGATTTTTTTAGTGGCTAGGTTAAATCCGAAATAACCTCGAAAAGAAATTTAAACCACCTAGAATCAATTGATTCAACCTAGAAAAAAATAGGTCCAGGTTAAAGTAACATCGAAAAATATTAATACAACCTAGACCCATATAAAAACAACCTAACCCGTTATTACCCGCCCTCTGACCACAACCTGGAATAAAAAATTGTCAACCTAGACCAAATGTGAAAATATATTACCTACCTTTGACTTTTAAGTGGGGTAACCTAGAATTGAATGATTTGACCTTCCATATAATTCCCCTCCATTAAAGTCTCGAAACAACCGAGAGATTTAAAAGGCGAGATTGCTACTTTAGGTAACAACCCAGAAGAAAAAGTTAGACTTTCAGTCTCGGTTAAAACTACCGTAGTACTACAAATAGTTTTAGGTTTAAACAACAGTGATTGTAATTCATTCAATAAATTCCAGGTTGTTTCTACAGTACGCTAAGCGGCCGCGGAGAGCGCCACTGTAGGCGGTGGGCGTTAATTCTCGTTGTCTTGGCACCCCTGCTATTTAGCCGGTGGGGTTGAGGCCAAATCTTTGTCAAATTCTAATAATTTTATTTAATTTCTGCCACTATGTGCAGTCATATTATGACGTCACATTCAAATTTTTGTACTGAGTTGGAAACAGAGACAACCCAGAAAGATAGTTGAAGTTGATAGAAACAACCTGCAATGGAAGTGGAGCAAACCTAGAAAGAAAAGTGGACCACCTAGTAATTTATTAGGACCAACCTGAAAAGAATAGGAAGCTACCTAGAAATTTAACTGGAACAACAGGGATAGTAATTGAAACAACCTCGTAAATAAAGGGACACAACCTAGAGAAAAAAAGGGTTCTAGGTTAACGCGCCATGGCTGTAAATTGTTTGAGGTGGGGTGAGAACGTTTTTGTTTTAGGGTAAATCAACCGTCTATGAAAGTGAAAAACATTGAATACCAGGGTGAGACAACCAAGACATTATTGTTTTTAACCTAGACTGTAAATGGATGGAGGCGGCGGCACACACTGTGAACTTAACCTAGAACTAAAGTGTGGGGGTGGCGTATTTTAAATCTTGGTTGTTTGCATTTTTAGGAAGGTAACTTCACCAGTATTTTCAATCTAGGTTAAATTATATTCAACCTAGACTAAATTGTTCCACCCTAGAATGAAAACCAAAAAAAATCTAGGTTGGCAGCATTTAACCTAGAAAAAAATCGAAAAATAACCTAGAATAGGCCATAACGTAAGGTGGATGCGGCGAGATAGTGGGAATCCATCCTATAAAAAGACGATTTCAGACGAAGTAGTCTATTTCCACGATAAATAAAATAACAATTTGTAGACGCGTTTCGGTTTACTAAACCATCATCAGTACAATACAGAATTCTGTATTGTACTGATGATGGTTTAGCAAACCGAAACGCGTCTACAAATTGTTATTTTATTTATCGTTGAAATAGACTACTTCGTCTGAAATCGTCTTTTTATAGAATAGGCCCTTTTTTTTTCTCAGTGTGCCATGTGGCTATGAAGGTGTGGTTAACTATATTTTTACCGTTGTACTGGGGGACACCCCCAGACCCCCGGATTATTTCTGTTATGATCTGGGATCAAACCAATGGAACACAAAATGTGTTTTTCGGTGATTCCACAGAAGACTGGTGGAATAGGTAGGTACCTAAAAGTAATCAGTCGCTCAGCCATACTTACAATAACACATAAACAACTAAGGCTTCTAGAATTTCTAGGATTTACTTACTTCCCACTCCAGCACCAGGAGCATTGTGCCTCCAAGGTTTTCAGTCAAATTATTAGAGATTAGAGAGAGTAGATTACTTTTTTTTTTTTTTTTTTTTTTCATATTTACTCCCCCTACTGTGTGGGTTTCCATAACGTTTTTCAGGGGTGTCGACGAGGTTTGTAAGAGTTTCAAGAGTCAAGTGAGGTGTCATTTTCGAAGTTATTTTGGACGTATCGATTGAAGTGTGGTTTAGAGCAGTCGGACATTTCTAGATCCTACGGCTTGAAGTACTAATAATTAGTACTAACTAATTGTAAACTTACGCGGAATCGGATTTTCTTCGTTTTTCTTGGGAGTCTTGTGACGTGCTTCGAAATTGTTTCTCATTTGTCTGCGTGCATAATGAAATTAATCATGTTCCTTCTGTTTCAGACGTTTGACCATCAATGGAGGGTCTGGAAGAAAGGGACCGGGAACTGGAGGATTTCTGGAATGAGTTCAGGATCCTGCAGGAACTCCGCCCGCCTTCACCGAGAGTAGAAGATGACCAAATCTCGCCTCCTGGAGTCGGTAAGGCCGTTAATCCCAGATTTAAAAAGTGAGAATTCTTTGTGGAGAGTTGGGGAGAATGAGCTGGTCGTCTACGTTGTTTGTCAACCTTAAACAAAGTGTGGAGACTGAGCGCTAAGCCCATCTTCAGCCTACAGCGTCCTTGAAGTGGTAGAGCCGTAAACTCAGGTTTAGTACAGGTAGGTCTACTCACCTATCGCACAGCGGCCAATTTTCCGGATCTAGGTGCGCTGATTACGTTTATACCGTGCATGAGTGGTCTACAATGACTCTTTTTTTTTTTTTTTTTTTTTTTTCAAATATCGACCAAAAACCGAGGTTTTTCATCCAAAAACAAGTTTTAACCCTTTCTTTCGTTCTTTCTTCCGTTCATCTTTTTTTCCCGCATTTGACTATTTGTGTCGGAAAGTTGTCCTCTTATCTCAGAATCGAGAAACACAATAGCGCGGCACGACCCTAACACGTACGTACTTCGATAAAAACCGATCAGAAATCACAAACGGACGTTTTTTGATTGCCGATTTTGACTATACCGATCGGTTGAATTTTGAAGTTTTGGTACTCAATCGATGCAGAATTTAATGGTCCTCAATTATGTATATGGCGATATTTTCCGTGTGACGCTTGGTTTCAGAGATATATGCGGAAAACCTAAAGAAGTCGAACAAATATCGATTTTGTGCAAAAATCCTTATTGTTCCAAAAAAAAAAAAAAAAATCTCTACACGGCTCATCAGTTTTCCACAAAGTTGATGTAAAGTTTTGCTGAAAAGGTGGTAAAAAAATTGTGGAAAAACCTTTAATGTGCTGGGACGCATTCTGGTGACGATACAAAAATCAACTAAAAACACAAGGCTTCCGCTGCTTCGCAGACTCGGAAGCAATACATATCGCTCGGTTAGAGTCCATGATTCCACAAAAATCACCGCAAATATTAAAGTACACTAGTTTTTCGTAAAGGCTAATAATTAGCCTGTTGAGGGGAGGCGATTTTCTTGAAAATCGCTGGCTAACTCTGAAAAATGTCTCTTTCTCGCGTTGCTCCACACATCTTGACTGACGCCAGAAACGTAATTGGTCCATTTTCGGGTCTTTCAGACACGTTTCGTGAAGATCTTGTAGAAAAAACGCTGCAAATTTTACGCTAGGGTTTATTATTCTTTGTTAGTTGTGCAGAAATTTGTGTCAATGAAAAAAATTGTTGAAAAACAAATTTTTTAGGATATTTTTTTGTTTTTTCAAAATTTTTTCGTTTTTTATTTGCAAAATATTTGACCTCCTGGGATCTTTCAAAAATCCCATTTGTAGCCCCATGAAAGCCCTATAGATCGCAACAGTGACATCGGATCGTTGCGGGACCCCAAAAAATGGATTCTACGTCCAAAAATACTACGAAAACGACACCTAACTCGATCCCATAGCTAAAAGCCTTTAAAAAAAACCCTCTCGTAGCCCCATTTTAGCCCCATAGCGCCCCAAGTGTATAATCAACAAAATAGCGCCCCGCCTTGTTAGGCCGATTAGGTCAAACATCTTTACGGCCTTACTGGGCAAGGACTTGTTTACTGGGAATCCTTATTCGAACTCAATGAGTGAGGTCCTCTAAGATGTACCTCATGAAACAAGAAATTGATTTCTTCTTCCATAGTAACAACTGTTGAACCCCGTCCATCCTCAATGACTTCTCCGTGACTCCTGCTGCCTCCGCAATCCTTCCCGGTGCCGCCCGAGGACGCCGAGACCTCTAGAGGCGATCCCCGGTAACTAAAAACCTCGTGGGCGCCACCTGAAGAGTGGGGAAGATGGAGGTGGTAAGGCATTAGTGACGCCAAACAGAGCCAAGACTTCTGAACCCGACCCGAACGAAGTTAGTGATCTAAATGTGCCTGATACAGTCGTGTTTCGTCTATGAGTTTTATCCGGAGCCAACTTTCTTCCCAGGTCCGAACCGCCCCCTTGAATCGGCATTAAATCGCCCGAAAATTTACTAACACGGCAATAACAACTCCGCGATAACACTTTCCGACGTCACCGAGCGATCAAACTGCCCCCTCAGCTTCGCATGTTGAAAGTGCAGATTATTTTATTTCTAACTCTTGAACGCATGAAAAAAATTATACTGTAAAAGTACCTTCTAAAACAGCTTTCTGCTGATACTGACAGTACTACCCACCGATGTCGTTCCGTACCAACATCATAATGGGTGATAATCATGCCATCCATTGACGACCCTCGTTAATCGCTATTTAATTTGTGATTTACTTAGGTAGCAATAAATAACAGAAGTATGGCAAATAATGAAGTTATTTGATTTCAGGAGCACAAAAATGCGATTCCTTCCGTTTTTTGTACTTCAAAACACATAATAGAATATTAGATAAAAAATTATTTTGAAAATGTTGAAAATTAAGAACTGTTACTGTATTTCTGTACAGTGATTGGGCAGATGAGGGAGCCCCGAAAAATTGATTCCATGTCCTAAAACACTTCGAAGACGACGTCCCACCTGTAGCCACTTTTCACCCCCATATAGTTTTGAGCGATGGGGCAGAAACCCTTGGATGGGGAATCGAGTATTTTGTCCAAATTTCAGGTTAAAAGCGCTGCAAATTTTACACAAGGGTTTGATAAAGGTTACTTGTGCAGAAATTTAATTCTGTGAAAATAAAAAAATTTAGAAAATTAATTTTTGGATTTGTTTTTCAAATTTTGTTTTTCCAAAAAAAAAATTTTTTTTTTTGAAAAATCTTCTATCGAGCTGGTCAATAAAATTTATACCATGATTAAGGTAAGGTGGGGGTAGTGCTTGGTATGGTTTGTTAATCAACTTCAACAAAACCTCAAACGCCGTTGACGTTAAGTCAATTTTTATGTCTGCCCTGAACGCCTTCTGAATCCCTTGTTTGTACGATCCCTTGTTTTTCGTAGCCGTGTCAATTGTGACGTTATGACCGAAATAGCTGTCCAAGTCAGACTTACGCACTTGTCCCGTAAGTGGGGAAGTGCGTAACCGGCCTGTTCAATCTATGGAACGCTTATTCTGGTTTCACCGGGGTAAGTGTAAAAAATGTAAAAAAATCTCTCAGTTATACTGTAGCGATTTGAAAATCAACAATACCTAAGCTCTAGGGGTGTAAGGAGATCGAATTAAGCGTCGTTTTAAGACTAATTAGTAAGCTGACAGGGGAGGCCAACCACTTTCTCGGAGAGGGGGCTCGCTTCGCTCGCCCGTTCGCTCAGTCACGTGATGGGGTGTATACATTTTAAATCGCAAACGCAAACGCTCGATCATCATGAAGGGCGGGCGAAGGTGGGAGGACGGAGAAGGTCAGAAACACTGGAACGCTCTCGGTTTGGGGACTCCGGCCAGACGACCTGGTCTGGTAGCCCCCCCCCCCCCCCCCGCACATAGATCTTGCACGCGCGCTGGGACCGGCCTCTATAAGTTCTATAAGACACAGCAGACCCACGCGCAATCTCTAAAAATCGTTCAAATTAAACGCCCCGTAAAAATTTGGCGATCTTCGGAGCTCTTTCTTTCGGGATTTAGTATTTCCCCTACTATTCATGTCGGATTCGGATTTAGTATTAAAATTTGGATCTCCAGGTAGGATACAGTGGAAACGCCGTTTCAATTGGATTGTAAGCAACGAAAATAGGAAGAGTTGCGCGGATTTGCGCTCAGCGGGCTTATCGGACGTAAAATTGGTTGGGGAATCCGAATCCGACATGAATATTAGGGGATTCCATTTAAAATGCGCCTGTTTGCACGCATTTCGGGGAGATCTCTCCCCCCCCCCCTCCCACTTGGGTCACTTGAGTCCCCAAGGCATTTCCTTGTGCTCAAGTAAGTCCAGGAGCTGTTTGGCGCAGCTGTTTGGTCTTAATGCTGTGTCATATGTATCAAAACGAAAAATTATGTATTGGTGCCAGAGGATGGATGCACATCTGACACAACAACAAAAATTTTCTTGTTAAGTTTAGTAGAATTTGATGGACTGAATTTCCAAACTCGAACTTTCCACTAATTCCGGAAACGCTTCTCGATGCGCTTTTCAAACCTTACTTGAAACCAAAATTCTGGGGAAATTTGATGAAAAACAAACTATTTAGACGGTACCTACCACTAAAATATGCATTTATGTGCGTTTATTCTTAAGACTGCTGTTTTATGCATTTATATGCTCGATTAGTTTAAATGGGCTCCTTGAAAAGGTCGGAATTCATCATTTCTATCAACATATTCGGATTCAGCACCCTTTAAAACCCCCCTAGACACATTTTTAGTTCGAAAATCCGCATAAGTAATTACGTGCAGAACTGTTTTAGAAATGTTGAAGATTTTGAACTGAAAGCGGAGGGCACGTGACGTCACACCCAGAGATGTAAAATACCCGGGTATTCTTTTTTAAGGGTAAATACCCAGGGTATCGCGTCGTGAGCTAGGAAAGGGTAGTAAGGTGTGCAGAAATGGTCGTAAAACTGACCTTTTACTTGATTTTTTTTTTTTTGCAAAACTAAAAGAAATATGAAAAAAAAAAAATTTTTCGGTATTTTTTTTTGGTCGGGTATTTAATGGGAAGGTATTTATTCGGCGATTGGGTACATACCGGGTAAATACCCAATTTGTAAATACCCTACCCACTGAGTATTTACCCCCTTTACATCTCTGGTCACACCTCGCCTGGCTGGGCGTCGAGTAGTTGGGCTCGGAGCCGCCAGAGCGCTGAATAATAAATCTGAACGGAATCGGAATAAAAACACTCGACTTGGGTCGATTTTCGAATAACCTTCTTTGATAATAACCTCGATGCTCGATTTTCGAATGATCGGCTATACGCGGAGCGAAGTTGGCTGACTTGCATATATGCGAGAGAAAGGGATCTCTCGGCCAATCAAAAGATGACGAAGCAGCCCACGTCATGTACACCCTCCAGACCTCGGAATTCAAATATCATATTTTTCCTATTAGAGACGGATTTTCTGCAATGTTGACCTATTTTCGTAACTTTTGAAGGAAAAACATTTTAAAAAATCATTAAAGGAGCTCATTCTGTTGGTCCGTGAGAAGTGAAAATACTATCAAAAGGCTTCTTTTAATGTTAACAAGACACAAAAGTGCTAATATGCTCGAATTCGAGCCCTAATCATTAACTACTGGAATGATTGTTGTGGAATCAATAGTTTATGTTGATAACTTTTAATTTATTTGCATGAAATGATACCGCAAGTTGATAATTATGATAATTGCTATAATTATGATAATTGCTACGACACTTGCGCACAGTTTACTGTCTGAAGTTAATAGACAGATTGAAAAAGGTTGTTTGAAGTAGCGTCTTCCAGACCCGTTAATGAAAGAGTGAAATAAAAGAAGTGAAACTATCTGTATGCATAATGAGAAACGATTTTTGTCTCTTCGTGAGGATCAAACATCGTTCTCTTGCAAACGGGCGAACATGACATTTGCCCCACCTCCTCTGAATCATGCAAATGATCTTCCTTCTCATTGTCATTAATTACTAAGAATGTCGGCGTCTTGTCATTTATCTTAATTGGCTACCTACGCGCCTAGTTTTCGTTATTCTCGTATCGGGCCCTTGAAATTTTACCGGGTGGAGTAAATCGAACGTTGCGTAAGTGATGAGTGGGAAGAGTTGGGATTGTCACTCGGGAGCTGTTCAGATGCTGATCTTTTGTTGTTCTCTGCACAAATCTACTTCTTCTTGTTCGTTTTCTCCTGGACCTCTTCACGTGGTCTCGGTACTTTGCAAAGCTTCAACCTTCATTCTATTTACGCCTGATCCAAAGGCAGATTATCCTATATATCCTATTCTCGTTGAGTAAGCACACTAAATAAGAATCAGTGAGGCTCAATGATCCCACGCAGGACACCGCTTATCTGTAAACCTGTTCGGATTGTAAACAGGTTTAGCCGGTGGTATCCTCGGCTTTGTTTAATGTTTACGCCTTCACTTACGTCTTCTGTCGGTGGGAAGGCGGTCAGGGGTATCCGTAGGATACCAAATAGCACACTTACCCCATTGCGGCTTACATGTGTTCCCTCTCATTCATAACTAGGAGAAATTTGTTTATTTTCTCTCAAACTGATGCCGCTCACTTCAAATGCCCGAGTGAAGTAGCTTCAAAGCATTCGGAATCATGTCACTTGTGAAGATGTCGTGGAATTTAAACTGCCACTTTTCCCCGTTTTCTGTTTGTTTGAGTTGGCATTCGATGCGTTTTTTCCGCCTCAAATTTGACGCAGGGCTTCTGAACGCATTGGAGGTGACGAGACGACCTGCTGAAATTAAGTGTCACCCAAGCAGTATTCTGAAAGCCATTAGAGGCTCTGGGAGGCCTGACAACATGAGGCGATTCATGTTATTGGAAAATCAAATTTGTATTCACTCCCACAAAGCCAGGAATAAGTGTCGTAGGTACCATGATTTTTTAAAAGCTCGATGGAAAGTGTTACCTTGGTTCTTGTCAGTGCTCATAATTATTATTGTGATGTTCGGTTTCGGCTTATTGTTGACCAGAATTCGAAGATATTCATCCCGCCCACAGAGAGAAAGAGACCTTCTAGATTCCGCCGATGAGAGAAAGGGGTTTCCAGCTACAAACGAACGAAATTGTTCGAAGGCGATGGCATTTTTAAAACCAAATACGAAAACAACGGTCTTGAAATTGAAGCAAATATTATTGGGCAATAATCGGGAAAACAACAGAAGTATGACAAACAGGGGCGGCACCTTAAGTACACTACACGAACTAATTCCTCAAATCGTCACCTCAAATCTCTTTTGACAGGACGCCCACCACATGACATCTAGTGTGGAGGGGGTGGGGTTGCAGGGAAGTGAGCCAATCGGTTCCATCGCCTCCAGGCAGAGGCCTCCACAGTCTGTCCCACTTGAAACTATCGACACTGAAACTGTTTCGGCGCAACCGTTTCAAAATAACAGTTGCAGCCTCAATATGATCCTTCCTATGTTTCAAAAGAACTGACGCTGGCTTGCCGGAGTCAATTCAAACGGTTTCAGCGACCAGTTTTTGAAATTTCAAGTAGGTACAACTTTTCCAAAAAAATGGAATTTTACCAATATTGGCTCTAGGTGGTTTTTGGTTTATTATTCTTGGAATAATACACCTATGTTTTCGCGACGGAGGTCGACGACTCGGATCGGCCTCAAAACTTGACATTATCCGTTTCAAGAGGTCTACATTCAAAATCCGAAATGTCCGTCCGCCGTACGCCGTCCGCCGTACACCGTCCGCCGTCCGGGCCGTTTTGGGCAGTAGGAATTTTTTAAAAAATCTGAAATTTTGGCAAAATACTTGGTTTACCATCTACTTGTGCCCGCAAGATTTTCAGTCCGATCGCCCAAACCCGTGGGGCGCTATGGGGCTACAGGAGGGGCGTTTTGAAGGCTTTTAGCTATGGGATCGAGTTAGGTGTCGTTTTCGAAGTATTTTTGGACGTAGAATCCATTTTTGGGGGTCCCGGAGCGATCCGATTTCACTGTGGCGATCTATAGGGCTTTCATGGGGCTAAAAATTGGATTTTTGAAGGATCCCAAGAAGTTAAATATTTTTCGAGTAAAAATTAAAGAATTTTTGAAAAAACACATTTTTGAAGAAAAAAAAAATCCCCCCAAAAATTTTTTTTAAAAATATTACAATCCAAAAAAAAAATTTTTAAATTTTTTTTATTGACAGAATTAAATGTCTGTACAAGTAACCTATATCAAAGAATAATAAACCCTTGTGTAAAATTTGCAGCGTTTTTAAAATATTTTGAAGCGAAAATGTATAAAGCATTAACTAGAGTTCAACTAGTAACTAAATTTTGAAAATGGGCCTATTTTTCAATTTGTAGACGCCGCACAGGCTTGCCAACCCCCCCACATTTGTGAGAGATCTCCTGCTTGGCCAACTCCCGATCGCCCTCCCGCACCCAAAATCTCCTACTGAATCGGTGTTTTACTGAAAACGACATTTTGGAAAATATTGATTATTTTCAAAGGACTTTCTGCAGCCTACTTAAGGTAAACAATCTGAACCACAGAGCTCCAGCTACTGCTAAACCAATGGCATCATTGAAAGTAGTGATCGACCGTGACGCGCAGAAACCGTGGCACAAGATATGTTTCTAGCCAATGAAAACAAGAAGCGGCTCATCGAACTACTCAATTGTACGTATCTGGAAAAAGATCGAAGTAAAGCAGTCAGTACATGATGGTGACGTCCACATCGTCTAGTCTCGCCAAGCCGATCTCCCACGAAGCAATTGTGGGGGATGACATCGACTTACTTGTCCTGATGACAACCTTTGGGCCTTATTGCTCCTACCATATCCGCACAACAACGCTCAGCCAACAGCTACATCTGTGCCAGTTTGGGAAGGCAAGAGGCATACGTTTGCGCCAATCAGACTAAGGGAAATTGGAACATTTCCCCTACATTTGCGCCAGTTCTAGAACTACTAAGGGGCCACACCCTGCTGGCTAAAGCCAGCCAACCCCCGACCCACCTGGCCTCAGACCCCTTCTACTCGCTTTTCGATAATGAATAGTTTTTTCCTAAAGAAATTCGATCCTCGTGAGCGGGGTGGGGATTGGGTGTGTGGTCCCTCTAACTGATCTCGCCCCTTTTCGCTCCCCAGTCCGTAGAGCTAAGCGAAGTAATTTTTCAGGGGTTGACGAAAACTTGTAAAGCACTCGTGAGCCGACGACAATAATAAAAATTATTTTTCTAAATGAATACGACTTTTATGACAATTTTATGAACTTTAGATTTTATACTTTATGAAAAATTTGTGTTTTTAAATGGGTGTACAGATAAAAAAAAAAACATAACCGCTACTAGGTGTACAGAATTTATAAGGAAAACTCCGTACTTCTTTCTGACGCTTCTTGCTGAACGAAGCCCTGGCGCAAATGAAGGTTTTTCGAGCTGCGTAAACTTAGTTTAAAAAACGCTGCAAATTTTACACAAGGGTTTATTATTCTTTGATATACGTTACTTGTGCAGAAATTTAATTCTGTCAATGAAAAAATTAAAAAAAAAATTTTTTTTGGATTTTTATCTAAAAAAAATTTTTTTTGGATTTTTTTGTTCAAAAATGTGTTTTTTCAAAAACTCTGTATTTTTTACTCGAAAAATATTTAACATCCTGGGATCCTTCAAAAATCCCATTTTTAGCCCCACGAATGCCCTAAACATCGCCCCAGTGAAATCGGATCGTTCCGGGACCCCAAAAAATGGATTCTACGTCCAAAAATACTTCGAAAACGACACCTAACTCGATCCCATAGCTAAAAGCCTTCAATAAACTCCTCCCGTAGCCCCATTATAGCTCCATAGCGCCCCACGGGTTTGAGCGATCGGACTGAAAACCTTGCGGGCACAACTAGATGGTAAACCAAGTATTTTGCCGAAATTTCAGATTTTAAAAAAAATTCCTACTGCCCAAAACGGCCTGGACGGCGGACGGCGGACGGACATTTCGGATTTAGAATGTAGACCTCTTGAAACGGATAATGTCAAATTTTGAGCCCGATCGGAGTCGTCGACCCCCGTCGCGAAAACATAGGTGTATTATTCCAAGAATAATAAACCAAAACGCTGCAAATTTTACACAAGGTTTTATTATTCTTTGATATAGGTTACTTGTGCAGAACTTTAATTTTGTCAATAAAAAAAATTAAAAATTCTCGCTCGATCCCATAGCCAAAAGCCTTCAAAAACCCCTCCCGAAGCCCCATCTTAGCCCCATAGCGCCCCACGGGTTTGGGCGATCGGGCTGAAACCCTTGCGGGCACAACTAGATGGTAAACCAAGTATTTTGTCAAAATTTCAGATTTAAAAAAATTCCTACTGCCCAAAACGGCCCGGATGGCGGACGGACATTTCGGTCTTGAAACGGATAATGTCAAATTCTGAGGCCGATCGGAGTCGTCGACCTCTTTCGCGAAAACATAGGTGTATTCTTCCAAGAATAATAAACCCAAAATATTTATTGGCGCAAACATAGTGTTTCTAGAGCCAGGACTGGTGCAAACGTAATATACAGGTCATGGAAGAAGGAAAGGAAGCTCCACTGTGCGTTAAAAGACGTACCCAAAAGCGCCCCTCCTTTTCAATAAATCCCCCTCATTCGGTCCCGTATACATACTACCAGAGCTGTCGCTAGCAGTCGAATGCGGGACAGTATACCAGTATACATGTATAGTATACATGTATACATTGTATACTGGTACTAAGTATGTGTACTGGTAATAAGTCTTATGTATTTTAGTGTACTAATAAGGGCCAAGGTGTTGGCCTTTACGTCCACAGATTGCTCCAGGTTACACCCACCTGGTCTTTTTTGCTATTTTTCGGGTAGCCCTCCTCTTGTGCCTTTTCTGCAGAGAGTAAAATTTACTCAGAGTAAATTTAATTTAAATTTTAATGAACTTCAAGCTATCCATCTCTGGGGGGTTGGGGGTAGCAGCGCCCGGCGCTTGGCCGACGCCGTCTGGCGGGAGCTTAAGTCTCCAAATATTCGCGATCCGCAATTTGCAAGAACTTCTGAACCACCAAAGCCGGACTCTACCTAGTGGGCACCTGGTAAACTTACTAGGTAGTGACAAAAGATACGCGCGCTGATTGTGTTACTCTCGGCAGTCTTTGGCGGGTAGCCCACCACCACCATGTAGTGAACCTTCCTTTCCTTCTTCCATGCTACGGGTTCAGAGTCGTGTGGTAAGGTATGGTAGGCGTGAGGTCGGATCAAACAGTGACTGACCCCTGACAGATTGCCTACTTGGTTCCCACTTCTCCCGGAAAATGAATGAGCCGATCTTCCCTCGTTTTGTATTAGGTAGGTATATGAAGAGTAGTTTACGGAGGCATTTTTTCAAGAAGATCCGGTGACCAAGCACATTGAGGACAGACACGTGTCCATCATTTCTCAGATAATCGACTTTCTTAAAATTCACTCACCTTATTACGATGTTTCACTCCTGCTCAAGATATCATTTGACCGACTCATGACTCATCTCGTTATTGTCTCGCATCGGCAAAAAAAATATTCCTCCGCCGTAAAATGTCTTCTTATTTCGGTCCTCGCCGGAGAAAGAGAATTTCGTTTGTTCACTATAATGTCAACAATGATTCACATAATTTGCCAGCTTCCTTTCGGCTCCCATGACTCAAGTGTTGGAGGCGCCACAACAGTCAGTAAATTAAGAGCAAAACGGAACCACTGCCTTCGACCCTTCGGTTTGACCTCTCTATTTTTACACCGACATGGGCCTCTGTTTTCATCGGCGAGGGATAAGGTGTACCAGTGGGCCAGATTTGAATTTTCAAAGTTTCCTCTCGTTTCATTTGAAACATCCTGAAGTTTTAAAACGTCATTGCAGAGCATGAAGTCCTTGTTATGAAGATTAGCTGAAGCAAAGTTTGCTATTTAAAAAACGCTGCAAATTTTACACCAGGGTTATTATTCTTTGGTGTAGGTTAATGGTGCAAAAATTAATTCCGAGTCAATAAAGGAATATTTTTGAAAAAAAAAATTTGAAAAAAAAAACAACAAAAAACAAACATTTTCTGTACCTACGTTTGGACAGATGAAGGACCTCGAGAGGTGGATTCTGTGCCCAAAATTACTCGGAAAACGACACCTTTTTCGACCTCATAGGCTCCTTCAAAAATCATATTTGCAGCCCAATGAAAGCCCCATAGATCCTCACAGTGAAATCGGATCGTTCTGGTACCCCCAAAAATTGATTATACGTCGAAAAATACTTCGAAAACGACATCTAGCTCGAAACCCGAAATCATCATACCCGAAAACCTGCAAAAACCTCTACCGTAGGCCCCTTTTTAGCCTCACAGAACCCCACGGGTTTGGGCGATCTAACTGAAAACCTTGCGGGCACAACTAGATGGTAAACCGAATATTTTGTCAAAATTTCAGATCTGAAAAAATGCCTACTGCCCAAGTACGGCGTACTTGCGGGAAGAACATGACTCCGTGTGATCATTGAAATGCTTAGAGCGGCTTAGCGAAAATATAGGACTCCCTCCTGGACACAATCCCCTGGGATGGATTCAATCACAAGCAATCAATTGAGGACTGATGTTGGGAACAAGCGAGTTATGCAATAAAATCATGTAATGAAAGAGTATTGCTGCATAGGATCTTGGTTGATGTCTGGTCTGGTCTGTTGCCTGGTGTCTGACTGGTTTGGTTTGCCTTCTGGCCGCAGACTGGTTTCTTGACTGGTGTCTGACTGGTCTGGTTTGGTCTGTTTTCTGGCCGCAGACTGGTTTCTTGACTGGTGTCTGACTCGTCTGGTTTGGAGTGCTTTCAAGCCACAGACTGGTTTCTTGACTGGTGTCTGACTGGTCTCTTGACTGGTCCTCAGTTTATTTACACGTTCACCTCTAGGGGATAACAACTTAGGCAGATAACAACCGCATTCACGGCTCTCCGGAGGGAGCCCTAACTTACTCCAGAGCCGCCTCGAGCAGGAGAGGGATTAGCGTCTCCGATTTAATGGGGATACGGGATGGAATCATAAGCCAATACAATACACCATGTATTCGTGTTGGAGGTGGGAAATTCTATCTGCCTCAACATTATCCGTTTCATGACACGTTGATTCCAAAAACGAAATGTCTGTCCGCTGTCTAAGCCGTGTTGGGCAGTAGGATTTTTTTTTTTTTTTTTTCAGTCTAAAATTTTGACAAAATTCTCGGTTTACCATCTAGTTGTGCCTGCAAGGTTTTGATGCGTGTGGGAAATCACCCTCAAGCGGGATACGTAGTACCCAGGCACAGTGCATGGAAGCTGGAAGTAACTTTCCACGCTTGCTCCAGCCTTATCGATTCATTAGTAGTTGTATTTTTATGACGCCCAATCACGATCTTTTCGCAGATATGGGGGAAACCCTGGGCCTTGGGCGAGGAGTCTGTTGAACCTTCCTGCCCCCTGAGGGGAATCTAATCCTCGGGTGATCCCACCAACGCTTACTTGAGGAATTTATTCTATCTATCTCTGCGATAGTTTTTAACAAAATTTGTTAAAAACTATCATTTAATGATTCTTGACGTGAAAAAAAATTGACTTCGTCTACTGTACTGTACGGTACTGTACCTGCATATAGCCACATCGTAATCTTTACTTAGCTACCTATTGAGATTACAACTGTCGTAAAATTGTTTCTAATGTAACTCAAGGGCCTTAAGATTCCATACATAAATCCTTACATCGCACCAGCAGACGTGATATTGTTGTCTTTTAACGCGTAGGGAAATTTGAGCACATTAGGGATTTGTCCGAACTTTGAGGGAGGGGGTAAAAATATTATCTAGGATCAAAACCAATGTGTTTTACTTTATTTCCCCCCTTATAGGAATTTCACTTTGACTGTTACCCCACTCAGGTATAAATCATTCAGCAGTGCAGGGGTGAGGGCATAATATGCCATATTATGAAGGAGGGCAGAGGGGGTAGCAGGCAAGGGTGGTAGAAGAACAAGGCAGAAGCAACCAGGAAACAGTTGTGGAGGGGTGTCTTTGAGGGGGTGGGGGGGCATGATGGAGGGTTGAGAAGCAGGTATGCTTGGGCGTGATGGGACGTAAGGGGACATTTTCAAACTAGGAGACTCGCGGAAAAAACGCATTCTGTGTTAATAGACCGCATGCTTCGGATCCATCTGGGCTGGAGTAATCTCGGACGATCCCGAACTACCTTGAATTCACAATTCTCGCTTTCTCCGAACAGCCTGTCCGGGGTCCCTGGTGTTCTCCAATTGGCCGAAAGTGGGTAGTGGGCAACCCCGGACGTTCTCCAAACAGACCTTTACTCTGTCTGGACGCTTCTGGTGAAGGTACGCCGCTCGCCCCTCTTTCCACACATCTGAAGCAGCGGACTCAGGTGCTCACCTAGACGATTCAAGCATGTGCCCAGAGAATGATAACCGAGATTACAAACATCCTCCAAACACAACGGCGAGAACGTGGAATTTGCGCCTTTGGACCTTTACCCAACACACAATATTCAAAAATCTAAGAACACACACACACACTGGTGGGGTCAGTTCCCATGTTGAGTATTTGATGTCAATTTTAAGGGTTTCAACAAATAGTGAAAGTTAAATTAGATTAACTGTCAAATGATAAACAGCTACTGTCATCGAGACCCTCTCGAAAAATCTCCTGGAATAGTGAATCATTTTTTCGACACTTTGATGACTCCTCGAAACGTGCTCTAGTTATTATTATCCACTCGCGCTATCTCTTTGTCGTCAGTAAATCTTTAAGCTGCAGCTAGCGATGTACTATGGTGAGTTTATCTTAGGTGAGGTACACTTTGAAATCCAACGTGAAATCCTCCTCTTCATTACAGCCTTTGATTTGCGTTCGTTCCCGCCTTAATTGAGAATGATTTATTCTCAGCGTACAAGCGTGTTATGACCGTTGCCAAAGAAAGTCTCCCGTAGTACGTGGGACTGAGGGCTTGGCTCAGGTGGGTTTGGGGGTTCCTCACAAATTTTTACTGCTGTGTAGGATGAATGCCGTGTCAGACTAATCGGGAATGCGTTTCGCTTTGGCAACATCCCTAAGCTTATTTTCTAGTCACCCGAGAATACTCGTCTACTCTTTTCTGTCGAGAGACACGGCAATGTTTTGATTATCGTTTGTCAACATCAACAGAACACACAATAAAATCCGAAGTAAATTGAACAGTTTCATGGCAATAGTGAGAATCTTCCTTCCGTTTCTCCTCTCATTTAACACCCTCGTCTTCCGCTATTTGGATTTCTAGGTTCTATTCTGATTCCCAGAGAACGTGAAGGTTAATGCACCTCGTCGACTCCAGTCTGGAAAACGAAACTTGGAAAGGGGCTGGTTCTAAAATTAGCTGTTGAATGGAGCGGAGCCTTGGCCTTTGATTCAGCTAGTCAAGACGAAACAATACGAGCAAAATTCTCGATACCTCTTCGATTCGGTGGTGCAAAATCGTGGATTTCCACCTCGTCTACTGGCGATTTGACGTTGTTTTGAGTGTTTGAAAATGTTGCCATATTTGGGCAATTAAACAGTTGTATGATTTTTTTTTTTTTTTGCCCAAAGTGGATTTCACTTTGTTCGTTCTTTTAAATCCTCTGTGGCTCCCAAAAATCGATTGACTTCCCCGCCGAATACCCTTCGAAAATCCCACAAACTTCGAATGTTGTGCTGAAAATCTGGTGGGCACAGGATGGCTACTAAGTGGTAAATTTCAAATTTCAAACAGATGATTAAAATTGATTTAAACTGTCCTTCGAAAAACTGTCTTAGTGAATTCATTCACCACAGGTGGATTCAAGTACCAGTTTACTAAAGGTATTATTTTAAAACTCACTTGTTCTTGGCTTCTAAATGCGTAGGACAGGTTGAAGAATTACAAAACTGATCTGAAAGGTTATAAAACTGGTTTAAAGTCCGATGGAAACTGTTGCAGAGCTATAGAACCATTTTGAAGATTGGTGGAACCTGTTTGAAGTGCTTAAAGTGAAGGTCTATAAAACTGGTTCATACTGGTACGTTCGTGTTATGAAAACTATTCACCCTTGTGGAACTCCGAATGGTTTCACTGCTCTGCAACTAGTTCTGGAGGACATCAAACCAGTTTTATAGACCTTCACTCTTTTAACTGGTTTCATGACTTAAAACAGGCTCTACAGCTTTACAAACCAGGTTTACGCTCTTCAGACCGGTTCTGTACCTCTGCAGCCATTTGTATAGCACTTCAAACCGGCTGTATATATCTACAAACCAGTTTTAAGCCCTTCAGGCCTCTGCAGTCATTTGTATAGCACTTCAAACTGGCTCTATATATCTACAAACCAGTTGTAAGCCCTTCAGACCTCTGCACTCATTTGTATAGCACTTCAAACTGGCTCTATGTATCTACAAACCAGTTTTAAGCCCTTCAGACTGGTTCTGTGCCTCTGCAGTCATTTGTATAGCACTTCAAACTGGTTCTATAGATCTACAAAACAGGTTTAAGCCCTTCAGACCTTTGTAGTCATTTGTACAGCACTCCAAACCGGCTCTATATATCTACAAACCAGGTTTAAGTCCTTCAGACCCCTGCAGTAATTTGTACAGCACTTCAAACCGGCTCTATATATCTACAAACCAGGTTTAAGCCCTTCAGACTGGTTCTGCATCTCTGCAGTCATTTGTACAGCACTTCAAACCTGCTCTATAGCTCTGAATGTTGTGTAGCACTTCAAACGAGCTTTGAAGCCATCCAGACCTGTTCAGTATCTCTTCAGCCATGACATTGTAGTATTATGTTCTGTGTTTAAATTTTTGTAAAAAGCGGCATGTGGGAAAATCAATAATATTTATCATGAAGTGAAGATTCCGACCCTTGAAACCGAACCTGATCGATTTGAACTATTCGTAGGTGTTGCCTGTGTTGTAAGAATCGTTTCTAATACAACGGTTTAAACCCCTTTTCGGCGTCCATTGACACTGTCGTCGCGGTGTTGTCGTCCAACATTATTTTCGTACTCTTAAATTCGCTTGCGGTAGTATTTTTCGTCCCCCGCGGTCCCTTCGTGCCGGTTTCCCTCCTTTGTCTCTCTCTCCAAATAGACTTGACGCACATCCTGACGAGGCCTATGGCGCGGGGTCCCCCCGATCTACTGGAGTCAGCAGTTCGGCGCCTCCGGTTCCAAAGTGCAGTCCGCGTCCGCCCTCCGTGTTCGCAACAGTCGGGTTTTCCATTTCGAGTGCGCCACAGTGTAGTTTATGGTTGGGTGTTTCAACCAGTGCGTCGTTGACCCTCGCCTCAGTATGATTATTTACGGTAATGGTTTTTATGAAGTTTATTAAAAAAAAAAATGTACAGGAAAAGTTGTGTAAAATTGGAATTACCAAAAAGCGCTGTAAATTTTACGGAAGGGGTTTGTTATTCTTTTGTTTAAATTTGGCAAGAACTAAGACTTCAATATAAAATTAGATACTTTTTCAATAGTCAAAGTATAAGTAAAAGTATAAAAAACTATTTCAATAGTCAAAGTATAAAAATCCGTAAGTTGAAAAAAAGGGGCGAAAAATTAAGATTACCTCTTTTTTCGGTGATTAAAAAATTAAACTTGCGGACTTTTACACTTTGACAATCGATTTATGGACAGTGTTTGGACCAGAAAGACCGCCGAAAATGGATTCTTCGACTTTGAATACAAAACCCCATGTGACCTCCTGGTGTCTTTTAAAAGCCCCATTTGTAGCCCCTAAAAGCCCCACGGTGACTTCGGATGCGTTTAAAACCCTCAAAAGTTATTTGTACCACAAAAAATACTTAGAAAACGACACCATACGCGTGTTTCCTACCCTTTAAAACTCCCTCCTGTAGCCCCTTTTTAGCCCCACAGGTTTGAGCGACCGGGCTGAAAACCTTGTGACTCAAATTAGATGGAGAACCGTGTATTTTGTCAAAATGTCAGAGTTAAAAAAAGTAATAATAAAATAGGCTGCAAAATTTGCATTTTTTTTTTTTTTTTTTTTTTCAGTGCAAATGTTACACAAGGGTTTATTATTCTTCTTTGTATTAAGCTTGAATTCCCAACATGCGTGGTTTATTCTGCAAAATTTGCATACGAATTATTTAATAATGTTATCGTCCTCAAATTTTCTTAGTCGTCAAAACGTTTAGAAGAAAGTGTGGTTTTTTTTTTTTTTTTTTTTTTTTTTCAACTCCGTTCGATATCGAGCTCACGTTAATCCCAAGACGTTATATCGACGGTGTTGTTCTTCATGAAAATTCAACTGGCTTTTCTAATGAATTATCCAACGGCTCATCGCTAAAAGGGCGATTACTATTCCAACGGGGGGCCTCCGAAGACTTATAAACGAAGCCGGCTAAGCCCCGGGTGTCAATCCGACATGATCTCTTGGACACTCGCTTCTAACTCCCCTTGTAAGTGCCCGGCTTAGCTTGTATTTGTTGGTCCGCTTTAAACGAATTTTTCTCTAAAAGTTTTTCAAGTGTGCGTAAAATTTAACCGTTGTGAGAGGCGGAAAGGCGCATGAAACGCTGCTGTAATATTTTCCTCAAGTTTTTCGTGTACCTCTTCCTTATGACACATTGATAGAGTTCATAGATTGCCTGTTTAGGAAGATGCGGGAAGTGTTGTGTTCACTTCGTGCTGCAATCACTCTTGTTTAGGGGGAGGAGTTGACGCATATCTGCATACCTTCCCATAAAGTGTGTTGGTTTGGTTTTTCATTACTTAAATAAACGTTGAAACTTCTTTGCTAACATCCACAATCGGGTTCATCGTGCTGGTACTGAAATTTCAAAAATACTTTCGTGGTAACAAAAATATCACAATATGAGAAATCGTTTGTAGCAACTTAAAAAATAGTAACACAATGAAAGATAGCAATTATTTTTTACTGCCTTGTTAAGGTTTACGAGAGAGGTCCCCATTGTGACAAGGAAGGACCACTTTGCATTTTTTTTTTTTTTTTCATCCAAACGTCTTCAGAGTCAGGCCTTTCTCGACGTGCCAACGTTTTAAATGTGCTAGAGTCGTGAAAATTGGTGGTACGTTATCAATCTGAGGGCCGGTTTTTGAAACCATAGTCAAATCACCGCAAACGAGTGGTTTGGTGACCACCGTCAAACGCGATTTTACAGCCGCTATTTTGTCGGCGTTTTTAGAACCATAGTCAGCGTTCCGACAGCTGACCACGCCGCTAAAATTTTGGCGCCTTGAATATTTTCCCTAGGTGAAATTTTTTCGACATTGCGGGTTTTGACAACTCATTTGTGAGGAAGGAGTTCACATTTCCCGCTTCTTCTGCCTTCAACATGTCATTATTTTGAGCGTTATTTGAGCGAAAAAAGTAAACAATTATCTCCATCTCTTTCTACCACTCCCCACCCTCCGCGGCGCGGAGTCCGCGGAGCGCCGTCTCGTCAGTCAGTTGTTCCTCGTCAACCAATGAAAGCGGTGGTCACGGCTCCGTAAAAATTTGACCCCAGGGTCCTGCTGTGGTTACCGTTTCGTAAAAATAGCGGCCCGTAAAACGGTAACTAAGGTTCAAAAAACGCTTTTTCCGTTTTACAGCTGTCAGAGTCGTCTTTTACGGCCGTCAGAGTTAACTATGGTTTCAAAAACCGGCCCTGAATCAGCCATCCTACCAGTGCTCACCATAGCATAGACCAAGTTGTCCGTTTAGTGCCTTCTAGAATTCACTGGGAGAGTCAACTGTAAAGTTTGAAGGACTGTTGATAGTCCAATCACCAGGTCGGAAAGGGAGGGAGGGGATTACCTTGCGAAAATTCGGGTCGAAACGAAACTTTTGGGATTTGTTTGTGGTCGGTTTCAGCTGTTAAATCACATTTTGCACTGAAAATTTCCTTGTGGAATTTCGGGGGGGGGGGGGGGGGGGGGTGTGGCCAAAAACCTCGACATTTTCGCCCTTGTTTTGGTTTTTTGATTATATCTCTTAAACTAAGCGTTTTTACAAATTTGTTCTATTTTAAAGTATATAAAATTTTGCGGAAATTTGAGCACAACTCGAGCTCTGTACGACCAACGGTTTTCAAGGTACGAAAAGAAGAAAATAGACGATTTTTCCTCACAAAAAATTCAATTTTAAGTTTTGGTCGACTTCTGACTCAAATTACGGTAGGAATACTTTTTCTACGAGGATATTGGTATTTGTGAAGTTCTAGGAAATCTAATTAGCTTTCATTTGAGCACCAGTAAGTGCAACTCTGTAAGTCTAATAGGAACCGAGGAAACTAATTTAAACCAAACAGGAAACCCAATCTGACACCGCTCTATAAGCATAATACCTCGTTTTTTTTTGTTTTTTTTTTTTTACGTTATCGGCTGTACCTCGGAAACTATTGGTCCGATTCCCAATTTCGTTTTTTCTCGTGAAAGCTGATTAAATTTTCTGTCGCAGCTGGGGACAAAGAAATTTCAATTGGAGGAATAGTTTCGGAGGGAGAGAAGGAAATGTTCTTAAAAAAAGCAGAAGGGGTTGTAGGTGGTAAAATATCTGGTTTCCTCCCTTTCCGACGAATAGTAATGGAACTTTAGCTGTCTGAACAGAAATGCAACTTATCGTCTCTTACAACAAATTTAATCAGTTTTCACTAGAAAAAAAGAGAATTAAGAACGGACTAACCGTTCCCGAGTTATGGGCATAAAATTTGCACACAAAAATACGTTTTTGCCAACATTTGCCTTTTTTTCTCTCCTCTATTTCTGCCTCTCTCTTATTGAAGCTCAAATCAAAATTTCACATGGAATAGCTGCGATAGGAAATTTAATCGGCTTTCTCGAGAAAAAACGAAATTTGAAATCGGGTTAATGGTTTCTGAGCTACAGCCGAAAACGTTCTGAAAAACGTGGATTTTTTGCAGCAGTGTCCTATTGGGCGCTTCTTGTTTTCGTTTAAATTCGTTTCCTCGGTTCCTATTTGACTTACAGAGTTCTACTAGTGCTCAAATGAAAGCTAATTAGATTTCCTAGAACTTCACTTCATACAAATATCCTCGTAGAAAAAGTATTCCGGCCGTAATTTGAGTCTGAAGTCGACCAAAACTTTCTGTGTGGAAATTTTCAAGGTTGTATCTTGACATCCGTTGGTCGTACAGAGCGCGAGTATGCTCAAATTTTCGCAAATTTTTCTACTTTCAAAAGTTACAAATTTGTTTAAAAAAAAAAATTAAAAAAACGCTTAGTTTGGGAATAATCAAAAAACAAAAACAAGTGCGACAATTTCGAGGTTTTTCTGTCACCCCACCAAAATTCCACGAGGAAATTTTGTGTACAAAGTGTGGATTTGGACATCAGATGTTGAGATTCTCTAACCGACCACGAACAAACCCCCAAAGTTTCGTTTTGACCCGAACTTTTGCAAGGTCCAACCTACCTGAGGACTGGACTACGATGTTAGAGAGTTTTTGCAGACCCTTCCACCGATCGGTAGGAGGAAATCCGTAGTACGAATCTGTAAGGAAAGGGGGAGTGCGCATGCGCGAGGACAAATCGGTAAAGAATCTGTAGCAGTCGGCGGTACGAATCCTTATTCCTACGGGTTACCAAATCAGTATAGAAATCTGTATGAAAAGCAACATAACCTGACGCTTGTGTAACCCCGTTGTAACCTCAAGATGTTATCTTGTAAACAAACGGGCTTGTATTCTGCTTTGTTATTTTTTGTTCTCAGTTCGCTTTGTTCTCTTCTGTTTTATTCTGTTCTACACTCGATGGATGAATTGGAAATTTTTATTCCACCCATTTCCTCTTCACAAAAAAACGAGTGGCAGTAGGAGTCCTCGTAGGACTTGTAATAAGTAGGGCTGCCAGACGTCCGGACATGTCCTCTTTTTCACACCCTGTCCGGGCGTCCTCTCTTTTTTCATTTTTCGGGCAAACGTCTTTTTTTTTTTTTGAATCTCTCATTTTCTGAAATTACCTCAAAATTACCTGAAAATCATTTGGGCTACCTACCTATCTGGAACAGCCTGCTTAGAAAAAATCTTGTTCTTGTTAAACCTACCTATGTCCATCGTGGGCGTTGACATCGAATACAGGCAGCTTCTTCGCCACTCCAAATCCCGTTGGTTGTCGTTGTTTCCCTGCATAAATCGTGTGCTTCAAATGTCGTATTTTATGTCTCAGAGCAACCCTCCTATCCTAATAAAAAATCTGCTTGAAAAGCCAGAAAATGAAAGTGACTTGTGGTTTCTACACTCATTAATGTTTTATTTCAATGAAAAGATTAAAAAATTGGAAGCCAAACATAACTCAGTTTTGGAGGTGCTAGCTTCGTTGGAGGAAGTCGAAGATTTTCTGACTGAAAGACTGAAGGAGAAATTTCTCCCTAAATCTAATTTCTCACTAAATTTAAAGCCATGAACTGCAGTCAAAGATGGTGTGAATATTTCCATCTTGTCGACCAATCAGAGAAACACTCACAGCTTCTCAAATTGTGCCAAATTGTTTTCGCCATTCCTGCCCATAATGCCAACGTCGAGAGAATATTAAATATTCTCATTCCATCAGAGAAAATTTTTCTCTGATGAACTCTCAGTGGATGAGAGGAACTGACTACATGTCCCCACAGTAAAGGTTTTTCATCAATCAGATGGATGATGGTTTGTTACCTACCTAATCGGGTATTATAATAATATCTACTTCAAGTTTTTAGTTTCAACATTCAACATATTATGTTGAATGTTGAAACTAAAAACTTGAAGTAGATTCTATTCCTATTAGAATTACATCATTTTCTATAATATAATATTATTATATTTTCTATAATATTATTACATTTTCTATAATATAATATCATTATATTATAGAAAATGATCTAATTCTAATAGGAATAGAATCCACTTCAAGTTTTTAGTTTCAACATTCAACATATTATAATACCCGATTAGGTAGGTAACAAACCATCATCCATCTGATTGATGAAAAACCTTTACCTTATAATTATATTATAATATAGTATGTGCATTTTGTAATTTATACGTTATATATCTTGATGTCCTTTTTTTCCTTTTCTCTCATCAGGCAACCCTAGTAATAAGAAATACTTGTGAAACACTCAAACGCAACAAGTCAAAACTTCACGGCGACCTTTTTTTTGGATTTTCATTCATTTTCCTCTTCACAAAAAACCGAGTGGCAGTAGGAGTCCTCGTACTTGTAATAAGAAAATTTCTTATTACAAATATTTAATACTTGTGAAATACTCAAACGCAACAAGTCAAAACTTCACGGCGACCTTTTTTTTTTTTTTTTGGATTTTCATCCATTTTCCTCTTAACAAAAAACCGAGTGGTAGTAGGAGTCCTCGTACTTGTAATAAGAAAATTTCTTATTACAAATATTTAATACTTGTGAAATACTCAAACGCAACAAGTCAAAACTTCACTGCGACCATTTTTTTTTTTGGATTTTCATCCATTTTCCTCTTCACAAAAAACCGAGTGGCAGTAGGAGTCCTCGTACTTGTAATAAGAAAATTTCTTATTACAAGTATTTAATACTTGTGAAATACTCAAACGCAACAAGTCAAAACTTCACGGCGACCATTTTTTCTTGAGGTATGTGAGAGTGAAAACAACGTGCGCGTCACTTTAGTAGTCAATTTTTCCATACGGATTCGTAAGGAATCTGTAGTGGGGTGGTTGAGGTGGTTAGCTTCCAGTCATGGTCGGCCTAGACAGCCCATACGGATTTCCTGCTACGGATTCGTGGAAAGGTCTGCAAAAACTCTCTATTATCTCAAACAGTTCCTTCGTTCCTCGTTCCGGTAGAATTTTAAGGTTGTTGACAAATGATTTGACATTTCAAGCCCCCAAAAACGGTTGGCTAACTTGCATCTCGCGGACCAATCGAACACGGGTGATAATTAGAACGACACGCTCTCGTACCCCGGGATTCATTTTTTTTTTTTTTCCCCCTAAAGCCCTGTAAATAATGGAGGCGGGTTTTCTACGATGTTGACCCGTTTTCGTAACTTTTGACGGATGACCTTTCCAGGAAAAAATGGAAAAGAAATCACTCAAGGGAATCACTCTTTCAAATCACGTTCTCCTTCACGTGTTTCCCTGCTTTGACACGTTTAACATACCTACTGCCTCTTTTTATCGGGTGCCTCGTGAATTTGAAAATTACGAACTTTTCTACCAGGTTTGAGGTGGGGCGACAGAAGGCGGTTGATTCTTTAAAGCCGATAATTTATCGGTTAAGTGTTGAAGATCAACTACAGAAATGATCCTGTAGAAGTATGATCTACTAAGAGAAGTAGAGATCATACTTCTACAGGATCATTTCTGTAGTTGATCTTCAACACTTAACCGATAAATTATCGGCTTTAAAGAATCAACCGCCTTCTGTCGCCCCACCTCAAACCTGGATGAAATATGCCAAGAAGGTACTCCCAAGATATAAGTGAACTTTTCTACTAGGTATACACATTTTACATAGTAAGCTCGACCGTGAAGAGGTTAGATAAGCTATTAGAAGAGATAATTTTAAATGATCGCAGATTTTTTCGTATTATTGATTTGTTTTCCTACACATTCAACTGATTTTGAGAAAATTTGGCTCAAAATGGTCGACATGATGTTCCCTGGAAGCATACCTCAAATGCTAAATATTTAAACATATTTCGAATTTCGACTTTGACTCCAGCCCACTCTCGAAGAGCGACGTGAAATCGTGATCCTTCCTCTTCAAAATGCAGAGCTCTCCCGCTGATTTGTGGGAATTTCAAATAATTCTTCATTCACTCTTCTCACGCCTCCGTTTTGTTGCAGAGGGGGAGTGCAGCGACGAAAGAGAGTGGCTTGAAGCCGTCGGGCTTAGCGAAGTAACCGAGCCGGCGTTCTTGTCCGGCCGCGAAGTCCCCGAAGCTGAGCTGCAGTCGGCTCTTCGGCTTCTGACCGGCGAGCAGGCGGCCACCGTCCGCCGCCGGGTCGATTCGCTCAACAAGACCGTCCGTCAACGGGTTGGCCGTCACCGTCAAAGGAAGGACATCCGGCAGGTTTTTGCGGATCTTGAGGTGAGTTGAACGAAACTTCTGCGCTAATTTGATAGCCTAATCGTAGAGTTTTCCATCGAACCCGTTTTTAAGTGGGCGCACTATATATACCTATATATATTCTCAAAAAAAAAAAAAAAAAAAAAGGACCTCACTCGAACCCATATTGGCCATTCTCAGGAAAACGTGAAATCGGATGTCCAGGGTGTTTGCTCCTGTGACAGACCGTCTTTTAGGATTTTTTTTTTTTTTTAATGGTAGGTATTCCTCTGTTCTAACTCGAACTTTGACAATTCAATGCGTAATTACAGTTTATTTATATGAAAATTAATTAAAACTACTGTAAATGTCACTATTTCATCCTGTCCCAACCCAACCTAGCCAACTTTGTTGATATCTGGAGTCTGCAAGTTGCATGATTCTTCCATTCCCACTGAATGGTGCTATTCCTTAAACTCTCTAGTTCCCAAAACTCGAGCGAAATATTTGTAATTAACTATTTTAAATCTTATGCAGCATGATTTATGTTTTTCCCGAGGATTTTGGTCACTACTTCACAACTGCAGTTTTTATGGAACAAATTCAAATATCCCGCTTCCCGGGACGCTCTTGGCGGTTCAATGTAACCACGAACATCAGAGTAACCTCCAGTACGAGTATCAACGGCCCTCAGTTGAGTGTGAACTTGGTGCGAGTGTTTATGTGCGGCTAAACGTGGCAGTGTTTTTTCTACTGTCACTCCTTCACTGGCTGATTCTTGGGTCAGTTTCAACGATTCCTTTTTTCCTCTTTCTTTCTCAATGAACTCGTTTATAGCATAATATATTAGAGTTTTTCCTTTTTGAAAAGGGTGCTGTAGTTGGGAAATGAATCACAATAACCTCAAGTTTGTCACTACTTCATTTTTCACTACTTCACAAGTAGGGTTATACCTAGGGTGGCCAGATATTTTTTTCGAGGAAGCAGTACATTAAACAAATAGTCGTCGGACACTATAGTATGATATACCTACTATATATATAGTCTATGTGTATATAGTACCTACTATAGTACAAGAGCCTTTTTTTGTCTATAAACAAAATTATTATTATTAGACATTAAAAATTTTTTGTCTATAGATAGAGAAAAAAAGTTTTTCAATGTCTAATAAAACATCACATTGCCACTGGCACCAAAAATATTATGACTATATGATATAATCTACATCTCATAAAGGAGATCCATACCGAGAGATCAATACTATTCGACTGCATTTAAAAACTAGAGAACCCGTTTGAAAATCATTAAAACCGTAGCTCCACCAACCAACTTCTTCTTCTCCTAATAATTAGGAGAAGATTTTTTATCAATTATTGATAAAAGGTGTTCTATCTAATTTAGGGTCCGGGCGCCTGGGCACCAACATTCTTTGGAAGATATTGCCAAGTGTGTAAGTAAGTTGGCAGGAAGTAGCCAGCCTAAAACTCTACTAGTTTCAAAAAGCAGTACATTTCAGGTGTACACAAGGGTCTCTGTGTACAGCAGTATCACATACCTTAAAGCAGTACTGTACTGCAAAAAGCAGTACATCTGGCCACCCTAGTTATACCAAGCGTATGAAGTAGTGACAAGTTAGATGAAGTAGTGACAGGTGTGTTGTTTCCCCACGGAGGAGCCCAGTTCTCTCCTAATTGACGTGGAAGGCTGATATTCGTCGTGGACCCTCCATGGGAAGAAATACCTACCTAGGTACTTAGCAGTGTGAGACATGAGTAGGATTGAAATTCCCCGTGAAACGAGTAGGTGGTTTATGGTTTATTACTTCACATTTCTAAAGTCACTACTTCATATTAATGTCATTACTTCATTTCTGCAATTTGGAAATCAATTTATATTTTGAGATTTAAGCGTGTCCAATGATCACATATGGTTACTTATAAGTATACGAACCTGGAATAAAAAAATTGAGTCTCATGACCAACTATTATTTTTGGAATGCAAAGGTAGTTGTATTTCACGTTTTCCTGAGAATGGCCCATATACGGGCTCTATAGTGAAAACCCTTGAAATCATCCATCCTCGCTCACTGGACTGAACTGGTTGGACGGACCATGGAAGGACTGGTACATGGACGCAGGGCCGTGGAGAGAAAATCCGGGCCCTGGGGCAAAATTCTTCGGGCCCCCTAAAAAAAAATGTATGCAAATTTTTCCTATATTGATCTGTCCCTTTTCCCA
Source organism: Pilophorus perplexus (assembly GCA_955831195.1). NCBI lineage: Eukaryota > Metazoa > Arthropoda > Insecta > Hemiptera > Miridae > Pilophorus > Pilophorus perplexus. The sequence goes on along the minus strand of OY037010.1, from coordinate 4,574,778 downwards.
TTTTGCCTCTCCTCCCCCCTTTTTTTACAAAAAAAAAAATCTCAAGAAAATCCGGGCCCCCCATCTATTTTATCATTCCAACTACCGTCAGAGTAAGATATTTCAATTACATAACAATCGCAGGTGAATGACGAATAGCACACAATTAGGTATCGTTTTCACACTACCGGTATCTTTTTTATAATATTAATCTACCCGTGAAACACGCAATCGTAATATTATTGTTCTGCACACGCTAAAACATAACAAATGAACTGAATCGTATAAGTAAAAGTTTCGCTGGATCGTAAGTGAAAATCGTATGATCGCATGTGAAATCGCAGGATCGCCCGTGAAAAACCAAAAAAGAGCGAAGACTTAAAAAATACAGCAAACTCCTGTTGGATCGTATGAGACTTTTCACTTGTCAACATGTCCTGAATTGATGTGTCCATGATTTAATTGCATAACGTCCAATGCTCGATTGATGACAATTACGTCTCGTCCAGCATCAGCACCAGTTGACGCCTTACGTCACGCACGATTCGAACCTTGGAACGGGGAAACCGCTCGCAAAATAAACTACGATGACAAAACGTCAACACCGTTGGAAGTAAATAACGCTGAATTCCGTTTCCACGTGGAAGATTCTTGAATGACAGAAGATTCTAATTTTTATTGACAAATAATCGGAACGGTACAATTATTTATTACGTGAATCTTACCGAACAAATTTGCAAAAAAAAAAAAAAAAAAAAAAAAAAGTTACCTACATTTTGAAATATGACCGAGCAGTAAAATCCAGGCCACAACGCCCACGTCCGATTTCCAGATAACTTAGCGAAAACGACTCCTTCACCCTGATCCGATCCTCGATATAAAAACTGTTATTGGTCTCCACCGAATGACTCATCGTCGGAGGTCGTTATCTAAATTGCGCTCGACAAAAAATTCCAACGAAGCTTCCAAGGGGGGCGGATCCATTTTCACGACCTATTTGATTTCGGGCGGGATATCATTATCCCAGGAAACCTATTATTTAGCGATGTTAACTATCGCGGAGGATTTGGAGACCGCGAATAGTTCGATTAAGACGAAAATAGCGCGTAGGTGCTCCAGCGTTGGATTTAAGCAAATTAAATTCATTAATAAAATTGTGTGTAACTTGCCGAATTTGGCAACACTAGACGAATCTGAATATAATAATAGTTATTACTTTCGTAGATTGTACAATGTCTAAGTGCCTACGTCATTATAATATGTTCCTAATTGCTTCTCTGGGTAAACATTATAATTTGTTTTGTGTGTTTGAGGGAATGCATCTAGCGTCATAGATAGGATTACGCCCCGCAGGCAACACTGGGCCCTGAGGGGGTTGACAGCTGGTCGAGCATTGACTCCCAATATTCGCCCCCTGGGGCTCGCTTGGGTCGCGTCGCCTGGATGAGCAGACTTTTTTGTTGTTGACATTTTATGTCTTTGCTATGGCACATAAACTAAAAAAAAGTCTCGAAAAAAATTGATTGACGAAAATTGCTCACGCAACCGCTAATTTCTATGCTTTACACTCTAGGAAGCTGTAATTTCGTATGTAGCCTTTTAGGACATTTACTTGACGATGCCCAGGGTCCGGATCAGCTGAGTGGCTCTTAAAGCTAATTTCTATGCTTTACACTCAATTGTAATTCGTAGATAGATGGGAGTACAGAAGAGGAATAGGGGAGGGTAGGAGAAAGGGTAGGAAATGGGGGGGGTCTAAAGACATAAAATGTCCCAATGTGTTGCAGACTCGTATGCAAGCGTTTCTTGCTCAAATAAGCGCTTAGTCCTTTGATGTGAAGCCGACCTCGGGAGAGAGAAATGAGAGAAATCATAGATTTTTCTCCCTATTTTGAGCTCCTCAGTTTCCGCAACTGAGCCTTAAAACACTCTTTTTTTTTAATTATTATTCTACGCCAGACGGAGGCCTTAACGCCATCTCCTTCTATCCTAGCAGCCCAATATGCATCACTTTTCCTTCTCCAGACGGAGTCCTCGTCGGCGTGTCGGGGTCGTAAGATTGTCGGGCACAGGTCCAAGTGCCTGGCGTCCATCGGTGCATTGGTATTGCACAGGGGGCATGTCGGTGATGGAGCAACGCCGATTCTATGGAGATGACTTTGGAGGAAATCGTGTCCAGTTGTCAATCTGAAGTTGGTAAAGAAGACATTCCCATTGCTTTCCTAAGGCCGCGTTTCGGTGTCGTTTCAGTCGGGTTTGGTTGATTTATTTCAACCTTGCTCATCGCCTGCCTGCGGGTGATGGGATCGTCAGTGGCATATTACTTCCTCTCTTGGCAAGTTCGTCGGCCTTTTCGTTACCCATCACACAATGCGAGGCTACCCACTGTAGGACCACTCGCCATCCCCTCAAGATCAACGCCCCCAGGACTCTCCTAGCACTAAGTGTGTGGTGCTCCTCAGGGACATCGGGGGGATCAGAGCGCAAGGACCGCTGACTGGGAGTCGTCAACAAAGACGACGTTAGTCGGGTCACGAGGCAGCCAAGGAGTGCAGCAGCAGTTCAGATACAGCACGGACCGTCGGCAAACACCACACTCCGCGTCGAAGTTTGTGGACATCGGGCTCAAAGCGAAACCACCCTCAAACATACCCGGGGAATAGTCACCAGTCTTCCTCTGGGCTCGGTCGGCGGAGCCATCGGTATATATTCGGAGCCAGTGGTCCACCGGGTAGAGCTCAGACTCCAGAGCAGAGACTCCCACCCTGGGTACTGCAATCCCCTCCCTCCCACCCTGCCAAGATTGTTCTGTTTCAGCTAATTAATTAACTTATCTTCTTCTTTGGGCGCCATACTTGTAGCCAGACGTTGGCGATCATTCTCGCTTCCAAATTCTGTTGAGCGTGTTGACCAGTTATTACAGAAGAAGAAGGGGGAGGAGAAGTTTTCCAGGGCAAGATACTTTCGGCGGTTTCCCATTGCCTTCCGGAAGGCAATTATCAGTATGCGTATGCTATCCTTATGCTATAAGGATGATATCTAGCGGCATCTGAGATCGAACCAGCAACTTTTGACTCAGCAGTCCGACGCTCAAACCACAAACCGACAAACCACAACAAATTTTGTTCTTCTTTCAACATTTTAAACTTCACTTTTACTGTTAATTACCTATTTATTGAATTTCTTTTGTTTATTTATTTTTATTTTTTCAATTTTTGTTTTACTACTTTCTACCTATTTCTTTATTTTCTTTATTTTTCCCCCTCCATCTTTCTCTCCTCCCAGCCTTATCTCCACTTCCTTCAAGTTGTAGGCTACAACAACCACGTTGTAATGGCCACACCAAGAAAGTGCCAGCTAAACTAGAGGCCAACAATAACAACAATGAAAATTTGAGGTCGCTAAAATCGATTTTCTGATTTCATAGAATACGTGGCGCCTCGTGTTTATATTTTTTTACGCACTTGTTGTGGCTTCAAGTCCGCTCGTGTCTCCGGTCGAGTCAAGTTTCACGTTTGACACATTTCTCGTGACGAGCGTTGCGTAACGTTAAACCCAATTTTTCCAACGTTTGCGGTTTGTCGTTCTTGCGAAGTTATTAAAGAGCTGAGATAACCGAAATCGTTTGAACTATAGGAAAAATTCCCTGCTCTGATTTCATTAGCGGAAACGTGCTGAAGAAATCGTCGGAAATGGTTTCATGGCGGTCGAACTAATTTAGGTGGCTAATGACATTGAAGGTTGGAGCATCTGAGACGTAAAAGCGTGATGTTTTCCAGTCGACGCAGTAGCAATTAAATATCTTCTGCCTCTTCGAAATACATATTTTGAAATATTAACAAGCTGTCGTGAGCATTAAAAAAAAACTTTCTTACGTTGTTTTCTTCCTAATCAATTGCAATTATCGTAATTTTAAAGCGACTTTGGTACACAAGAAATGCTCGTCCCTTGAGATTATTTTATACTGTGTCGACTCAGAAAACTTGATCATTCATTACAAAGGCCGTCAAACGGGCGACGAAAGGGCGATAAAATATGGGGTTCGAACGGCTTTGGCCAGGGGCTCGAGTGAGGTCGTATTCATAGCAGTTTTGGTCAGCCCAAATCGGGCTTGGAATCGATTAATGGGAACAGGCTAGTCCGTCATCGTTGGTTTCTTCGTGGCTTCTGAGGGGCTATAATATTTCTTTCACTTTTTTAACTGCCTCGAATGTTTTGAACGGGTTTACGTTTTTTGGTGGGCTGAATCCAAATCTACAAACTTATTTGCTCCATTGGGATACAAATCTTTCGCTACTGTGGGTTTGTCCTTGGTCGCCGGGTTAAAAAACGCTGCAAATTTTACACAAGGGTTTATTATTCTGTGATATAGGTTACTTGTACAGACATTTAATTCTGTCAATAAAAAAAAATTAAAAAATTTTTTTTGGATTTTTATATTTAAAAAAAATATTTTGGGGGGATTTTTTTTTTTTTTTCAAAAATGTGTTTTTTCAAAAATTCTTTAATTTTTAACTATTTAAATATCTAACTTCTTGGGATCCTTCAAAAATCCCATTTTTAGCCTCATGAAAGCCCTATAGAACGCCACAGTGAAATCGGATCGTTCCGGGACCCCCAAAAATGGATTCTACGTCCAAAAATACTTCGAAAACGACACCTAACTCGATCCCATAGCTAAAAGCCTTCAAAACACCCCTCCTGTAGCCCCATTTTAGCCCCATAGCGCCCCACGGGTTTGGGCGATCGGACTGAAAACCTTGCGGGCACAACTAGATGGTAAACCAAGTATTTTGCCAAAATTTCAGATTTTTAAAAAAATTCCTACTGCCCAAAACGGCCCGGACGGCGGACGGCGGACGGCGTACGGCGGACGGACATTTCGGATTTTGAATGTAGACCTCTTGAAACGGATAATGTCAAATTTTGAGGCCGATCGGAGTCGTCGACCCGCGTCGCGAAAACATAGGTGTATTATTCCAAGAATAATAAACCAAAATAAGGTTCATTACGCGGGGGTAATAACTAGCAAAGTTTCATTTCGAAATTCCGTTGATGAAAAAAGATAAGACATTGACAAAGTGACTAATTCTGCCATCCTTCCTCCCGATCCTTTCAAAAAAGAGGTTCCGACCATTGATTACACTGGTCTACAAACAAAGTGACCTGCGCGTTGTCGGCTTCTATTCACTTTTTCTAGGGGTTTTCGTGGGTGCTGAATCCGAAAATGATACTTTTTTTAAATTTTGGTTTGTTCGAATAAGGCCTTGTTTTTGCATGTTTTTTTTACCTTCCTTTACACTGAATTTTCCCGTAATCCCCGACTTCACTCAAGCCTTTTGATAAGACATCTTATAGCAAATTTACTGTAGAATCTAAATATATACTTACATCTATACCACTAATTCTCACCGTGTCTGTGGCTGGCTGGCTGGCTGGGTGTGTCTGTCAGGAGCCTACTCCTCCTAAACTATAAGCGATTTTTTCTATCGTCTCTGTTTGAGAACTCAAATTTTTGGCGCGCGCAAATGAGTGCAACTATTCGTATCTTCGTTCTAATGGTCCGATTGAAATGGGTTTTCCTCCGTATCCTACCTCGAGATCTGAATTTTAATACGAAATCCCGAAAAAAAACGAGTTCCGACGATGACCAAATTTAGACAGCGAGTTTAATTTGAACGATTTGAAGAGATCCGGCGCGCGTTTGACCTTTAATACGGGACGCTGTCAGGGACCTCGGAAAGGTGGACGTCAGAACGGGAGGAACCTGGGGTGCCAGGGACCTTAGAAAGGTGGAGGAGGCGGGGAAAATTTGGAGGTGGGGGGGGGGAGTTTCGGGAAACGGTTCATTCTACACTATATTCTGGATATATTCTGGGTTGTGGGAAGACGATCTCTCTCTCTAATCCTCAGCCAATTTTATGCCAGTTAAATTTAGCGCATTGAGCGACTGTCACTTGGGCGAGCGAAGCGAGCCCCCCTGTCTGATTAAATGGTTGGCCGAGCGAAGCAAAGCCTTCAGTCTGATTAAGTGGTTGGCCGAGCGCAGCGAGGCCATCTGTCCGAGAAAGTGGTGATGTCCGATAAAGTGGTCGGCCGAGCGAAGTGAGGCCTTATGTCTGAGTGCTAGTTTAGTCTAAAACCCTTTTAAACCATCAAAAACCTGCAGAAAAATGAGCAAAAAATCGCATTTTTCATCGTTTTGGTTTATTATTCTTGGAAAACGCAAGTTTGTAATCGTGACGGACGTCGACGACTCGGCTCCGAGCGATTATCCGTTTCAAGGGGTCTATATTCCAAAATCGAAATGTCCGTCCGCCGTCCGGGCCGTTTTAAGCAGTAGGAATTGTTTTACAAATCTGAAATTTTGACAAAATACTTGGATTACCATCTAGTTGTACTCGCAAGGTTTTCAGCCCGATCGCCCGAACCCGTGTGGCTACAAGAGGGCTTTTTTTTTAGGTTTTAAGGCTATGGGATCGAGTTAGGTGTCGTTTACGAAGTATTTTTGGACGCAGAATCCATTTTCGGGGATTTCACCGTGGGGATCTATTGAGCTCTCATGGGGCTAGAAATAGGATTTTTGAAGGATCCCAGGAAGTCAAATATTTTTGCCGAGTAATTTTGGGCGCATAATCCATTTTTCGAGGTCCAACATCTGTCCTATGTTCAATTTTTTTTTTAACACAATTTTAGCACAAGTAACCTATTCCAAAGAATAATACACCCTTGTGTAAAATTTGCAGCGTTTTTTCCTGGATTCCGCCCCTCAAAATTTATTAGACTCAATTACAAAACTGGGGGCAGTTTTTCGGACTTGTATAATTGATAGTGATATTAATATAATAAGCAAAACGTTTTAGTAAATAATGATAATTATTATTATATGGTGATGCCAATCACTGGTGATAAGAAACAAGATTTCCATCGCATTCTCGTTCTAATGGTTTTGTTTATCCTCTTTGCCATCTGATTTACCCAAATTGAATCTTGTCGAAGCAAATTATTCCGTCGTTTGCATTTCAATCATCATCGTCTTCGGATTTTGTCGCGATGTTCAGAAGAATCTGCTTCTCAGACCGTCCTTGTTATACGAACCCGCCTGTAATATAATTTGCTGCGTTTTAAAAACCATTGTGACGCTGTTAGAGACAACGGAGGGCGAAGAAGTCGTGCTCGTCGTGTTATCTCCGAGGGGAAATCTGGAAAATGTAGGCGATCCTGACCCCAATTCAAGTGTCTTTTAGTCTGTTGTCTTCTAGGGAGGGCCTACTTTACGAATTCCGATAGCGTCCGGGATGATCTTTAAAGCGACGCGAAACATCCGCCGAGTTTAAAGACCTTTTTTCGCCGTTTAGCATTTTAATGCTCCTTCAAATTCGCTGTTGTGGGCTTTGTATTGAGGATTACGTGACGTCAGGTGTTCTTGAGGCCACAGGCTCGTGGGACGGTCGGGAGGTGGGTGTCCGGGCGCCCACCGACAGACTCCCGACGGAGCCCGAAGGTCCGCAGATGTATCTGGATCGGATCCTCGCGAAGGTGCCAGTTCGGTCGCGGAGGTTCAAAAAACACTTGAAAGTGAGCGAAATTACCATTTCTAGTCGAACATTTTTAATTAGCGACTGCCGAAATGTCACCGTTTGAGTGAGTGTTTTGGTAATACAAATTTTATCCGCTGCTTAATTTTTGCCGCTGCTCGAGACTACAAAAACAAACAGTTTTTCTGAAATTTAAATTGCCGAATTTCTTTCAACTTTTCCTTTGTTTCTCCCACCATTAACAAATTTCGATTAAATTCTTTTTGTTATATCTAATATAACAAAGACTTCCAAGCGTCTGTAAACGGTACGCCCTCTTTTTTCAATACTGTATTCAATATTGAAATCCGCCTCGAGAAAGTCCTTTTTTTTCTGCTCTGACGAACGGTTCTTTCGATTTTAACTTCGACTTCGACTATCAGACAGAAGAAATGCCTTCAAACGGCAATCGGCGCCCGGGTACCGATAAGTCACGCGAACCGCGTTTCTACGATAGTCACGACCACTCACCGAATTCATACTTCTGTGGACCTTTATGTCGACGCGAGAAAAATAGTTGCACAATTGTAAACTTTCCTTTGGTTTCACGAGAAAGGTTGCATCAAAAGATTTGCGACACCTACGCTCGTTGCTTACATGATTTTACATGTATTATACTCAGAAAGGCATTGAATTGGGGTAAAACACTCAGTTTTCAGCACTCTTAAGGGATTTTCTGTTGACGGATGTCGCAAACTTGTTATATTGGTATCGCATTAACGTCATGCTTTAATGATGAATGATAAAACTGATGGGAATGAGTCGTGAACCGTGAAGACTACAACTGACTGATAAGGGAAGATACTCGTAAAATGAGTGATGAGACTCGACTGGTGAAACTGATAAGAATGAGACTATAGTGAAAAAACGCTGCAAATTTTACACAAGGGTTTATTATTCTTTGATATAGGTTACTTTTGCAAAAATTATTTCTGTGTCAACGGAAAAAAATTTGGAAAAAAATTTTTTGGGATTTTTTTTCCAAAAAAATTTTTTTTGGATTTTTGTTTAAAAAAATGTTTTTTCAAAAATTCTTTATTTTTTACTCGAAAAACATTTAACCTCTTGGGATCCTTCAAAAATCCCATTTTTAGCCCCATGAAAGTCCTATAGATCGCCTCAGTGAAATCGGATCGTTCCGGGACCCCCGAAAATGGATTCTACGTCCAAAAATACTTCGAAAACGATACCTAACTCGATCCCATAGCCAAAAGCCTTAAAAAAAAACCCTCCCGTAGCCCCATTTTAGCCCCATAGCGCCCCACGGGTTTGGGCGATCGGACTGAAAACCTTGCGGGCACAACTAGATGTTAAACGTTAAGTATTTTGTCAAAATTTCAGATTAAAAAAAAAAATCCTACTGCCCAAAACACCCCGGACGGCGGACGGACATTTTCGATTTAGAATGTAGACCTCTTGAAACGGATAATGTCAAATTTTGAGGCCGATCAGAGTCGTCGACCCCCTTCGCGAAAACATAGGTGTATTATTCCTAGAATAATAAATCAAAACGTATGAATGATCAAAATTATGAGGATGAGACATGAGTGAGGATGAAAGTGGCGAAATCGTGTCTTTTATTTCTTTCTTGGCGACGATGGCTTCGTGGGAAACATTGAACAGTGGTATAATATGTCATATTCCCCAAACTGTCCATGTTTTGATTTTCGAAATAGACGATCAGCTCAGGGAAAAGTGCAAATAGCCTAATTGTCATTCCCCTGGCCTGCCCACAACTGAGTGATAAAGGAAGATACTCGTAGAATGAGTGATGAGACTCGACTGGTGAAACTGATAAGAATGAGACTATAGTGAAAAAAACTTATGAATGATCAAAATTATGAGGATGAGACATGAGTGAGAATGAAAACTTGATGATGTTTGATGAAATCGTGTCTTTTATTTCTTTCTTGGAGACTATTAGTAGTACTGCTACGTAGGAAACATTGAACAGTGGTATAATATGTCATATTTCTCAGGCTATCCATGTTTTCATTTTCGAAATAGACGATTAGCAAGCTCGGGGAAAAGTGCAAATAGCCTAAATGTCATTCCCCTGGCCTGCCCACTTCCGTAGTTTGAGATTCTTGAAAACGGTCTTGAGAGCATGGTGGATAATTTAGATAAAAAGATCCGGAGAAAAATCACGAACCGACTGATCGTGCTTACAACAGAAGATGTAGAAAGCCCGACCTACAGAAAGGTTCTTCACATAGGGAGAGTTTCTGATGAGTCAACAAGGGAGTTGAAGAGAGAGCGGGAATCACAGCAGCCCCCTATGTGAACAATACAACTGGGAGATTTTTGATAAATAACAAGTTGAGAGAAACGAGGAAGGGTGAAGCCAGCGGGGTATTGGAATGCCCAAGTCAGGAGTGCAGTGCGGTGTACACTGGAAAGAACAGGAAGAAAGCTGGAGACAAGAGTGAAGGAGCATGCGGCGGGATTTCGAAGAGGGGTTGAGCTTGCCAAGGAAGTTAAGGACCTGGAGATGGACAGGAGCAACATCCAGGAGTGCAGCATCGGAGCGTGATATAATCAATCTGAAAGCCAATTGTGAGCGGATTGAAGAGACGATAAGAAGACAAGCAGCAACAAGAGAGCGGTACCTACAAAGCGGAGTCAGCCACCTGATGGAAGAGTGTCATCACCCTCCAGGGGAATACCAAGTTCTCAATAAACAAAATAGAGGAAAAAGACTGAATGTTCTGGAGGGTTTGGAGATTCTAATCTCAGTTAGGTACAAACCTTGAACGAACAAAAATAAATTTTGGATAGTCCTCTTGGATATGTGTGGAAAATATTGGCCGTCGATCCTTCTAGTCCCAGATGAAGTTTATCATTGTTATCATTTTATCAGTAAGCTCATCGTTATCAGATTGTTATTGTAGTCTGCAAACGCATGCATCAAGAATAGTGTGTCTTACAGGTTTTGGGTCATTCCCCTGTAAAATCTAAGGACATTTTGAAAACAGAGATTTGTAGCTCTGCTGCTTATCTATTCCACTCTACTTCAATTCAACACCAGTTTGTGTTGTGAAACTTGTGGGAGTAGGTTCAGACTCTTGGTGAGTGCTTTTATTATGTGTCATCCCCTTAGTTGTTTCATGGGATATAATGTTTCGTCTTGCGCCATTGTTTAGATCAGTTGCTGAGCCTTCAGTAATAATTTTCCTGTATTTTACAGCAAAACTTGGGAAACAGTGTTTTGTCATTCCCCTGGATAATCCCCTCTAGTTGAATTAACTGTGCTGGTATTTAGGTTTCATTCTTACACGGGGAAAGAGCACTTCACCATCGGAAAACAATAAGTTGCCAAAGACACTAAAACATTTGCTAGTCCGGAACTCGCCGCTTTTTGTGGAAACAACCAAGTTCCTTTAATTTTTACATCAGAAACTGATGTTGGAGATCGGTTTCGAGCAGACGTACATCTTCAGTTCTATAAAACAAATACCAAATTACCAACTCCGTCTCTTTATTCTTGAGTACTCTGTAAGTACATAATAATCTATGATGATTATCATAACCTAAATTTATACAATTTACAAAATGTTACTGCTGATCTTGATTGATGAAAGACAATACTCAAACTAAAGGTAAAATTTAACTCTCGTCTGCAGATCGCAACGGCTTGTGTCATACCTCTGATGAATCTCCACCTGAAATCCATCCTGCATCCTACAAAACACCTGGCGGCGTAACCACAGACGCTGTGCCGTACGCACTCCGCCACTCACACAAACCTAAGCAACAAGGAAAAGCGACACATATCACTTGCCATCATCCACTTGCCCCTTCAGTTCTATAAATTTAGGTTATGACGATACATTATATGTATAGTGTAATGAAGAATTAAGAGACCGAGTTGATATTGTGGTTCTATCGCCGAGTTCCCTTTCCATGAAAAGTAACCACGACTGGCGAGCTGAACACTTAAGGGGTGCCAACTATTGGTTCGTGATTCATTAATGTTGATAATCAAACTGAGGGTCGAAGGGGTCTCAGACCCTTACAAATCGATTGTACGTCCAAAATCACTTCAAAAACGACCCTACATAAACAAACGTTCAACATTTTTGACCCTAACAGAATTTGCCAACAGAAATATTGAAATTAATGAACAACTGTGTGCGAAGGTCTTCAAGTTGACTTCGAGTCCTTGTGGCTTCTGCTTCTTAGCCCTCTGGTGATCCAACATTGGTCTGAAACTATTGTCAACATTTTCTATTAGCGGTATCTAATCGGTCAAATTCACTTGCACATCCAAACCTCCATCAGGCTTTCAACACGCCGGATGTGCTAGACCGAATCTCATCTACGGCCGTTTCCCAGTCAGGAAGCTCAATCTACGACGGAGGACGCGACGCAACACTTTTACGACGAAGACATTTCGCAAGACATTCCTCATCAAGGCCGAACCCTCAAGAACGTACACAAAATGAATATCAACCGAGATTGTACACGTACGAAGACGCCTCTCATGTATTATCTATCAGGCCCGACATGACGCCGAAGACTCGGAAAACCACTCATCCCTTCCACTTGACGGCCTCATAAAAGATGTAGACATTTCCGTATGATTCACTCTCACTAAGTGTCTTCAACTCTTCATAATATTTCCAGGTAGAAATATTTGAAGGGAAACTCCACATCATAAAATCCGACCAAATCCTTTGTTGCTTTGGACCTTGAAGAATGTGGAAACTTGTTAAAACAGCGTCCATTTTGGGAACATTTGAGGTTGGCAGCGTTGAGTAGGCATCACCTACACCTGTTGAATCTTGATCACTTTGACCACCCAGTTATGGTAGTGACCAGCCCTCAATCTGAGCCAGAATAAATTGATTCAAAACGATGTAGGTGGACGGACCAATGACCGAGGAAAATACCGGAACGATTTATCACTTTGATGTAGGATTGAAATAGAGCGCTTTTTGTTGTTTTCAGCCTTTTGAGGGTCTCGATTCTATTTGTAACATTTTCCTGGTTGTTGCAGCGTGTTAGCAATGACTCCAGATCGAGAAGCGCCACTCCAGACTCGCTGGACTCGGGGCCGCCCAGCCCTTCGAGGGAGCCCTTCACCGAGTCCGCATCCCCGCCGAGGAATGGCCAATTGGACTACAGGTAAGGCCAGGGTTGCCATATAATTCGGTTTATTATCTTGGAATTCTTGGTTATTTACGCCCGTGGACCTACGCGACGGAGGTCGAAAATTCAGATCGGCCTCGAAATTTGACATTATCCGTCTAGATGTCTAGATGCCCAAAAATGAAATGTCCGTCCACCGCAAGTACGCCGTCCGAGCCGTTTTGGGAAGTTGGACTTTTTTTTTTTTTTTTTTTTTTTAATCTGAAATTCTGGCAAAATACTCGGAGCTCCCACATCTGTCCAAAATTGCACTGAAAACTTCTTTTTTTCTTTTTTTTCAAAAATATTTTCTTATTGACACAGAATTAATTTTTGCATCATTAACCTAAATCATAGAATAATTACACGTCGTGTAAAATTTGCAGCGTTTTTTAGCAGCGTACCGCGCTTTTTAGCTTATGTCCCTGAAGACATGATGGTGGGAATCATCAGCTTGCAAAAGTCTTTTAAATGTAACGTTTTCCCCAAAGAAATCACTCCATAAATTCAGGAAATTTATTAATGACTAGCCGGGTTACCCGTGCGTTGCACGGGCCCACATACTTCTGGCAGCCTCCTTGTCAATACTATTAAGAGAGGGTAAATTGACCCGTCCTTATAGGTTCACTTTCATTGATCCTCAAGCAGCTGTGTACCAAATTTTAGCGTTCAAGAATTAAATGAGCAGGAGAGAAATTCGCTTTTGCGCAAATCCTGGATTGACTCATTCCCATTGATCTCCAATAAGCTGTGCACCGAATTGCCCCTTTTATCACCGTATCGTTACGAAACGTAACTAATAACCAATAATTTTTCCTAGTTGGTAAAAAACTGTCACAATAGTTAGGAAGACAGTAAAAGGTTGCCCCTGTTAAAAACGCTGCAAATTTTAGACAAGGGTTTATTATTCTTTGATATACGTTACTTGTGCAGAAATTTAATTCTGTCAATAAAAAAATTAAAAAAAAATTTTTTTTTGAATTTTTATCTCAAAAAAAAATTTTTTTTGGATTTTTTTTTCAAAAATGTTTATTTTTGAAAATTCTTCATTTTTTACTCGAAAAATATTTAACATCCTAGGATCCTTCAAAAATCCCATTTTTAGCCCCATGGAAGCCCTAAAGATCGCCCCAGTGAAATCGGATCGTTCCGGGACCCCAAAAAATGGATTCTACGTCCAAAAATACTTCGAAAACGACACCTAACTCGATCCCATAGCTAAAAGCCTTCAAAAAACCCCTCCCGTAGCCCCATTATAGCCCCATAGCGCCCCACGGGTTTGGGCGATCGGACTGAAAACCTTGCGGGCACAACTAGATGGTAAACCAAGTTTTTGTCAAAATTTCAGATTTAAAAAAAAATTCCTACTGCCCAAAACGGCCTGGACGGCGGACGGCGTACGGCGGACGGACATTTCGGATTTAGAATGTAGACCTCTTGAAACGGATAATGTCAAATTTTGAGCCCGATCGGGGTGTATTATTCCAAGAATAATAAACCAAAATGAACTTTTTTCTTTGATTTCGTTGATTTCATTTTATTGTACTTATCCCATTGCCCTTAAATGGGAATTTTCCCCCCCTACTTTTTCAATAATAATCAACTAATCGATTATAATCGATTTTTAAGGCTCCGGTTAATTGGTACATAGATTAATACTGATAAAATAGTTGACGATTACATTAATCGATAATTTGTTGGTCAATGCCCATCCGTAGATCCCGCACAAAGACGTTTTTAATGTTGCCTTCCTACTCCATGCACAAATTTAGAGCTATTCGAGCTTGCATCACTTCTTAATGCTTAATTTCACAAATTAGCGTCCCTTCTCGATGTAAAAATTTGTCAAACGAGACATCGAGAAGGTACACCAGAGGAGTTTTGTTAAAAATTAACGTGCATTGAGAAGTGATACAAGCTCGAACAATGTTAAATATTTAATGTCTACATCACTTGAGCTGATATCTACTCTATGCCAAATTTACTGAAAATCCTTGAATAATAATAATAATAATAATAATAATTCAAATTATTTGTGTTCATACCCAATGGAAAATTTACGATGTTTGAACGTATCACTACTGTATGTTAAATTTAACCAAAAGAAGTTTAATTCGTAGCCTTCCTTTATGAAAACGTGCACTAATGCTAAATTTTGCAGGATTTGTGTCTGTACTCAATGATAACACTGTGTGAGCGTGTATCTTTACTTTTTGGATCTATCACAATTCTATGTCCTTACTCTATGTTGAGGTTTGTAGAATTTAACGGTTTTTGAATTGGTATCAGTAATACATGCAATAACAAGCTTACCTCTGAATCCTTCAACCATGCCCCTTCAGTTATATATATATATATTATTCTTTGTGTTATTGTTTGTAGTCGACTGATGCCAGTGGCTTATAAACCGGAACCGAAAAAACGCAGCCCACACAGCCCCACATCATGTCCGCCGGTCATATCCCACCACAATTTGTTCAGGAGGACCAACCGCTCTGGCGGAGACGTTGCCTCGGCCACCGGTGAGTTAACCACAGTTAAGCTTCATTCCATCAATCTAAACCACTAATTCAGACGTTGTGTATGTTAGGATTTTCGCGCTTAAGCCGGTAAGCGATAAAGTTGTGGTTAGTTATTTTACCAACTTCTGACCCCCTTCCTGTTAATGTGAGTGTGGGGGGAGAGGAGCCTGTCTCGGGAAGGAGACCTTCACTTACGTAGGATATATTCATTTGGGACTTGCAAGTTACCCACACCTTCCTTAGCTAATAGATAGCTAGATGACTAGTTTACTTGCCGTCAATAAGATACATTGTGATTGTGATTACTTTACGAAATGGCTGGAGGCTATGGCCATCTCCAACCAACAGGGCGAACACGTCTTCAGCAGGCATTTCCGTCCGAAATTCACACTGACCGGGGGCGCAACTTCGAATCAAAGCTGACAAAAGGAATGAGCCATCTCCTAAGAACCAGACTCGGTCGATCCCATTGCACCCCCGGTCAGGAAGGAGATGCTGGTAGATCGCCTCAATCGAACAATATTTAAGTTCCTTTCAAAGTTCGTGAACGAGAAGCAAAATGATTGGGACAGGCTTCTACCGCTCTTCCTGCTGGCCTACAGGAGTGCGAGCTCCAGTTACCAGAAGACTTGGTTAGGCCTGTCATAAAGGAAGAGCCACTCTCTCGTATGTGCTCTTCTGAAGCACATCCAGGAAACCAGAGAGTGAGCGACATCGCACATTTAAGTCCTAATGCGGCAACAGAAAGAACGTTTCGACCGACGGCGCGTGCTCGGCTGAAAGACCTCAACTCCCAGCGTTGAGGTCTTTCTGCCTAGGGCGTCATGACCCCAGCAGTGGGGCGCTTCCCGAAGCTCCAACCACATTGGGCGCTCCTCCATAGGTCGTCATGAGTTCAGCTGGGGAAACCTAAGAAGCTGGTCCACATCAATACACAATCATCATATGAGCAGCAACGAGCACATGAGTCGGACTGCGAATTCATTCAAAAAGTTTCAACAACCTAGTCATACACGTTGTTACATTTTCATGAGTGGAGTTATCTTAATAATATTTTGTAATGATAGGGAAAATAATGAAAATTTCTTCTTTTTTCGACTCCGTATGACAGGAAAAGGGCACGTGATGATCGTGCTGGATAGTTAAAACCTCTGACATTGTTTCATTCTTTCGCCTGTTAGTTATTAGATAGCTTAATTTGGTGGATAACTTTTATATTGTAGTTTGATTCGTTGCTATTACTTTAGGTTTACAATTTTGAATCACAATGTTATACTATAATAGTATGTTATTGGAGTGGGGATGGCTGGGGTTTTGGATGTTATTGGAATTCAGTTAGGTAGGTATTTCTTAATATTGTAAGTATCTAGTTAAGCATTTAGGAAAACGTCGTATGATTTAGTGTGTACCAATTTATTAATCTCCTTCAAGTAAGTAAGGTGGGTGAGGGGGGAAGTTAGGGTTGTAAGTTCTCGGCATACGTTTGCGCCAGTCAGATTAAGAAACGACTACGTTTTCGCCGACACAGACAGTTTGGGAAGGAAAAATTGGAAAAATGTCCCTATATATGAGCAAGTTCTAGAACTACAACTAGGAGGTCACTCCCTGCTGGCTGACGCCAGCCAACCCCCGACCCACCTGGCCTCAGACCCCTTCTAGAAGCTTTTCTCCAAAACTATTCATTACCTCGTGAGGCGGATGGGGAATGGGGGTGCAGTCCTTTTTAAAGATCTCGGACCTTTTCGCCCCCCCCCCCCCCCCCATCGGGTAGGTAATCTCTGTTAATTATTTAAGGGTAGACAAAAACTTGTGAACCCCTCGTGAACCAACGACTATTTTCTGAAACCCTTTTTTTCTTTTTTAGCGCAACCTTTTTTTTTTAATTTTTGTGAATCTTAAATGTTAGATTTTATGGACAATTTGTGTTTTGTAATTTATGTACAGATGAAAAGCAATCCGCTACTAGGGGTTTATTTATTTTTTTATTTTTTTATTTTTTTCAAGGAAAACTACTTTTAGCCCTGGCGCAAATGAAGGTTTTTGGAGCGGCGCAAACGTAGTTTTTAAATTTTTCAACTTCTTGATGGTTACACTATTCACTTCGTAGAACTCCATTTGATTTGGAATAAAAGTCAGTAGCTTCTGTTCTACGCCTTTATTTTTCTCTCCCTTCTCCTACATGCGATCGATTTCAACCATACTGGTCATCGTCAGGCATCCATCAAAGTGATAGGTACATAAAAATACATATCACAGTCAATTATAGTTGTCAGGAACATTAAATTTAAGAAAGGTAGGAACTTTTGGGAAAACTAATATCACAGGGAGGCTCAACGTAAACACGGGGAATGGGGGTAGGAACGCCTGACGATGACCAGTATGGTTGAAATCGATCGCATGTAGGAGAAGGGAGAGAAAAATAGAGGCGTAGAACAGAAGCTACTGACTTTTATTCCAAATCAGTAGTTTTTAAAAATATTTATTGGCGCACACGTAGGGTTTACGACTGGCGCAACCGAAGTGCTAGGACTAGCGCAAACGTAGTGGAATTTTTCGGCTTATTTTCACCCTTCTGGCGCAAACGTAATCTACCAAAGTTTTCATATTTATTCTTGATTTTTTTTTTTAGATTGAGAGAGTTTGAGTCTATAGGCTTTGTTTTGACGTTTTATGATGTCAGTGTAAAATTCCCCTTCTTATTCTTCTTTTTTTAAAAATTAATTTGGTCATATTAATGGCGTAGAGTTGATGAACTGTGGCAATATTCAGTTCTCTAAATAATTCTTCTTTTGGGAAACGTTTTGGTTTATTGAATAAGGCGTTCAGAGTCATTTTATAAGTTCTAAGTATCCTATCAACTAAGTCCCTTTCCATACGATCGAGTATTGCAAAATGGATTCGAGTAATGATTGGTAGATATTGCGTACAATTTGAGAAGTATTTGACGCCATTGCATAGCATCTTCGGAGTTTCTGGAATTTGAACGTCTCGTTTCATGTTGGAATCGAGCGTTACTCTGAGGTGCACCAGGTGGTAAACTTTGCAATGTTTGACCCTTTTGCATGTAAGGCCAGACTTTAAAGTGTGATGCTGGATCGCTGACTTAGAAGCGTTGACAGTGAGCATATTTGTGCTCCTCTATATCCAATGTGGAGGTCCTCAATGTCTTTTTCCCACTTTGTCCCTCTAACTTAAAAGGGCTGCTTCAAACGCGAACATATAGATGCTTCCGGATTGAGCGATGCCAGCCCCCCCCCCCCCCCCCCCTCCGCGCTTGTTCATATTATAGTCAATGAAATATACCAAATTTATTCTTACTGTATTTTTTTCAACAGCTGATGGGATTCGCATGACGGGTTACACCAGGATTGGAAGTGTGCGAGTCCGTTGCGGCAGCGACCCCATCAGTATTGCAAGTTTTGGCGACACTCAGAACAGCAATCGAAACCAGCAGTAAGTAATGGTTCAAAATAAACTACCTTACAGTGTTGCCAATCGTCCGCCTAATATTATATTTACGTAATTTGTACTTGCAGCGCCGTAGTGTGCGTGAGCCACAGTGACGAAGGCGTGTTCAACGACAACGGTCGAAGACACAGCGGTGGAAGTTCCAACTCGGACACTCTCGGTTTTGAAGAGCTCCTTGCCGGCGACAGACTCTGTTCTAGTCTAAACGTAAGCTTCCGTGCTATATTAATGTCGCCGTTGCGGAACAGTTCGACCAATATCGATTTCTCCCTTTAGGAAAGCCTAGCGTGCTCCTGGGAAGAGAACGGCGGTCGGACTTGGGTGGATTTCATGGCTGAAGAGGATCTCCAAACCCTCCACCCCATCGTATTCCTGGAGTTGACCGCCATCATGGACAACTCCGGACTCCGAGTGGGGAAAAGCAAGCCGTACAAAAGGAAAAGAAAGGAAGGTGAGATGTTGGGCGCTTTCAAAGTGCAATGGAATCGTTTCTTAGCTTGTGAACGCGCTGAGCTTTTTTTGCTGTTTTTACAGATGGCAACCTCTTTGGAGTATCGCTTTCTACTTTGCTAGAAAGGGACAGACAACTTGTCTCTGAAGCTCACCGTGTGCCTCTAGTCTTCCAAAAAGTAATCTTAGTAAACTAGCTACAAACGTTCTGACGATTGGTCAAACGATACTAATTTCAATTGTAATTCGTACAGGTACTTGGGGAGCTCGAGAGACGATGTCTCTGGGAAGAAGGGATCCTGAGGCTGGGAGGGAACCGGCAGCGGGTGGACGCCCTGTGCGCCAAATTGGAACGCGAGTTCTACAGCCGGCCGGAAGTTGCTGACCACCTGATAGCCACAGCGGCGCCCCACGACCTCGCCACAGTTTTGAAAAAGCTGCTTCGCCAGCTGCCGCAGCCGCTTTTGACGAACCAGTTTATCAACACTTTCTACCAAGCTCATGGTAAGGTTGATGTATTTGAAGATGACATGAAATACTGGCCTGTATCCACCACGTAGCTGGAGGCTGCTCACCAGTCTGTAGGATTCGTGAGGGGCGCTCCTTTCGTTGGGGCGAAGGTTTGTGCCAGGCTTGTTGGCCAGTGGCTGGAGTCGCTTTGTCCACCAGGAGACTCACCTTTGAATTCTTCTAGTTCAGTTCGCTGTGGGCAGTCCCCGATCGCAGGACCTCACCTCATTGGGGACTTACTTAATTATCAGCTGACACTAGCCTAAGACCCTAGCTATGCATGGTGCAGCACCTTGGGGTTGACAGAGCATCTACAAGGGAGAGGGATGTCCAGGGATTAGAGCAGGTCTCTACAGCCTGACTATTGGTTTTCCGAGCTCAATTGAAGCCAGTAGGCCGCCGGTGTCCCGCTCCGTGTCTATACACTAATTAGACAAGACAGGTTTCCATCTTTTCACGCGCCCTCCTTTCATGCTCGAGGTTTGCAAAGTACCGACAGGACGTGTTTGCTTTCGGAGCAGAGGCTGCTGAATATCTGCGACACAATATCCTGGTGCAGACGTATTGTGCTGATTGGGGACTGACTGTGAACCTTGGAAAATAGAAGGTGACGGTGTTCCGACGGGGAGATAAACTTGGAGTACATGAAGCTTTCCACCTAAATGGCAGCCCAATGAAGATGGTGTCCTCCTATACGTACCTGCGGACTCAGAGGCTTACTTCTAAGTTGTACTAAGTACTTCACAGAAAGAGCCTTATGCTGCAAAGCTTCGAATTAATCAAGTCTACAGGAAGTTGTTCTGGTTATGTACTGCATCCAAGCAGTCAAATTCGCTTGAAAGGGCACTTAGGTACTTTACAAAAACTATTTTCTTGCTGCCGCACACACCCATGGGCATTTGTTATGGGCAGAATCAATATTTGCTTACTCGCTTTTGCTGGCTTGCAAGTAATCAAGGCTTTTAAAATGCCGGAATATCGATTCCCAGCCATTGTCAAGAATCATCGACAAGAAGGTTCACTGGTTTGCAACCTTTGCTGATCTTGCACGACGCCCTGGCTGTCCCTTTGATGGAAACAAGGACACCCTGGAGTCCTGGCCTGTTAGAGACAGTCCAACGCTCCTGAGAGAATATGAGGAGAGAAGCGTTGCAGTTGAGAAATCCGCTGTACCCAATGCCGCAGTGGGTGCATGCATAGAGTCCCACACCCGTTCTCCATGTATGCACGAGCAGTCCCACACTTTCCGCTGAATCGTGCATGAGTTCCACACCAGGAAATAGACTGGAAGGAGTCTGGAAGGTCAACCGGGGGTAGAGCTATCTCCTCCAAGCTCTATGAATGTAAACGAAACAGGAGAAGTTTAAAGCACAATTTGCAAGGTCAAAAGTCGCAATAATCTCAACATTTTCAACTTTTTTCGGTTTTTTGCTTATATTTCGAAAACTAAGCGTTTCTCGCAGAAACACAAAATTGAAGGAAACAAAATTTCCTACAAAATGTTTCCTATATACTACAGTTGAAGATCGAAACAATAGTACTTAAGGCCGCTGAAGCGCGCTGAAAAAGGCCACTTTTTCGCTATTTGCCATTAACTAGTAAAACCACGTTTCTCTTTATTTTATACTACTTTTTTATACTACAAATTTTTTGTCAAGTACGTAAATCTAAGTACTTGAGTTAGTCTAACTCTAAGAGGGGTCCGTAGGCCGAGAATTCTGCACTTCGCATTCTTTTTGCATCGCTGTCCGCAGTTCACGATTTCTCGTATAGGCTTTGTGCGTTACGTTTTTAATAATAATAATATGAAACCTTTATGTATCAAGGCATATATACGTAATAAATACATAGAAGCACCGGTTTCAGATCAACTCCTATCTCATTGGTTAACATCTTATGTATCCTTCTTGGCTTGTCTGGCCGGCTGGGTGCTGTGGGTTTATAGGAGGTGGTGTGAATGACGAGTCTTTTTCTCTATGGCCAAGCTTTCGGGTTATATTTAACCATCATCAGGGCTCTTCTAAAGTAGTGGACACAGTGCTTCGTTACATGTCAGGTTCCTCCGTCCCAGTCTCCAACGATACTCCAGAACGCCAGGTTAAATATTTGTTCTATCCTGAGGTGGGCCGATTTCATTATGATTGTTAGGTCGCAGTCATCGGATAGGTGGTTCTTTATTATGATGGCTATTGTCGGTTTGTTGGGGTTCAATGCACTGGTATATATGTGGGGGATGCAAAAAATTCAACGCGGAAAGTACAGAATTACAATAATTTAGCGAAAATTGTGATGGGGGAGGGGGAGGACGAACACATATTTATCTTGGCGTTTTGGCGTATGGTTGGAGACTGGGACGGAGGAACCTGACATGTCACGAAGCACTGTGTCCACTACTTTAGAAGATTCCTGATGATGGTTAAATATAACCCGAAAGCTTGGTTATAGAGAAAAAGACTCCTCATTCACACCACCTCCTATACCATAGGCCTCCCAGCCCAATACTACATTACTCTTTGTTGCATTGCTTTGTTGTAATGACTGGTACCTGTTTATAACAATTTACCTGTTGTCTATCTATTTATCTATCACTTGGTTTTAGATATTCCTGAATGCGTGAGAGCGTTGAACCTCCTCGTCCTCCTGCTTCCTCCAGAGCACCGCGCCACTCTGCATGCTCTCCTGCTATTCCTTTCGAGCATCATCAACAACAGCGTCCACAACAAAATGTCATCTCAGAACGTCGCGATGATCATGGCCCCGTCGCTGTTCCCTCCAGAGTATGTTCATTACACGTTATTTTCTCCGCTTGGAATTTTTCAGGATATTTAACGATGGCAAATTTTCAGGGTCCTCGTGGAAAAAGGAAATCTGAAAGCGGAGCTCGGCTTGGCCGTCCACTGTTGTTCTTTGACCGAGTTGATGATCAGAACTTGCGACCGGCTCTGGCTGGTTCCTGACAGTCTCGTCGCTCAGCTGAGACGAATCAACCATCACAAGGAGAACAAACCGGTATGAAATTTGAACTCTGATGGCGTTGAGTTGCCTCGACACGATGAGCTGATTGTTTTCGCTTCTGCGCAGATTTCCCGGTTGTTGGGCCGCAAGAGCCACGTGATTTCTCCGGGAGTCGTAAAAGAGTGTGACAACCTCGCCGGCTGCGCGATCCACGTCGAAGCTCCACAATTTCTCTTCGCGTCTCTGCCCATTTCCCTCGACAAGAACACCACGGCGGCACACGTCATCCTGAGGTAGGTTGCAACGCGATGACGCCTGATTTCGGTTGATTTCGATGTTTGAACCATTCGCTTGGCTTCAGGGTGGTGGAGTTGGCCAAAGACTGTCCGAGAAACACCAAAAGCACGAGAAGAGACGCTAAATCGAGAGCTCTTTCGGAGTTGGCACCAAACGGCAACCTCTCCTGCTTGCTCAGCACAGGAGACGCGGACACAGCTTTGAAAACTCATTTCCTCTACGAAATCGGCGGCAACATTGGTAATTATTCCTACTAGCATAGGAGGGGGGGGGGGGGGGGGGGGGGCTCGCCCATTTGCGCACACTTGGTCCCATTCTGAACCCTCTGGTAGTTAGAATACCGTGAATTACCTACTGAATATATCCCTACGTAGTGAGGATTAAAATCGTCTCCTCCCTGACGCCTTTCCCGGATCTGAACGGAGGGGCTTCGCCTTGCTCAGGCATTAGATGGAGAAGAAGTGAGTTATGTAAGGACAAAATCCGAAACAAGTCTTCAATAGGAAAAGTCGGGCTCAGCGAGTGAGTAATTTGGCTTGAAAGCCAACAATATCAGATCCCTTGATTAATAATTAGCAATGGAGGTGCTCCCGAATTTCGGGTTAAATCATCCTGTAGCTTGTTGTTAGAAGTCAAAAAGGGAAAAATAGATCATTTTTGTGACAAAAAGTATTTTCACGTAGTTTATAATCATCTTAAGTAATTCTGGCCGATTCAAAACCGGCTGTGACGTCACCTACGGCGGTTCCGGTTTCCAATCAAAGACACCAAAGTGCAGGTCGATTTTGGTTTATTATTCTTGGAATAATACACCTATGTTTTAGCGACGGGGGTCGACGACTCCGATCGGGCTCAAAATTTGACATTATCTGTTTCAAGAGGTCTACATTCTAAATCCGAAATGTCCGTCCGCCGTCCAGGCCGTTTTGGGGAGGAATTTTTTAAAAAATCTGAAATTTTGACAAAATACTTGGTTTACCATCTAGTTGTGCCCGCAAGGTTTTCAGTCCGATCGCCCAAACCCGTGGGGCGCTATGGGGCTATAATGGAGCTACGGGAGGGGTTTTTGAAGGCTTTTAGCTATGGGATCAAGGCAGGTGTCGTTTTCGAAGTATTTTTGGACGTAGAATCCATTTTTGGGGTCCCGGAACGATCCGATTTCACTGTCGCGATCTTTAGGGCTTTCATGGGGTTAAAAATGGGATTTTTGAAGGATCCCAGGAGGTTAAATATTTTTTGAGTAAAGAATAAAGAATTTTTGAAAAAACAATTTTTTTGAGAAAAAAATCCAAAACTTTTTTTTTTAATTTTTTCATTGACAGAATTTAATTTCTGCACAAGTAACGTATATCAAAGAATAATAAACCCTTGTGTAAAATTTGCAGCGTTTTTCTTCTATTTTCGATTTTTTCTTGGTGTT
This sequence comes from Pilophorus perplexus, assembly GCA_955831195.1. Lineage (NCBI taxonomy): Eukaryota > Metazoa > Arthropoda > Insecta > Hemiptera > Miridae > Pilophorus > Pilophorus perplexus. Next base: position 4,550,470 of record OY037010.1, on the reverse strand, counting down.
TTGGCTCTAGTGACACTGGAGTTACGCGAAAATGGCCGTGTTCGCTTTGTTGTGAATGTGATCGTGCTTATTGACTCAACTTATTTGTGATATAAATTAATTTATTCCACTGACCGATTCTTCAGTTTTTAGTTTTGTAATGGTGGCCAGCTCGTTGACCAATAGGAGCTGACCTCGGGTTTCCGCCGGAATTCAAATAGCAATTTTTCCATAAATTTTATAAATTCATAAGAGCTTGCAGTTTGTGTTTAAACCCCAGTTTTAGTATTATTTGGACGCCTTCTATCGACTAAAAAAAAAAAAAAAAATCCATTCATAATTCTCCTCGTTCTCCTCCTTCTCGTGTTGGAGCTCCAATATAATAGATTTTCCTCTGCTTAGGACGTTTAAGCCTAGTAGCACTCAATTAGACATTTTAGCCTCCGATGGGCATGCAAAACTTGAAAAAGGACATAGAACAAATCGATTATCGAAGCCTTTCCCGTGGACATTCTGGCTTAGTTCAAAAGATGAGCCTGATTGAGAGCTTCAACACTGCGTCCTCATCGCAAAAAGTGCAAAAATGGACATAAGACGTTCTTGCTAAGGAGAGCAGCCGGCACTGCTAGATGAAACTTCCCCACGTTGCCACCCCCACCACACACAAAAAAATAACTACCGCCTTATTGAGCACGTCTCGTCCTGCAGGTCAGAGGAGGTTGGAGCCCGCCGCCCAACTCTGGGCCGTCTACCAGAGCAACCCTCGGGCCAAATGGGTGATCCGGTGCGACCATCGGAACGGAGGCAGCCACCGTCTCGTCTACCGTCAGTGACCGTTTCAACCTTTCCAGCCCCCAACGTGGTACCCGGTTACCGAACCTCCACCGATCATCGAACGAATCAACATTACGAATTCTACCGCGATGTATCCGTCCCCTGTACGTAGGAATTTCGTTCAATTAGGTATTTATTTTATCGTTTGTTTTTTTTATCGAGCTTTATTTTCGCCGTTTTGCATGAAAAGACGACATCAAGAGAACTCTGAAAACAATAACGCTTACAAAGCGTGACGAATTTCTTTTTAAATACACTTACGCTGTTCACGTCATTCGTTCCTCTAAAGTGCCATCAGGGATGAAACGCTCATTTAGAAAGGCCCGATTTCATTAAATAAAGCATTCGACGCAAAATCAATACCATAAGTAGTATTTTTTTCATGCTTGAAGACCTCATGAAATGAATCGTTTTGTCTTGTAGTATTTTATCTTGTATTTTTTGTAGTGAAAATCAAATATTCCTTTTGTTCTTCGTCTAGTTCGTTAACCCAAACCGAACAAGTAGTTTGAGCTGTACGACGATTTCCACGTTTATTAATTTGATTTTGAATGTTGGGACTGTAGATTACTTCAGAACAAATCCAACGTTTGTAATTGTCTACGTATTTTGTTGTTGTGAATTTCATTTTTGTAGGTTTAAGATTTTGGTTTGCGCTTTACGTTTCTAATACCCTCAACACGAACATTGTAACTTCCCCTTGTGTTTTTACCATTTTTTTTGCCTTTTTTGCGAGGAAAAGGATTTTGTACATATTTATTTCTTGTTTATGATTAATGAGTTTATAGAGTTTACCACTGTGAAATTTCCAATTGTAAAATATAATTTGTTGATGATCTGTGAGGGGTTTGTTTTAATAGCCCCCACTTTTGGTTTATTATTATTGGAATAATACACTCATGTAATCGCGACGGAAGTCGACGACTCGGATTGGCCTCAAAATTGGACATCATCCGTTTCAAGAGGTCTACATTCCAAAAACGAAATGTCCGTACACCGCAGTGTTTTTTTTTTTTTTTTTCGCCAATCTAGCTGGACAAAACTCTAATCATACAATAATATAAAATTGTGTTGGCCGACGTGTGGTAGCCGTGTGGTTTGTTGGTACGGGATAACGCGTTCCCGAGTGAGTTTTTTCACTTTCCGCTCGCTGGCCGTTTAGGGGGTCGAAAAAATTACGAAAAAATACGAGCCGTATAGATCAGAACTGGAGGAAGACGTCGGTCAAATCGAAAATCCGAAATTCGCCCGGGAAATTCGTCGAAAAATCGTCTTTCTCGCGTTTGTCCCACGTTTTTTCGGGTTCAAAAATACCCAGTAAGGAGCCATTTTTTGGGTATGGTATCCGCGAACCAAATGCGCGCCAAAATATGGCCAATCCGATTCCGAAGTCGGATTTAAAAAAAACCGAGGGGGAGGGGGCGATTTCACGGTGAGAAGACAATTGGATCGTTTTAATTCGCGCGGGGCCAGGGAAAATTCGTCGAAAAATCGTCTTTCTCCCGTTTGTCCTACGTTTTCCACTTTCAACTCGCGCCAAAGCCCGTTTAAGGGGTCGAAAAAATTACGAAAAAATACCAGCCGTATAGATCAGACCTGGAGGAAGACGTCGGTCAAATCGTAATTCGGAAATTCGCCCGGGAAATTCGCCGGAAATTCGTCGAAAAATCGTCTTTCTCGCGTTTGTCCCACGTTTTTTCGGGTTCAAAAATACCCAGTAAGGAGCCATTTTTTGGGTATGGTACCCGCGAGCCAAATGCGCGCCAAAATATGGCCAATCCGATTCCGAAGTCGGATTTCAAAAAAACCGAGGGGGAGGGGGCGATTTCACGGTGAGAAGACAATTGGATCGTTTTAATTCGCGCGGGGCCAGGGATCTTAGAAAACGGAGGGTCCAGGGACCTTTGATAGATGGAGAGGCGGGGAAACTGGTCGGCCGAGTATACAAGTGATTTCACTAGCACTCTGACAGGGGGGCCTTACTTCGCCTTAAAAATTCGATTTAAAAAAAACCGAGGGGGAGGGGGCGATTTCACGGTGAGAAGACAATTGGATCGTTTTAATTCGCGCGGGGCCAGGGATCTTAGAAAACGGAGGGTCCAGGGAGACCCTCGCCGAGCGAGGCGAGACCCCCCTGTCCGATTAAGCGCTCGGCCGAGCAGAGCGAGGCCTTATGTCTGAGTAGGGGTTTGAACGTGTCCATCGATGCTACGCACCCCACAGGCGGCAATACACCCCACAGGCGGCAATACACCCCACTAGGGGAGCGAGCGAAGCGAGCCAGAGAGACTAGTTACAAGATAAAAAATTCGTTCCAACGCTGAAAATATGTTGGCTGTAAAATTTACAGGAACCTAGTAATAATATTAAGTATGTAGTAGGTAATAGTAATCATATTAAATACTATTAAATTTTAATATGAGATGGTTAGGGTGAGAAATGACTCATCTGCTGAGTACTAAATTGTTTCAGGTGAATATCAGTTCAACTGTTCCCAAGTTACCCTGGGCTGTACAAGAGTATAACTGCTCGAAACCGGTCCCCACGCTACAATTGTTTATTTAAATAAACAATTTAGTACTCAGCAGAGGAGTCATTTCTCACCCTAACCACCTCATTGGATTAGACCTCTGCACCGTCGGAAAACAACCACACCATATTTAATATGATTACTAGGTTCCAGAGTCGATTGAAGCCATTCTCAGACCACAAAGATGCTTGAATAAGCTATAAAATAACGATTTTTCTGTAGAAATTCCTCATTGATATTATTTCACTGCAATCTCTTGTCATACAAATTGTCAGTCTAAATGTTATTAAATGAATTTTTGGATGGTGTTGGTCATGTCGTGACCAACCATCACCATCCAAACCCCGACCATCGTGACACTTCTCATAGCCGTAACGCTTATCAATTCATTAAAACGTTCACACCTTTTTATCCCCGCACTTTCCACCACGTCAAAACACGCAAAAATGCGAAAACATTCAACTCCGAAACGTTGTATCTCGTAAATCTGCAGGTTCCTGCAGCTCATTTTGGTCCAGTCCCATCCAGAAATAACTCACGTTTAACGTGGTGAAAAGATCCGGTTGAACCGAGGTGGACCTCAGAATTGCAGTCCAATAACTAGCTCTAATGACGTTTTTCGTTTAAAAAACGTGAATACTTCAAAAATAATATTTTTGTAAATTCCATTTTGTAATATCGTAAATTCTAAAAATCTCATAGAACCAAAATTTTTTAATGAGTTGGTACTCGTATAATGTACTTCACTTGAAAAATTGTCGGAAGACCCTAGGCGAAGCGGCCGGTGAATCCTGCAGTTGAATGAAGATGTTAATACGATCGGCTGTAGCCAGACGATGAGTGGGGTTTCATCTCCTGTTAACAATGCACGATATGACACGATTCTGTGCCTTCTGAGCTTTTTCTCTTTTGTTTCTTACCTTGCCAACTATCTATGAAGAGACTCCAATAGTTATTTCGAAGAAGAAAAGAACTTTTGAAGTGTAAACTTCTATAGGCGCACCGCGTCGAAAACTTTGGCGGGGTGTGAATACGATTCTCCCGTCAAGTCACGCTTTAGTATATATATGTTACAGGCCAAACCCGATTTTAGGCCACACTAGTCTGTCCTAGGCCAAAGTGGTTCTTCCTAAAACTACCAGGCCAATGTAGTTTGGACTAGGACAAACTAGTGTGGCGCCGTCAGTGCTAGGATATTCTGGTTTAGACTAGGCCAAACTAGATTGGCCCGACCCCTTTCAGGCCAAACTTTTATTCATCTAGAAGTATGTTGGGAAGGAGAAAAATTCAATTTAGGGTTCATAATAAATGACAAAACAAGTTGCTAAATGAGATGTAATTACTTCTGCAAATGTTACGGGGATAGAAAATTCAAATACGATCAAGGTAGAGTCTTTAATTATCGTTAACTCTTGGTTCGATCACAAACATTGCTTTGGGGAATGCTGAATGATACGAACGGTTTTTCATAAACTGGACATATCCTGGACCTTCAGCCCATTTTGAACACGAGTTAAGGTCGATCCAAATATTTCAGTGATATCAGTGAATCCGTGGCCATCCGTGCTTCGTGCCCTTCAATGGTATCAATTGAAGGGCATTGATGATAAATTTTCCACACACCGGCGTTATATGCCGCACGGAACACTGATGGCCACGGATTCACTGATATCACTGAAATGTATGGATCGACCTATATCCTTCATCCACATGAAGGATAAAGCATGTTTTCTATGTCTTGATTTGCTCGTTCAACAGAGCCTTGACTCCGACTGTGCCTTGGCTTTCCATGAACTATCTTTGACACTTAAAACTCAATCGTTCACATCTCCTTACGTGATAACGTGAACTTACACTTTATAATAACAGTTCGTCCTAAAACGCAACCGGCCGCACTAGTTTGTCCTAGGCCTAACTAGTTTTCCCTAAACACGTCAGGCCAAACTAGTTTGGACGAGGCCAAATTGGTTTCGCCCGAAAGTGTAAGGACATTCTAGTTTGGCCTAGGCCAAACCAGTTTGACCTGAAAATCGAGTTTGGCCTGTAACATATACACTTCTCCCGAGATGGGTTGGAGCTCGAATCGCGGGGCGGGCGTCCCCCCGCTCAACCTTCACCGTCCAAACCTTCTCCCACAGCCATCCCAGCACATCCGACTCAGGCGAGGAGATTCATTTGAAAATAAACCTTCTGCGTGCTAGCATCAATACATGTATATACAACCATGTTAATACATGTACCATGATTTACACAAATCACACCCATTTACACAATCATGATCACACCCACAGGCGGCAATTCACCCAATAAATTTAGCGCATTGAGCGACTGTCACTTGGTGGTGATGCCCGATACAGTGGTTGGCCGAGCGAAAATCGTCATAGAAGTTTACACTTCTCCCGTGTCGTCTTTAGCACACCCGGTTTTTTTTTTTTTTTTAACTTATGTCCAGCTAGATTGACGAAAAAAACACTGAGTACGCCCCACAGTGGGGTGAAATTCCCGATTTTGGGGAAAAAAAAACCCCTAATTAGTTACCAAATTTGTGCGTAGTTTCACCGTGGAAACCCATATTCACAGCCCTGAAAGAGTTTTATTGGCAAATAACATAATATCCCACAACACTAAGTCTTAATCTATGGCAATTTTTCACAATTTTGTGCTAAAAATCACTATTGCGCTTAAAAAAGAAGTTCTTGTGTTAGTATACTTAATATGACATAGCTCCAGCTCATCAAGAGTATGTGTTCGACCTGCCGGATCATTGCAGAGAACATAATAGTACGGGAGTGGTTGATTTAAGCTAGTTTCACACTCGCACAGGTAGAACAACTAGCTTAAAACAATCACCCTTACAAGTGAACCGAGTTTTATTGAAATACTCCGATGAAAAGGAGTTTTGGCATTCGGGTGGATTTTGCACCTCTCTGCGCCGTCCGGGCCGTTTTGGGCGGCAGGATTTTTTTTTTTTTTTTAAATCTGAAAATTCGACAAAATACTCGATTTACCATCTAGTTGTGCTAGCTAGGTTTTCAGCCCGATCGCCCAACCCCGTGGGCCGCTATGGGACTAAAATTGGGCTACGGGGGGGGGAGGGGGAGGTTTTCGGCTATGGGGTCGAGTTACGTGTCGTTTTCGAAGTATTTTTGAACGTAGAATCCATATTTGGGGGTCCCGGAACGATCCGATTTCACTGTGGGGATCTATGGGGCTTTTATCAGGCTTCAAATGGGATTTTTGAAGGATCTCAGGAGGTCGAATAAGCTGCCGTTTTCCGAGTGATTTTGGGCGCAAAATCCGTTTTTTCGAGGTCCCACATCTGTCCAAACGTTGTGCAGATTTTTTTTTTTTTTTTTTTTTTTTTTTTTTTTTCATAAAATTTATTTAATATTTTAATATTTATTAGAGAGTTCCTAAAGCCACTTTTTGCCTAACGGTGATGAGTTACGGTCGACGTAACTCGAGATTTCGCGCATGCGCAGAAATAACGGTGATAACATACGTCCTTATGCCTAACGTCGAACGTTATTGCCATAAAGTTACGGCAATAAACTTACGGTCTTAAGGATACCGCCGTTAATTTCGAGCAATAGAACGTAAATAGCGGCACTTTAAATTTAGCGTGACTTTTGATAAGACCGTATCTCTGTTACGGTCTTATGTGAAGTTAGCTTTTCTTTGATTCTCCCTAGACAAATCCCTTACGGTGATAAAAATTAACGGTCGACGTAACTCGGATGTTTCTTTAGGAACTCTCTAATTTCGAGCAATAGAACGTAAATAGCGGCACTTAAAATTTAGCGTGACTTTTGATAAGACCCTATCTCTGTTACGGTCTTATGTGAAGTTAGCTTTTCTTTGATTCTCCCTAGACAAATACCTTACGGCGATAAAAATTAACGGTCGACGTATCTCGGATGTTTCTTTAGAAACTCTCTAATATTTAATATTTTCTTTAATGACGCAGAATTAATTCAATTATATTAGACTGGTGAAAGACGAATTGCGACACATGATTTCTGCCCATACCTGGACTTATTATAAGAATAATACCTGGGCAGTCTCGAAGACCCTAAGCTGTCAACGGGCTAATCCGATTTGACGAAGGCGAGCTGTTTATGACCTCTGCCAGAACCTCCTCAAGTGGTCAATACTCAATGGCTACCTTAATTCAAGTGAGAAGGCCCAGCCTTCAAGGCCGGCTGTCCGGAGTCCAGGATTGAGGGATACTAAATTGCAGTAAAATAAAACTCTTGACTTAGGTATAGGTCATCACCAAAATTTAATTACTTATATTATAATGGAATAATACACCTATGTTTTCGGGGGTCGACGACTCCGATCCGTCTCAAAATTTGACATTATCCTTCCAGCGTCCGGGCCTTTTGGGATGTAGAAATTTTTCGTTATACCTCCCTAACCACCTCTAACCATCTCTAACCATCCCAAACCATCCCAAACCCCCCTAACCATCCCTAACCATCTCTAACCATCCCAAACCCCCCTAACCATCCCTAACCATCCCAAACCCCTCTAACCATCCCAAACCCCCCCTAACCATCCCAAACCCCTCTAACCATCTCTAACCATCACTAACCATCCCAAACCACCCCTGACCATCCCTAACCTGGATAAGTGTATTTCATCATCGAGAACACGAATATTCGCAAATTTGTTCTGCGAATATTCGTATTTATACGTCCGAAAATACGAATACTCGTATTTACAGTTGAGAATGCGAATAAATTCGTATTCGTATTCGCAGGTTGGGCATGCTTTGACATTAATTTGACATTAATATATAACTAATATATTAAGTATGTTAGTGGAAGAATCGCTAGTAGTCTCGTTTTCACCCCTATAGGCCTACTCATAATATAGCTTTGCTTCGTGTAGTGGGCCTTGCTTATTGAGTGTCTCAAAGGGCTATCTCAGGTACTCGGAACGGTAATTTTTACGACCGTGCTAATGACGACTTCGAGTTCGAAGCGTAATCTGACCCTTCGTGGGTCCGACCTAGGGAACCCCGAAAATTATGTGTCGCAATTCGTCCCAAGCCATTAGACCTCTGCACCTTCAGCAAACCCCCCACATAGCAACCACATCTCGACAGGTGGTGAGCTACCAGGCAGACTACCCCCAATACTGAAACTTGCTTATCTTTGATCGGGAACAAAATTTGGTTTAATCTACTACTCATCGAGTCTGTAATCTTCCTGTTGGGCTCGCTGTTGGACGGTACGAAATGGACCGAGGAGACACCGCCTCGTTCAAAGCCAAGCTCCTCAACGCTCAAACCAACCACAACAAAGGCCAGAGAAGCGTGACGCTCAAGAAATGCCTGATAGCCGACAGGGACACCAACCCGATCAAAACGCCCAAATTTATCGTCGTCTTGGACTCGGTGATAATGGCCGTCAGATCTCTCATCCAGTACAATGAGAGGTTCTCTCTAATCCAACGGTGAGTTTCGCCCCAATTTTGATACCGCCGTATCTCTCCTTTATGTACAAAGTGGATTGGAGTGGTTACACAGAAGTTCTTCTGAATGAAAAACAAAACTAATATGATGACCATTCATTGCTCAAAAACGATTAAGTCTCAGAAATGTAGATAATGTTTCAGTCTCAATAACTTAATGATAATTAATTATCATCATCGCTACGTTATTGAGTATGTAGGTACCTACCCACGTAATAATTATGATTATCACTCAGAAGGGATACGCAATCTCTTCTGAATTAAACAAAGCATTACTACCAAATGAATGTTTTGTATTTCTCCGACAGCTCCAACCTAATCCGCACAGCGAATGTAGACTTTTTTCCAATCATTTGCTTGCCGATCAGTAGATTTTTTTAGTGCCATAAAACGGCATTTTGTGTCGTGGGCTGGAAGAACGCCTCACCTTCAATGTTGACTACCTTTTCACAAAGTGGTTGTTTGCCGATGGTGCAGAGGTCTAATCCAATGAGTTTGGTTAGGGAGAGAGAACGACTCCTCTGCTGAATACTAAGTCACTCTGGGCTGTAGATGAGCTTAGTTGCTCGAAACCGATCCCCACGCTATAATTGTTTACCTGAATAAACAATTTAGTATTCAGCAGAGGAGTCGTTCTCTCTCCCTAACCAAACTCATTGACTACCTTTTGTTTTCCCCCATTTTTCAACGTCCTCTTTTCAACGGTGAACTCGGAATTTCAAAGAGGTAAGAAAGAGGAAGTTAAGGAGATACGCCTCATATCTGCTATAAATTCAAATTTGAAGGTTAAATACCTGTCGGGCTGGTTTTCTTGATCTTGATCGCTGTATCTCTGGTCGACTGTCGACCAGCCCGACAATACCTAAATGAAGGTAAATCCCTAAATAAATAAAACTTTAATCTTCAAACCAGACATTCACTAGGTGAACTACCAATAAATTTTAATGTTTGTAAAACGCCTCAAACCGTTGGTTACTGGCTCTAATGTTGAATGAAAAAAGCTGTACTTGTTACACAAGGGTTTACTACCTATTCTTCGATATAAATTGTGCAAAAATTAATTCTGTATTAAATACTAGCTGGGACACCCGGTCTTCGCCCGGTCCGTAGTGAACACGAACCAAAACTGAATGTTTCAACAGGAGATATTTTAGCAGTGTACGGATTTTTAACATTTCCCGTCATTTGAATCGTCTCTTGTACTCTCAGAAGGGCTCCCTCTCACATTTCAACGTCCAAGAGTGAACGGGAGAGATTTTAGCTCACTCAGCTGATCAGGAGAATTCCCGTCATTTGAATCTTCTCTAGTTGTCCTACAACGGCTTCTTCTCAAATTTCAACGTCCAAGGGTGAACGGGAGAGACTTTAGCTCACTCAGCTGTTCAGGAGAATTCCCCTTATTTGAATCATCTCTTGTAGGTACTCCCAGAAGGGCTCCCTTTAAAATTTCACCGTCCAAGGGTTAACGGGAGAGATTTTAGCTCACTCAGCTGATCAGGAGAAATCCATCATTAGGATCTTCTCTTGTACTCCCAGAAGGGCTCCCTGTAACATTTCTACGACCAAGGGTAACAGGAGAGATTTAGCTCACTCAGCTGATCAGGAGAATTCCCGTAATTATACCTCTCTCGTACCCACCTATCAAACCCGTTCATTCCTCATGCAAACACCCGCAGCAACCCGTCAACTTAATTTTTCATAGTAACAACGCTTGTTGGTTGCAGCCCATAGCAACCCATCAAATCAAAATGAAATTACCCAGTACCTATTAAACAAATCGATGGCTCGCAAAAAATACTCGCACCCGCCTACCGACGATCTTCGAATAACTTGCGAACGGGTCATCGCACAGAAATCGTTTTGTACTCGTTGAAATCATCGCGAAAAGCTCGTTTTAACAGACGTAGTTTCGTTCTAAACCGACGCCAAAATTTGTACCGGGTTTCGGAGTTTCGAAAATTTTCCTAGCGATCCCGAGTAACGACGCTATTTGACCCGTCTCTCGTCGCGAAGGAAAGCTTCGTTCGCGATGAAGGAAGAGTTTGATCATCAGTTTTCATCTTTTAAACCTTCTCTGAACTTCCACAAATAATTCAAGACCAAAATTACCCAAATCGGTCCAGCCGTTCTCGAGTTTTAGCGAGACTAACGAACAGCGATTCATTTTTATATAATACTAGCTGGGACACCCACCCGTGCTTCGCACGAAATATCACATTCCCGTCCATCCCCGATGCAAACACCCTTAGCAACCCGTCGACTTGTAATTTTCTTAGCCCGTTTCTCGTTGCGAAGTATCAAATTCTCGTCTATCACCCCAGCCCATAGCATAAGCAGCCCATAGCAACCCATCAACTCAACAATGAAATTACCTATCAAACTAATCGAAGGCTCGCAAAAAATGCTCGTACCCACCAACCGACGATCTCTGAATAACTTGCGAACGGGTTATCGCACAGAAATCGTTTTGCAGTCGTTGAAATCAGAGTGAAAAGCTCGTTTTAACCGACGTAGTTTCGTTCAAACCCGACGCCAAAAGTTGTACCGGGTTTCGGCGTTTCGAAAATTTTCCTAGCAATCCCTAGAAACGACGCTATTTGACGCGGCTTTTCGTCGCGAAGGAAAGTTCCGTTCGCGATGAAGGAATAGAGTTCACGAAATCTAACATAGCCTATTATCTAAGTCGGAACACGCGGGTCAATTTGCGCCCACCCACTGCTAAATTGGTTCAGCCGTTCGGCAGTTTACTGGGCACATACATACATACATACATACATACATACAGAAAGAGAATTTTATATATTAGTATAGATAGATATAAAAATTTGGTAAATTTTTAACGCAAACTTTTTTTTTGTATACCTACCTAGTTATATGATGGAAGTGGGACCCCCAAAAATGTATTACTAATCGCATCCCAAATTACTAGCTAACTCGACCCCATTGAAAATCTTCAAAAACCCCTCCCGTAGTTCCTTTTTTAACCCCACAGAGCCCCACGGGTTAGGGAGATCGGGCTGAAAACCTTGCGGGCACAACTAGATGGTAAACCAACTATCTTGTCAAAATTTCAAATTAAAAAAAAACTCCTACTTCCCAAATAGGCCCAGACGGCGGATGAAAATTTCATTTTTGGAATCTACGCGTCATAAACAGGCCGACGTATCGCCTGGTAAGAGCAGAACTGACAAGAAAAATAGTGAATTTCGAGAAAATCGACTTTGAAGTTACGTCAAAACTTTCATCTGAAATATTATGTGTATTATTCTGATACATATTAATAAACCAAAATGTAGCCGTAGTTATCACTTGGAAGGGATAACATGACAATCACTTCTGAATGAAACAAGGCATTACTACAATATGAATTTTACCCGACAGTGATACAATACTTTTACGTTTACTTGGGATCGGTGCAAATTCCGTATTTTTCCCGAAAATAAGTTAAAGACGGTTTCTTATAGATTGTGGCTAGCCGACATGACGGTAATCTCTCTTTTCACCCCGAACATGTGTGTGTGTTACCTTTGGGCGTTTGGCTCAGTCTTCTGACTCGATTGCGCTTAGAATCTTGAAATTGACTACAAATCCACATTCTACAATTCAAAAGGCGTGAAGTACACATTTTAACATTTTGGTTTATTATTCTTGGAATAATGTTTTCGCGACGGACATGGGCGTAGACAGGGTGGGGCAGGGGGGGGGGCCTCGGCCCCCCCCTAGACTTTTGGGAACAACAATAAACTGTGCTGGACTTGATAGAAACAGCAGAATTGAATGTGTAGGTATTAGGGCGTGGAAAGGTATTATTGGAATTTGGAAACACTAGCACTCTGACAGGGGACCTCGCTTCGCTCGGCCGACCACTTTCTTGGGCATTAGTCTCTTGTAATTAAGGAGGGCTCGCCCACTGCAGGGCTGTCCCTCTCCCGTTTGCTTGCAGACGGCAGGTTTCACGAAGGGGGGTCTGTACAGTCCCAGATGTGGAGCCCCACCACAAGGGCAGGTACTTGTTTGCCTGAGCACCAAAAGTGAGGCCTAGTGTTCTTAGCACACTCTCCTAGCCTGACGGGCTGGTACCGCGTTTCCCTCCACTTTAGGGAGAGATACTATCACCACGAACAACTTCGATTCCAACACCAACCGAGGGGGATGGCCAGTAGCACTTCACGATTGGACTCTCTTGGGCAGGGGGCTTCGCTTCGCTCGCCCATGTGAATAATAGTGAGTTAGTATTGAAATTTGGATCTCCAGGTAGGATACAGAGGAAACGCGGACTCAATCGGACTGTAAACAACGAAGATAGGAGGAGTTGCGCGGATTTGCGCGCGTCAGAAATGTCGCTCAATGCGCTTATTGGACGTAAAAATGGCCGGGGAATCCGAATTCCCAAAAAAAAAAAAGTTCCGATTTAAAATAAGAAAGTTGGGTGCAAATGCGCCGATTTGCGAGCATAATATGCTTAATATATGTATAATATTATTGGAATAATTATTATACACCTATGAAATCGCGAAGGAGGTTGAAAATTCAGATCGGTCTCAAAATTTGGCATTATACGTTTCAAGATTCCTCGTTCCTTTTCTCCTTCGAAACGACAGTTTCAACACGCCTCTTTCAAGAATGCAACGGATCGCCAACTCATTGCAGGATTGTGATTGACATCGACTAGTCACTGCCTTCTTTTAAAAGGCTCTCGACAGACTTTTTCATGGGTGAATTATTAAATGATTAATAACTTTTAATTTACGTTGTTTTTCTTTCTATCGAGCTGTTGACTAACTCAAGTGTATTTTTTTCATTTTGATATTATTTATCACTATTCTTTGCATTGGAATTATTTTCCGTAATAAACACACAAAAAAGTCTACGTTCCAAAATCGAAACGCCGTACTCCGCGCCGTCTGGGCCGTTTTTGGGCAGCAGGATTTTTTTTTTTTTTTTTTTTCAATCTGAAAATTTGACAGAATAGGTAGGTACTCGGTATACCATTTAGTTGGGCCCGCAAGGTTTTCAGCCCGATCGCCTGAACCCTTGGGGCTAAAAAGGGCTACGGGAGGTTTTTTTATGGTTTCGGCTATTGGGTCGAGTTAGTTGTCGTTTTCGAAGTAGTTTTGGACGTAGAATCCTTTTTCGGGGTTCATAGAACGATAAGATTTCTCCGGGGGGATCTATTGGGCTCTAATGGGGCTACAAATGGAATTTTTGGAGGATCCCAGGAGGTCAAATATTTTCCGAGTACTTTGGACGCATAGGTAATCCATATTTCGAGGCACTACTTCTGTTCAAACAATGTAAAAAAAAAATTTTATTTAATTTTTACTGCCTCAGAATTAATTTTTGCACAAGTAACCTATATCAAAGAATAATAAACCCTTGTGTAAAATTTGGAGCGTTTATATATATATATATGTAAAATAGCGCTTGGGGGGGTTTGGCCCCCACCTTGGCTAAATCCTGCCTACGCCCATGGCGACGGAGGTCAACGAGTCCGATCGGCCTCAAATTTTGACATTTTCCGTTTCAAGAGGCGCCGTCCGGGCAATTTAGGTACTCGGTTTACCATCTAGTTGTGCCCGCAAGGTTTTCAGTCCGATCGCCCAAACCCGTGGGGCGCTATGGGGCTAAAATGGGGCTACGAGAGGGGGTTTTTTGAAGGCTTTCAGCTATGGGATCGAGTTAAGTGTCGTTTTCGAGGTATTTTTGGACGTAGAATACATTTTTAGGGGTCCCGCAACGATCCGATTTCACTGTTGCGATCTACTGGGCTTTCATGGGGCTACAAATGATGGACCTCAGGAGGTCAAATATTTTTCATATAAAAATCCAAAAACAAAAATTTTTTTTGAAATATAAAAATCAAAAAAAAAATTTTAATTTTTTCATTGACAGAATTAAATTTCTGCACAAGTGATCTATATCAATGAATAATCAACCCGTGTGTAAAATTTGCAGCGTTTTTTATGAGGCCCACGTGAGGGAGTAATATCATTTTCCGCAGTAAAAATGCTCTCCTAACAAGTTTCGAAAAGTTGAAGTAATCCCCCTTTTCCCCCTACGGTCTAAGTAGAAGTCACAATTGACGTTGAATTGACGCGCAGGTATCTGAAGCCCTTCCAGTACGATCCGAAGAAGAAGACGAATGAATATCTCGTCGAAAAAACCACAGAGGACATCGTCTTGAAATGTCTGAAAGGCAGCGGAGTCGTTTGTTACGCCTACAGCGCCGCCAGCAACAAAGTCATACAGGTTGGCCACCACACGACTTTGGTGTTAACGTTCGAGAATTTACTAGTTTGGATCAGAAATATTTCGCTGTCAGACACAAATCACCAATTCTTAGTAGGTAAGTTTGTTCATAGCTCAATGATGACCATTCGTCGGAAAGATACTTGGTCGCATTTCACCCAATGGAGGGCCACAGGGACACTTTGGTCGTCGGATTCATATTCACCATTCTCAAGTAATGCACATTAAATGAACATTTTGTTTAAAAACTGCGAGAAATTAACCAAAAACAAATTTTTTTTTATTTTTATTTTTTTTTCAGGCAGAGTGAGTTGACGTCAAGGAGCCTGTTCAGGTCCGGGAATGAGATCATTGTGGCGGGGTTTGTACT
This sequence comes from Pilophorus perplexus, assembly GCA_955831195.1. Classification (NCBI taxonomy): domain Eukaryota; kingdom Metazoa; phylum Arthropoda; class Insecta; order Hemiptera; family Miridae; genus Pilophorus; species Pilophorus perplexus. The sequence goes on along the minus strand of OY037010.1, from coordinate 4,535,027 downwards.
TTTCGGGGCCTGCGTCGAGCTTTTCATCACCGTAGGCGGCCACAACTTGCAAGAATTTATTTACGACTCGGTAAATTTCCAAATGTCACGATTTCAATGACTAAGGAAGCAAAAACTGGGCGGTAGAACGTGACAGTACACGTTTTAAGGCCATTGGGGGTGGAGTAATACTGTGCAAGAGACACAAAGAGAATACACACTTCGTTTGGTATGATATAGTTGAAAGACTTAATGACAAAACGTGGAAGAAAGCTCTGTACCGTAAACGATTTCAGGTTATTGGAGAGTTCATAGCGCACAATTTGGACGCTAAGATTCCCGTAAAGGGCAAATTCTACTGTGTTGATGAAGCTCAAAGTGAGATGTGGGACCAACCAACGCACGAATTCGTCAGTTCAAAGAAAAACCCAAAGGTGCGCTACCACAACACTCTACGCCTGAAATAAAATTCATCCTTCACGCTCTGTTCGTCCTACAGATTGGACCGCCGAAGCAGTTTTGTTTCACAGGCAGCATTTGCACGGATCTATTCATCTGCCTGAAGGAAGGCGGGATCCTGATGTACCCCAAGACACTCCGACATCCTAATGGAACAGTAAGTTCAATACGCGTATGTACACATGATATCTACTCGCAGGCAGGAGAGATTGAATAACCAAGAGAGCGGTGTTTCAAGAGCGGATGAGCGTTGCCGACCATGCTGAGGGCTTCTGCAAGAGCCATAGCAGCCTACTCAAAGGTAGCGCATCTTGTAAACTGGGGTCTAAGGTCGAGCGACCTCCTGTGACAGCCCCCTGTACGCTGCCTGGGGGGCTTTGACTCCTGAATAAAACTGATCTTAGGAGACTGAGATCGGCGCAGTGGATGGCACTCATCAGGGTGTTCGATCATACGCGACAGTCTCAACCATAATCCAGTCACCAGGTCGGAAAAAAGGGGGGTACCTTGTAAATATTGCAGTCAAAACGAAACTTTGGGGATTTGTTTGTGGTCGGTTACTAATGTTAAAACCACATTTTGCACTCTGAATTTCCTTGTGCTATTTTGGGGGTGGCCAAAAAGCCACGAAATTCTCGCACGTTTTCGTTTTTTGCAAATTACGTGAAAACGTAAGCACCACACGACAAAAGTCGCGACACAAAATTTAAAGATTATTAAATTTTGCGTCGATTGCATTGCCTATACGTCAAAATCGGTCCAGCCGTTTTGCCGCTGTGGACCGTAAAAAAAGGGTGATTTTTTTGCAAATTTCCCCATTTTGGTTTATTATTCTTGGAATAATACACCAGTGTAATCGCGACGGAGGTCGACGACTCCGATCGGCCTCAAAATTTGACATTACAATTGTAATGTCCGTCCGCCGTACGTTTTGGTTAGTAGGAATTTTTTTTAATCTGAAATTTTGACAAAATAGGTACTCGGTTTACCATCTAGTTGTGTCAGCAAGATTTTCAGCCCGATCGCTCAAACCCGTGGGGCGCTATGGGGCTAAAATGGGGCTACGGGAGGTTTTTTTTAAAGACTTTTGGCTGTGGGATCGAGTTAGGTGTCGTTTTCGAAGTATTTTTGGACGTAGAATCCATGTTTTGGGGTTCCGGAACGATACGATTTCACTGTGGGGATCTATAGGGCTTTCATGGTGCTACAAATGGGATTTTTGAAGGATCCCAGGGGGGTCAAATAGGTATTTTTCGAGTAAAAAGCAAAACATGTTTGAAAAAAAATCTAAAAATTTTTTTTCTTTTTTTCAAAATTTGGTTTCATTGACGCAGAATTAAACTTTCGCACAAGTAGCCTATATCAAAGGATAATAAACCCTTGTTTAAAATTTGCAGCATTTTAAAGTTTAGCCCCACTTTCAATGCTTGTAAAAGTGAAAAAGCATCATAATATTATTTGCATTTCGTCGGTGACCTATCTATCAGATCCTAATTCAGTTTTCCCAACTTTTCAGGAGGCACAAAAAACGTTCACCAACTATTCTGTGCATTACCGTGGAACTTAGTTATACGATTTCGGGGGTTAAATTCACAAAAACGACGGACAATACATCCAAGATCGGATGAAACGCCGACAGCACGGAGTCGTCCCCGTTGGGCTAGGGAACAAGGTCAGAGAAATGGGAAAACTCGGCAGAATGTAGTTGAACTCGTAATGAACAATGTACACAGTACAGTTAGCACTAAGAAATTAGGTGTCTGAGCAGAGGAAATCACTTGTGTATATTTGGCGTTTTTGAATTTTCCCGCCGTGGCACTTTAACTAATCCACCAGAGTGCACTCGCACAAAAAGTAGGAAGTGTACAAAAAAAAAAATCTTTTTTATTTTGGGTTATGTGATGTTGGTGAACATGAATATGGTCTGTCCCGTCAGAACAAATCCGAACGACTATTTTAGTGCTTTAACTGCCGTGGCACTTTAACTAATCCACCAGAGTGCACTCGCACAAAAAGTAGGAAGTGTACAAAAAAAAAAAAAATCTTTTTTATTTTGGGTTATGTGATGTTGGTGAACATGAATATGGTCTGTCCCGTCAGAACAAATCCGAACGACTATTTTAGTGCTTTAACTGCCGTGGCACTTTAACTAATCCACCAGAGTGCACTCGCACAAAAAGTAGGAAGTGTACAAAAAAAAAAAAATCTTTTTTATTTTGGGTTATGTGATGTTGGTGAACATGAATATGGTCTGTCCCGTCAGAACAAATCCGAACGACTATTTTCCTTGCGATTTCACCTCGTGAATCTCTCTGAAATCGTGCTTTTAGTTCATATGCTGACCCACCAGAGAGCACTTCTTGGAAGCGCCACTCTTCCCTCCAGATTCAAAGTTGAAATTTTCGAAAGTGCCCTGTAAATTTGTATTACACCGGAGAAGCCCAAAACTCACTGCTATGGCTTCAAATTATGAAGTTCTTTCAGAAAAAAGTTCTACATTGCTAAGGTTTTGATGGTTCTAAGCGTTTTTTTTTTTTTTTTTTTTTTTTTGCCATTTCCAGTGCTCCGATCTTTTCGCCATGGCAACCATTCGATCGGGCACGAAAAAATACGTTAGGTAGTATAGGTATACCTATATAGATTATAATCTAACTCATTTTGGCCAAAAACTGAATTAGCCTCTGATAGATCTGGTCACCGACGATTTATAATATTATTTGCATTTATAATATTATTTCGCGCTTGCGTTCTCGTCGTCCCCGCCTCAATGAAGGTGAGAGGGGGGGCTTATTGGAACTGCGTCGCTAAATTTCAAAGTTCGCGGAAATCATCAACGGGCGACGGGATCCTGTCGGAAATCTCTCCCGCCCCTCTTCACCATTTTGTCTCCCTATTTTGAGCTCCGCAGTTTCCGCAACTGTGCTGCCCTCCGTACCTTCTCTTCGCCCCTGATTGAGGAGCTATGACTCCCCAGCCGAAAATTGGGTAAACGTCTCGTGATAGCCGCCGCCATTGTCTTCCCATCAGCCTCCCTCCCCCCTTCGAGGAGGCTCCTTTCGGTCTCCACCCCCCCCCCCCCCCAAACCGCCGTACTGGAGATCTCCCGGTTATTCATTGTCACTTTATGTCACCAGATGAGGCTGCTGTTCGAAGCCAACCCGATGTCGTACATCGTGAGAGCAGCAGGAGGGTTGGCCACCACCGGATACGCTTCTCCTTTGGACGTCACCCCCAACTCCTTGCACCAGACAGTACCGCTCTACCTCGGCTCGAGAGAAGAAGTCGTCGATTTGTTGGAAAACGTTACAATAAGAATCGCTACAAACTAATTGAAATTATTTATTTTAGACTGTTAACCTGGAATCAGGTTTTAGCGCTTGGTCCCGCCCAACGACATGAAAGTAATATTAAGTAATATGACCATAGTATTACGTTGAATGATTTCGTTGAAGGGAGGTTTTAGTCCTTCAACGATCATGGAATAGTGAAAATCATTTTTAATTAGGAAACAAAATAAATAAATTCCCGGGTGGGGACTATTCCCCAAAAATAGGGCGTTCTTTAGTGGGTACTCCCCCCCCCCCCCCCCACTTTCTAATTCTAAAATTTCTCCTCCAAAACCTTACTCTTTTGGAAATGTAATGAGCAATTTCAAACGTCATCCATACCCGTTTTGGTTTATTATTCTTGGAATAATACACCTGTTTTCGCGACGGAGGTCAACGCCTCCGATCGGCCTCAAAATTTGACATTATCCGTTTCAAGAGGTCTACATTCCAAATCCGAAATGTCCGTCCGCCGTCCGGGTCGTTTTGGGCAGTAGAAATTTTTTTAAATCTGAAATTTTGACAAACTACTCGGTTTACCATCTAGTTGTCCCCGCAAGGTTTTCAGCCCGATCGCCCAAAACCGTGGGGCGCTATGGGGCTACGGGAGGGCTTTCGGCTATGGGATCGAGTTAGGTGTCGTTTTCGAAGTATTTTTTTGGACGTAGAATCCACTTTTGGGGGTCCCGGATCGATCCGATTTCACTGTGGGGATCTACAGGGCTTTCATGGGGCTACAAATGGGATTTTTGAAGGATCCCAGGAGGCCAAATATTTTTCGAGTAAAAAAAAACAAAAAATGTTTGAAAAAAAAAAAAAGTTTGAAAAAAACTTTTGCACAAGTAGCCTAAATCAAAAAATAATAAACCCTTGTGTAAAATTTGCAGCGTTTTTTTCTTCAGTTTTTGGCTTGGAAGCCAGAACTAGCTCCATCCCAGTGCATTTTTGGTGACTTAAGTCCCTATATACAAACGTATACGACAACATTTCCAACAAATTTGATACAGTTTTTTTTTTTTTTTTTTTTTTTTGTGGCCCCAAGCGTATTCGAGCTCCGAGAGGTTGAAAAAGAAGGAAAATTGGCGATTCGGAAAATTTTTCACTTTCATTCCATTTCCCACCTCAAAAACAGGGAGAAGACTGTATCTAAGCGAAAAGTTTATTGTAGGTATGAAAGTTGTAGACAATTTAATTTGCTTTAAAAACCTATTTATCAAATTGGGGACAAATTTAAGAAAAACAGAAAATATGCGGACTTGGTGATAGTTTGGCATCTTTTTTTTTACCTATACATATTTCGTTTGGGATCATTAGGTAGGTAGTTATGAACCCCGGTTTTCGTCATCCCCCCTCCCATTGCCTCATCCTCCATTTTGAAAAAAACCAAATTGCTACAAATTTTCTGTACTTGCCAAATCCCGTTACTGGGCATTCGACGATTTAGTCCAGTTCCTATGTACATCGGTGCGGGAAGGTGGTGGGGTAGTTTTGATTTTTTGATATGTTGTTAGGACCCATGAGAGTAGTCTTTGACCAAGTTATCAATTAAAAAAACCTTGTGCCGGCTTGGGAGTTAGCGAAAAACCACGATTTTTTCGGCCATTTTTCGCATTTTGCTGAAAAAGTCAGTGAAGGAAGCATTTTACGACCAAAGGCACTAATTCATTCTTAAACTAGACAGTATTTGCTACGATTTAAGACCAACCGCAGCTCTCTACAGTGAATAGTTTCTGAGATACAGGTTGTTGAAAAATGGCAATATTTTCCAAAATGTGCAAATTTTACGAAAACGTGTTTTGTTTGTTAAATATCGCCTGAAATATGCATCCTACCAAAATGTCATAAGAGATAAGTTTTAGTACATTTAATTAGCTTTAATTTGGGACCAACCGGAGGTCTGTACCTTCATTAACTTCTGAGATAATGACGAATAACCCAAAACTGTCGTAAGTGGGTTTTGGGAAAAGTGAAGCTATTATGCCAGTCATGTAAAACATCCGAACCTACCTTAATTGTGGTAAACCTAGTTTTTTTATATGTATAAATCTAGATTTGCAAACCTCATCATCAGGAGATACTGCCGAAAAACCACGAAATGTTTGCATTATTTTCAGTTTTTCGTCCAAAAAGCACCGAAGAAAGCTTCTGACGAAGATCTGTACCCTGATCACTTTTAAAGTACATACAATTACCTACAATTTGAGTGGTACCGGAGCTCTGTAGCTTTAGTAGTTCCCCAGATACAGCCCCTAAAAGACGAGCTATTTTTTCCAAAAAGTAAACATTTTAACTTTTGTCTATTTCGGAACGATTTATTGGCCAAAGTACTAATCCTACAAAAAAAAACCATCGAAAAGAAAGTTGTCGTAAATATTATTACCTTCATTTTAAGACCAGAGTGATGCCCGTAGCTATGATTGTACGTACGAAACGAATTTAAAACAAAGTAAGAAACGCCCAATCTGTCACCGCGCGAGGAGCGGAAGCACGTTTTTCAGAACGTTTTCGGTTGTAGCTCAGGAACTGTTAGCCCATAACGGCACATTGCATGTCTATCGAAACAACAAAAGTGCCATTAGTATTTGTCGGAAAGTGTGGAAACAAGAAATTTCCACGTTTTTCAGAAAAATTGCTTCTTTCCCTCCCTTATCAAAGCTCAAATCAAAATTTCACACGGAATAGCTGCAATGGAGAATTTATTCAGCTTTCACGAGAAAAAAAGAAATTTGGAATCGGACCAATAGTTTCTGAGCTACAACCGAAAACGTTCTGAAAAACGTGCTTCCGCTCTTCGCGCGGTGTCAGATTGGGGGTTTCTTACTTTGTTTTAAATTCGTTTCGTTCGTATAAATGAAAGTTCAGAAGCTAAAACGTGAATTTTTCCGTAAAATGTTGAGAAATGTGATGTACTGTGAAGTACGAAACGAATTTAAAATCTCTTCTCTTCCCATTTCATGCGAGAAATGGGCCCTATTCCGGGGATTCAGGACCCTTCTTGCACGAAATCGTATTCACCCCATATCAACCCACCTCACCAACACAGCTGGTAGGTACGTGCTGAAAAAGACCTTCTTCCGAAAGCTGTTTGTGTTTTTGACCTAATAAACAAAAGCAAGTTAGGACATACAATACACTAAGCACGTCGAAATAACGTTTATTCCACTGGAAAATTCAAATACATCGTGAGCGTATCAACACAAACGTGCCCAATCATCTTCTGGCGCGGGGTTTGCATACGCCTCAAACACCATCGAGAGAGCCACAGCAGCAGCAAGAAGCACAGATGACACTTTCATTGTTTCTGCCACAAATACACAGAAAAAATCATTTATTTCAATTATTAAAATACAATATTAAAATTAATGTAAAATAAAAACGGTGAAAATTTTGCACTAGGGTTTATTATTCTTTGATGTAGGTTACTTGTGCGGAAATTTAATTCTGTCAATTAAAAAAAAAAAAAAAAAAAATCCCAAAAATTTTATTGTTTTTTACTTGAAAAATATTCGACCTCCTGGGATCCTTCAAAAATCCTATTTGCAGCCCCATGAAAGCCCTATCGATCCCCACGGTGAAATCGGATCGTTCCGGGACCCCTAAAAATGGATTCTACGTCCAAAAATACTTCGAAAACGACACCTAACTCGATTGCATAGCCAAAAGTCTTTTAAAAAACCCCTCCCGTAGCCCCATTTTAGCCCCATAGCGCCCCACGGGTTTGTGCGATCGGGGTGAAAACCTTGCTGGCACAACTAGATGGTGAACCGAGTATTTTGTCAAAATTTCAGATTTAAAAAAAAAAAATTCCTACTGCCCAAAACGGCTCGGACGGCGGACGGACATTTTGGATTTTAAATGTAGACCTTTTGAAACGGATATCTAAGTATAACACTAATGTATTGAGGACCAAATGTCTTCATTTTTAAACGAACAAAGCTCTGTCATTTTAAGCAGTTGATGAATTGGCAGAATTAGTTCAACCAATCTGGGACAGTGTTAAGCACCCCGGTTTTTTGAGATTTGTCGTTTTATTCGATTACGAATTTCGCGTTAATGTGCAAATGAATGGCTTGAAATGAAAATCACTGACATTTCGTTTACCTACCTCGTCAGTTGATAGATCAAGATTAATTCTAAACGAGAAAAATGGGCGTTTTATACAAGTTCATTGTATTTCGCAACAACTTGACCTCTTTTTATTTTTCCCTTTGATAAGCCTCACCGACTGTAAAGTTGAACTGAAACCATAAAATCCAGTTTCTCAACCAGATTAACATGAAAGACTCGGACCCGCTAAATAAACCTTTTCCGAAAGAGGGATAGAATAATCCAAATAATAAAATAATCCGTCCGATCTCTCTCTTAATGCCGAGTACGGGATTTGTCAAGAACAGAAAATCTGTACCGAATTGACTTTTTTCAAAACGGAGGATGAGGCAATGGGACGAAAATATGGATAACTACTTACGTAATACATTAGATGAATGTGCCTAAACATATTTTTGGTTTATTATTCTTGGAATAATACACCAATGTTTTCGCAACGGGGGTCGACGACTCCGATCGGCCTCAAAATTTGACATCCGTTTCAAGAGGTCTACATTCAAAATCCGAAATGTCCGTCCGCCGTACGCCGCGGCGCGCCGTCAGACCTGGAACAAATCTTATTTTTAAATTTGTCAAAGTGACGATGGGCGAGTTCGACCATGGTCGATGTGGGCGAGTTCGACGCTCGAAGTTGGCCAGCTCGACCAAGTCAGGAGGACGAGTTCGACTTAAGTGGACGAGTTCAACCTCTCCCAGCTCAACAGTACAGTGTAGGTATTGTTTTTATAGGTACGCATTGTATTTATAGGTAGCACACCTAGTATACCAACAACTGTTGTATTCCGCGCAACAATTTAAGTAAAAAATCCGAAAATCGCTTCTTTTTCAATTTACGATTCATTTTGATTATGCACATCAGTACGCAACTCAATTACAAACTGACGACCGAAACTATTTTATATTATTAATTAAAAATTTTAATTAATAATATAAATCATTTAATGATTAACTTGATACCACTGACGAACGCTCTGTTTTAGCTCGTCAAAAATACTCAAAACACGCCACCTCAACAACTTCATAAACCGCCTGAAGGCAGACTTGGACGAACTTGGATCCAATTCCTCCATAATAAGAAGATCCAATTCCTTAATTATGGAGAATTATTCTCTTCTAGAAACCATCAGGAATACACCCATTACTTCCGTTTCTTGTGCTTAGTTGTGCTTCTAACTTTACAGCTAATTTTCACTCTAAAAACAGCATTTTTCAAAAAAAAAAAAAATTGTTAGCCCTTTCGACTGATGGACCCAAAATAACTTTTTTTCGGCATAGAGTCCTTCTATATACATGTAGAAATGAGATTATAAAATGGGGAAAACGTGAAAAAATATTCCAGAATCAACTGGATTCAAATAACTGATATAGTTGGAATTTTAAAAAACCATATTTTTACCACGTTTTTTAATGATTCCTGTAAAACGTAGGGAAGTGAAGTGGTCCAAAAAATCTGAACCTTCGTTTCCAACTACTCAAGTACTTGTAGAATCGAAATATTGTTGGGAGGAAACTCCATAGGAGTTTCCAGGTTCATTAGTTCGAATGATTTTGCCACATGTTTCGAATGATTAAAAAACTCAGTTTCTGTTTGGTTGTGGAACGAAGTTGTCATTATTTTTACACTGGTGTCAGAAGTGCGCGTTCGACCCGTGACAAGTTAGTAAATCGGTTAGGCATAGCGGACGAAGTGGTGGATATACGATGCTGCCCCCTGCTTTGGCTGTTTTGGGCTGTTGGCTGGCGGGGCATACTTTTCCTTGCAATTTCTTTTCGAATTGACCTGCTTACAAACAAACACTTTTCTTGATAACAAACTGATTTTTAGTGCTTCAAACTGAAGCAGATCATGGACGCGACGCAGAGGTCGGCGGACGAAGTGTACCTGGCGTTGCACGATTCGGACTTTGACGTGAACCAGGCAGTGGATTTGTTGATCGCAGGGCAGGATCAGATGGCGAACTGGTATACGAACGAGAAGAGAGAGAAGAGAGAGAAGAGAGAGAAGAAGAGGAAGTTGAAGTTGACGAGAAGAAAGAGCCTTTTAGAGGACGAGGTGACGGTAGGAGGCGGCCCAAACGTAAAATCAATGCACGACAAAAAACCCGAAAACCAGTGGGAACCAGTTTGGAACCAATGGGAGAAACCGTTTCTGCGAACGAACCCGGAAGAAGACCGGGACTGCGAGGTATTTCAAGGATCTTTGTCTCAACCAGAGGCGGACAAAACGCCAAAAGTAACGAGTCAAGTGTCGTCGTTCACAAAGGAGGAGCGACAAGAGCGGCCAATCGTCATCCCGGCGCAGGAAGACCAGTCCCGCGACTACCTCTACCGCCGCAACTACAAGGAAGACGAACGACCACCCTCCAAAACCCCGGGGAAGGCCCGTGCTCCGTCGTGGCCGCCTGGAACGACGTCTTCCGGATACGGACTGCCCGAGGAAGACTGATGGTGGTCCACCATGGTGGACGACCGGTTGGCGCCTTTCGGAAGAGGAGGGGAGAAGTGTTGGGTTCCAGGTTCATTAGTTCGAATGATTTTGCCACATGTTTCTAATGATTAAAAAACTCAGTTTCTGTTTGGTTGTGGAACGAAGTTGTCATTATTTTTACAATATATACCTACCCCCCGAACCCGTGGGGGGAATTTGGGTTTTTGGCCGATGTCCCTCAAAAAGGCCTTTTTCCCCCACTGCGTCTCATTGCAGTCAGGTAGGTTCTACGTTGCGCCCGTGTTGTCTCTGCGACATATCTGGTATGTTAAACACCAGATGTCTCTGAGAAATTTCGAGAGCAACCATCTCCATTTTGAAGTCTCAGAGACGTCTCGGTAAAGTCTTAATGAGACCTCTAAAGCTGTGAGACGTGGAGAACCATTTGAGCCCAGATTGAGACGTCTCTTGAGACTGTTTCTGCTGTGTGGGGGAGCGTTAAAATGTCACGTGGGCATGAAAGAGGTCCTACAAATCCCAAGATTTCTACCCAAATCGCTTCATTTATTGGCCTCGCCATCATCAATTAGCGCAAGGTGCGGTTAGGTGCCACTCTGCATCCCCTCGCCTCCTGGCACCTACCCTTACAGTAGGTACGGGTGCCGTCCATAAGCGCTAATCCCGTCTAATGATGTTTTAATCTCGTACCAAAAGCGCCAGGTGAGTTCTCAAATCTCATTAAGTTAGATTGTCAGAAGCGCCAGCTCATGTCCAGAAGCACATTTAGGAGTGATTGACAAAAGCGCTAGGATATGCCAGGAGGGATAAGAAAGTTCAAAGTCACTGGACAAGTTTAATGTCGCCGTGCAGGTCGTAGTCCAAACCCTCAGAGTTTGAAATGATACGATTGATACGAAATGATACGATTACGTGTGCCCGCGTTTTTTCAGTCAGCTGTACGTCATTCATGCTCGTTCAAATGACAGCTACATTCAGCTAGCCTTTTGTTTCCTGCCAGCTCAGACTGCAGATTGCTACGCCACTATATGGGAATTCCTAGCAACGTTGTGTGCTCAATACGGGTACCTTATGTGTCCCCCTTTTTGCATTTTTTATTTCGAATTAGCCGCTCACCAAGGGTTTCAGCTGGTTTTCCCTTCTTCCGAAATAGCTTGTTGTTTTTTTCATTTCGGTCAGGCTTTATTTAGAAAAGTGCAATCGTTAGGTCTTGCTCCAGATTACACTGAGCATAATGAGGTTGACAGGTTTTTAAAAATGTTTTTCGGTCTAGCGTACTTGCCACCTCATGAAGTCGAGGGTGGTTTTTTGGACATCATTGCTTCCGTCCCAGGCAATGAAAGCGTTGGTCACTTCTTGGAATACCTGTGCAAGACGTTCGTTGGCCCACGTAGCCGATATCCCTCTCATTTATGGGCAAGTCCTCTCCATTCGCAACCCAAGACAACAAATGGTGCTGAGAGTTTCCACCGACACCTCAAAAACCAGTTTCACGCATCCGTACATTTAGTGGTGGACGTCTTGAAAGGTGTACCTACAGGCCGAAACTTACATTAAAATGCACGAAAATTCAAAAGGGAGAGGGCCAAGTAAAAAACAGCGTGAATCGGACGAGAAGGTTTCGGCTCTTTCGCTCCAATATTCCAGTGGAACCATCTCTCGATTATACTACTTACGGAAAGTAGGCCTACTAAAAGCCGTAGACCTGAACGAAAAAAGAAAAAAAAACTGAAAAACCATTTACGAAAAGTACCTACCTATCTAAACTGTATTACGAACATAAGAAAAACCGATAAGACCAAAATAGTGACGTGTCGTGATGTGCCACGAAGAAAAATCGACGAAGCCCGGATGCGAAAGAATGATGTGAGTACCCACCTACTTTATTTTCGTCTCTTGTGAATTTCCTGCAATTTCTTCCTGACCAACAGTTGGCGCTTTTGACAAAGGGGCTTTTCCGCTGGTTATGAGAGAGGTGGCGCTCTTGACCATACCCAGTCTCGAGACGTTCTGGAGAGCTGGCGCTTTTGGGTGATTCTGGGGGGCCATCAGCGCTTTTGGGTGTCACCGGTAGGTACGTATCTTAGTATGAAATGAGTATTAGTTCCCCTAGTCACATTCTGTAACCCCTGGCGTTAATTGTTGTAGGCCTGAAGATGGCACAGTCAGCCCGAAAGCTTGTCAGTAGTAAAACCATCAAAAGCAAGCGGACCTTTTTCTTACGCTCATCCCATCGAACCCTGAGATTATTATACCATTTCCCATCATTCGGCCATGATGGGAAATGGAAACACACGTCCAGAACTCATTGATTTGGTATTTTTTCCGAGTTTGGAATCTAAACTGCAATCTGGACAACAACAACAACAAAAAAACAGTCCAGTCAAATTAGGAACAGGAAAAATAGAAGGCGGTTTTGTTGTAGTTCTGGACATTTTGCCCGGAAAAACGGTTATTTTGCAACAAGTCACAATTTTTTTATTATTTTATTTTTTAATAACTACGAAACTACATTTTACGTTAAAAAAAAAAGAAAAACAAAATGAAAGAGCATTAAATTTACGACATTTCATTTCCGAGAAGAATTCTTGCACAATATCCCCTTAGCCAGAGCGTTGGAAAGATGCAAATAACCACTTTTTTTGTACTTCTTTCATTAAACGATTGTCGGAAAGACGTTTCAGCAGTGCAACGGGTTGTTTCCAAACGTGATGAGTCATTTAACATGGTTTATTTGCAAAATTCAAAGGAAAATTCGAAATAATATTATGACATTCATAAAAGTAATATATCTTAGTACATAAAAATATCATTGAGAATCATGATCCCATTTAATTCTCAACGTCGGTCTCAAACTAGGTTCTAAAATTTTGTACGATTCACGTGAATCGTACAAAAACTTAGAACCTAGTTTGAGACCGACGTTGAGAATTAAATTAATTTAATTAAATCTAAAATCTAAAAATATAATATTAAACGAAATTTCCTACTGCCCAAAACGGCTCGGACGGCGGAAGGACATTCTGTGTTTGGAATCAAGACATCCTGAAACGTATTTATATATTATAATGTCAAATTTCGAGGCCGAACAGAATTTTCGACTCTATTGAATAGGTGTACGATCTAGTTGTGCGCGCAAGGTTTTCAACCCGATCGCCCAAACCCGTGGGGCGCTATGGGGCTAAAATGGGGCTACGGGAGGGTTTTTTGAAGGCTTTTGGCTATGGGATCGAGTTAGGTGTCGTTTTCGAAGTATTTTTGGACGTAGAATCAATTTTTGGGGGTCCCGGAATGATCCTCAGATCTACTGGGGCGATCTATAGATAGGGCTTTTATGGGGCAACAAATGGGATTTTTAGAAGGATCCCAGAAAGTCAAATATTTTCCGAGTAAAAAATGATGAATTTTTGAAAAAAAATGCAAAAAAAATTTTTTGAAAAAAAAAAAAATTAAAAAAAAAAAATTGTTCCAATTTTTTTTCTTTTGACACAGAAATAATTTTTGCACAAGTAACCTATATCAAAGAATAATAAACCCTTGTGTAAAATTTGCAGCGTTTTTAAAAATTATTTTTAATTTAAAAAAATAAGCTTGCTAGCTGCTGGTAACTTTTTATCTTTGAGTATCCATGGACAGTAAGTAGTACTACTTACGAAAAAAAAAAACTGGGCCGAGAGAATGGGTCGTAGGAAAAAAAATCCCCGGAAAAAAGATCCCCGAGGTTGCCGGGGAAAAAAATCCCCAGGCAAACCATCCCCGAGCTTGAAGACTACTCGGAAAAAAAAAATCCCCGACCAAGCGGGGAAAAAAAAAATCCCCCAGTCAATATGAAAAAAACGTAAATACTTGAATGATGGTGCCGTATAATCACAGTATAATAATGTCGTCTCATGTACAATCGTCATAACTCATTCATGTCAATCATTCATCATGAACTGAAGGTTCTCCCTCGCTTTGCATTATCGCAACAGGCCAGTCGTAGCATTTTCAAGTCCACTGCTGACGCGTTCAGCGCATTGACGGATTGCCGCATGGATGTGAACCCTGCTTCAGAATGCACCTTTTGGTGGATACGTTCTTTTTGAAGAGCAGTGCAGAGAATTTGAATTGTAATTTTTATGTAGAGGAAGCTTTTTGATGACAACATGATCCTCTGCCCCTCTGTGATAACAAGGCAAACATCGAGCGTCCATCAACTAACTACGACCAGGGGCGGATAGGCAGGTCGGGCGATCGAGCGTCGCCCGAAGGGCCGACGGTCCTGAGGGGCCGGTCGAAGCTGGAGAAAATGTTTTCCTACAGTAGGTACTAAGCCAGAAAAGAAAAACTCAAGACATAAAATAATCTGGTTGGCTTTGTTCCTCATAGGGTGGATTGCAAGTTCAATAAATGCGTAATTTGTGCACCAACATTTTAAAACAGTAGAACCTCATGGCCTCATCGCATGCAAGAACGAACTTTTGGTTGGACCCAAGTTCGAGTATTAGAGGAGTTCTTCAAAATTTAAAATCATCAAAACAAGGCTGCGGCAAACTCTGAGTGACAACAATCTGGAGGATCTTATGTTGATGGTTTGCAAGCAGGAGAGTCTGGCCGGAGCCCTGGTCCAAGGGGCTTATCAGCCCTCCTTGCCATCGCCTACTGCTTGGTCCCTTCTCAATCCCTTCTCTATCGCACGCAAGCGTTTTGTGTGCGAGCGTTATGTGTTCCCGTTTTGGTTCTTGGAATAATACACTATAGTATTTGCAACAGGGGTAAAAAATGTTGATCGTCCTCAAAATTTGTAATTATTATCTATACTACGTTTCAAGATGAAACTGAAATGTCCGTCCGCCGCCCACGACGTTTTGAGCAGAAGGAATTCATTTGGAAATCTGAAATTTTTGACGAAATACTTGGGTCTCCTTTTAGTTGAACTCGTGTTCAACCCAATCGCACAAACCGGTGGGGGCTCAGTGGATCTAATAAGGGGCTACAAGATGGGTTTTGGAAGAGTTAGGTGTCGTCTTTGAACTATTTTTGGACGTAAAATCCATTTTCGGGACTCCTAAAAGCTTCCGACTTCACCGTTGGGACCCATGGAGCTTTTGAAGGATGCCAGGAAGTCGAATAAGGACTCATTTTTTGAGTAACCTTGATAATTGATTTTACGGGGTCCTTCATCCGTCCAAACACTAGACATGAAGATTTAAAAAACAAATTTACCATGGGCCTGAGATTGAGCCTAGAATTCGAAAGAAATTAACAAGCGGGGAACATATGAGAGAAGGGTATGCAGGGGCGAAGGTGAGGAGGGCCGGAAATGCCCAAAGCCTCTCGGCTCAGTGCTCCAGCCAGATACTCCTCTTGCGAGCCTTCTTTTTTAATTGTTGATAAGCTGTGATTATGTACTTAACTGAAGAAATGTGCAAAATGCATCTTTGCATAAACGGTACTAACTAACTCACGTATGTACCAAGCGCCACTTTTATTTATTCAAAATATAGGCGCTGTTATTTTTTTCTTTCTCCTAAGTATTAGGTTCACCCAGGTATTAAAAGTAAGGTCTTTGGATAGATAACTAACTGTGTGTGTGATGGAGGGGGCGGGGTAGGGCCGTTCAAATTGAATCGCCCGGGCCTGTCAAAACTGCCTATCCGCCCCTGACTACGACTAACGCACAACTCGGGGATTTTTTTTCCGTTTCGGCAATTTCTTCTCTCGGGGACTTTTTTTCCGGGGTGGTTACTTCGGGCATTTTTTCCCCCGGGGATTTTTCCGCGAGCCGAGAAAATGACATCAGAAATATTTTCAAACAAGCGCAATAGATTTACGTTTTGCTGAGAATGACTTCATGAAGTGATTTATCGCTTTTTTTTAGTATTTATATTATCCCTCTTTTGGAAAAGGTTTATTTAGCGGGTCCAAGACTTTCAAGTTAATCTTGTTGAGAACTGGATTTTATGGTGAAAAAAAAAGAGGTCAGGGTTGTTGCGAAATCCAATGAACGTGTCTTCTTGTATGTATCTATTTTATCGTTCAGAATTAAACTTGATCTATCAGTTGACGAGGTAAACGAACTGTCACAGCGATTTTCATTTCAAGTCATTCATTTACTTTGCACATTTACTCGAAAATCGTCATCGAATAACATGTCAAATCTCTAACAACTTTGTTTAAAAAAAAAAAAAAAAAAAGTATACCAAACAACAGGGTGCTTAACATTGTCCCAGATTGGTTGAACTAATTCTGCCAATTCAACAACTGCTTAAAATGACAGAACTTAGTTAATTTAAAAATGAAGACATTTTGTCCTGCAATATATTTTTGATTTTACATTAATATAATATTCTGTGTATTTGTGGTAGAAACAATGAAAGTCATCTGTGCTTCTTGCTGCTGCTGTGGCCATCTCGATGGTGTTTGGGGCGTATGCAAACCCCGCGCCAGAAGATGATGATTGGAGATGTTGTTGTTGATATGCTCACGATGTATTTGAATTTACCAGAGTAATAAACGTTATTTCGACCCTGCTAAGTGTATTGTATGTATTGTATTTCCTAACTATGACAACGAGGGAAGTTTCTAGTTTCTTTTAGCAATGCCTAAGAAGTTGAAAAGCTCATTTACATAACTCGATGTATCAAAAAAAGACGATTTAAGACGAAATAGTCTATTTCCACGATAAAAATATATAAACTTGTAGACGCGTTTCGGTTGATTAGACCATCATCAGTACAATACAGAGGGGCGCCCGGGGAGTGGGTCCCGATTTGAAAGTCGGGAAGTGGGTCCGTTGCGAGTGGGTCCGACCTAAGTGAGACGAGAATGGGAACTGGGTCCCGTGTCCCGTAGGGGCGTAGAAACAGTAGGTAGCGCCCACTAATGGAGTAGGACAACTCAGGTTTCGGAAAATACAGAAGTTAGGTCTCGTGACCGAGTACAAGGACGACGATTCCACGATAGGAAAAAGGTTGAAGTGGTATTTCGGCCTTCCCTTCCTAAATCCTCACCAGGTTGGTGACGTCTAC
Organism: Pilophorus perplexus; assembly: GCA_955831195.1. Lineage (NCBI taxonomy): Eukaryota > Metazoa > Arthropoda > Insecta > Hemiptera > Miridae > Pilophorus > Pilophorus perplexus. Next base: position 4,517,700 of record OY037010.1, on the reverse strand, counting down.
TCGGAGTGGCTTCTGGACATGCCTCACGAAAACAAGACAGTCAAATATGCACAGTATTTACATGACATCAATGTCCGCGACGATGGGTCGTTCCCTCCGACTATATTTCAGTGCGAAATTTATGTGAAAATACGTGGTGACAATCAGGTAAACAAAAAATTATTATTATTATTATTTTAGCATGGAACATGCCTTGAGCTAACTGGCAAAAAGTGTTACGTTTTATTGGAACGAAAGTTTGGAGATGGCGATGTGTCACGAAATTTTGCTTGGCAACGTGGCACAAAGCCAAGCAACAGGCAAAGTATGTTCCATGTTTCTTGAATTTTAGCCAAAGGCTCTAAGCAAAGGTTTTTAGCATGGAACATGAGTTGTTTTTTTTTTTTTTTTTTTTTTTTTTTACAATAAAAAACTAATTTTTTTCGGGATGCCCGGGACCCACTTCACGAGAACTCCAAAGCACAGGGGACCCACTTCCCGAACTCCTTGCTTTCCGGCGGAACCCACTCACCAGATTTTTCGAGGTACGGGACCCAGTCCCCGGGCGCCCATACAGAGTGAGGAAGATGTGAGAAGTTACTTATATACAAAAGTGAAATGTGCCTTCTAATGGGCGTGGCATTAGAAAGGTGGCATAAAAGGAGAAAGGTGAAAGGTAATGTGAAAGGCAAATAAGTGAAAGGAAGACTCACAAGAAAATGTCAATTAACGGGGAACGCCTAATTACATCCAGGTCATTAACAGATATTCCTAAATTGTGAATTTTCTGAATTTCCAAAGATTCTAAAGCATCTAATTTTGGACCTTTTTGGCAAACATGAGCTATCCCAATGGCTGGATTATTACTGCCTATCTCATAACTAATTCTATGGTTTTCTTCTGACAAATGTTTTTCAAAAGCTTCCCTACCCCTTCCCAACCTAAGATCATCACTATGTTCTTTCATTCTAATTTTAAATTTTCGGCCGGTTTGTCCTACGTATTGAATCCTACAATCACATTTTAATATATACACACCCCCTTTATCCTCTAAGGGAATCTTATCTTTCACACTCCCTAATAATTTCTTCGTAGAATTTTGTGAATAGAAACCTACTCTGAAACCCCTATTTTCTAATATACCTACGACCCACTTTCTGAGTTATATTCCCATAAAACGGTAAACTAACCCACTTCCTATTATCTGGTTCTTTATCCTCCCTTTCCAAATTTGTGACTGCTAACTGAAATTTCTTCCTACTAATCTTTCACCAAATTCTATCTATTGTAACCCTAGGATAACCATTACTCTCCGCTATAGAGTAAATTATTTCTTTTTCTTTCCGAAAAGCTAATTGATTCATTGGGACCGATAAAGCCCTATTAATCATACTAAAAATGTGGGTTTTATTGTGTTTAACCATTTGGTTCTCACAAGTGGGGCAGGAGCCGACCCCACAATGCGCCCAGATAATCACGGATAAAGTTAGAGAGTCTTAGATAGTCTTGCTCCAGAGAAAGGATTCACATAAACTTGCGTTCAGAGGTGAATTGTCTGACGACAAGCCAGGTATTACAACACTTGATTGATTTTTGGTCAAACATTGGTGTTCGGCCCGGATTCGAACCAGGCTGATCAGCGCTCCGACTGATTTGTAAACAGACGAAGCTCTGTCGCCTTAGCTCACTGGGCCACCCTGACCCCTATTAATCATACTATAAAAGGCCTATTAATCATACTAGAAAATAGGGGTTTCAGAGTAGGTTTCTATTCACAAAATTCTACGAAGAAATTATTAGGGAGTGTGAAAGATAAGATTCCCTTAGAGGATAAAGGGGGTGTGTATATATTAAAATGTGATTGTGGGATTCAATACGTAGGACAAACCGGCCGAAAATTTAAAATTAGAATGAAAGAACATAGTGATGATCTTAGGTTGGGAAGGGGTAGGGAAGCTTTTGAAAAACATTTGTCAGAAGAAAACCATAGAATTAGTTATGAGATAGGCAGTAATAATCCAGCCATTGGGATAGCTCATGTTTGCCAAAAAGGTCCAAAATTAGATGCTTTAGAATCTTTGGAAATTCAGAAAATTCACAATTTAGGAATATCTGTTAATGACCTGGATGTAATTAGGCGTTCCCCGTTAATTGACATTTTCTTGTGAGTCTTCCTTTCACTTATTTGCCTTTCACATTACCTTTCACCTTTCTCCTTTTATGCCACCTTTCTAATGCCACGCCCATTAGAAGGCACATTTCACTTTTGTATATAAGTAACTTCTCACATCTTCCTCACTCTGTATTGTACTGATGATGGTCTAATCAACCGAAACGCGTCTACAAGTTTATATATTTTTATCGTGGAAATAGACTATTTCGTCTTAAATCGTCTTTTTTAAGATGGATTCCCACTATCTCGCCGCATCCACCTTACATTACTCGATGTATCCATTTTTAACCAAAACGGGTTAAAGTTTAGTTAAAAAAAAAAGACTAACTGTTAGTCTTTTTTTGTTTATTATTTTCGGAACACAGCTATGTAATCGGGACGGAAGTCGAAAATTCTGAATGGCCTCAAAATTTTACATCGTCCGTTTCAAGACACTTAGATTCCAAAAACTAAATGTCCGTCCGCCGTCCGGGCCGTTTTGGGCAGTAGGATTTTTTTTTAATGTGAAAAGGTGACAAAATACTTGGTTTACCATCTAGTTGTGCCCGCAAGGTTTTCAGCCCGATCGCCCAAACTCGTGGGGCGCTATGGGGCTAAAATGGGCTACGGGAGGCAGTGGCGGATCCAGAGGGGGGGCGCAAGGGGCGCGCGCCCCCCCACCCCTCAACGAGAAAATATGAGATTTAAAATTTTATAATCGCCTAAATTTGAAGAGAAGTACTCAACATAAATTTAATTAAATGTCTGTGTTGTGTGGTGGCTGCGCTACGTTCATCGCTGTGCCGAGAAGGTGTCAGGGCGACAAGCGACAGGGGTATTATACCTACTATTATAATAATAGTGAATCTATGGACTATAGAATATTGGGTGGTCGGAGGGGGATGGCAATTATCTCATTAAAACTCAGGGTTTTTTAATGAAAAATAAATACATACTACAGAATACATGTTTATAAGTAAATACATTTGAACGGCTTATGACGTCCGCACACGCAGGAGAGTGCCATCATTATGGGACCCACCGCATTATGGCTTCCACATACGGGTGTCACAAGCACCTTCAACGTTAACAGTGCCGTGATTAATTATAAAATCGATTAGGAGCAACATTGAGGATGCAGTAATGTACCAAAATGAACTCAAGTATATTGCACGTAGTTCCAGCAAATTCCGCAACTAGCGTGGCCTACGGAGGCAAATCAGTATATTCTGAAACGAAAAGTGGTTCAAATCCAAGTGCAGGTAGGTTCAAAGAAAAAATGCAACTCTTCACATTACTCCCAGGATTTATAACGGACGAGGCACCTGGTGAAGGGGTTTGCAACCCTTTAGTGGACCCTCATGGGTATTTAAATGAAACAATTTCTTTTGTATCATTATGGGCGGAGAGGAATAATCACTAAGTAATTAAATTGCGCGGGCTACCAATTTGATTAGCAAGGCACGCCAACACCTTAAAAACCTTGAGGGTACGTTGCGGTTGAGGGAGTGTCATTTCGGTACTTGCACCTGGCTAAACAATTCCTTCGCCTCAATGACGAATGATTAAATTTATTAAAAAAAAAAAAAAAAAAATTAAATTAAGGTTGACTGTCATCGGAAAATATTTTCGGGATTTTTTTTTTTTTTTTTTTTTTTTTCAAAGGGGGGAGGGAACCATGAGGCATGTTGGCGAATTCTTGTGATGCTTACCATTGCTTTAATGAATGTCACCAATGGTGACCAATGGTTAGGATGGTGGACAGAGGGTTAGAAACGGTGACAGATGGTTAAGGATTGTTAGAGATGGTTAGGTATGGTTAGGGATGGTCAGGGATGGTTAGGGATGGTTATCAATGGTTACAGATGGTTAGGGATGGTTAGGCATGGTTACAGATGGTTAGGGATGGTTAGGGATGGTTAAGGATTGTTAGAGATGGTTAGGTATGGTTAGGGATTGTTAGAGATGGTTAGGTACGGTTAGGGATGGTTAGGTCTCGTTACGGATGATGACCAATGGCTATCAATGGTTACTGATGGTTAGGGATTGTTTAATCCGCGGTTTCCTTACAGATAAGACATGAAGGAGGACAGTACTGTAAAGGTTGTCATGGGCCACATATGCCATTTTCACGAAATCGTTGATTTTGTGACAACAATTGTGGAATGTTTTAGTGTTTTGTCAGATGGTCGTTGCCGCCAGGGCGGGCCGCGAGGTTCCGCCCTGGCGGGGCGGTCGTTGCGGCCTGGCGGGGCCGCCTATTGACATTGTGTCACTGCAAACGGTTTCCCCATGCCATGGTAACGGGTATGTGTGGATGTTAGGGCATTCAATCAGCCCTGGATTTGGCCCACCAACGTACACGGGTGTTCCCCCCCCCCCCCCCCAATATCCCAAAAAAAAGAATAAAAAAATTAAAACCCTAGTCAATGGGTTTATCTGGCCGACAACAACTTGAGTAGCTGAGGGTTGAGGAAGGTGTAAAACCCTGTTTTTTCACCTTAGCTGAAGTCCTCCCTTGTGTTTGGAATATGGTACCATTAAATACAAATTATTTATTTTGCAACGTCCACATTTGGGGAAAATTTGGTTTTTGTGGCCAAGATTCAACCCACGTTAATGGGGGTTTCTGGACCCAAAAAACCTCAGTACCACGCTATTTTGAACTTTAAAACCCGTTTTTTCGTCGAGTTCCCGTCTTCGGATTCAAACGAACCCGGTCCCATCTTGTTCGGCGTGGTCCAAACCCTGGGGGGAAACGCCTTCCGTCGTTTTTCCACATTCGATATCCTTAACGCCGTGTCGTGCGCCCAAAAAGGCGTCGTTACGAGGGAATTTAGAATTTTAAAACCATTTTTCGAGGCGTTCCCGTCCTCGGATGCGATCGAAACCAGTCCCATTGTGTTGAGGAGGTCGAAATCTATGGTAAAACGACTTTATTATTACCAAAAATGACCCCCACATAAGGGTTATTAGGGGTGCAGCAGGTATGCAGCCCCGTTTTGCAAATTTGAACCGGCTTTCGACCACGTTCCCGTTCTTGGATCGTCTTGAAATTGGTCCCATCTTGTTCGGCGTGGTCCAAACCCTGGGGAAACGCCTTCCTCGTTTCCAGATTCGACATCCTTAATGGGTGGTCTGCGGTCAAACGGCATTAGTAGGAGGCAATTTAGAATTTAAACACATATTTCACGACGTTCCCGTCCTCGGATTGGATCGAAACCCGTCTCATTGTGTTCAGGGGGTCGAAAAAAATGGAAAAAAATCTTAACTTTTCCCAAAAACAACCTCCTATAAGGGTGTAGGGGTGTGGTTACACCCTTGGTAGCATGTGTTTTGGAATTTAAAGCCATTTTTCGAGGGGTTCCCGTTCTCGGATCGTCTTGAAATTGGACTCATTCGATTCGGCGGAGTCCAAACCATGGGAAAAAGCTTTCATTTTTTCCAATGACGACCCCCTATAAGGTGTTGTTAGGCAAAAACACCTTCGTAGGACGCAATTTTAAAATTTAAATCCATTTTTCGAAGGGTTCCCGTTCTCGGATCGTCTTGAAATTGGTCTCATTCGATTCGGCGGAGTCCAAACCATGGGAAAACACCTTCCTTCTTTTCAAATATGACCCCCTATAAGGGTGAAGGGGGAAGTCGCACCTGATGTAAGGTGGTAGCACCCTTGGTAGCAGGTGTTTTGGACTTTAAAGCCCTTTTTCGAAGGGTTCCCGTTCTCGGATCGTCTTGAAATTGGTCTCATTCGATTCGGCGGAGTCGAAACCTTCGGAAAACGAGTTTAGTTGCTCCAAAAACCGGCCCTTTAAGGGTTTTGTAGCGGAAGTAGCAGGGTAGCAGGTCTGGTCAGACTGTCCTCCAAGGTTACATATGTACGTCTATATGTTATATACATTATAACGTCTTATATACATATGTCTTACTCTCTCTCTAGCATCTCTATTTCTTTACTAAGCAAATTTATATATATATAAAGAAATATATATATAAACGTTTTCCCGTGCTAACGGGGTACAAATAACGCCCTACTTTAATGAGGTACTTTTTTTCAACAACTGTATATACGCGATTAGGATAGGCTTTCCCGCTTTGCAGAGGAGTTTCGTCAAATGGAGTTCATACTGGATGAAGGCTAAAACAAAATTGCTCACCATCGATTTTTCACTTTTTTGGGTCTGCTGACCCAGGGTTTCAACTTCGGGGGTGGCTGCCGAACGTCAGTGAGCTATTTTTTGAGACTCTAACAGATTGAAAAATGTGGGCAACTTGCTCGCTAGGTTCGCCACAGAGGTACTTGATAGGTACCAACTTTGGGTGTGGTTGCCGAACGTCAGTGAGCTATTCATGGAGACTCTAACAGATTAAAATAAGTTCATTTCATGAAACAATTTTTTTTTTTAAATCGGATGGTTCTAGAACTCTTGATGATGGATACCACGTCCGAAAATCATTGAAAAACGACACCAAGCTCGACTGCATGGCCATTCATAATATGTATAAGAAACTTTTTTTTTAATCGGATGGTTTTGAAACTCCTGATGATAGATACCACGTCCGAAAATAATTGAAAACGACACCAAGCTCGACTCCATGGCCATTCATAATATTTAAGAAACTTCTTTTTTTCTTTTTTAAAACGGATGGTTTTGGAACTTCTGATGATAGATACCACATCCGAAAATAATAGGAAAACGACACCTAGCTTGAATCCATGATAGGTAAGACCTAATAATTTTAAGAAACAATTTTTTTTTAATCGGATGGTTTTGGAACTTCTGATGATAGATACCACGTCCGAAAATAATAGGAAAACGACACCTAGCTTGATTCCATGATAGGTAAGACTTGATAATTGTAAGATACAATTTTTTTTTAATCGGATGGTTCTAGAACTCCTGATGATGGATACCACGTCCGAAAATAATTGAAAAACGACACCAAGCTCGACTCCATGGCCATTCATAATATTTAAGAAACTTCTTTTTTTCTTTTTTAAAACGGATGGTTTTGGAACTTCTGATGAAAGATACCACATCCGAAAATAATAGGAAAACGACACCTAGCTTGAATCCATGATAGGTAAGACCTAATAATTTTAAGAAACAATTTTTTTAATCGGATGGTTTTGGAACTTCTGATGATAGATACCACGTCCGAAAATAATAGGAAAACGACACCTAGCTTGATTCCATGATAAGACTTGATGATAATTATTGTACCTAAGAAATAATTTTTTTAAGCGGATGGTTCTAGAACACCTGATGATGGATACCACGTCCGAAAATAATTGAAAAACGACACCAAGCTCGACCCCATGGCCATTCATAATATTTAAGAAACTTCTTTTTTAAATCGGATGGTTTTGGAACTTCTGATGATAGATACCACGTCCGAAAATAATAGGAAAACGACAAATAGCTTGATTCCGTGATAAGACTTGATGATAATTATTGTACCTAAGAAATAATTTTTTTAAGCGGATGGTTCTAGAACTCCTGGTGATGGATACCACGTCCAAAAATAATTGAAAAACGACACCAAGCTCGACCCCATGGCCATTCATAATATTTAAGAAACTTCTTTTTTCTTTTTTAAATCGGATGGTTTTGGAACTTCTAATGATCGATACCACGTGCGAAAATAATAGGAAAACGACACCTAGATTGATTCCATGGTAAGACAATAATTGTAAGAAAGAATTTTTTCATTGATTTTATTTTAAGAAATTTGGAAGAATTAATTTCTTTAAATTTTAATTTAATTTGAAATTTTATTTATCAATGTTGTTTAATATTAATTTAATGTTGTTGTTGTTGTTGTTGTTGTTAGTTTTTATTTTGTTTATCATTCTTGTTATCTCTTGCTCTGGGTGAAACTGGATTGTATTAATTTAATTTTTTTTTTTATTATTATTATTATTTTTTCGAATTTTTCTAAGTTCACCTACAATATTTCCTTCATTTGCTAATATTTTTCCGGTATTTTTCATCAGGGTTAATCCAGGATTTTCGCCACATTTAACAATAACAATTTACCTATATTATATATTATTATTATTATATTATTTTCAGTAGACCCAAAATAAATCGCAGTAGGTACCTACGTTCCTGGTCAGCAGGCCCAGGCATTTAATATGCTTGGAAAATAGTATATTATATTCTTTTCAGTAGACCCAAAATAAATCGTTGTAATTACCTACGTTCCTGGTCAGCAGGCCCAAAATAAATGGTTAGTTTCTAGGTACACAGATAAATTAGTTCCTTGCAAAGTCGGTTTTTCATAGGTACGTCCCTATATATTCAGGAGACCCAAAATAAATCATTTAGGTATCTACGTTCCCAAAATAAATCGTTTAGGTACCTACGTTCCTCGTCAGCGGACCGCACTCGGGTCGCCGGTGAAATGAAAATAATTTCAATTAGAAAATAAAAATTAGTAAAAATCTCCTCCCAACCGACTCAAATAAATCCTAGAAAATTTCCCCCACTTCAGCAAGAATTTAAGCGGTTTTTCATGTAGCAAAACGTATTATTATTATACAGATGATGAAATTCAATTCGCGTTACGCCACGTGTGATTTAGCGTTAGCCCACGTATTTTATTAAAATGAAAATGTTCCAGTCATCTAAAAATTCCTGCAATTTTTCATTAATTTTTCAACATTTTTCTTGTAATTTCCATCAGGGTTAATCCAGGATTTTCGCCACTTTTAACAATAACAATTTACCTACCTACGTACAGAGTAGGTAGGTAGGTAGGTAGGTAGTTGGTGAAAATGGTCATGACCACTTCAAATTTAACCTAGAAAATTAACCCCGCTTAAAAGGGTTTTCAACGGTATTTGAGCTGTTTTTCATAAAGCAGATCATTGAATTTTACCCCCGAATTATAAAATGAAATTTACCAAGTATCTTTCAACTGTGGTAGGTAATCCGGAATTTCACGTCTTTCTATAAATCTCCTCCGCCTCCTATAAAATTTATAGGATTTAAATTAGGATTTAATCCTAAAACTTTTCTCTTACCTGAAAAAGAATTCAAGCGGGTTTTCATATAGGAAATGATAGGATAGATACTGTCAGGTCGCCTGTTCCAACCCCCTAAAAAAAACCTACACTTTGTCGTTCAATTTTTCAATCATTTCCAAGAACTTATTTCTCATCGGGGGATATTCAGAATTTTCGAGAATTCAAAGATTAAAATTTACCTATCTGTGGAGTCTGAACGAAAAAAAGTAGCAAATTTTACTTAGGTAAGGGTTCATTATTCTTCTATTTAAGTTAATTGTGCTAAACTTAATTCTCTGACAATCTGTACAATCTTCGGATAGATGTGGAATCTCGAGAAAACGTCCAGAATTACTTGGAAAACGACACCCTATTTGACCTGAAATGGTTGGCCGAGCGAAGCGAGACCCCCTGGCCTAGAAATTGGTTGGCCGGACGAAGCAAGGCCCCCCTCCCCCTCCACGGCAATGAAATGGCCTTGCTTAGCTCGGCCTCCAGTCAGAGATCTAGAAGTCTAATAAGAATAGTTGACCCTCAACAAGTAATCCCCCCCCCCCTTTCCGAAGGAAGTGGTCGGCCAAGCATAATATGCTTGGAAAATATATTACCTATTTTATATGCTTGGAAAATATATTATTTTCAGTAGACCCAAAATAAATCGTTGTAGGTACCTACGTTCCTGGTCAGCAGGCCCAAAATAAATGGTTAGTTTCTAGGTACACAGATAAATTAGATCTTTGCAAAGTCGGTTTTTCATAGGTACGTCCCTATATTTTCAGGAGACCCAAAATAAATCGTTTAGGTATCTACGTTCCCAAAATAAATCGTTTAGGTACCTACGTTCCTCGTCAGCGGACCGCACTCGAGTCGCCGGTGAAATGAAAATAATTTCAATTAGAAAATAAAAATTAGTAAAAATCTCCTCCCAACCGACTCAAATAAATCCTAGAAAATTTCCCCCACTTCAGCAAGAATTTAAGCGGTTTTTCATTTAGCAAAACGTATTATTCTACCGCCAGATGATGAAATTCAATTCGCGTTACGCCACGTGTGATTTAGCGTTAGCCCACGTATTTTATTAAAATGAAAATGTTCCAGTCATCTAAAAATTCCTGCAATTTTTTCTTAATTTTTCAACATTTTTCTTGTATTTTCCATCAGGGTTAATCCAGGATTTTCGCCACTTTTAACAATAACAATTTACCTACCTACGTGATCTGTGGAAAACTTTTTTTTTAACGAATATATAGACAGGTTAACGAGGTACCGGTAAATAGATCCTCGAGGCAATGAGGTACGAAAAATACCCCGTTATTGTACCTCGATATCCCGATGGCCCAAAATTGACACTCGGAAGCAAAACAAAATTTGTTCAATGATTTGTTCAATAAAATTCATTTAATGAAGCCAAGATTTTGAGCCTCTTTTTTTTCTCAATTGGTGATGTTGACCGTTTCATTGACACTTTCCAACCACATGTATTTTTGGTTTATTATTCTTCATTTTGGGCAGTAGAAAATTTTTTTTTCAAACAGGTGATTTTGACAAAATACTCGGCTTACCATCTAGTAGTGCCCGCGAGGTTTTCAGCTCGTTCGCCCAAACTCGTGGGGCTAAAAAGGGACTACGGAGGGCCTTTTTGAAGGGTTTCAGCTTTAGGATAGAGTTAGGTGTCGTTTTCAAGTATTTTCGAACGTATAATCCATTTTCGGGGGTCCCAGAACGATTCTAATTCACCGGGGGGATCTATTAGGCTCTCATGGGGCAACAATTGGAGTTTATGAAGGATCCTATAAGGTCTGAGATTTTCCTAGTACCTAATTTTTAAAGCATAATCCTTTTTTCAAGGTCCCAGGTTTCTTTTTTTGTCTAAACATTTTTTATTGACACAAAATTACTTTTTGAACAAGTAACCTTTATAAAATTGCAGTTTAACTTACGACTACCTACCTCCAAGCGTTTTGAAGAAAATATGAAATCCCGATTTTCTCCGCGTGAAAAATCTTGAAAAATCGACCAGAAACCAGGAAAAATTTGGCGGAATATTTGATTGATTCTAAGTGGTCGTAAATTGCAGTTTAACTTACGACTACCTACCTCCACGCGTTTTGAAGAAAATATGAAATCCCGATTTTCTCCGCGTGAAAAATCTTGAAAAATCGCCCAGAAACCAGGAAAAATTTGGCGGAATATTTGATTGATTCTAAGTGGTCGTAAATTGCAGTTTAACTTACGACTAACTACCCCCACGCGTTTTGAAGAAGTTAAGAAATCCTGATTTTCTCCGCGTGAAAAATCTTAAAAAATCGCCCAGAAACCAGGAAAAATTTGGCGGAATATGTGATTGATTCTAAGTGGTCGTAAATTGCAGTTTAACTTACGACACCTACCTCCACGCGTTTTGAAGAAAATATGAAATCCCGATTTTCTCCGCGTGAAAAATCTTGAAAAATCGCCCAGAAACCAGGGAAAATTTGGCGGAATATTTGATTGATTCTAAGTGGTCGTAAATTGCAGTTTAACTTACGACTACCTACCTCCACGCGATGCCCACATTTTTCAATCTGTTAGAGTCTCAAAAAATAGCTCACTGACTTTCGGCAGTCACCCCCGAAGTTGGTACCTACTACCTACCACTGAGGCGAGCCTAGCGAGCAAGTTTCAGGAAATGATGCCTACATTTTTCAATCTGTTAGAGTCTCAAAAAATAGCTCACTGACGTTCGGCAGTCACCCCCGAAGTTGGTACCTACTACCTAACACTGAGGCGAGCCTAGCGAGCAAGTTTCAGGAAATGATGCCTACATTTTTCAATCTGTTAGAGTCTCAAAAAATAGCTCACTGACGTTCGGCAGTCACCCCCGAAGTTGGTAGCTACTACCTACCACTGAGGCGAGCCTAGCGAGCAAGTTTCAGGAAATGATGCCTACATTTTTCAATCTGTTAGAGTCTCAAAAAAATAGCTCACCGACGTTCGGCAGTCACCCCCGAAGTTGGTACCTACTACCTACCACTGAGGCGAGCCTAGCGAGCAAGTTTCAGGAAATGATGCCTACATTTTTCAATCTGTTAGAGTCTCAAAAAATAGCTCACTGACGTTCGGCAGTCACCCTCGAAGTTGGTACCTACTACCTACCACTGAGGCGAGCCTAGCGAGAAAGTTTCAGGAAATGATGCCTACATTTTTCAATCTGTTAGAGTCTCAAAAAATAGCTCACTGACGTTCGGCAGTCACCCTCGAAGTTGGTACCTACTACCTACCACTGAGGCGAGCCTAGCGAGCAAGTTTCAGGAAATGATGCCTACATTTTTCAATCTGTTAGAGTCTCAAAAAATAGCTCACTGACGTTCGGCAGTCACCCCGAAGTTGGTACCTACTACCTACCACTGAGGCGAGCCTAGCGAGCAAGTTTCAGGAAATGATGCCTACATTTTTCAATCTGTTAGAGTCTCAAAAAATAGCTCACTGACGTTCGGCAGTCACGACCGAAGTTGCTACCATTATTTCATTCACACGCTCCTGGTCAGTGGGCCCAAAAAGGTTGAATTCGAATCCCCTTATGCAGTACATGTAGGCAGACCCGCACAACTTGTTCCAAATGTGCCCCTTCAACTTGTTATACAAAAATTATGAGGTACATTAACGAGGTACTCTTGTACCTCATTAGCCCTAGGATCCATTAAAGCACCTGGTTAACAAGGTACGATAACGGGGTATTTTTCGTACCTCGTTAGCCCCAGGATCTATTTACCGGTACCTCGTTAACCTGCGGATCTATTCTTATATATATATATATATATATATATACGTATAGACGTACATATGTAACCTTGGAGGACAGTCTGACCCAACCTGCTACCCTGCTACTTCCGCTACATAGCCCTTAAAGGGCTCGTTTTTGGAACAACTAACCTCGTTTTCCCAAGGTTTCGGCCACGCCGAATCGAATGAGACCAATTTCAAGACGATCCGAGAACGGGAACCCTTCGAAAAAGGGCTTTAAAGTCCAAAACACCTGCTACCAAGGGTGCTACCACCTTACATCAGGTGCGACTTCCCCCTTCACCCTTATAGGGGGTCATATTTGAAAAGAAGGAAGGTGTTTTCCCATGGTTTGGACTCCGCCGAATCGAATGAGACCAATTTCAAGACGATCCGAGAACGGGAACCCCTTGAAAAATGGATTTAAATTTTAAAATTGCGTCGTACGAAGGTGTTTTTGCCTAAAAACACCTTATAGGGGGTCGTCATTGGAAAAAATGAAAGCTTTTTCCCAAGGTTTGGACTCCGCCGAATCGAATGGCACCAATTTCAAGACGATCCGAGAACGGGGACCTCGTGAAAAATGGTTTTTAAATTTTAAATTGCGTCCTACGACGATGGTTTTGCCCTAAAACACCTTATAGGGGGTGGGTTTTTGGAAAAAAGTAAGGCGTTTTCCGATAGTTTGAAGGTCGCCTAATCCAACTGGACCAATTTGAAGACGATCCGAGAACGGGGACCTAATGAAAAAAGGTTTCAAGTTATAAATTGCATCCTGCTAATGCCGTTTTACCCCAGAATACCCTTGTACGGGGTATATTCTGGAAAAATGGAAGGCGTTTTCCCATAGTTTGTACAACGCCGAAACCAAATGGGACCAATTACAAGAGGATCCGAGAACGGGGCCCTCGTGAAAAATGCTTTTTAAAATTAAAATATGCGTCCTACGACGGTGGTGTAGCCCTCAAACACCTGATAGGGGGTGGGTTTTGGAAAAAAGGGAACGTTTTTTCCCGCAATTTGGGCCCCAAGGAATCCAATGGAACCAATTTCACGACCATTCGACAACGGGAACCTCAGGAAAAATGGTTTTAAATTTAAAATATCCGTTCTAAGAAGTGGATTTAGCATGTAAACACCTATAAAGGGGGTCGTTCCGTGAAATAACCAACCACGTTTGGGTCATGGTTGGGACTCCGCCGAATACAATGGAACCAATTTCAAGACGATCCGAGAACGGGATCGTCTGCACACAATTCGTACCATTTTCAATACCTATCCGACCAAGGGACTTTTCACGCAAAAACGGGATTAAATCTTCAACATTCCGTCCTGATTAAGGCGTATTGTGTGTTTTTTCTTTGATTTATTTAATTTGTTTTTTTTTTTTTTTCCGCGTGTGACGATAGGTACACCGTACATCTATTTGACAGTAGGTCTTCTCAATGTCTACAACTGTGTTGGGAACAATAATTGAGGAATAGTAGTAACGTCAACACGAACTCGAAAATTACTAGTCCGAACAACCAAAGATGGCCGTCCTACCTTTGTAGGTACAGCTAGGACGTCAAAGTGATTGGACAGGAAGAGGGGCAACGCAGAACAAATCATTAACCCTTATTAACGGGAAACGAATGGCCTGCAGGATGAATTACAGAAATGTGTGCAAAGTTGGGAAGGGAAAAAAAAAAACAAAAAAATTAAAGACAATAAATTCAAAAATGACAAGTAAGAGAGTTGAGCGTGTCCTTGAATAATTAACAATAGGGATTGCAATAATTGCAACTATCGTAAAATCACTAATGAATTTGATGTGGCGGCTCATTTTGGATCGTCAAACAACGGGCGGCCGTCGTCGTCCGCTTGTTGTGGCTACCGGTTGTATTATTGTAATGTCTTCATTTTTTTATTTAATTCATTTTTCCTATGTTTACCCGTATTAAAACATTTACTAATTCTGACATTTTGTAACTCTACTTTTTACCCAACTGACAACTCCAACTCGGGTTCGGGTTACTTGCAATAGGCCTCCAAGGATTCACTCAGGTCCGGCTACTTCCCGGCGTTTTTTTTTTTATTTTTTATTTTTTGTTTTTTTTTCTGTTTTGGTTCTGTCCGTAATTGATTCATTGTTCGGTGTTATTTTGTAAAAATGTTCTTGTCTTAGTAGTGCATTGTTTTCTTCCTCCCTCCTAAACCGGTTTTTGTTTGTTCCTTTACCTGTTTTTTCCTGATTACGTGCAGGGAGAAAAACTCCCACAAAACAGCCCAAATCCTCGAATTTTTGTTGACCACCGACTCTCAAACATCACCCAAGGACGTTGTATGATGAACAGAGTTTTGTGACAACTGAGTTCAACTTGCAGTTATTCGTCCTTGACTTTTTTGTTTCGGTTTTTATTGAACGTAATCCTACGACATAACAATCGTTATGTTTGATGGCGCCACATTTTCATTGTCACGAACCTCGGTGGATGTCTCCGAATCCTTCAATTTATTTGTCGGGACCACCTACGAATGTCAACCTCTGCTAATATATCGTGGCAACGATGTGTGTGTCTCTATCATTCGCGCCCAACCTTGGGCTACACTCCGTTTATCCCTGTCTCAAGTACTTACTCCTTTTCTGCCACCCCCTTTTTGTCAAATCCTCAACGACTCCTCCTCCCTTGTGAGGAGATTGAGACTCTGACAAATGACGTTCCTTGGATCCTACGGTTGCCAGGGACCATCAAAAACAACAGCGGATCCTTAAGGATAGGGACATAATTATGTCAGCCTAGGATAAGTTGCCCAAAGATAAACCTTTCCCTACCAATAGGTGTACGTGTGCGTATCTGCAATTTGAAAATGTTGGTTTAACAAACTTTTGGGCGTGTTGATGTCGTCTTTTATTCCCCCCTCTGTTTTCACATTGTCTACCTACGTACGTCCTTTTGTTTTTTCGACGTCGGAAGACATTGTGCAACCCCCCCCCCCCCCCCCCCACCCTTTTTTGTGTCCACACCTACGGCATTTGTGTCTTACCCTACCCTACCTCATCGATCCTCCATCCCCTTGTTTGCCTATGTATTTAACGATTAAATGTATTTAATGATTAAATGTATTACATAATTTTTTTTTTTTTTTTTTTTTTTTTTTTGTTTTATATTACGCTACATTTCCTTACAATTTACGCGTAGTGTATGGGGTTCCCAGTCCACTCTAACCTAGCCTAATAATGGAGAGGAGCCCTTACAAATAATAACTCGCGGATGCTTCACTTCATCACGTGACTCATCAATGATTCATCTCATGAACTAAGATAAATCCACCAATTTATCTAGTACAACATTTGGTTTGTCATTACGTGTTACCTATAATTACCTGTTGTTCTTCGTCATTCCGGTTCCGCGGTTCCCAATCCGTCTTTAAACGTGCATATTTTTCGATGTAAATAGTCACTTCCGGGTGTGTGACCTATATCCTTTGAAAACGTGCCAATACTTACGAGCAATCAATGCAGTTAATAAACGTTCGGAGAACCTCGCTATTGCATTTGTCTACTACAATGTACTTTTCACATTCCGCTGATGGGCGTCTGTGTATGTGTGATAACGTTAAATGTTTCAATTTGACCCTATTTGGTCTTTATACGAAAATGCCTAAGTTACGACGTGCATTAACGTTATGGCCTCCTTTTGTATGATTCACGTCATTATCCAACGTTCACGTTTCCACGTCCAAAGGCCCCCCATTTTCTAACCCCAAAACCGAACTGTGATGTAGTACATCACAGTTTTTTACAAACTATTGGCAACTTTTCCCCCATCACGTTAATCACATGACACTCGTCCCCTTTCATTACATGCTCATTTCATCCGGTCAAAGTTCACGGCCATCCTCCACATAACCCCCCCCCCCTCCCCCCCAAAGCACCACCACACGCTACCCATTAACTCCCGCACACCCTACCGGTACTAATGCCCCCCCCCCCCCCCACTACACGGGCCACCAATGCAAAGAACACGAACGTAAGTGATAAAACCACCATTTCCAATATAATTCCTATTGGTTTTTCTGAACATCCTCCTTCCGGGAATGCACGGATAAAAATGACACAGTCCTTACAAAATCGTACAATGT
Organism: Pilophorus perplexus; assembly: GCA_955831195.1. NCBI lineage: Eukaryota > Metazoa > Arthropoda > Insecta > Hemiptera > Miridae > Pilophorus > Pilophorus perplexus. Next base: position 4,500,670 of record OY037010.1, on the reverse strand, counting down.
AATTGTCATGTTTACGACAAAAATTTAAAAAAAAATAACAATAACCTTCTTAACTGAAATGAAATGAATACAGAATAAATTAAACCGTACTTCCAGCACGAAAAAGAAAATAATATAACAAATGGATTCGAACACGGCTGGTGATCTCGCAGTCATGGTTCTGAAACAAAAAACAAAACCAAAAGTACATGAGAAACGGCTTCAACGTAGACAACCACATAAAGAGGATCATGTATGGTAAGAAAATACTGTTAAACGTCATTTCACATGTACGAGCACTGTGTGCCGTTATTTGCCTATCGTTCATGTTTACTCGTACGTTTTAAATTTACATCACCCTTCGAATGTTGCAGTTAGTCACGTTAATGTTATTCCCCTGCGAAAACCGCACATGTCATTGATGTTGATGCCTTCATGTGAGCCACTTGATAAAAGTTAATGTTTGCCCCCTGCTCAGTGTTGTCACGTGTAGGTAGGGATTGCAATCCCGGGATCCCGGGATCCCGAAAACCAGGGATCCCGGTTGACTTTGGGCAATTTGAAATCCCGGGCTTCGTGGAGTCAATCCCGGGATCCCGGGGTTCGATAATTAATTGCACCTCGCACGTAAATTGCTCAAGTGTTGTAGGGAAAAATCTTGTAACAACGGACAATCATTCGAAGGCTAAGTGAAAGTGCTCTAAGATGAAAAGTGTGAAGTCCCCTGAAGAAAGGATTCTGGAATCTATGTACCAACCGGTGCCGGTGCCGAAAATACGAAAAGATTTATCGACCACAATTAAAAAAGAAACGAGCCAGTTCAAAAATGGAGGCAGCCGAGGCCACCATTTGGATTTATTATACAAAAGAAAGGGGGCTTAGAACGGAAACATAGACACGTTCTAAATGTTTGTAAAATGTTGTCAGGGACGGTACCAGCTTCAATACCCTTGTGCTAAATGCTGGATGCTCGAAAAACCGCGAAATTTTCGGATTTGTTTGTCATTTTTTCAGTTCTTTGCTTTTAGTTTCAAAAATGTGCGCCCTAACGACAAATCCACTGTAAACTATTTTCAAGTAGACAAGATTTGCTACCATTCTAGCGCAACGGCAGCTGTCTAGTACCAATGGGCCCGAGATTAACCCTCATCAAACATTGACCATTTTCCCCCAAATGTAAGAAATCGTGGTTTTATCCTTCTTCAGTACGGAACATCGGCTATTATTATATTATTCATCCCACGAGGAAAGTTATGAGGAATGAAATTGTGGAGCAGTGATTCATCTTCAATTTAAGCACAACCACAACACGTAGGACTATCCCACTGACCTCCGTAGAAGCTGAGAGGGCCTTTTGAGTAGCAGGACTATTTTCGACTAAGCTAATAACCAAATTGCCTGATCCGAATTTGAGTGCTTTCTAAGATCCAACATTATGATTTCTAAAATCACATTTTTTGAGTACATAAGTGAAATTTTGCCTTCATCAGAGAAGTATTATTTTATTTAATTTACAATTAATGTAAAAAACCGCGTTTTTCGTCGTTTTAAATCAATGTTTTCACGTTCAAACAAAAATCATCAATCCCGGGATTAATACCGGGATCCCGGGATTGCCTGAGAAAAATCAAGGGATCCCGGGATTCACACAAAAACGTTCGGGATTACACTCCCTACGTGTAGGGTAATGTACGTTTTCTACGAGAATTGAGGACTGTGTACGATGTGAGGTATAACATGTAACGTCTCGCAAATGTGTAGGGTCATTTAGGATTGCGGCATTCTTCCAGGCGTGTTCAAACATTTTAAGAAACAAACGATCCATCCGTACAATGAAGTATTAATAAATTTGATTACGCGGGCTAACGGTGGGCATTTGTAATGTTCTTGAAATGGTTAACAAACTTTTTGATAGTAGTAAACCTGTAATTTTAGAAATAACATGTAAATACAACGTAATCACATAAACCTACGTTGCCCAGGAACAGAATTTAGATATTGAAGTGAGCATAAGGACACTATGTACTATGAACATGAACAGACTTTACATCGGAGATAGGGCCCTTCCACAGGAACTTGAAAGAAACCTTGAGAGCAAAGTTTTCCAATAGAGTGTCTAGGGAAAACTATAATGATAGTTACATAGATTTGGTTTATTATTGTTTTAAATAATACACCAATCATTTCGCGACGGAAGTCGACTACTTCGATCGGCCTCAAAATGTAACATTATCCGTTTGACAATGTCTACAAGCATAATCCTCAATTTCCCTCCGGCGCCCAGGCCCTACGGGGCATTAACAATTTGTTAAAAAACTGAGCTTTTGACAACATACTCAGTCACCGTCAAGTTGTTCCCGCTAATTTTTCAGTACGATCCCCCAAACCCGTGGGTAGCTATGTCGCTAAAAGGGGGTCACAGACGTTTTTTTTTTCGCCTTTTGTTAGGTTTTTGGTTATGGAATCGAGTCTGGTGTCGTTATGGAAGTAATTGTGGACGTGGAATCCTTATTTTGTAGTCCCCCAACGAACCGATTTGACTGTTGCCATGTATAGGGCTTTCATGGGGCAACAAATGAGATTGTTTATGGATCCCCTGGAGGTCACATACTTTTCCCACAAATAAACAAAACATAACAAACTATTTGTTGGGCTACAAAGTGTAGCCTAAACATTATAAAAAAACAAATTGTTCCTGAAATAATTGCTTTTTTATCCTAAGGTAGAGATTTTACCTTGTTTCGAATTGATCTGGCGTCTCAGCCCTAAAATCCTCCACGGCCGCCGCGACGCCCGCCTCCTCCGTTTGCTCCACGGCCGCCTCGGCCGTAGTCTCCTCCTCGCCGCCTTGCCCCGTAGCGGCGCGTCCTATATGGACGGGCATGGTATGAGCCGTCAGGGCGACGGGCCCATGTGTAGAAGCCCGGCTCTGGGTCGACTAACTCCCAGAGCCGGATGACTGCGGCGTTCAACATGGACTGGAGGGTGAAGGCAGCCTGCCGCGAGACCCCCCCGCGGGTTCTGTCTGTCGGTCTGGGCTGTAAATAGGGGAAAAACGAAATAATAAAGGTTATACGTACACATCGACGACTGGAAGAGGCTATTTAAGGGGAAACAATTAACACAACGAAATGTCGGTTCCTCAAACGTGTACTGCATTGTAAAGGCTGCATTTGTACAGTGTTCGTACCGCATCCCGTGTGTGGAAATGACGTGCAAAATGTCAACAATTAAGGTGACAACCACTACTGCATTACACTCACTTGCCAATTCCACCTTCGCCCTGTTCCTCGTTGTCGGCCCCTCAGGGCGCCGAACAAAACAGGCCGAAATTGCCGCCGATGGACGGCACCCCCCCTGCCCTGTTGATCCCAATAGATGGGATGCAGGGGGGGTGGGGAAGGACCGAGGTGACCGCTTGACGGCTGGGACGCTTGTGAGTTCGAAGAATTGGATCTCGACAGAGGTGCCATAAAGACCTGAAAAGTTCAAATGATCATTAGTTGGGCAAATCGTCGGACATTGTAGATACATGTCTTACGTCAGAATGGTGTATCGTTGGGTGTATTCGTATTGCTGCTATAAAACGATGTGTAACTACAAGGAGGTAAGAGGTTGTGACAATGATTCAAACCGTCAAATTTTTATATGACATGGTTTTCCCTATTGCTTTCGGTAGGCACGGTAACAACATTCGTGTCTATTGGAATCGAATTCAACATGTTTCCTGACTCACAATTTCCTCAACTGAGCAAATGGGATATATAATCACGTAGCCCATTAAGTACATAGCATGGGGATCACCTGTCAAACCCACAGGAGGAGTCGGAAAGCGGGGAGCGTAGTATTGCAAGTATATTATGTCCCCCCCCCCCCTCCAACTCCTCCTCTCGACGTGCTGTACTCAAGGCTATGAGTATAATTCCGCAACGCTTGAGTTGAAAATACAACATGGAATAAAATTTGTTCGGACCCTGCGTGCATTAAGTGTGGCACTCCTTCTTTGACCGTGTAATGAAAAGGAGAAAACTAACAGGGTCAGACATACAACCCCTTCACAATGCAAGTCCAATTGTTCTCGTGTCATGAGTGACAATCTCCAATTGTAACTACATCAAACCCGGAGACATGCAAATGCTTACCTACGTTTTGTGGTCAGTCCCCAGGCCCTCGTACTTCCGGCTGACACAATGACGGCCATGCCGGAATGGCGATTAGTCTCCGATATCGCGGAAACATTCACTCACATCCACCTCTTTAAAAACGATGTTCTATAACGAGCGGTGAGAAACGCACGTCTGCTTATGCGTGACACCCTCCCTCATCCACTTCAAACAACCGTTTCATGTGGGCGTGACGGGCTGAAGACAGTGTGCATCAGTGTTTCTCTCATACGCGGCTTTCGCTGTGTAAGCGTTCCAATATAATTACTTCAGCACATTTTACATTAAATGCCACGCTACGTCTCCTGACTTCCAAACCACAACGGTCGCCTCTGTTGGGGCGAAGGTTTGGATAAGTGAGTTCGGTGCCGAGGGGGGGTGGGGGGGAGGGGGGGGAGGGGGGGGTGGCGGAATAACGCACACTAGCTACGAGTTCCTTTGACTCTCGGAATTGAAACACTTTGACGGACAAACAATAACGAATAGAGGAAACACGAAAGTTTACAGCTAAACCAGGGCACATGACACACAACGCGACTGTAGGACTTAATATCCGGTAATTCGACAGACAATCCAATCCGTTATTGACACCGAATTATGATGAGCAGAGTGCAAACGTTTTTTCCAGGCTTGTTCATATTAACAACAAAGTCAATCAACGGGGAAAAAACGTTGAAAAATGATGACATCCGAATTGGATTCGTCAACCTTCCCCCCCCCCCCCCCCCCTACTACTTCCCCCCCGTTTTCGTAATACGTTCGTGTTTTAATGTAACGTAAATTCAATGTATATTATGGTCGATGTTGTTTTTCAGGTGAACGGCATTTCCGTCGTTGTTGACGTTTTGTAATGATACGTGAATAATTTATTTTTAAGTGAGGTGGGTTACGTCAACACATGAACCAAATCGAACCCGAAATGGCCCTACATTTAACGATATACAAGTGTGACCAGTACCTGTGGTGAGGGTGGGGGCGGCAAAGGTTCTGCTACTTGAGGCCCGTCGCCGGACGCCTCGCTGGAATTGTCTGACGTGGAATCCGCCTGCAAAGGAACCAAACAGTAGGATCATAATGAAGGGGAACATGACTCCTTCACTCGTAATGCAAATGTGGATGTTAATCAACGTTGCATAAGGAGGCGTATTAGGGGAGGTGAGGGACCACACTTTCCAGTTTTGATTTTCTCCGCTCTCCCCGATTTCCCAAACGTGCTGTGGATTTTACAATTTGTCTTGTATTCGAAGAATAGTAGATATCAACAAGCCAATGAATGACACGTGAAATATATACCATACTCATTCAATGTATTAATGATAAGAATATAATCTGATCGGCAAAACCCTGGAGGCCGTGTGGGTGAACAATGGGGTTAGGGGCTAGTGTTTTGAAGGCTGTAGCATGTGCGAAGGTCAATGAACCCTTTATTTTGGAAATGGCTATGTGAATTTTTTTGGCCGATTCAACAACGCCTGGAAAAATGGAAACAAATGCCTAATACTCTCACCGCTGTCAAAAGCTGTCATTTTAATTGGTATTTATAGACAACTAGCTTCTACACATTTGCACAACAATTTTCACATTTACTTGTCAGTTGTGAGGTGTATATTATTGCAAATTGAAAAATTGGTTACATAGTCCCTTTGAAGATACATTCAATTTATCAGGATTAAAACCATTCCCACGAAAACATGTACTCATCGAATGAAAGCATTTCGATCCATCAACTCCTTTTCCCACACTTATGTCAGGTGTAACTACAGATAAAACGATTTTGTCACCGCAAAATCGGGGGAACAAAAAAACATTCTTACATCCACTTCCTGTACTAGCCTTTCATCAATCGCTCATAACGGTCAAATGATTTAACAACAACGTAAAAACCTTCTAAACCGCACCCCTCCACCCATTACTCGCTATGAAAGCCTCGGACAGGTGTGGAGCCCCCACAAATCGATGCTACTCCCAAAAACGACGCCTCACTCGAGGTCCTGGTCCAAACGTGTCCAAACCACCCCCAGTTGTCGCTCAATATAACCGTTACCCGATGGACATGACCGCTCGGTGGTAATTTGAGAAGCTCCCCCCCGTTCCCCCCACCCATTCATCGTTGTTCATTAAACACCCTGCATGTCATTTTGCTTTGTAGTGTTTGACTTTTTCAAAACTATACTGTCAGCTGCTCCATATGGATGATTGTTTCGAGCCTAATAACGGTTTTTTGCCGGCGTTTCACATGGCACCGAGCCAACTCCGTCAGTTGTTATCCAATGACCTATATTACATTTATACATAATTTTTTTTTTTTATTGTTTCACTTTGGTCCACCTTCTGATTCATGTCCTATGACGTCAAAAAGTGTACATTGAGGAACGGCATTTGTGAAAAATCTGCTTGTAGGCTCTTGTTTCATGCCAACTTTTGACATTGGGTTGTTGGTGTTCCTTCCGGGTGTGTGTATTAATTTTTTTTTTTTTTTTTTGGGAACCTCTGTGACACGGTTAAGGGTTTTGTATACATTTGACGTCCGTTTTATGGTTGCAACTCATCTACTTGGAATTGTTCCGTTTTGAATTTATCTCCACCCAAACAAACATGCTGTACGGCCGTTAACGCCCTTCCTCATTGCACGAGTCAATTAGGTTTTGTGTTTATTGACAGTTTTATTTGCCGACGTTCTACCGTGTTTACAACATTGTCAACTGTATCCTCAGATTCTTTAACGTTACATTAACTTTTCTCGTTGTTAACTTTTAATTTGTTATGACATTTAACATTCATCGAACGGTTGACAATTTGTACGCACCCCGAGATTAAAAAGTACCTATCTAACCTTTGCTCTGTGAAATTCATCCCGTAGAAGTACTTTTTAGTTAGGGTGACTGTTGTCAATAAATGTGAAATGTTCCCAAATGATGCGTAACTTATTTCATTTACCTTGTGAACCCGTGCCTTTGATTGGGCTCTTCACAACGATTTTCTATTCCTTACACAGGATATGTACTTTTGATGACACTAATGTGCTTGTGAGTTCAGCGTTCGTTGTAATTACATGCAACTGAAAATTAAACGATGAAATGGAACCGAGAACTTGCAAATCATTAAAATCTATACAAGTTATTGATATCAAAAATTACTGACGCTTATGACATTGGTTAATCAAGTGAAAATCACTTTAGCACCAACTGTTTCTGCGAGGCATTTGCTTAGCCACGGAAATAGGTACTAATCAAGACCGCCATGGGACAGTGATATTTAATGTCAGAGGAAGGAGCTTACTACAACGTGCTACGGACGCATAGGGTTCCAAGAAAAAATCAGTAAGTACTTGCGGGTAAATGACGTTCCATAATCTCTACTGTGGGATGCGAAATGTGGGACTTTTCACGTACTGGATTCAGCTAAAACGTCATACATGATTATCCTCGATTACATTTTTGCACAGATGCAGGGCTACTCCAGCTGTTAAGAAAACCTCATGTCAAGTTTTCCCGGCGATGTGAGTCCGTACTGACGCTACGGACTAAACACGTTCAGTTACAAATCTCAGGTTTGGTTGTTCATAATGGATAATACGTTGCGTGTTAGCGTTCAGTGTGTGAAATGTGTATTTTTAATAAATACACTCCTGACGTTGGCTACAATTACACAACTTCCCCACCTACCTGGGTTATTGCCTACCTACGTACATAACTTTACTTTTTCCGCCTAACACCGGTCGGTCGCCGTAATGATGTTGAATCGTACGTTGGGTCGTCATAATACCTTCATTTGAATGTACAACATACTACAAGCAATTAGCACAATTTAAGACCGTGTGCGGGGACTGCGTTGTCGCCCTCCCCCTTCATACTCAATTCAAATTCATGGACTGTGCGTAGAAGGAGTGGGTGTCGTTGTACGTCAATATGAAATGGTGCAGCAATGTTAGGGAAACGTATAATGATACTTTCCTACATACCGGGTGGCCTAAAATCTCATTTGAGTCAGAGTGGTGAAAAAACATAGGGGAAGGGCGGCTACCTTCAACCATGGGGTACCTTCAACCACTGGCGATTTGTCCGCCATGATGAACGTTTTTAGGGCTGAGAAAATTGCGAAAGGAAGAAGAAGTGAAGAAGACATTGTAACCGTATTTTGGAGGTTTCAGCTTATTTGTGTGGCTTGCTGCAGTTTAAAACGTGTTTTCAAGCGATGCAAGGTTTGTAAAATCACAATTTTTGTTGCTCTGTTGTACATGTCAGGATATGTATTTTGGAATTAACTCTGCATCATTAGATTCATAATTTACTCTAGTTTTAGGAACAACTTGAGTTTTTCTGATTGCATGCTCTCTTTGAAGGTCAAGTCACACTTAGTTCAAAAAGTGAGGGTGGGGTAGATTCAACCAGAACGAAGTGGGGTACCTTCAACCACTTTTTTGAGTGGTTGAATCTACCCCATCTATTGGTACCTTTCAAAATTGCTTAGTTATTCTGAATTCCTATTGTTCTTTGTGATGAAACTAGTTATTAGTCAAAGCCGTCATGCAATAAAAGAGAGAGTGCACTTCTGTGCACAGAAGTAATGAAGAATGTTTTCAAAAGAGTGGGATATTTAGTTTTAGAAAAATGAGAGAAATAAATTATACAATGAGCTCCTTGAATGATTTTTTAAAAAAAATTCCTGAAAGCTCATGCTTCAATAGTTTCGAAAATGAGTCAACATTGCAGAAAACGCGGCTCTATTATTTATAGGGCCTTTGGAAAAATATAATATTTGAATTCCGAGGCCTGGAGGGGGTACAATGTTTCATGTCATGATGTCGGCTGCTGGATCATTTTTTGATCTCCCTCTCTCTCGCATATCTGCAAGTTAGCCAACTTTGCTATGCGAAATGACGACCCCGAAATTCAAAAATCGGGGCAATCATCAGAGAAGGTCATTCAAAATCGAGCATCGAGTTATCATCAAAGAAGGTCATTCAAAATCGACCCGGGTCGAGTGTTTTTATTCAAATTCCGTTTAGATTTATTATTCAGCGCTCTGGTTGCTCTGTGCCCAACTACTTGGTGACGTCACGTGCCCTCCGCTTTCATTTCAAAATCTCCGGCATTTCTAAAACAGTTCTGCACGTAATTATACAGATTTTCGAACTAAAAATTTATGTAGGGGGGTTTTATAGGGTGCTGAATCCGAATATGTTGTTGGAAATTATGAACCTTTTAAGACCTTTTTAAGGAGCCCATTGAGTTTATTTTTGAAGCTGAAGTATTCATTATTGTTTCATTATTGTGATGCAAAAAAGCACCTTTATTAATACCTACTAGAGAAGAAATGAACTGATTTTACCAAGGCTGATTTAATATTTTATCAAAATTTGATGAAATATTAAATATAATATATTTAATATAAAGATATTCATGCGTTTTAATGGGTGTACTCGTTCACCTACCTACCCTATGAAAGTGGTTGAAGGTACCCCACATCATGGTTGAAGCTACCCCGCTGGTGGGGTAGCTTCAACCAAAAAACAATTTTTTTATGGACATAAAATACGGGTATTTGCCTCTGTTTTTATAAGGATTTTACTATTTAATCGTTCAGGGCAATAGTTAAACTGATTGTAGAAGGGAAACCCAATTCAAATTTCGCTAATGCAGAACAGAAATATCAGAATAAGCAAAAAGTGGTTGAAGGTAGCCGCCCTTCCCCTACATTTACCACGGGAAATGTAAAGGTGAGGTGAGATAAGCGAAGTTAAAAATTTTAACATTTAATGTACCTAATGTACTAAAATCTACTACAGTATCCGCCGCTTATATCGGCGCCGGTTGTACCGGATTCTCAGTTATATCGGCCAAAAACGCCGGAAACGGAACGAATTGCGTTCGAACACAAGATTTTTGCCTGTTGTACCGGCCGCCCAGCCGGTTGTATCGGCCAGATAGTGAAGCGAAGGCTTGTTTTGCGGTCAAATAGGCACCAATGTGTTGTTATAATTTCATTCCTGTTGTTATCAGACGCATGTTTACAAGGGCGTGATTCACAGTCTCAGTGAGTCAGTTCCGATCGGTCTTTCAATGCATTATGGCACCTCAAAAACGCTCGTGCAAATCGGATGCGGAAAAAAAAACTTAAAAAAATATGACGCGCTCCCACCGATGAATCAGCTTGATGCTGCTGAGAAATTGGGTATTCCTAAGTCAAGTTTGCAGGACCTTCTAAAGCAACGTTCGTCTCTTAGTGTCGCTGATAATCGTGACACTCGTGTAAAAAAACGTAAATGTAATCATCACAAAACTGATGAAGCGTTATTGATATGGTTCCGCCAAGCCTCCTCCATGAATGCACCCATCAATCGGTCAATTTTAATCATGAAAGGGAACGAACTTGCCACAAAACTAGGAGAGACTAAAGAGCTAAAAGCTCGGCTTGAAGAGTTAAAATGAGTTTTGAAGCCTCTTGATGTCCGTCGGCTATACCGGCTATTTGGGTTTTTTAATGGTTTGGCCGGTATATCCGAACGGCTATAACGGCCGGCCGCTTATACCGGCCAAGAACCCTTGGAACGGAATTGGCCGATATAAGCGGCGGCTACTGTAATACGTAGGGACATGGAGGAATAGAGAGGAGAGTTCACTGAATAGGACTTCATGTGCCATAGTCGACGGTGGCGCTATCCCTGCGGAACGTAGTGAACTACTCATAGTACCTTCAAACCTGACTAGAGTGAGCCACTAGCCCTTCTTACGAAGGAAAGCCCCAAATACCTCACTAAACGGATTTATTTTCCACTGTTGTGCTACAACAATTAAAGGAAAAATTGAAGGAACCATCTCTGAATAACGAATTTCGTTAAACGAAATTGATTGTGTAGTTGTGTACACTTTGAATGCAAACGACACGTCGGAATTCGCAGGGCGCCATCTTCTGGTTCAGTTTTGGTAACTTACCACCTTCTAAGTTCACTACGCCTCGTAGGGGTCGCGCTGCAGTCGCAATCCCCCCCCCGCCGTTCCATCACTGGGTTGGCGTTTTGGGAACGCGGTTTAACACAGAGTGAGCTCTCCTCTCTATTCCTCCATGACGTAGGGATAAATATTATATTTATCCCTATAATAGCTATAATAGCCCAAATGCAACTAACCAAGCCCAAGACTCAATCTTTGAAAATTTTCCCCCCGGGGGGGGGGGGGGGGTTCGCCCGGAACACTTTTTTGGCTTGGGGGTACCTATCTATCATTCAATCATTTCCCCCCCCTCAGAAAAAGCCTGGATCCGCCCTTGACGGGAGGGGGTTTCTGAAGGTTTTCGGCTATGGGGTCGTTGAATTGACTTTCGAACGCTGATGTCATTCATATGCAGGCCCACCGAGAGTATAGCGCCCCACGGGTTTGGGCGATCGGGCTGAAAACCTTGCGGGCACAACTAGATGGTAAACCGAGTATTTTGTCAAAATTTCAGATTTAAAAAAAAAAAAAAAAATCCTACTGCCCAAAACGGCCCGGGCGGCGCACAGTGGGGCGAATACGTAGAAAACCCGCGACATTGGCCGAAAAACCAAGATGTTCGGACCGATGAAAAACCTGTTACATCCTATCCCTAATACCCCAAGGAACATGGAAAACCAATTGCCGAGACAAAAAAAATCAAATTTGGGGAACGTACAGTAGATTGAACTTGAGTGGTTTCGGGAAATCAGCGTTATTCGGGCAGCTTCCATTGACACAAAAATAATTTTTGCACAAGTAACCGATACCTATCAAAGAATAATAAACCGTCGTGTAAAATTTGCAGCGTTTTTTAGTATTTATTTTATCCCTCTTTTGGAAAAGCTTTATTTAGCGGGTCCAAGACTTTCAAGTTAATCTTGTTGAGAACTGGATTTTATGGTTTCAGTTCAACTTGACAGTCGGGGAGGCTTATCAAAGTGAAAAATAAAAAAAGGTCAAGTTGTTGCGAAATCCAATGAACGTGCCTTCTTGTATAAAACGCCCATTTTTCTCATTTAGAATTAATCTTGATCTATCAACTGACGAGGTAAGCGAACTGTCACAGTGATTTTCATTTCAAGTCATTCATTTGCTCATTAACTCGAAAATCGTAATCGAATAAAACGTCAAATCTCCAACAACTTTGTTTAAAAAAAGTATACCAAACAACAGGGTGCTTAACATTCTGCCAATTCATCAACTGCTTAAAATGACAGAACTTTGTTCATTAAAAAATGAAGACATTAAATTATTTGGTCCTGCAATATATTTTTGATTTTACATTAATATAATATTCTGTGTATTTGTGGTAGAAACAATGAAAGTGTCATCTGTGCTTCTTGCTGCTGCTGTGGCCATCTCGATGGTGTTTGGGGCGTATGCAAACCCCGCGCCAGAAGATGATTGGAACGGTCGTTGTTGATATGCTCACGATGTATTTGAATTTACCAGAGTACCTAATAAACGTTATTTCGACCCTGCTTAGTGTATTGTATGTATTGTATTTCCTAACTATGACGACGAGCGAAGTTTCTAGACAGAAGCAATGCCTAAGAAGTTGAAAAGCTCATTTACACAACTCGATGTATCCACTTTTAACCAAAAAACGGGTTAAAGTTTAGTTTAAAGTTAGTTTTTTTATTATTATTATTTTTGGAACACGGCTATGTAATCGGGACGGAAGTCGAAAATTCTGAATGGCCTCAAAATTTTACATCGTCCGTTTCAAGACACGTAGATTCCAAAAACTAAATGTCCTTCTAGCCGTCATGGGCAGTAGGATTTTTTTTTTTTTTAAATCTGAAATTTTGACAAAATACTCGGTTTACCATCTAGTTGTGCCCGCAAGGTTTTCAGCCCGATCGCACAAACTTGATTCACATTTATCCAGGTGATTCTCACTTATCCAGTTGATTCTCACTTAGCTTCTTTGCTCTCACTAACATTCTTTGATAATAACCTCGATGCTCAATTTTCGAATGACCTATAATGATTAACCCGATTTTCGATTTTTGGGGTCGACTTTTCGCGTAGCAAAGTTGGCTGACTTGCGTAGATGAGAGAGGGAGGGATCTCCCGGCCAATCAAAAGACGACGAAGCAGCCCACGTCATGTACCCTCTCCAGACCTCGGAATTCAAATATCATATTTTTCCTAAGGCCCTCTAAATAATTGAAACGGGTTTTCTGCAATATGGACCCGTTTCCTTAACTTTTGAAGCACGACCTTTGCAGGAAAAACATTTTAAAAAATCATTAAAGGAGCTCATTCTCACTTAGCCAGGTGATTCTCACTTATCCAGTTAATTCTCACTTAGCCAGGTGATTCTCACTTATCCAGTTGATTCTCACTTAGCCAGGCAATTCTCACTTAGCCAGGTGATTCTCACTTATCCAGTTGATTCTCACTTAGCCAGGTAATTCTCACTTATCCAGGTAATTCTCACTTATCCAGGCAATTCTCACTTAGCCAGGTAAATCTCACTTATCCAGGTAATTCTCACTTATCCAGGTAATTCTCACTTAGCCAGGTGATTCTCACTTAGCCAGGTGATTCTCACTTAGCCAGGTAATTCTCACTTATCCAGGTAATTCTCACTTAGCCAGGTGATTCTCACTTAGCCAGGTGATTCTCACTTATCCAGTTGATTGTCACTTAGCCAGGCAATTCTCACTTAGCCAGGTAATTCTCACTTATCCAGGTAATTCTCACTTATCCAGGTAATTCTCACTTATCCAGGTAATTCTCACTTAGCCAGGTGATTCTCACTTATCCAGGTCAGGGATGGTTTGGGATGGTTAGGGGGGTTAGGGGGGTTTTGGATGGTTAGGGATGGTTAGAGATGGTTTAAAAAAAACCAACTTGGTAAGCAGATATGGGTGAAAACGACAACTAGTAACCCAAGAAAAGAACGAACCGTGGAAAAGCCGAAAGGCGTAGAAACACGTATGGAAAGCACTGAAGGTTAGGGATGGTTAGGGGTGGTCTCTCACTGGTCTAGAATGGATGTAATGAATGAAAAGTTCTTGAATGAGGATAGGTTAGGGAAAATGACTGTGATATGTGTGTCACTGTATGTTTGTTCAGATTTTATTTTTGTCTAGGCTAGTCGTATTAGTTGTAGGGAGGGGAGGACATTTTATAGAAGTACTCGCCCTCCACCAGAGAGGTAAACGTGGAGAGAGCGACCACCCAGTATCTGAAAACTGCAAGTTACAAGAAGAGGCAGAAGAGTAGGTAAGGTCTGTTGCATTTCGCAGCCACCAACGACCCGAACACCACAAGTTACAAGAAGAGGTGGAATAGTTGGTAGGTCCGCTGCGATGACTCCTATCCCAAAGAATTTCGAGCCAATTTATTGTGAAAAGACACCCATTAAAACCCGGCACCTCTTTCCGGGTATTTTTTTCCTACAACCCGATCGGAGTCATCGATTTTTTTTTTTTTTTTTTCCAATATAAAAGTTGATTTTTTGATAATTCGGCAGTAAAATATTTTTTTATTTATCTCTAAAAATCAATTTTTTCTAAGTACGTTCAATCGGTGCAATCGATTTCAGATCAAATTCTTTAAAAACCCGGTCCAGACTCCGCGCCGGTATCAGTAATGTGTGGTTGTTTACTACATTTTACATGTCCGTTCTATTCACATTCTGCGTTCTTCTCTTTGATTCAATTATCCCATCGACCGACAGCTCTCAGATGTACTAAAGAACGCCCGCCCTACAAAGCACCGCCCCTTATTCGCGAAGTTATCGCGGTTTTTCACGAGGTTTCAAAAAAAATGCACGACAATAGTGAAAAAAATTATATCCAATAAATAAACGTGTACGCCTTACAACCAAGTTCAATACAATAAAGCATGATTGAATAACAAAAATAGGCACTAATGAATATTGCAACACCCTACAGCATTTTGATGGCTTTCAATATTATTACGACAATAATCGAAATCAAAATTTTTAATGAGTCGTGGACTAGACTGAGTATAAAATCGATGACACAGGATGCGGAGAGAATTTTTTCATTATTCTGGTCTTTTTGTGTTGAAATAATGAAATCAAAATTAAGTAAAAATTTGTTGTCTTCCGAGTTGTTAAATTTCGACGGTGCGGAGCCATTCAATTGTGATGGCAGCGGAGCAGAGTAACCACATTTTACTACAGACGTATGATGAATTTCAGGACGAAGATTGCCAAACCTGAAGGTACCTGAAAATAGTGATGTAGTCAAAAGGCAAAGAAAATGGTGAGGGGGGGGGGGGGGGGGAGTTACATATTAGGCGACATCTTGCACGTCGAATTCTAAAGGAGGCATTTGCTTCCAAGTGTGGCGGCCCTGCGAGGTGCATTGGACGCTCATTTTGTACTGGCCGGGGTTGAAGAAGACGGTGCAGCATTCCATGACGGCAGAACCCAGTTCGTCCACCTGGAACAAATCGGGGGTCAGTCGGGTTTGGAGACTACATGGGAATGCTTCCCACTACAACAAGGAGTTTAATCATCCCCAACCCAACAACATTTATAACTCCTGCGAACTGCTTCTCGAAATCCAGACAGACATTTATGCAAAAATCAAGTCTGTCCTTCAGCATGAAACCAACCAGCCGAGGCCTAAAGTACAAAAAAATAAAGAAAAGAAGTAGATCATGAAATGCATCAATAAGTTGGATGACGGTGATATTTCATCATACAAATTTGTGAAGAAACTGTCATCCAAATTGCGGCCACACTTGAACGACGAGTCGAAGGAGGACCCTGTCTTTCCTTATAGGACTTATAGGGCGTTGAGACTTGTTTACCTATATTTTGGCTATATTTGTTATTTGACAAGGTGATAAGTATTGACCGATTGATAATGATATTGCGATTGACGACCCCGGGGCCCGTAGGTTGATGCTAGTGTGCCGGCTCACTGGCGGACTCGGCTCTACGACCCTCATGTCCACCCCTGTAATGTTCAGGCTGACATCTCGGGTAACGCCGAGGTGTTGGGGGCATGTAAAGCGGTAGAGAGCCTTCGGGCTCTCAGGCCTCTGACCGGAGGGGCCTTAATGGGGAGGAGTTGCTCCCAATAACGCAACTAACAACCGGCTTAGAGCAACTCCTTCTCTCCGGTACCTCGGTCGAAGGGGAGCCCGCGGTCTTTGATCGGTGGGGTCATCCCTCGGTCCCTGGCCGCCCCCCTCGGACTGGTGTCAGACTCGAGGGGGTCGTGGGGCCCGCTGGGAGGTGGAGCCCACCAACGGTTAAGACCCCATTGGGTGGAGTCCCCTTCGGGGGACCTGCTGATTGGCCTTCCGGTCTTTAATTGCAGTTTCCTATGTAGGTACACAACTGATGCTTTATTTATTTGACGAGGTGACTTGCGTCACTGATGTCGGGGAACAACGTGGGCAGGCATGGCAACCAAATTGCAAATTTTGGCAAAAAAGTGGTTTTCGCACATTTTCGCCAATAACTCAAGAACAATAATTGACTAATAATTAGACTAATTATTAGTCAATTATTATTATTAGTCCGATCTTAATTCTTTTTTAATCTTTTTTTTCTGCTGGTGAACGCTGATTAAAATTTAATGTTTTATAACAAACCTACCTACATTGAATTCCTATTGAGACAACAAAAGCGCCATTAGTATTCGTCGGAAAGGGTGGAAACCATTTGAACCCCTACGACCAGGGTTTTCAGAACATTTTCTTCTCTACCCACGCGACAGCTGATGAGAAATTGAGAAATGATTTTCCCGGAGACCTCAGGAAAAGCCCGTAAAATCCCTCCCCAAATGGTTTTAGATTTACCACTGCTTTGAGGGGTGAACAGGTTAAATAACCCTCGGTCAATCCCTGATTGATCATTGAAATCATTATCAGATTAGCTGCCGCCGTAGCAGCCGTTACGGTAAAATGTGATCGCTTTAGTGGAGAAAACCCGTGTTTGGCGTCTTTTTATATGTTTTACGCCTCTTGCATGTCTGTATTTATTTACGGCTGGGTCAATTTTAAATTTAAGGTAGCTCATTAGACGCAGAATTAGATGCTCTACAACTTCCATTCAATGCGTTTTTATGTGAGAGTTACCATTTTTGAGCAGCAGGCATTCGAAGTTGAAGTTATCTTGATTTTTCGTAAAGTTGGAAACAATCCACATTTTTTGACGGCCCGTCGCGCCCTTACGGCTGGGCCAATTTTAACTTTAAGGTAGCTCGTTAGACGCAGAATTTTGTTCCCTTTAATTTACTATATGGAACATTTTCACCTGTAACGCACCCTTTCAAAGATAACCGTGAAAAACCAAAACAAAGTGCTGAAATTTTGTTGGGAAGCTTCGGATTCGTGTTCAGCGCCCCAAAAAATGTATAATCCCGTTGAGAAAAATTCTACACCACTCTTTGCATCGAAAAATCACCAGGTGACTGGACGAGTGAGGGAGCGGAGAAATTTCATGCGTTAGTAGTTCGATTTCCGCCACCAGAATGCAGTGTCGGAGCGGTATATGCTTGTGGAAGACTTGTAGTACTTACGACTGGAAGGTGGACGTAGGAGGGGCCGGCGGTGGCCAAACGGGATTCCAAGTTGTAGTTGCACGTGCCGTTTTGGTAGTCTTGAAAAAATTGGACGGAAAGGGAAAGATCCGTTAGCGGTCGGGAGAGCGAATTGTGGGCGATGATGCGAATTTGAACGCACTCTCCGATGCTGACGGCGTACGGAGAAGCTCCGCTGGGCTCCAAATCGTTCACCCAAATCTCTGCAAATGACATGACATTCAATAATAGTCAAGTATAATAATAATAAGACTTAGTATAATACTTAGTATACTTAGTATAATAGTCAAGAGCAAAACACGACTAACCCCAGTTGATTGGAGACATCCTGACGATATCAAGCATGTGCGATGAAAGAGTGATCCCTTTGAGGGAAGCTTTTCCTTTCCTGTCGCCCATTTCCCATTGAACTTCAACGAGCGATGCGATGTGGTCGCTACACGTCACGTTGAGGTCGACCACTTCCTTGAGGGAGTCTTCGCTTTGGAAGTACTGGAAACAAAAATGTATGAAGTATAGCGCTACAGTAGTGATGGGCGCAGTGCGATCTGCTCGTCAATGGAACTGCACCTCAGACCGCAAGAGTTCCACTCCCCCCTGATGTTGACAAACAGGTGAAGATTCTTATTTTGCTTCCCGAGCTTTCCAGAGCTGTCCAAGAGTTGCTAAGCTCGTTCCAAGCTGACCAAAGGTATGCAAGGCTGTATGGTGTTAGGCTGGGTAAGGGTTACAAGGCTTGCCAAGACGGTCCCATGCTTTCCAGACCAGTCTAAGGCTTGTCGTGATGGTCTTGAGCTGTTTATAGGGTTCCAAGGCATCCACGCTTGCCAGACCAGTCCAAAGCTTGCCAAGATGGTTCCAAGCTTTCCAGACCTTGTTCAAGGCTTGTAAACTTGGTGCCAAGCAGGATAAGGGTTTCCAAGGCTTGCCAAGTTGATCTCAAGCTGGCTAAGTGCCTCCAAGGCTTGTCAGAATGGCATCCACGCTTTCCAGACCTGTCCAAGGCTTGAGAAGTTGGTTCTAAGCTAGCTAAGGGTCTCCAAGGCTTGTCAGGAAGGTCCCTAGCTTTCTAGGCCAGTCAAAGGCTCCCTGCCCAAGCTGGTCCTCTGAACATGCTGGCAGCAATCGAAGACTTCATTACAAAAACAACCATTGTCAAAAAGAGCTGCTTCTCAGGAGAAAGAAAAAAAAAAACTTGTTGACACTGGAGACGACTACCTATCCAACGCGTGACGCCGAAAGCTATCAGAATATGCTTTTCTTTACTTTGCTTGTTTTTGAAATGAACTCTTCAATTTTGTACTCGATTCGACGGCCTTTTCTCGCTTCGCATCGGGAATGGATCGCAATGCCCCAGTTTTGATAACCTTCGAATAATCAAACTTACTTTTCCTATCTTCGAAAGCGGACATCGGTCCACAGGGATTGGCACACGGCAAGATTCACCCTCTTCAATGAGCAAGCTTTTGCTCGCGGTGTACTTCACCTCGACTTCCTGATTGGTCATGTTCATCACATCCAACACCATGTAGAACTGAGAGCTCCTGCAAAACCAAATTTCCGTTTGAAAACCGAAGCGGTATGTGAATTGACAAATGACGGGGTCACTCACGTTTCCGCTGGCAAGACGTCCCAGTTTGAAATCAAAATGGAATTGCTTATGTCGATGTTGAGGATGACTGAGGCGATGCGACAGTAACCTGAATCGATCCCGGGCTTCCCCGAGTATTTGACTTTCAAACGGCATTCAACTATTCCCTGGGGGATTAAAAGAGCCAAATCACACATTTAGAAAACCAAGATTGTGAACAGGGTGTTTTCGTTAATGTGGAGGGGAGGCGCGGCAGGCCTCAGGGAGGAACCTGTGATGTATCCAAGAAGAACAAAATCAGGAAGATGTCTAACCTTGGACGAGTGGTCGAGCTTGAGTTGCGTCATTTGGGACGTCAAGGAGTTGAGGCTGCTGGGTCCAGACCTGAAATATATAAAGTCACAAAGCTGTCACTAGGAAAAGAACTTCATAGCATGCCTTCATTCAGCATCAGTTCAATTTTAAATCAATATTCCATAGGGAAACGGAGCCAATAGTTGGACACTAAAATTCTCGCAATTAAATCCACTTCTTCTCCTCCTCCGTATCTTCTCAGAATCTGTGAGAATGTGACGATACAAATGTTTTTTGAATAGGAAAAATGTGGAATCTATATCTACAAAAATGAATCAGTATTTTGTTGCTGATCGCATAACTTGAGAACGGCTGGACCGATTTGGCTAATTTTGGTCTTGAATTATTTGTGGAAGTTTTAAAAGAGAAGGTTTAAAAGATGAAAACTGATGACCAAACTCTTCCTTCATCGCGAACGGAGCTTTCCTTCGCGACGAGAGACGGGTCAAATAGCGTCGTTACTAGGGATCGCTAGGAAAATTTTCGAAACTCCGAAACCCGGTACAAATTTTGGCGTCGGTTTAGAACGAAACTACGTCTGTTAAAACAGTGCTTTTCGCGCTGATTTCAACGAGTACAAAACGATTTCTGTGCGATGATCCGTTCGCAAGTTATTCGAAGATCGTTGGTAGGTGGTTACGAGTATTTTTTGCGAGCCTTCGATTAGTTTGATAGGTACTAGGTAATTTCATTTTGATTTGATGGGTTGCTATGGGCTGCATATAGTTGGTGATAGACGGGAATTTGATAATTCACTACGAGAAACCAACAAGCGTTGTTACTATGAAAAATTAAGTTGACGGGTTGCTGCGGGTGTGTGCATGAGGAATGAACGGGAATTTGATATTTCGTGCGAAGCCCTGGTGTCCCAGTAATAATATAATAATGGAAAACCGCCAAAAAGGGTTTATTATTCATTGATATAAATTCTCCTCAAATTAATTCCATACCAATGAAAAAAAAATAAGTTGACGGGTTGCTGCGGGTGTTTGCACGAGGAATGAACGGGTTTGATAGGTAGGTACGAGAGAGGTATAATTACGGGAATTCTCCTGATCAGCTGAGTGAGCTAAAATCTCTCCCGTTCACCCTTGGACGTTGAAATTTGAGAAGGAGCCGTTGTAGGATAACTAGAGAAGATTCAAATGACGGGAATTCTACTGATCAGCAGAGGGAGCTAAATCTCTACTGTTACCCTTAGTCGTAGAAATGTTATAATTTTGATCATTCATACGATTTGGTTTATTATTCTAGGAATAATACACCTATGTTTTCGCGAAGGGGGTCGACGACTCCGATCGGCCTCAAAATTTGATATTATCCGTTTCAAGAGGTCTACATTCTAAATTTCTAAATCCGAAATGTCCGTCCGCCGGACGCCGTCTGGGCCGTTTTGGGCAGTAGGAATTTTTTTTTTAATCTGAAATTTTGACAAAATACTTGGTTTACCATCTAGTTGTGCCCGCAAGGTTTTCAGCCCGATCGCCCAAACCCGTGGGGCGCTATGGAGCTAAAATGGGGCTAAAAATGAAAGCTTTTGGCCATGGGATCGAGTTAGGTGTCGTTTTCCAAGTATTTTTGGACGCAGAATTCATTTTTGTGGGTCCCGGAACGATCCGATTTCACTGTTGCGATCTATAGGGCTTTCATGGGGCCACAAATGGGATTTTTGAAAGATCCCAGGAGGTCAAATATTTTTCGAGTAAAAACGCAGCAAATTTTACACTAGGATTGTTCTTTGATATAGGTTACTTGTGCAGAAATTTAACTCTGTGTCAATGGAAAATTTTTTAGAAAAACAATTGAAGCCTTTTGGGTACAAAGGGACTAAATGCCAAAATAAATTTTAGGATATGTATAAATTTTAATGAATACTTGAAAATAGTAATTAACTTAATTTAATTACTTTAAAATACTTAATAATTCACAACAATTATTGTTGTGAATTATTGAGTATTTTAAATTAATTAAATTCTTATTACAATTTTCAAGTATTCATTAAAATTTATTCGTGCCCTAAAATTTATTTTGGCATTTAGGCCCTTTGTACCCAAAAGGCTTCAATTTTTTGGATTTTTTTTTTTTTATGTTTTGTTTTTTACTTGAAAAATATTCGTCCTCCTGAGATCCTTCAAAAATCCTATTTGTAGCCCCATGAAAGCCCTATAGATCGCAACAGTGAAATCGGATCGTTCTGGGACCCCCAAAAATGGATTCTACGTCCAAAAATACTTCGAAAACGACCCCTAACTCGATCCCATAGCCAAAAGCCTTAAAAAAAGCGAGGGTCTGCACACCACCACTTTGGAAATTAACTGAACGAAATAGTTCCAATTTGAAGGTTACACTAGGGCTTTCCAAATGTAGTAGAGATGAAGTATTTGGCCAGGAAAAGGCTTCACAGTCAATAAAAGGGTCATATCCATAGTTATTAAGGAATAAGTGCCCGACTATTGAGCCCGTTACCCTTTTTATCGAACTTCCCTGATGAGTACAAACCTGAAAGAAGGCGTAGGGGTGGTGAGGTTGTCACCGTACTGTCCAGGCTTCAAACTCGACAACGATGGAAATGAATTTGTTCCAGAGATCAAACTGCTTTTCAAGCTGGCGGCATCTAAAGAACAAAACTAAACCTATCAGTACCAGTTCAAGAGGCAGCTCCCTTCTCGAATTAATTTTCCAATTGTATTCCCCGGTTATACACCAACCCACCAGAAACACCCAACTGAATACCTGCGGGGTAGGAGTTGACGAAATTGCCAGCGGCGAAAACCGTCAAGGGAATACTGATTTTTTCCCCTTCTCGCAGAGGGAGCTGAGACGGGAGTTTGCTGATGTCGTAGGAGATCATCGACGGGTCGCTGTCGGTGCTGATTTCGATCAATTCGACGGCGCCTTTGCCGAAATTTTCCAACACCAGCTGACACTCGGCGCTGAAAGAAGAAAAATTGTAGCGTTAGAGGGTTCAATAAGTTGAAGAAGCGGAGATTTGAGATATTGGCAAAAACTGACCTTTCTCCAGCGTACAGCGCTATTGTAGAGCCATTCTGGTCTTTTGCGGAGTCTATGTTCAACATAGCCTGGAAATTAACGGTATGAAGGAAGTGAAGAAACATTGACAGCGTCATTTTTTTAAAGAAAGACAAACACACGACGTACCTCCAGGTATGGCAGCGCTGGGACAACTTCGATAGTGTACGACGGCTGGGATATTTTAGGAAGACTCTTCAAACGGCAGTTACTTTTGACGCCCAGAGTGTGCGTGGAGTAACCTGGCGGAGTAAGCAAACAAATTAAGTCTAACCCGAGCATAGAGATGGAAAAACGCTGCAAATTTTACACTAGGGTTGATTATTCATTGATATAGGTTACTTGTGCAAAAATTAAATGTCTGTAAAAAATTTACATTTTTTTTTTTTCAAAATTAAAAAAGTAAAAATTTAAAAAAAATTAATTTTGAATTTTTGAATTTTTGGTTTATTATTCTTGGAATAATACACCTATGTTTTCGCGACGGGGGTCGACGACTCCGATCGGGCTCAAAATTTGACATTATCCGTTTCAAGAGGTCTACATTCTAATTCCGAAATGTCCGTCCGCCGTCCACCGTCCGGGCCGTTTTGGGCAGTAGGAATTTTTTTTAAAATCTGAAATTTTGACAAAATACTTGGTTTACCATCTAGTTGTGCCCGCAAGGTTTTCAGTCCGATCGCCCAAACCCGTGGGGCGCTGTGGGGCTATAATGGGGCTACGGGAGGGGTTTTTTGAAGGCTTTTAGCTATGGGATCGAGTTAGGTGTAGTTTTCGAAGTATTTTTGGACGTAGAATCCATTTTTTGGGGTCCCGGAACGATCCGATTTCACTGGGGCGATCTTTAGGGCTTTCATGGGGCTAAAAATGGGATTTTTGAAGGATCCCAGGATGTTAAATATTTTTCGAGTAAAAAATACAGAATTTTTGAAAAAACGCATTTTTGAACAAAAAATCCAAACAAATTTTTTCATTGACAGAATTAAATTTCTGCACAAGTAACGTATATCAAAGAATAATAAACCCTTGTGTAAAATTTGCAGCGTTTTTTTATTTGGAAAATATTTGACCTCCTGAGATCCTTCAAAAAGCCCCTTTGAAACCCCATGAAAGCTCTATAGATCGCCACAGTGAAATTGGATCGTTTCGGGACCCCCAAAAATGGATTCTACGTCCAAAAATACTACGAAAACGACACCTAACTCGATCCCATAGCCAAAAGCCTTCAATAAACCCCTCCCGAAGCCCCATCTTAGCCCCATAGCGCCCCACGGGTTTGGGCGATCGGGCTGAAATCCTTGCGGGCACAACTAGATGGTAAACCGAGTATTTTGTCAAAATTTCTGATTAAAAAAAAAAATCCTACTGCCCAAAACGGCCCGGACGGCGTACGGACAATTCGGTTTTGGAATCTAGACCTCTCGAAACGGATAATGTCACATTTTGAGGCATATCGGAGTGGTCGACCTCCGTCGCGATTACATAGGTGTATTATTCCAAGAACAATAATAATAATTGGGACTGGCTTTGCAAGCGATGGACAGGTCTGAAAGCAGGGATGCCATTCTGACAAGCGTTGAAGACACTTAGCCAGCTTTGAACCATTCTGGCAAGCCTTGGAAACCCGTATCCAGCTTGGCACTAACTTCGCAAGCTTTGGACATGTCTGGATAGTGTGGATGCTATTCTGACAAGCGTTGAAGACACTTAGCCAGCTTTGGACCATTCTGGCAAGCCTTGGAAACCCGTATCCAGCTTGGCACCAACTCTACAAGCCTTGAACAAGGTCTGGAAAACGTTGGACCATCTTGTCAAGCCTTGAAAACCTTTGGCCAGCTTGGGACCTAATTTGCTCTGGAAAGCAAGAAAGGAGACCACCACTTTGGCGACATAAGGGCGTAGAACTCCGCCTGGGGTCGTAGACGCAGTTCAATTTTCTGAAGCGAATCGCACTGAACTTTTAGCAGCGATCGAATACCCTTCACTCTTCTCGTCGATCGCACTGCCTCCACAATTCTCACCTGTAATTTCAAGTTCTCCGACTTCTTTCGGAGTTCCGGTCAAAATGACGGGGTACCTCTGCACCTCAGGAGGAAGAGTGACTGTGAGCGGGAGGGTTTCGAAAACCACACCAGTCGTTAAAAGTCTCTGTAAAAATTTGAAATAAAGTGAGCGGATTGATGACTGGCGTCCTCAAAAGAGCAAATCTTTCGTACCATGTTGGACACCTCGAGTTCCAACTGCAACGGGTTCGTCAGTTCAATTTTCACTTCGCACTCCTCTTCAGCTACCCACAAATAGTCTGCAATGAAAAATTCACGTTTGAACAACCAGCCGAGGTATAGTTTGAGTATGGTAGACAAATTCACTCACTAAGTTTATCTTTGGTGTCTTTATTTCGTTCCAAAGACCCAAACTTCAACGGCGTGAATAAGAAAGGACCGTAATCGTCCTTCACTTTTTCCAAACGCAGGGGTTGAAATGGTGGCTTCAGCTTGTGAACGGTAAAGCTCCTGAAAAAAAAACAATCATTCACATAATTCCGGTTTTATCAAATCCGCAACATAGGATGATTAGTCCGGTCGGCAGGTACAAAAAAAAAAAACGCTGCAAATTTTACACAAGGGTTTATTATTCTTTGACATACGTTACTTGTGCAGAAATTTAATAATTAAATTTCTGCACAAGTAACGTTTAATTTTTTCATTGACAGAATTATTCTGTCAATGAAAAAATTAAAAATTTTTTTTTAATCTCAAAAAAAATTTTTTTTGGATTTTTTTGTTCAAAAATGTGTTTTTTCAAAAATTCTGTATTTTTTACCCGAAAAATATTTAACATCCTGGGATCCTTCAAAAATCCCATTTTTAACCTCATGAAAGCCCTAAAGATCGCCCCAGTGAAATCGGATCGTTCCGGGACCCCAAAAAATGGATTCTACGTCCAAAAATACTTCGAAAACGACACCTAACTCGATCTCATAGCAAAAGCCTTCAAAAAAACCCTCCCGTAGCCCCATTATAGCCCCATAGCGCCCCACGGGTTTGGGCGATCGGAGTGAAAACCTTGCGGGCACAACTAGATGGTAAACCAAGTATTTTGTCAAAATTTCAGATTTAAAAAAAAATTCTTACTGCCCAAAACGCCCTGGACGGCGGACGGCGTACGGCGGACGGACATTTCGGATTTAGAATGTAGACCTCTTGAAACGGATAATGTCAAATTTTGAGCCCGATCGGAGTCGTCGACCCCCGTCGCGAAAACATAGGTGTATTATTCCAAGAATAATAAACCAAAAAAAACCGTGAACGCGGGAAAAAAATGCAAACTTATTGGGACTTTCACACGCTGTTTAGTACTATTTGGCAATGCTTAATACAAGTCTCTGACCTTTTAGACCCAGTGGAAAAATCAGGAGAGGCGAAAAACCGCGATATTTTCTACCCCCCGTCGGTTTTTGCTGATTAACTTCTTTCCCTTACATTTTACGGTCAAGGTCACTCCATTATTTTCGAAAGAACGTTAAATTATCTACAATTTGACCTGGCTAAACGCACTTTTCCATCAAATAGGCACCGAGATACACGGCTTCAAAAAAATGCGAATTTTCCAAATTCCTCGAAAATGGCCAAAAATGCCAGTTTTTATCCAACTACTTACTAGAAACGCCACTGTGCATGGTTTAGAAGTGAATAGGGAGGGTCGACGATATTTTTGAGACAACAATCCCACCTTACATCCCTTAGCCACGAGGTTGCAAAAAATAACTTTGTGGTTTAGTCCTCTTTCAAAGAGTATGTATTGCCAAGAAGTCTGGCGAAGACCTGAAAATATTGCGTGTATCTCTGTACCTATTTGATGGGAAAATACGTTTAGCCAGGTCAAATTGTAGATAATTTAACGCTCTTTCGAAAATAATGGAGTGACCTTGACCGTAAAATGTAAGGGAAAGAAGTTATTCAGCAAAAACCGACGGGAGGTCAAAAACTTCGCGGTTTTTCGCCTGATTTTTAATATTGCGTGAATCTCTGTACCTATTTGATGGAAAAATACGTTTAGCCAGGTCAAATTGTAGATAATTTAACGCTCTTTCGAAAATAATGGAGTGACCTTGACCGTAAAATGTAAGGGAAAGAAGTTATTCAGCAAAAACCGACGGGAGGTAAAACATTTCGCGGTTTTTCGCCTGATTTTTAATATTGCGTGTATCTCTGTACCTATTTGATGGAAAAATACGTTTAGCCAGGTCAAATTGTAGATAATTTAACGCTCTTTCGAAAATAATGGAGTGACCTTGACCGTAAAATGTAAGGGAAAGACGTTATTCAGCAAAAACCGACGGGAGGTCGAAAATTTCGCGGTTTTTCGCCTGATTTTTCCACAGGGTCTCAAAGGTCAGAAACTTGGATTAAGCATTACCAAATAGTACTAAACAACGCGTAAAAGTCCCATTAAGTTTGCTCTTTTTTTCCTGCATCAACCACCTGCCGACTGGACTAGATGAGGGTGAACCAGTTTCTGCCATTTTTATTCAAAGGTACTTTTGGTAAGTCTACGACCACCCCAGGGCGGAACAAGCCGGCAAAGAGTGGCCCCTACATCATTCAGGCTCATCAGACGAGCACAATTCTGTTTTACGCAAGATGTTACTCACTCCGCTGTCGGGATGTGAATGAGGTTGGCGGGCGGGATGACGAGGCCGGTGTCCAGGATGAGCGGGATGGGCGAACCCTCGCACTGAGCGGCGATGGCCTGGAGCTGTTGGGCGGACTCGTGCCGCTCTTGGGGCGTCAACTCGGACCACATCACCTGCAGCAGCAGCGTCATATGCCGCGTGGCTAACGAACTGTGGCCGACTCTTTTGGCCGCGACGACCACGTCCTGGAGAACCTGTTTCTGCAACCTTCCCCATCCATTGTTTCCTCCTGGCGGCAACCAAAGACGTATTATTGACAGTTAAATTCTCTGACCTGATTTTAGCAAACATAACAAGCGATATTCATTACACAGATTTACAAACAAAAAGTCACAGAATGTGTTTTTCGGTAATTCCGCCGAGGGGATCGACTCGGGGCGTGGGGTGGGGTTAGAAGGAGTTGCAGTTCTCGGCGGGAGGACCATTGGGCTTAAAGTAAGGTGGATGCGGCGAGATAGTGGGAATCCATCCTATAAAAGACGATTTGAGACGATAAACAATCTATTCGTCTCAAATCGTCTTTTTATAACCATTAGGCTGTCGGGTCGGAGTCACCCACTCGGAGAATCACTTTCTCTCTCCGACACAAGGGTAAGCGGAAAATGACGCCCTCAAACGTCAGTGCAACACCACCTAACCCACAGGGTGTCGTTCATGAGCGCCCAGTCGGTTTAATCCCCTTTAATAGCTCCGATCCTAAGCCCCAGTCTGCTCAGGACACTCATTTGCGGACCGTCCAGCCAAGTCCTGGTCCGAGACACATTTTGGCTGAGTTACAGAATCCGAAGCGTTTTATTTGCCATATTACACAGAGTGCTTTTGACAATGGTCGCAGGTTAATTGAAGTTAGGCCTGAAGGTACAAAGTAAAATGGTAAAATTAAATTTTAATCGTAAATTGATTAATTAAGGGCATGTACACGTTAAGGACGTTTCACTGGATTGATGTTGAGAAAAAAGTCATCAAATGAGTACCTACGGCACCATTTGTGTTAGTCGGGATTTACATGAGATTCTAAATTTTGACACAGGCTCTTCTCGGACATATTTTGGTAGAATTAAAAAATTTTATTCCCCTTCCACGATGTAGAAGTTCTACTGACGTCCAAACGTGAGTGGGGCAACGAAAGCTGACTTGCACTTGGTGTATTGTGGGTGTGAGAGGCTGAGGGGAATGAGGCGATGTTTTTCCGCACAAAGGTAAGGCATGCGAGGTTGTACAGTGCTGGTACTGTTAGTATTCCCAGCTCCTGTAAAGCATCTCTGCAGACATCCTCGTAGCTTGAGCCTTTGATTGCCCTGACAGCTCTCCTTTGACTCCTGAATACAAGGGCACTGTGTGGCGAGTGGCCCCCAGCAAAGGATGCAATATCCAGCCCTACTTTGAAAAACTGAATAGTAGGCAGCAAGAACGGCAGTCTTAGGAAGCTTGTCGGAAAGTCTTCGCAAAAGGAAGGAAACGCTATTTAAGGACGCGGCCAGCTGTTCACAGTGGGGGCCTCCAACTCAGTTTCGGATCCAGTACAACACTCAACATCTTAACGGACTGAGGGTTACCTCACTGCCAGCGATAAGTCCCTTAATCCAAAATTCATCACCTCCGTTTTTTGAATCATTTACAGCGAGACGGTTTTTATGGAACCATTGTCGAATAGCGCCGACAGTACTATCTGCACTTTCTACCAGGGCAGCCAACGACGAATCTGAAGAACCGTTGAGACATCCGCAAACATAACCGTGTCGGACGTTTGCGCCAGTGAAGAATCAGGATCGTGAAAGGAAAATCTCAACTCAAGACCAGTTACTGATTTTATGAGTAGCAACCAACCCGTCCTCAAGCATTCACAATAAAATATCATAAAGTGTAGAATAGAAAAACTGAAGACTTGGGGAAATGAAAAAACCCGTGAGGAAATAGAAATAAACTTGAGAGGATGGGACCAAAATGGTCTTAAAGAAATCAAAGAAAATGGAGAACACGCAAAAAAACGCAAGGCTTCGGCGGAGTTCTCTTGACACTTTCGTATAAAAAGTGCATGAGAAAGTCACAAAGAGAGCTCCGTCGAAGCCTTGCGTTTTTTTGCATGTTCTCCATTTTCTTTGATTTCTTTAAGACCATTTTGGTCCCATCCTCTCAAGTTTATTTCTATTTCCTCACGGGTTTTTTCATTTCCCCAAGTCTTCAGTTTTTCTATTCTACACTTTATGATATAAAGCTTCGCTTCCTTCGGGGTCCCTAGACGGCCCCATTTTTTTTCCCCGACATTTTTTATTCGCATCAGCACCTCTGAGAGAAAGATCTATACACCGGCCATCTATCTCTGATAACACAGGCCGGCCTCGTGTATGTACATATATATGCAACCTACACCGGGAGTGAGTGCGGGCGCTCCGAGTCCGCATCAGCTGCCAGTATAGTGTCCTATATATTTAATTCAACTTTTCGATAATCGATTCGATTTAAATCGATTCATTTAATTTACATCCATTTCCGTCCGGGAGAGATCTCGTAGACCTTGCGAGCACCCCTTAAAGGCTGATGTCCCACCTGCTCAGAGTGAAGAGTGTGGGCGGGGGGGTAGAGGCAGTTTGTAAGCCGAGTCCGCATCAGCTGCCAGTATAGTGTCCTATATATATCGCGTTAGAGACTGACTCACGATTTTCACGGGGAGACTCCCCGAGCGGCGAGCGTTCCTAGCGGGGGAGGGGGGGCGTCCGTATAAAAGCTTCGCTTCAAAAAGTAGTGTTCAAAAATTCAGGTACCTACTTACTTTAAAATTTAACCCTCCGTTTCACTCTTCTGGTCGTCATCAAACACACTTGTCACATCACTCCGCTTACTGACCCCGTTTACATATTCCAGTCTCGATAAATGACCATTTTGGACCATGTCGGGCCCCAGTTCACTCATCCTGGATGATCATGTGATACGTCGCTGGAAGGTTCATCTCGATTAGTAAACGTGAACAACCGACATGGTACAGCAAAACTTGGAAACTGAGCTATCCAACTCAGGTAACTTTCGCTCCCGTATCGTACCTATCAATCTGTTAAGAGTCAATGTCCATCGCTCAAGTCTCTTCATTCCTCGTGGCAACAACACCAACTCTCGTAAATTGTTTGCGTCAGAACACCGAGGCCTTGTGAACATCGACATTCCTATGCGCAAACGTCCAATATTCACAACGAAAGACATCTAGCGCAAATGTCCATGCAATATCCGAGTTTGGCGCATATGTCCTCATAATATTTAATTGGTTCGCCAATTATCTGGCGCAAACGTCCGCCAGCCACTGTTATGTTTGGCTCCTTTTATTTGAATGTTGAGGAAGGTCATTTGAAAATATCAGGAAGCGCCTTAGATAAGCGCCAGTTGGTGGGAAGGCGGGTAGGTATGCCGAAACAAGCAGTTGATACTACGACGAAAAAGATTAAATAATGAAATTTTGAGGGCGGGACGTGACGTGTTGTGCCACAACTAAAATAATAATTGACAGCGAACTTCCAGGCACTACAGAGATACTACACTACAGAGAATAACCTATTTTCTTCTACCATGGATGTTCGGTTGAGGCCTGCAAGCATCCCTTTTCCCCTCTTTTGCCCATGTGGCGCTTACGAATCGTACAGAGGCTTATAAACACATGGCGCTTTCGTATGGTTTTCGACTCCCTCTGGCGCTTATGAATGTTACCGAACTCACAGAATCAAACGACAACATCACCTAAGCCACGTATTTTTCGTAATACTCATAATTTCACCATACATGGTGGCATTCTTCTCAGAAGGGATCTTCAACATGGTAATACTGATCCTTCTTGATAGAAAAATGGCTCTGAATAAACCAGTTTTTCTTTTCTCCTAACAAATTCTCGAAAGTGCGGTGTTGCTTCTACAGCGACGATATTATGTCTTCTTCGTTTGGTCAACCATGCATTTGCGCCTTGAGAATCAGCATTGCGAACTTCTCCATGTGGTATTTAGTAATAAATGTTTTCGACAAAATCATCTTTCCTCATTTTCCGTGCCACATGCTTTCTGACGCAGCGGTAGCTTATTTGGGTATCGTTTTGGCGAACTTCAACGAGCTCTCAGAGCTGTTTCCACGAACTCATCTTTCCCTCGCCTTTTTCTTTTTTCTAGAATTTTGATTCTGCGCTGACGCACGAGATATTTCTTCGTTTTCAAGATTTTACATAAGGCGCTAATCCGAGGGTGACGGATGCCTTGACTCATTGCGTCAAATTGCTTTCATTATTTCGACCTTATCGCTGAGAGATGAGACAAGGACGTTGACGAGAAGCAGATGCCATAAATGCAATAAATGCCATATCTGAACATTCATTATACGTATGAATTTTAAACAAAATAAGAAACGCTCAATCTGACACCGCGCGGAGAGCGGAAGTACGTTTTTCGGAACGTTTTCGGTTGTAGCTCAGAAACTATTGGTCTGATTACTAATTTATTTTTTTCTTGTGAAAGCTGATTAAATTCCCCATCGCAGCTATTCCGTGTGAAATTTTGATTGGAGCTTTGATAAGGGAGGGGCGGGCACGGCAAAAAGTGGCTTTTGTGAATAAAACATGATTCTTTGCACATTTCTGCTTATAACTCGGGAATGGTTTGTCCGATCTTACTTTTCTTTTTTTAATCAAAAAGCTGATTAAATTTTATAAAAGTAAAGGCACATTGCATGTCTATTGAAACAACAAAAGTGCCGTTAGTATTCGTCGGAAAGGGTGGAAACAAGAAATATGACCATCTACGACCACGTTCAGAAAATTTTCTTCTTTCCCTCCCTTATCAAAGGCTGTAACTTAGCAGCTATTCGGTCAAAAGAAACATGTGACTAGTGAAATTTGAAGGAAATTTAATTTTCTCTCAGGAAATGAAATAAACAAGCCATCAATTGAATTGAATAGATGAGCGCAACCTTTTTGTTATTACGATATATTTAATGAGCGAGAGAAACTAAGAAACAGTAGGTATCTAGAGACCAAACACATCAAAAATATCCACGTGATGCTCATTACGTAAACAACTGCACCCTAACGACCGATGCGTAAGAAAACCTTATGCCGATCAGAGGTAACGAACGGCTCAGGCTGCAAAAATCGTTTTGGAGTCGTTGGAATCAGCCTAAAAAGCTCATTCCATAGACCCTTGTACCAACGAAATCGGACAAAAACTTTCGTCCCCCTATTGAGGCCTCCTTAGTTACACATCAGAGATAAACAACTTTCGTCGTGAAGTACCTCCCGAAAACCGATGAAAGGGATGAGGGAGGAAAAATCAAGGTAGCCTATAACCACCCCACGAACTCGCTGATCACAATGAGACCACCCTCATGAAAATCTGTTGAGCCGCTCGGGCGTGATGCTCTGTACACAAAAAAACAAAAAAAAAAAAAAAAAAAAAAAACAAGCCATCAATTGAATTGAATAGATGAGCGCAACCTTTTTGTTATTACCTTTACATTTGTTAATGAGCAAGAGAAACTAAGAAACAGTAGGTATCTAGCGACCAAACTATGCCACACAACACATCATCCACCTGATGCTCATTACGTAAACAACTGCACCCTAACGACCGATGCGAAAGAAAACCTTATGCCGATCAGAGGTAACGAACGGCTCAGGTTGCAAAAATCGTTTTGGAGTCGTTGGAATCAGCCTAAAAAGCTCATTCCATAGACCCTTGTACCAACGAAATCGGACAAAAACTTTCGTCCCCCTTTTGAGGCCTCCTTAGTTACACATCAGAGATAAACAACTTTCGTCGTGAAGGACCTCCCGAAAACCGATGAAGGGGATGAGGGAGGAAAAATCAAGGTAGCCTATAACCACCCCCCGAACTCGCTGATGACATTGAGACCACCCTCATGAAAATCTGTTGAGCCGCTCGGGCGTGATGCTCTGTACACAAACAAAAAAACAAAAAAAAAAAAAAAAAAACATACATGTCGAGGAGGTGAGCGCACCTTTCCATTTTTTGGAAAAAGGTTGCGCTAAACATACATGTCGAGGAGGTGAGCGCACCTTTCCATTTTTTGGAAAAAGGTTGCGCTAAAAAGACTTCTGCGAGGCATAGATTTCGAGATATAGGCGGAAAACCGAAAAAAATCGCGGATTTTCGGCCAGCCACAATCGAGCACGGGCTTTTTTCTGTCAGAAAACTTGGATTTAGCTTCCCTAGGCATCCCAAAGCAACACCCCAAAGTTGCATAACTTTCGGATTATTTCCAATCAAAACCTCACTGCTGGACTAGGTCGAACTCAAGTCATTTTTACCCAAAATGCAAAAATATACAGTAGGCCGGTTATGTGTGTAATTTACATACAGCCGATCGGGAACTGTCGTTTCTTTCGCCCGACTATTTCTACTAACTGCCTTCAGTCTAATCGACTACGTTGCATTCCTTCAAGTTAGGAACAGATTCAATGAAGTTATTACACACAATTGCTGACACCATCTGATTGCATTCCGTGAAACCTATGACTCTCCACTTGCGAAGAATAACCACATTTGGGGGCCTAGTCGGCGAAATTATAAACCGCACAACAGGAAAATGTAATTGCTCAGGCGCTAAAAATAGACATCCACTTTTGTTATCGGAAGGTCGACAGCTCATTTGAAACTCGGTACCTACTTGAACACGTCATTGACACTTTCGAGGAAAATACTTATCTAATCAGGAGATAGTCGTTAATATCAATAAAGGCTAGGTGGGGATTTGGGCTTGATTACAGGTATATTTGTTAAAAGTTAGCTCAGAGTTCAGTGAGAGTGCAACGGGAAGTGTCCAGCTCCTATCAACTACAAATCATGAGTGAGTAAATTATGAACATACCTATCAATAACCTGCTGAAATACTTTTCATGGGAAGATTCAACACGAGGTGAATTACGTTTGCAGGTTGGGATCAACCAGGAAAATACCCTCCATATGGACCTCCTCCTCCAGGTGCATATCCTCCGACGGCCGGCTACCCAGGTTACCCTCCCCCTGGTGGATATCCCCCGACGGCCGGTTATCCAGGAGCAGGTAACTTTACTTTTTTTTTTTTTTTAGGCTGATGACGGTCGAAATTGATCCTGGAAACCAAAATCCTGGATCTGCCCGAGAGCTACTTGCAACTTAGGGGCTTATGTAAAATGTTTCGCCAACCACGATAAACCGCCGCAGAACCGAAACTAGACGGAAGGAGAAAAACTCTGAAATCACCACCTAGTAGAATATGAAAACTCTCAATTATGGGGCCTCTGGTAGCCGCTGTCTGCCTATGTCACGGGTTCGAATCCCATGGCGGGTGATGGATATCCTTTTGTCTTGCAGTTTAAAATTAATAAAAACCTAAAAACATTAATAACCTAAAATGTAAACTAAAACTTAAAAAATTTTACAAATTGAAATATCAACTAAAATCACATAATAACCTGAAATTAAAGCTAAAATTTAAAACGCAGCATACTTTACACAAGGGTTTATTATTCTTTGATGTAGATTACTTGTGCAGAAATTGAAATAAAATTTTTGAAAAAAAAAAAAATTGGGTCATTTTTCAAAAAAAGTTTTTTTAATTCTATTTTTTCAAAAACGTTTTTTTCAATTTTTTTTTGTTTTTTACGATTTTTTATTTGTGCGAGCGCACTCTGGTTAATTAACTTCAATGGGGAGTGGTTCCTTCCCGCCACTGCTCAACGCCCCTCCCCTTCCACATCGTTCTCGAGACGGCTCCCAATCAGTTCATCATTGAATATCATTCGCATGTGAGTTATATTAAGAGTGCATAATATGCAACGCTTAATATAAGAATTAATATCTTGTGAGTTATGGGCGGGCCGTATCTTTATAAAATTTGTTTATCAAGTGTCCAATAATTGTTCAACAATAGGAGATAATCCGGGGGTCTGGGGGTGTTCCCAATGTAAGTCTTCAGACAATACAACATGCTCCATGATCTTCCCAAATCACGTTTTTAGTGACCTTATTTCGTTGAAGTGAAATTACCCAAAAAGGGCATTTAGCCAGGGCAGGGTTTACACCCCTGGGGATGATTGAAGTGCCTTCCAACCTGTCAAACCCCCCTGGTGGTGAATTGGGAAACTAAAGCTGCTATGGAAGGTACTTTTGAGGAAGGTTAACCATCTAGCGCTACCAGGGCGAAGACAATTATTCCCCAATTCGGTTAAAACTAATTTAAAAGGAATGGAAAAAATGATAAAAAGAATTCTTGAATTCAGTGCTATCTGAAAAGGGGCTTTATTTCTAGGTTGGTCTTATCACTCTTATTATCCACACCCAGATCCCAACTGGAGAACACCCTCATGGACTTGGGCGCCGCCCTCGAGCTGCTACGGAACTTTCCAATGGATCCGAGAACGTAACGGCAGCATACCTCCCGGCGCTGTAGAGGCTGGACGCGACTTGAACGGAGGACCGATCTTCGTAGGCAGAGCCTGGCATCATGGCGACCTGTTGCCAGCTAAAGTGTGTCCGGCCCATGATTGCGCTTACGTGTCGTACAGCGGGAGGGAGATCAAAGAATACCATTATGAGGTAGGTGGGGGTTGTACAATAAACATTGCGTCAAAAGCTACATAATAACGGAGCTTTTTTTTCTTTTAGGTTTTGGTGAGCGACCACATATCTTGGCGACCAGGCCGAAGTGGCTACATACCTCCGGAAGCGATCAGAGTGGGACACACAGAAGGTGGCGAGCCGTTGTACATGGGCAGGGTCAGTCACCATGGTACCCTGACACCAGGAAAGGTAAACAACCTCTAAACGCTCCTAAATCAAACTGGTGTTGAACTGGGCATCTTTGTCCGGCTTCACAGGCATTAATTATTTAATTTGGTGCACCTCATGGAGCAACTGAGCTCGTAATTTCCATCGAAAAAATAGTAGAAGGGGACTGAGGCCAGGTGGGAGAGGTCAGAGGTTGGCTGGCTTTATGAACAGGGGGTGGCCCCCTGTGGTCGGGGTGTGGGATGAACGAGAGTCGAAAAGCCCCCCTCGCCGCCTTTGAAGGGTTGCCTGACCCTTGGCGGCCTCGTCTCAATCCGTCTCGTCGCGGAGCTCAAAATACGCCGCTGGGCGTGAGACACTATTTGTTATCGAAAAGCGAGTAGAAGGGGTCTGAGGCCAGGTGGGAGAGGTCGGAGATTGGCTGGCTTTATGAACAGGGGGTGGCTCCCCTAGTGGTCGGGGTGTGGGATGAACGAGAGTCGAAAAGCCCCCCTCCCCGCCTTTGAAGGGTTGCCTGACTCCTGGCGGCCTCGTCTCAATCCGTCTCGTCGCGGAGCTCAAAATACGCCGCTGGGGGTGAGACACTATTTTTTATTGAAAAGCGAGCAGAAGGGGTCTGAGGCCAGGTGGGAGAGGTCGGGGATTGGCTGGCTTTAGCCAGCAGGGAGCGGTCCCCTAGTTGAATAACTGGCCCTGGGGCCCCTTTCGGTCCTCACCAACAGTGACGCAAAAACTAGTAGGGGGCCCATTTTGGAAACTCTTCCCTCTGGACTTCCCAGCTAACCTACACTAAGTGGCACTGGCTGAAGATCCTGGTTTGCATAGTGCGGCAACCTGGAGGGAACAGCAAATGTTCTTCGGAGCTGACCTTTGCAAGAAAGAGGGCTGAGGTTTCTCTGACTGGGTGAGGTATGTCTTCAGCTAGTTTAGATACAGGGCGCTTTTTACCTTTGTAGTGGCCGCCTTTACGGCCTGGCTGCACAAGGCCAGTTGACAGCTGGTTCAGCCCCCAACAGTTGTACCCACTGGCCTTCGTGAAGCACGCGCTTCGGAGCTGCCTGGCATTCGAGACGGAAAGGGGTGACCTAGAGGCTGAGGTGTTCTCCGACGGTTTGAGGGAAGACTCGAGTGAGTATGTCTCCACCCCTTCTCGCTACAGGGCTTTCGTGGACTTTGCGTCGGCTGCACTGAGAGTCCCGACGGCAACATGGCCCCCAGAGGAATCAGTGGGCCTTGAGGGGGACGACAGCTGGTCGAGCATTGACTCCCATTAGTCGCACCCCAGGGCTTGCTTGGGTCACACCCCATCTCAAGCGGTGGTTGAGCAGTTACTCACATCCTGGGTAGTGAACACCAGTTCTTCCTCCCATCGCCATATCCCCTTCCCTTCCGTCTCATCCTGTCGTGGCGCTCCCTAAATGTGGGGGCCTGCTGATAGCCCTAACGAGCTCAAGCAGTTGCCTCTTTAAAAAATGTCCCATTGGCCCTGGAGTTCCTCCTCATAACACGCGTTTGAACAGTCCCTCCCTGGTTCCTACGGGCTCTCCAGCAGTTGCCATGTTAATCATTCAGCACATTTCAGCACTTGCTATGTTTTTCAGGTACACCCAAGCCACAACTGCCTTTACATCTCCTGGCGCGGGGAAGAACTTAAATTCTGGGATTACGAAATTATGGTTCTATGTTAAAGTACTACAAATACAACAGCGCAAACATTTTGAAGGTGAATTCAAATGGTGGAAATTATGTGAATTACTCCCGGCACGCACAGCACCTGTTTTTCAGTTTTTTAGTAATTAAATACTTATCACTAACGAACCAGTTTTTTTCACCCAATAAAATGTCAAGTGTGTAGGACGACGTAATCTAATCAAAAAGTCGGAAATCACAATCGGCGAAAAAGAAAACAGTCGATTAGCTGGAAACAAATGGCTGCCATTTGTCAACAAAGTTATCTGAAGATTTGGTTGGGCAATCGCACAAATACTTAACGCCTCCGAATTGAAACGGTTATGTAGGAAGGGATTTGAAAATGAGTCGACAATATCGGGAAAAACGGTTTGACGAAATAATTTCCACTCCAATAATATTGGAGTGGACAAGCTGAGAGCTAAAACAGAAAAAATTGAGTGTTCTGGCAAGAAAAAAAACTGGACGGGAAGAATCCTATTTGGCAAAATTATATGTCAATTCAAAGTTGTGAAAATGGAGTAGGTACGTCCATTTCGGCGCCTCCGCGATACATGAAACATTCTTAATTAACCACGGGATTGAAAGCCATCTTGCGTGTTGGAAAAGGAACTGTCCGACTCTGAACTAGTGGCCTAACGTACGTCAGGTGAGGACGCTGAACTAGTGGCCTGATAGTAAGACAAGTGAGGATACGGAACTAGTGGCCTAACGTACGACAGGTGAGGACGCCAAACTAGTGGCCTAACGTACGACAGGTGAGGGCGCCAAACTAGTGGCCTAACGTACAACAGGTGAGAATGCCGAACTAATGGCCTAACGTACGACAGGTGAGGACGCCAAACTAGTGGCCTAACGTACGACAGGTGAGGGCGCCAAACTAGAGGCCTAATGGTAAGACAAGTGAGGATACGGAACTAGTGGCCTAACGTATTACCGGTGAGGATGCCAAACTTATATATATATACGAACTTAAGCTCTATCTCAGCTGTTTTGGGTCGATTTGGTTTATGAATACGAACTTGAGACGGTCTCAAGTAAATGCTCAAGTCCCCATTTTGAGCGCCGTCTATGAATGTGCTGAGTTGCTGCGTTGACTTAAGACGACGACTTGAGACGGACTCAGAGCTGAGAATCGTCTATGAATTCCACCCCTAATGGCCTAACGTACAACAGGTGAGGACGCCAAACTAGTGGCCTAACGTACGACAGGCGAGGACGCCGAACTAGTGGCCTAACGTATTACCGGTGAGGATGCCGAAATAATGGCCTAATGTACGACAGGTGAGGACGCCAAACTAGTGGCCTAACGGTAAGACAAGTGAGGATACGAAACTAGTGGCCTAACGTATTACTGGTGAGGATGCCAAACTAATGGCCTAACGTACGACAGGTTAGGACGCCAAACTAGTGGCCTAACGTACGACAGGTGAGGACGCCGAACTAGTGGCCTAACGGTAAGACAAGTGAGGATACAGAACTAGTGGCCTAACGTACGACAGCTGAGGATGCGGAACTAGTGGCCTAACATATTACCGGTGAGGACGCTGAACTACAAGTCCGTCAGATAATATCTCATATTATGTCTGTGTGCATGAGTGAAAGTGAGCCTTCAAAGTTGGGCGGCCCCTTCCATCACAGCGCTGCCGCGTACAGGGATATTTCCCTTCTCCCATTTCCCCGAAAGAGTTTCCCTTCCGGCTCGTTTTGTTTGATTTTCAATAACGTCAAGATTATTTTTAACCGTTTTATTCAGTTTAAACCAAATTCTGGCACTGGTTTAATTAGATTCTGCGTCCAAAATTACCCACATTGAAAAGCATTCCCAGGTTCACAATAACGATGAGTCAGTTTTGGCCGGAGGGATACTTTTTTCCGTTAGGTTGGGGTCACTGGTAGAGCGGGTAGATCCATACAAACAGAAACATCTGACAGACTATAGTGTCCTAAGGGTAGCAAGTGATGATGCCGAACTAGTAGCCCAATGTATGACAGGTGAAGACACCGCACTAGTGGCCTAACGAACGTTTATTACATAATATATCAACACTGCAAGGCAGGCTTATTGTGGCCAGCCTGAGCGCCCAGAGTC
This sequence comes from Pilophorus perplexus, assembly GCA_955831195.1. Lineage (NCBI taxonomy): Eukaryota > Metazoa > Arthropoda > Insecta > Hemiptera > Miridae > Pilophorus > Pilophorus perplexus. The sequence goes on along the minus strand of OY037010.1, from coordinate 4,460,807 downwards.
TAGCCAAAAAGACCTTTTCCCCAATTAAGGGTTGATAGGTTTTTATGAGGGTGATTTCAAAAAAAAATTCGTTTTTATGGATTGACAACAAAATTGAAGATTGTCAAAGGTGCGGTTCAATCTAACATAAGGCAAATATTCGACTTCACATTCGTGTTCAGTACCGTTAAAAACTCTCAGATATGATCCCTATTGGTTGAGATAATATTCCACGTTATGTATAACACTACTTTACAGAATTTAGGGGTGGTGTTGCATCCGGCCGGAGCTTGTCGGTTTTCTTACGTTATTTGGTGTGCTGAATCCGAATCCGAGGTCCGTTTTTTTTTTTTTTTTTTTTTAGCTCATGAAATGTGTGGAAAAAATGACGAAAAATTGGGATTTTTCCACACTTTTTGCAAGTTTTTTGTGAAAACGGGGGGTTGGAAGCGGTGCAATGGAAAAATTATGGTGATATTCGGAATCAGCGATAAATTTGACATAAGTTAGGCACTTTTGGAAGGCATTTAATTCAGAAGAGTGTTCAATGAAAAATCCTGAAAAGTTTGTGCACAAAACAAGTGAAAACGCTATATAATGGAAAAACGAGCTAAACAAAAAAAAAACGGACCTCGGATTCGGATTCAGCACACCAAATAACGTAAGAAACTGACAAGCTCTGGCCGGATGCAAGACCACCCCTAAATTCTGTAAAGTAGTGTAATCAATGGGTATCCAATAGGTATTATACATTATGAATACCTACGGTGAGATGAAAACCCTCTCTGAATACCGTCTCCCCGATTTGACTCTCAAAACCTCCACCAGGTAGGATCTGATACAGAAGTACTCACCGGGAGGATAATCGGACGGGTCCAAGCTGAGACGATGCCCGGACAACGACTGGAGCATGAGGTTGTAACACTGGTCCCAGTTGGTCTGAGGGTTTCTCGCCGATACGTATTTGGTAGCGGCGAGTCTCTGGTAGAATGACGCTTTCCGTTGAAACCCGATTTTACCGTAGAGTTCCGAAAGCGTCATCAACTTCCTGATCTGCAAAAGTACCGGAAATAAGCAAAAGCGGACAACCCACCAGAGGGCGTCAGCTAATAACAGTTTACTTTTTCTTCTTCCGGCAAAGTCAGCGTTATGAAGATGATGTTTTGTAGAAAAGAGGCAGCCTGGAGAGCCATGTTGAGTTCCACTGCGACTCTGGCAGCTTTAAAACAAACTTCGACTTCGATCACGCCAGCGTGTTGATACTAGAAAAAATCCATTTTCACTATGGCGATCTATAAGGCGTTTTCAATGGTCAGTGAGAGGCCAATCACACAGCTTTCTACTCGGAACCCGAGTTAACGGTTCTATTCAAAACATTCGTTTTCTCGCCCTAACCACCTCACTAGAAATAAATCACATATTACCAATCACTTAACCAGATAGACCGCTGAAGACGTACCTTGCTGTAGTGAATAATCGACTCCCGGTAGCTTTTACAGATTTCATCGTTTGAAAGGACGTTGTGGGGTAGCGACGGCAGTGGTAGGCTCAGCGGTTCCAGTATTTCCGAGCCGGAATTGGGTTTAGTAGAAGACCTACAAGGGTGAAAATAGTGATGAAAACACTTCAAAACAATTAGATGTACTGCTAACAAACAATAGTTCGAACTTGGCTTTGTTAGTTTCTTGAAGTGACGTGTTCCTTTGAACTGCCTGGCTTTTGTGTAAGTTGGGGAATCGGACGCACATTGATGCTGCACTCAACCCTTCGCAAGCGCCTACAAGTACGAAGGAAACAATTACTTGAAAAGGAAAGCTTTTGCTCTGTACAAGCAAAACAGGTTTTACTCACTTCCCAGCCACAAGAGATCGTTGATGGACCGGAGCGTTTCAATGGCCGCTTGGTAGTGATGGAGAGCATCAGCAGAGAGGCCCGCTTGAAGGCAAAGGTCTCCCAAGTTTTTCGTCATGCGGCCGACGCATCGCTTTTTGTTCGCTCTGGATTCCATGTCGAGGCCGACGAAATCTTTCTTTTCGAAGGGAGCGAGCAGTAAAGAAACTTTATCGATCTGGAACAAGTTGCATTGGTAAGTCAGGGCATCCTGCCACAGCAGTGTAAGTGAATACACTGAATACAGTGAAGAATAGATGTACAGTGAATACATTTTTAAACGAAAATAAAAAAATAAAAAATTTTGAAAAATAAATAAATAAATAAATTTTTTTGACAAATAAAAATCAAAAAATAAATAAATAAATTTTTTTGAAAAAAGCAAATCCAAAAAAAAATTTTAATTTTTTTTCATTGACAGAATTAAATTTATGCACAAGTAACGTCTATCAAATCAAATCAAAGAATAATAAAACCTTGTGTAAAATTTGCAGCGTTTTGACATTTTCATGTCTTTACTTTGGCACACAACCGAAAAAAGCGTTACCGAAACCCGTGGCAACCCGTAAACTAAAAGCGTTACCGAAACCCGTGGCAACTAGTAAACTAAAAGTGTTACTTTGTGAAGTGTTACTTTTTGAAACGTTACCGAAACCCGTGGCAACCAGTAAACTTTTAGTGTAATGATATCGCATCACGAAATTTGTAACTAAGTAGCGTCTCCTGGTCAACAACAAACACGGTGAATAATAATACGAAGACATTAAAATGGTCTCCTGTGGTTGCAGACGAGTCTGCAAGCTGATTATGAATACAGTGAAACCCCTCTCTTAGTGGACAACCCTCTGAATGGTTTGCTAAAAAGGTTGGAAAAAACTAATTTAACCACAAAGCGTCACAGCACTTTTTTCGTTTCGGGTTTCGGTAACACTTTTAGTTTACTAGTTGCCACGGGTTTCGGTAACGCTTTTAGTTTACGGGTTGCCACGGGTTTCGGTAACGCTTTTTTCGGTTGTGTGCCAAAGTAAAGACATGAAAATGTCAAAACTACACGGTTGAACAGCTCCACGATTTTGTGTGCCAACCACTCTATTGACTGACCTTTTCACGGCTTCGTTCATGTCGCTTAGACTCGAGAACCCAAAAGAGAGACGACAAATATTCGGACACGTGATCTTCGAGGGAGGCGCTTTCATCACCGTCTGTAGCAAAATAGAGAGCTCGGCTCTTGAAATTCGACGGAGGGGTGTAGGAAGGCGTGTTTTCACCGTCGTTGACTCCAAACATGATGCACCGAGAGTCGTACAGTGTGGAGTTATAGCGGACTTTGAGGCTCTCGTGTCTTCGGCATATCTCGTTCATGTCGACCTGAGTTTTGCATTTACCTGGAAGGAAAACTGTTTAATGTTTCGTTTGACTCGCGGATGCTCAAAACAGCCCCGCACAGCCTTACCCACAGTGATGAGACCCAACAGCTTCCTGTGAGTTTGGAAGTCGCCCCAGTCGTTGTTACCGACGGGGTAGTCCTTGATGTATCTCGCCCATATGTTCCTCGGCACTCCCCCGCTATCTACGACTTTCACGTAGTTGATGCGGTTGATCCGGTCGAAAATCTTCCCGAAGCTTTTCGTACTCAGTTCATCGCCTGGAACCAAAAAAAGAGTCAGTGCGGATTTGTCCAAAATGAAGAATATCCATTCTGTCAAAACTTACCGAGGTATTTGACGAGAATCAGCAAAGTTGAGTGGTGGTGGTAAGTTTGCTCGTAATCAGGATGAGACATGTTGGGGTCGGGTAAGGGGCTTGACAGGATTACGCTCACTGCAGATCTCATTTGTCTTTGTGCACAAAGCAACTGAAATTAATTCAGATCATTAATAACACAAGAAATTTTAAAGTGTTCCGCAGTGGCCATTGGACGACAATTTGAAATCTGCAGGGGGACCTCTCCTGACATCCAGAATGATCTGATGAGTGCTACAGCTAGAGTCATTTTGGATTATATCTGAACTAGCAAAATAGGACTTAATCTCGATTTTGTTGGATGAAGCTTCTGACGTGAGTTCACTCTCGCGGCTTTCAACAGTTGTGAGATGTGTTGATCAATCTGGTTGCCATGTCAGTCCTGACCCTTCAGCAAGTGCTCTATTTGATCATGTTTGCACGATTGGGGCTTCGCTCTCTCTGGCTAATAAACTGGTTGCCCAAACGTATGACGGAGCTGCAGTGATGTCTGGCCATTTAATAATACCGAAATATTGTGCCAAAACCAAGTGTGTGAAAGACCCACTACTCGAAATGGTGACAGTTACACTCAATGTCCTCCCCGAAATCTGTCCAAACGATTCCATGTCACTTCACCTACAGACATTTTCAACTACAGACAATTGCCCTACATGCAGTTGCCCTAATGCAAGTTCGCCACTCGGACACTTGCCCCACAACAAATACATCTACAAGTCAGTTCTTCTACAAAGCACTTTCGCCACAACAGCTTCAACAAATTCCAGACTCTAAGAATCATCCTTCAATTTTCCACCTGATACGGGAAATTCAGAAAGAGCTGGGGAATACTGAGACAACTTTAGAACTTTGTGCGTATCTCTACGTAGGAATGAGCGTATTATAAAATTTAGGAGCTCTCATTAGGCGGAATTTGATGCCCTACAACTTTCATTATATGGAATTTTTTGATTAGAGTAGCCGTTTTCTGATCGCAGACGTTTGAACATGAGCGTAACCCACCTTTTTGCCAAGTTGGTAAAAATTGACGATTTTTGACCATCGATTGTGACTATGTAGCTGAGCCGAATTTGACGTTCTACGGGATCATTCAACGGGGAATTTAATACTCTTTAATTTACTATATCTTTCTCGCTCAGCCTCGGCAGTACTTGCATCCACTGAACAGGAGAAGCGAGGGAAGTAGGCTACTCCAGCGCATGCGAAGGGCGCCACACTACATTCACGCCATTGGTGTGCTCGGTGGATGGTTTGTGGGCTCCGCAGGCGAGAGCATTCATCAAGGTTCTGGCGGAGAGGCTCTCTGAAATCAGGGGAAGGCACCAGAGCAAAGTTCGCGAGTGGGTACGCGCTCGTCTGGCCTTCGCAGTTCTTAGAGCAAGCAGCTTATGTCTCAGGGGTGCTCGGAAACGCTGGAGGTGCGCTGACAACCTGCTGGGCTTCGAGGGTGGTGCAGCTGTTCAGCTCGGCTTGGTGAAATGTCGTGTAGGGGAAACGCTGTAGGTGAAGTGACTGTAAACCGTCCAAACACGTAAAAACTAGCATGGAGAGGGCAGGAGGTGACTAGATTAGATTAGTTTAATACCATAGAGGGTATAGAAGTGGGTTCCTAAAGGGCGCCCCACTTCCCGCACTTAGGCCTGTAGACCCATTGTGCTTCCTCTCAAAGTTACTATGGTTGGGGTTCTGTGCCCTTGATGAGGTTCAATAGTCCTCCTACCAGGTCCTGCTGCGCCAGTATCTCTGCCAGGTCCATTCAGAGCAAGATACCTTCTGCGCTCCAGGGCCTCACACTCGAAGATAAGGAATCACCTCAGGCGGGTGCGTCGTTTATGACCCCTATTACATGCTTCCTGACGCCGCCGTGTCCTGTATACAACAATAAGGACGTGCGAGGGTCGTCGGAGATGCGCAGCGACGTCTTGGGTCCTTCAGATGAGGCGTCGTCCAATGTGATTTCCGTTGGATGTGGAACAAATCCGAGGCCGAACGGACCACCCACTATGAATCTCAGTTGTGTCCGCCGTGCATATTCGCCCTTTGGCCCAGCCAACATGGTGCGTCCATGCTGCTTTTGCGGGGTTCTTTCCCATCTCCGGCTGGGCTGTGATCTCTGCTACTGGCCAACAACCTCGCGGAAAAGCGCTCTGGCGATACCTAGACAGGGTTCGGGTTCTATAAGGTCCTCGCTGGACCCGTCTGGCCAAGGCGTCTTCTTTCTCGTTCCGTAGAACACCAGTGTGACCAGGAACCTATCTGAGAATAATCGAATGAGGCCCCAACACGCCTGATGGACTCACAGCAGTCAAGTACCAGTTTTGAGTTTGGTAGATGATCCCGCTAGTGATTTCAGAGCAGCTTGGCGATCTGAGAATATGTGGATTCGCCTTCTCTCGATGGCTATCCTCTCACTCTCAGCCATGCGTGCTTTAATAGCGTACAGCCCGGCCTGGTATACCGTAGCCAACTTGCCCAGCGCGCTGGCGCTCTCCCATTTGCGCTGAGGGAAATTTCCCAACGTTCCCACACTATTACACATCCTGGAGCCGTCTGTGTGCCATTCTATGTCCCCCAGACCCCCGGTGGACCTTTCTTCCAACCCTCCCTGCCAGATATGATCACTTTAACGTTCCTTACTATCAGGGTCTAGGAGGTGACTAGCATACAGCGAGGGGTGTGGGAAAACGTAAAAAGTACGTCTTACCTTTCTTTAAAAGCTTTCCATGTTTCTTGTGAACAGTCAACTTTCATGTAAAGCTCCACTCAAAAGAGCACGCTCGGGCCAACTTGGCGAGCCACGCCGGCGAATTCCATACTGCGGACAGTAGAAAACGTAGACATTTGATTTCTAGGAAAGACGAATTTTTAATACTGGCTATACCGACTGCGAATTGTTAAAACGAACGACAAAACAAATTGGGTTTGCGGATGAGCGACTTGATAAACGACTGCTCTGTTGTCACTGTTATCGCTTGTTATCAACTAATCAGTTGTTGTAGTTGATCTATAGTTTAGCTGGTACTCTTGTAGGGTGTGGCCGTTAATGATGTGTTGTAGGAAAAAACACTTGGGCGTCGATGAAATTTATTTGTATTCCTAACTTATATTTACTAACATCTTGCTGATTTTGCTTCGTAGTATACTAAGCGAACAAATGGATCTGAAATACTTTGTCCTGAAGGGAGGAATCAGGATCGCCAAACATCCTGGTTTTCGTCATTTAGCCATAATAATATTACAGGTAATGAATGATATTATCATCTACTACTATTCCTTATAAAACCAAATTCTAATAATAATGATTAAACGGATTACCCATTTTTGCTACCAGTCACCAGGAACGCGGAAATTGGCTTCTTGAAAAGGTCTGAATTCAGCATTTCTGACAACATATTCGGATTCAGCACCCTTTAAAACCCATACACCCCAATTTTTAGTTCGAAAATCCGTATAGGTACGTGCTGAGCTGTTTTCGAAATGTTAGAGATTTTGAAATGAACGCCGGGCAAATTTGACGTCACACCTCGCCAGGCTGGGCGTCGAGTAGTTGGGCACTGAGCCGCCAGAGCGCTAAATAACAAATCTGAACAGAATCGGAATAAAAACACTCGGCCCAGGTCGATTTTTGAATAACCTTCTTTGATAATAACCTCGATGCTCAATTTTCAAATGACCTTCTATAACGATAAATCCGATTTTCGATTTTTGGGGTCGACTTTTCTACGTAGCAAAGTTGGCTGACTTGCGTAGATGAGAGAGAGAGGGATCTCCCGGCCAATCAAAAGACGACGAAGCAGCCCACGTCATGTACCCTCTCCAGACCTCGGAATTCAAATATTATATTTTTCCTAATGCCCTATAAAAAATTGAAACGGGTTTCTGTTATATGGACCCGTTTTCGTAACTTTTGAAGCACGACCTTTGCAGGAAAAACATTTTCAAAAATCATTAAAGGAGCTCATTCGCATTTTTTTAACAGTAGATCTACTGTTATAAAAATGCGAATTTCCGCATAATATGCATAGATGATAATATTATTATCATCTATGGGTGATTCCCTAAAAAACGCAGTTTTTCAACTTGCTACATTTTCAAAAATAAAAGTTGAGCCAAAAATCAGAAAAAATTCTGTGATACTCTTTGGTGGTACTTAGGGTAGAAGATTGTAATGCAATTTCGTACTCAAAATCAAAATTGATTGAGAGGCCCTGAGGCGCAAAACTCGTTCTTTCCGATTTTTGTCGAAATTGAGATGGCAGTGGTTTTTTCAAAGGATTTTTCGCGCTGTTTCAAAATTTGAAATGGTTGAATCAGTTTTCAACAAAACTTGCTCCTTCCCATCTAAAAACATCTCCGAAAGTCACGAATATTTGCAAAACTCGTTCTTTACTCCCACAGGTGGGAAGCAAAACTAGTTCTGCTAGCACATCCTGCATAATATGCATGAATAGTTTCAGAACAATAATGATATTATCATTATTGTTCTGAAACAAGCTCAGAAAAGTTGTATGTTATCCAAACCTCCAAACCCTGAAATCAGTTTTCAAAGGAACCTAGCAGATTTTCGTCAACATTACGTTGAACATAGTTCAGTTCAGTTTTGGTTTCATAGGTAAGTGGGGAGATCCAGAAATTCTTCTCTTCGATTGACTAAGTACTAAATGATTTTACTAAAATCTCTCAACCCAAACCTCATGATATGCATATGCTGGTCCTGCATATGGTCCTATGGTCCTGCATATCCTGCACATCCTCCAACAGGTAGGAAGCAAAACTAGTTCTTTGCGTTTGAAGCTTCTGGTGGTGGCAAAACTGTTTCGTTACTACCCCTACCTAAGTAAAAATTGTCTTGTCTTGTCTCTGAGACTTAATTAGGTATTTTAAAATACCTACAAAAGAAACTCTCAGTCATTAAAAATAGTTTTTAAATCGAGGGTCCAACGGCAACACCACGGACTCATTTTTGGCCAAAATGAGTTGAGGATACCATTAGAAGCGTATTCTCCCGGCGGATCAGGTAAAAATATAAGTTGGGATGATTTCTCAATAGATACCGCAGAAATCACAAAAACGTCAAACCAACGGACTAGAATCTTCCCCAGAACTTGATGCAACACCACGGACTGTCTTCATTTTCATCAGGTGTTCAATGAGACTCTTTTGGCTCTCCTGAAAAGTAGCTAAAAACGTATTTAATACCTACTGTGATTATAATAGGAAATATATTTCCTTCCACGGCAGCACAGAGTAACAGAGCACGGCAGTCAGCTGCATGTCAGGTGATGAGTGCCAAAACTAGTTCTTTACTGTATTTAGAGTTGCAAAACTGGTTCTTTCTGGGTATTAGTTGCAAAACTCGTTCTTTCTTAACTAAAAAGTGTTCCTGCTTCTTCATGTCATGAAGAACGTTAATTTTTTCGAGGTTCACACTTATCAGTGAGGCCAACCACACAAAATAAAAAATAAAGGATTGAAAAAGTCGTTCCTAGAGGATTCTATCGGGTTTTTGCGTTTTCTGAAAAATTCCTGATTCCGGAAAGAGCGAGTTTTGCATCTCAGCGCCTCATTTTTAAACGAGATTTTCAAGCTTTTGGTTTTCTTCGGGGCACGGGATGAGAATACGGCCATTGGAATGACACTCGCAGCTTTTGTGTGTTGAACAGACTGGAAATGGAGGTTCCTCAACCCTAGTAATCTACATTTATAACTCAAATCAATTTATGAATTCTTGTGCAGCATGTCAAGGGGTAAGTACTCAGAATTCAGTCTCGTTTGCTTTATTCTCAACCCCGTGCCTCTATCAGGTTTTTGGTATTGAGTCACGGGGATGAGGCCGATTGGGGCATGGGGTTGAGAAATCTGAGTTTGAAAGCTTTTCTACAGAGAAAGAAAAATTCAACTGAAACAACCAAAATACCACTACACTTAGTCAGAATCGAGCTACAACTCACAACAAAAGTACGGCAGACGGACATTTCAGATTTTGAATGTAGACCTGTTGAAACGGATAATGTCAAATTTTGAGGCCGATCGGAGTCGTCGACCCACGTCGCGAAAACATAGGTGGGTGATTCCGCCAGAAACGTCAAATTTCAGCTTGAGTAGAAAATCAAAAATTTTAATTGATTTTTTAATTTTTTTTTTCGTTTATATCTCTTAGGTGGCCTTCCTCATGCCATCCGCAAAGTGGGCGCGCACAAATGTGAATATTTATTGGGATAATCATTTTTTTAAAACACACAGCCAGGGGAGAGAGAAAAAATCATTATGTATTATTACAAAATCCCTTACATTCTACATCACACAAAAAATTGACTTCATTTCGTCTTCCCATCGATTTTAGACTCTAGTAGGTAAATAAAACTTGTAAACTCTTTTTGAAAATAACACTTTCTTAGAAAAAATAATTATTATTAATATTAAATATTAATATGAGTACAGATTCCCCTCGAACAAAAGTACCAACAATTATGAAAAGAAACGACAAAAAAGACATTGCTAAGCGCTTGATTTTCAGCGAATCGCTATCAGCAACGCTCAAGACAAATTACAGTGACTTATCTTCGCGTAACCTGAAGCAGCAGTTCAAGAAGACACTCACATCGAACCTTCACTTCCTCCGGAAATACAAATTGGTGTCGAACCTTCCTTGAACCAAGCCAGCATTATTCTTGGTAAAAAGTCGAGGGGAAATGACGCGAAGGTTCGACACCAATTTGTATTTCCGGAGGAAGTGAAGGTTCGATGTGAGTGTCTTCTTGAACTGCTGCTTCAGGTTACGCGAAGAGAAGTCACTGTAATTTGTCTTGAGCGTTGCTGATAGCGATTCGCTGAAAATCAAGCGCTTAGCAATGTCTTTTTTGTCGTTTCTTTTCATAATTGTTTGTACTTTTGTCGATATAATCGTTGCCTCAGAGTTGCATTTCTTAGTTTCAGGTTTTTGTTCTCATCCAGCAGTTTTTGATTTGCGCGGGCCAACTTCTACCTCAGTCTCTTGACTTTTCGTCTTCCAGCTCTTTTCTTTTGGGTTGATAAGGTGGAGGATGCAAAATTCAGAGATGAACCTGTTGGTGTCCTGTGAACTGAAATGGAGTTTGAGTCAGTAATGTTAGAACAGCTTGTTTCTGAATTGCACATTTCCCTTTCCTTCTTCCTCTGATATGCTCTGATATGCCTTTGCCTTTTCTCGCCACTTCTCCTTTTCTTCGGTTAATCCTTTTTTCACGTTCACTCATGTTCAACCTTTTTTATCTGTTTCTTCTCGAGCGTTTTCCTGTACTTTCCCCTCTCCTTTTCAGCTTGAATTTCTCTGAGTTGTGGGTCATTTTTTATTTTGTCAAGTCATAATCGTTCAGCTATCCTCTTCTTTCGAAGCTTTTCTTCTCGACTCTGCTTGATTTTTGTCATTTTGAGTTTCCCCTCTGAAAAAAAAAAAATATATATATATACATACCTACTGTATACTGGGTGGAGCGGGGTGGGGGTAAATTGAGCCGAAAATAGAATGAAAAGCTATAGCTAACTTCTATAGAAGTTGAAGGATGGTAGCTAGGAAAATCTCTAAAGCTAGGAATATCTCTCTCCCTTGGCGTGGATCTCTCTTCCCTGGCTTTTCAAGAGGGACCAGGGGAGATAGAACCAAGGGAGAGAGAAACTATGAGAAAAACTTACTTGAACATCACACAAAGAAAACAAAGAACATGGCTATCAGAGGGCCTTGTTTGCATCATTCAGAGCTTCAACATGCAAAAAACGCATTAAAAATAGCACTTACTGCGTGAAGATTGCTGGTGCCAGGGGATGGAGAACCAATAAAAACACGAAAACGTTTTTCAGCACTCAACTTACTCACAATAGAAACTGAATGAAGTTCCAATGAAGACGGTTAGTTTATCTTATTTGGCGCTCTTTTAACAATGTTGCCAGGGCTTAAAAACGGCAGAAATCCCTTTTTCAGGTTCTTTGGGGGAAAATTCAAAAAACACCAGGGGAGAGAGAAAGTACCCACGTGACAGACCTTTGGTAAAATTCAGTGGCCACATTGATTACACAAAAAAATTGAAACCTGAAGATGTAACACCTATAAAGCTGCCTCGAGTTAGAAAAAATTAAAACACACTTGGGAACCCTGCATACGCACTTACAGAAGCTGCATAAGTGGTGAAGTCGTTGAGTGTGACAGCCAGGGGAGGAGAGAATATTGGAATTGATCGCTGATTACTGATTACAGACCCATTGAACGTTATTTTTGTATTAAGAAAGTGTTAGAACAAATACGCTACTACTAATTAAGTGTTTACCCGTTTCAAAATACTCAGTAGAACTCACGGGATTAGATTGTGACTGAAATTTGACGTTTCTGGCGGAATCACCCAGGTGTATTATTCCAAGAATAATAAACCAAAATATAAGTTCAAGTTGAGGATCATTTCCCCAGCATTGAGACATTGGGAGAACAATAAACATACCTGTAACGGAACTTCATTCAGAGGCTGAGAAGGGACTAACCGCCCCAAGGGCGTCCTCGAGCGGTTGTCAGGCTCGCATATTGCTGCCAACTGAGAGGGTTACTTCCTTAGCTCGAAACTCCCTACTATTGAGTCGGCAAGCGGGTATGTTCATTCAGCCTCGGGGATGAGGTCAGTATCATGAAACAAGTTCGAAGTACTGCTGCTCAATTAATTAAACTAGGTACTTTTATTGCAAAACATGCTTCTATGCATAAATCAAACTACTCCAGAAATGCTTCGATAGTTTTGGATGGTTTCCTTTCACAATGATCCAGTGGGAACTGGTAGAATAGGCAAAAACATGATTTGAACGGGGCACGGGGTGGAGGTTTTTCAAGTTTGAACCCCCCAAAAAATACTTTCAAGTGGTATATATCCTTTTTTTATTTATGGGTTCGAAAGATAGACAGATAATGACGTCAAAAACATCAACCCACTTTCTCAGTGTCACAAGAAATTTGCGTTTTTCTGAGAATCAACCAGATACTACCCGTTTTCCGTTTATTATTCTTGTATTAATACACCTAAGTGATCGTGACGGAGGTCGACGACTCGGATCGGCTTCAAAATTTGACATTATCCGTTTCAAGAGGTCTACATTCCAAAACCGAAATGTCCGTCCGCTATAGGGGCCGTTTTTGGCAGTGGAATTTCGACAAAATACTAACTATTTCAGACGAAGTCTTGGTTAACCATCTATTTGTGTCCGCAAGGTTTTCAGCCCGATCGCCCAAACCCGTGGAGCGCTATGGGGCTACGGGAGGCGTTTTTTGAAGGCTTTTGGATCGAGTTAGGTGTCGTTTTTCTCTCGGCGGCCCTGCAGGCAATTGAATTTTATTCAATCGCCAAGTGAAAATCCTGACTCTGGTGTGGAAACGTTGTGTCGCAATGTCGGAAAACGACAAACGGTTGATACAGATTTATTACTTTTTCGGAGTTTTTCAGTATTACTCTTGGATCAGGCTTTCCATGAAGTGATTTATAGCTTTTTTTTAGTATTTATTTCATTCCTCTTTTGGAAAAGATTTATTTAGCGGTCCGAGACTTTAAAGTTCTTGTTGAGAAACTGGATTTTATGGTTTCAGTTCTTTACAGTCGGTGAGGCTTATCAATAAGTGAATAATAAAAAGAGGTCGAGTTGTTGCGAAATCCAATGAACGTGTCTTCTTGTATAAAACGCCCATTTTTCTCACTTAGAATTACTTGAACTTGATCTATCAACTGACGAGGTAAGCGAACTGTCACAGTGATGTTCATTTCAAATCATTCATTTGCACATTGATCACAATGAGACCACCCTCATGAAAATCTGTTGAGCCGCTCGGGCGTGATGCTGTGATACACAAAAAAAAAACACACACAAAAAAAAAAAAAAAAAAAAAAAAAATGAGATGAGCGCACCTTTCCATTTTTTGAGGGAAAGGTTGCGCTAAAAACAACGGGGTGCTTAACACTGTCCCAGATTGGTTGAACTAATTCTGCAAATTCATCAGCTGCTTAAAATAACTTAGCTTTGTTCATTTAAAAATGAAGACATTTGGTCCTCAATACATTTTGGTTTATTATTCTTGGATTAATACACCTATGTTTTCGCGACGGAGGTCGACGACTCCGATCGGCCTCAAAATTTGACATTATCCGTTTCAAGAGGTCTACATTCTAAATCCGAAAGGTCCGTCCGCCGTACGCCGTCCGGGGCGTTTTGGGCAGTAGGAATTTTTTTTAAAATCTGAAATTTTGACCAAATACTTGGTGTACCATCTAGTTGTGCCCGCAAGGTTTTCAGTCCGATCGCCCAAACCCGTGGGGCGCTATGGGGCTAAAATGAGGCTACGGGTGGGTTTTTTTGAAAGCTTTGCGGTATGGGATCGAGTTAGGTGTCGTTTTCGAAGTATTTTTGGACGTAGAATCCATTTTTGGGGGTCCCGGAACGATCCGATTTCACTGTCGCGATCTATAGGGCTTTCATGGGGCTAAAAATGGGATTTTTGAAGAATCCTAGGAGGTTAAAAGTTTTTCGGGCAAAAAACGCTGCAAATTTTAGACAAGGGTTTATTATTCTTTGATATCAGTACGTTACTTGTGCAGAAATTTAATTCTGTCAATGAAAAAATTTAAAAATTTTTTTTTTTAATCTCAAAAAATTTCTTTTTGGATTTTTTTTTTTTCAAAAATGTTTATTTTCAAAACTTCTTTACTCGAAAAATATTTAACATCCTGGGATCCTTCAAAAATCCCATTTTTAGCCCCATGAAAGCCCTAAAGATCACCCCAGCGAAATCGGATCGTTCCGGGACCCCAAAAAATGGATTCTACGTCAAAAAATACTTCGAAAACGACACCTAACTCGATCCCATAGCCAAAATCCTTGAATAAAAAACCCCTCCCGCAGCCCCGTTTTAGCCCCATAGCGCCCCACGGGTTTGGGCGATCGGGCTGAAAACCTTGTGGTCACAACTAGATGGTAAACCAAGTATTTTGTCAAAATTTCAGATTTAAAAAAAAATTCCTACTGCCCAAAACGGCCCGGACGCAGGACGGCGTACGGCTTACGGCGGACTGACATTTCAGATTTAGAATGTAGACCACATGAAACGGATAATGTCAAATTTTGAGCCCGATCGGAGTCGTCGACCCCCGTCGCGAAAACATAGGTGTATTATTCCAAGAATAATAAACCAAAATACCTACATAATTTTTGAAAAAAAAAAAAAATCCCCCCAACATTTTTTTTTTTAAATATAAAAATCCAAAAAACTTTTTTTAAATTTTTTTTCATTGACAGAATTAAATTTCTGCACAAGTAACCTATCAAAGAATAATAACCCCCAGTGTAATTTTGCAGCGTTTTTATTTTACATTAATTTTAATAATTAAAAAAATCATTTTTTTCTGTGTATTTGTGGTAGAAACAATGAAAGTGTCATCTGTGCTTCTTGCTGCTGCTGTTGCTCTCTCGATGGTGTTTGGGGCGTATGCAATCCCCGCGCCAGAAGATGATGATTGGAAAACTCGTTGTTGATACGCTCACGATGTATTTGAATTTCCCAATGGAATAAACGTCATTTCGACCCTGCTTAGTGTATTATATTTCCTAACTTGCTTTTGTTTATTAGGTCAAAAAGACAAACAGCTTTCGGAATAAGGTCTTTTTCAGCACGTACCAGCTGTGTTGGTGGGGTGGGTTGATGGGGGTGTTCGATTTCGTGCAAGAAGGGTCCTAAATCCCGGAATAGGGATCTGACATACTTTCTCCTGATGGGAGGAATCATGATTGCCAAAAGTCCTGGTTTTCGTCATTTAGCCGTCTTCTGCTACTATTATAATAGTATATATTCCTTATAAAACAAAATGGTAATAATAATGATTAAACGGATTCCTATTTTTGCTACCAGTGACGCGGAAATTGGCATTTTTATAACAGTATGTACTACCCGTTTCCCGTTTTTGGTTTATTATTCTTGTAATAATACACCTATATAATCGCGACGGAGGTAATAAATCGCACCTCCGTTATTTTCAGGCCTAAAAATGCGCGGTTGGTCTCATTCGATGCGGATGTCCTCTACAAGATGCAGGTGCAAACGAATTTTTCCAGCCCTAATTTTGTACCTTGGCTCATGAAATGTGTGGAAAAAATGACGAAAAATTGGGATTTTTCAACACTTTTCGCAAGTTTTTTTTTGTGAAAACGGGGGGGTTTGAAGCGGTGCAATGGAAAAATTATGGTGATATTCGGAATCAGCGATAAATTTGACATAAGTTAGGCACCTTTAGAAGGCATTTAATTCAAAAGTGCGTTCAGTTTGTGCACAAAAAAAAGTGAAAACGAGCTATATCATGGAAAAACGAGCTAAGCAAAAACAACGGACCTCGGATTCGGATTCAGCACACCTAATAACGTAAGAAACCGACAAGCTCCGGCCGGATGCAAGACCACTCCTAAATTTTGTAAAGTAGTGTTATGTTAGGAAGAACATTGATAAATTCCTTAGACCCGACCACACGCAGCAAAAAACAACTCATACTCCCCTTTCATCGCCTAACTGTTTCCTGGAATAGCACCACTTGATGGGCGTTCATATTAAATTTTTTCAACGCTCTCCCAGCAGATATCCGGGATGCTCCAACTGGTCCGTTCAGGGCCCGTATCAAGGGTTACTTCATCAAATCAGCTGGCTCCATACAGCTTTTCACCGTCTCGTTGTGCCCGCAAGGTTTTCAGTCCGATCGCCCAAACCCGTGGGGCGCTATGGGGCTATAATGGGGCTACGGGAGGGTTTTTTTGAAGGCTTTTAGCTATGGGATCGAGTTAGGTGTCGTTTTCGAAGT
Organism: Pilophorus perplexus; assembly: GCA_955831195.1. Classification (NCBI taxonomy): domain Eukaryota; kingdom Metazoa; phylum Arthropoda; class Insecta; order Hemiptera; family Miridae; genus Pilophorus; species Pilophorus perplexus. Next base: position 4,444,353 of record OY037010.1, on the reverse strand, counting down.
GTTTTTGGACGTAGAATCCATTTTTAGGGGTAGCAGAAAGATTCGATATCACCGTGGGGTTCTATTGGGCTCTCATGGGGCTGCAAATGGGATTTTTTAAGGATCCCAGTACTTTCCGAGTAATTTGGGACTCATATATGCGCATATATTGGTTATAACCACTATTTCTTTTATATATATATATATATATATATATATATTGTTATTGACACAGAATTAATTTTCGCACAAGTAACTTATCAAAGAATAACCCTTGTGTAAAATTTGCATCGTTTTCTCTAAAAACTGGCAATCGTTCCTATAAATTAGGAGCTTTGGTACCGCATTCCACAGAGGATCGGCGCTTTCGTAATCCACACTGTTAATGTGATTAGATCCCTCATCACAAGTCATCTTCGCAAAAATGATTTTCAATTCTTGAAAATTCTCCACAACCCAGTTCACGAGGAATCCGCTCTTCAACGATCCAACAATAATACGACAATGCTTTTATTTGTATGTTTTTAAATTCTAATACACAACAAACGCTTTGAGAGTTATAAATTGTACAGATGAACAAGTCAAGGCCTCGTCTTAACGCGAAGTACAAAAGAAAAAAAAACCCTTCTGCGGTCACAATTATAGATCATTTCACTGTTTCCGTTAAGAAATCCGCCGTCAAAAAACTTACAAATTACATTTGTATATGCGACTTCATTCCTTAAATAATAATACGTTAAGTAGGGACAAAGGCACGAAGACAAGTGAGAAAATATAAAACGATAGGGTACCAAGTCCTTACACGCATTTCTCTTAAATCTAATACATAGTGGGTTCGCTCCGTCAGGATTAAGAATTTTCTTCCGCGACCTTGCGGGATGATGAGGCGTTCCAGCGTTGCACGAATTGACGGGGGAAAATCCTTTACGAGCAAATTTTAGCGGAATATTGGAAAGCTTCCGTTTTGATTTCAGGCATATTTAAAAGAGTGGGGGGGGGGGGGGGGGGGGTCAAGAATTATTTTTAGCAACGCGGCAACGCCCAAAACTTACCCAACTGTATTAAGGTGGCTCAGTTTCAAGATAATATAAATTAAGAGGTTTTGGGGGCTAATAACAGTTTGAGGCTACAAGGCGAAGGTTATGATGGGAACTAATTCGAAAAAAAAAACTTTTTTGGAAGTACTTGGGCCACTTTGGCTATCACGAGGATAAATAATAAAAGTTTTTCCATCAAATCATTTTGTAATTGCTAATTATGGGACGAACGTGTGCCATTTGCACCTTGAAATTGAGAAATGTCGGGGCTTTGGGGGTTGAAAATCAACAAATACGTACCGATCAAGTACGACAACAACCTAAAACATCCGCCTTTGGCACTTTCACAGCCGTCACCTCGAAGCCTCAAACTTGTTCACTGCCAGCCACCAAAATCGCCCCGAAAAAAACCCACACAGTCCCTTTTTGTTTCACGATAAATCAACAATTACCCACCTTAAAACAAACCTATTGTACAGTTCATCGGAAAATTATTCGCTAAATTACCACTACGATACAACATTACATTTTTAACAGAAGAGCTTCAGGTCAGTAGTAGACATTCAGATTTTGCGGGAAATCACAATCAGGTAGAAAAACAAAATTCTGAAGTACAATTAGGAATGTAGAGAAACTTTGCACCAGGTGAACAAGAGGGAATTTTGAATACCGCAACTCCAAGGCTTTTTAAAAATTTTTATTTAAAAATTATTAAAAATTTTTATTTAAAAAATATTTAATATAAATTTTTGGGGCTAACGTGCACAACCAAAGGAAGATTAAAAGGGTGAGAACCATGAAGCTTTTGTACTCTTGAAGATCTCGATAATAAAACCCACAATGCGGACGAAATAAAACGTTGACGTACAGAGAGGTTCGGAATCGACTGCGACTGGGAATGACTGGCAGCACTGATTGGCACTGTGAAGTCAATTTTGACCAATTTTGACAATTTATCCATTTTTCAAATAACGTTGAACAGATTTTACGGGGCTACTTTGATTTTTTTTGTTTTTTTTTGTTGGCAGCAATTGTACGCATTGACCAATCCCAGCCACAAGCCGATTTTTTTTTCCTGTGATATTCGTATTACTCCAAAAATTTCACAGACACATAACAACCAACTAGTGTCTATTATGCTAAAGATTGTACATTAATTCTACCCAGTTTTATTTTCAGGCACTACATTATAAGATCAAGTAGATAATTATACTTAATACTCCGTTAAGACATTTAAACAACGTGACTTAGAAACGAATTGACGAACTTCTTTTGCTCTGGCTGCCTCTTTAGTCGAAGGGATTTCCGAATAAACTACACACGTTGCATTGCGTTCAGTTTAACCAATTTTTAAAATGATTTTCACTTTTATTGCTGTAAATATCTTTCTGAATGCAGGCTGACCACGTTAACGTCGGTTTCTTTCATACAGAAGAACATTTTCTAGTTTGTGCTGATTTTGGAAAACTGGTGGATGTTGTGTAGTAATTCGTGAACTTGTTAACCCTCCTGGAACGCGTTATGGGCCAGTTTCTACTTCACGTTCGAAGTAAAGCAGTGGCGATGGTTTTGATTGAAAAGGATTCGGGGGATTCGACGGCGGCATTGAGGGAAGATGGACATGTTCAGAAAGCACGCTGCTTGTAATGGGGTTATCACGCTGTCGGGAAATATGGCTTCTGACGGAGCGGTCAATATGACATCACACTCACACGCCCAACGTCCAACAAACGTAGAACTGTTCTCACTACACGACGGTTAGTCGGGACGTTCACTGATGAGGGGGAGGTTGGGTGACGTGATTGTGACATCATAATGGCGGCTACAACAAAATGGCCGCCCTGACTGTGTAACAACCCCATAAGCATGGACCCAGCGGGAAAGCCAACCTCACAGGTGTCTGGAATGGAAAATAGGTTTGCCTATGGTGCCGAGCCAGCATTTGGGGAAACACTTGAACAAAAAAAGCCTGTGATCGCCGAAATCCTAATACTTCATGAGGATGATTGCCCTCGAAATTGTCATTTTCAGCAAAAGGGGTAAATACTTACGTCTAAATCTATAGATTTCTTCTACTCTATGTGTTTGAAAATTAAAGAATAATCTATCTAAAATGCACTTTGAACTCTCTAAAAACTTCTCGGTTACATGATGCTGCCTTACAGAATGAAATTTCACTCCCAGAGCTCCAGAACTTATCCTAACATCTATACATGCATGTGGGCCAAGTATATAATGTATTCGTGTGTGTATGTGTGGGCGAGTATGCGAAAGAGAGAGAGGTTTTCTGAAGAATTCATGTCATCAATCATCAATCTCATTTTCATTCTGCAGACAAAAACACTAACATTCAGTTTGATATTTAAAAGAAATTCCACTTCTCTCTCTTTCGAATGCATTCTCGCCCACACATACACACTCGAATACATTATATACTTGGCCCACATGCATGTATAGATGTTAGGATAAGTTCTGGAGCTCTGGGAGTGAAATTTCATTCTGTAAGGCAGCATCATGTAACTGAGAAGTTTTTAAAGGGTTCAAAGTGCATTTTAGATAGAATATACTTTAATTTTCAAACATATAGAGAATATAGAAAGAAGAAATCTAGATTTACAGGTATTTACCTCTTTGCTGAAAATGGCCAATTTCGAGGGCAATCATGCTCATGAAGTATTAGGATTTCGGCGATCAAAGGCTTTTTTTGTTCAAGTGTTTCCCCAAATGCTGAAATATGGCAAATTTGTCGGCACCATAGCCAAACCTATTTTCCATTCCAGACACCCGTGACCTAGCCCAGAAAAACCCAATTCCTCCAACCACAAGCAGAAGCGTGATTGTCGGCATAGCGCCCATCGCACATATTGTGCACTACAGGTCGACCAGTAGAATATGGCCAACGCGAGCCTCCCTCTCCAGCAGCCAAAAAATGAACTAAAAATGTAGGGAAGTAAGACGGGCGTATTTGGCTAACATGATTTGTGACGTCATAATTCGTAAACAGCTTAAAGAAGACAAAAGTTGTCATCGCTAGACACAGCGTTCCTTAGGTTGTGAGCTTTCCAAAAAGTGGTTAACGATTTTTCTAGGTTAAATAAGAACGAAGTTTTCACACGCAAGGCTGATTTACAAACATCAGCGAGTCCTCGCGAAATTCCTACATTCGTCGTGGAGAATGGCAGTGAACTACACGAGGATGCAGTCTATGTCACCACAAGACAGGCTGCTCAGCTATGGACAAAGCCTTTGGTTTATGGATTCACTTGGGCTGCAGGAGCGAAATGGATCAGCACCAACTCAATATTGGCATATTCTTGCATGTTCAAAGCAAGGCTGGAAGAGCTGAGGATGGGCCAGTTGGCAAAGCAGTGCCGGTTGCCAGGGCAGAGCCAATGGAAGTTGAGAGCGTGGGAATTAGCATGCGCTATCAGACTATGGGCTAGAAGAAGCTCACGCCATATTCCTTGAGGGGATCAGGTACCCTCCTGACCCAGCTGATCCAGTTTCATAGGACGAGTACGGGACCAGACACTCAAACACAGGGTGCTGGACTGCGGCGTGCAAGGACACTTTTAGGCACTTTCTTTTCCTTCCAAAAGTCTTGGCAGGGCTCTACCAAGTCAGCGCGATGCCAACATTATAAGGGCCGTGGCTAATTTACTCTAGCTCATCTTGCCTTTATGCTTTTTTTTACAGCCAACATCTGAACAGAGCCGACGAATTTGCGCACGCAGTCCTCACCCCATTCGTCACAAATCTGGTCCCCCCCAAAGACAATCTTCAATGGAATCAGAATCACCGGTTTTGGATGTGACTGCCATTGCAGACGGCAAAATTTTACCAATCAAGACGAGATTCACGTGTTACAATGTCCCTCATGCCGGGCAGATAATCTTCCACTGTTGCTTCGGCACGTACAGTCAAAATCTGGGCCTCCTCAACTGGATGTGAACCGATTTGGAAGAAAGTCCATCGATTTGAAGAAGGTGTCCACCAAAGACCACTGCGATCACTCCCTGCATTCTGCCACGCGCTTCCAAGCCGTCGAATGCAAATCAGTCCCAATATTTCAGAAAAGGGTCCCAACAAGTGGCGACAGTCCCTTCTTTCTACGCGGTACAGGCAGAATCAGTCCTTGAGTGGCTGGACAAGGCATCAGGGACATCCCCGCTGAAGAAGATTTGAAGAAGAAGGGCAAGAAGAGCGAATGGGGAACAGCAGACTGGTGCCCAGTGAGAGATTATAAGATTCAAGATCCTGACCCAGAGCTGGTACCACCGCTGCTTCAGGAAGACTTCATGGGGTCGAAAGACGAAGTGTTGGCCCGCTCGGGCAGGATTGGAAGATACTCTCCTCTGTAATCCACGTTGAATGATTTGTTTATGCCCAAATTGAGAAGTTTTGTCATAATAATTGTCTGTGATGGACTCGCCGTCATCGTCACGTTCGTCGGCCCCCGCGGGAAAAGCCTATATTCACGTCCTACAATACCTGAAGGCCAACACACGGACAGAAATAGCCATCATACACAGTGCAGCGTTGGCAAATGCCAAAGTCGGCTTGGTATGGACTAAGGAGGGTGACATCTAGCTGATTTAATTTGTATAACTACGTATAAAAAACATTAAAAAACAAGACTTGAGACACGCATCTACACAGTGCAGGAACTATAGTCCGTTCACGAGACTACAACGCCTTATCACCTGTGCTGTGAGGGTTGCATACCTACGGTTGGAAGGGAGGAGGTCCTGTTGGTCATTGAGCATTGAGGTATGAAGGTATGAAAAAGTAAAAAGATGTGGATGTAAACCATATAAGATGGTGTATATCACCGTCACAAGATACTTAAAAAAAAAAAAAAAAAAAGAAGAAGAAGTTGCGTATTAAACTAGACAAGACTTTGATGGTTGATAACTTGATATGAGCAATGGGGAATGCGAGTGACAAGAAGAGCGTGGCCCGGACCATCTGGTAGGCAATCCGGCGACATTGGCGGCTTAGTATACCTGACGCCTGCTCTCCGACCTCAGTGAAAGGACTATAGTTCTCCCACTTTCCAAAAAATCTGCACTGAGAGTGATGTAGTGCGGTTTGGGGGGCGGTAGCAAACTCGGCCTGAAGGTCCGAGGGTCAAAGTTCCGGGCTCGGTAGAAATAGTAAACTCGGCCCAGCGTCAGTTGCTCAACGAGATGTCCCACCAGCAAGTTAATGTTATTGTAAGTGAGCGAGGATATGTGCAATTGGAGATCGACCGATTTATATTCAAGAAACGGAGAGAGTTGGCCACTGGAGAAACAAGTTGGCGGTAAGCTACGCTTCGAATCGTACTATTTTAGTGCGTGTTACAGTGTCCATGTTCGGTGTCTCATGATTAGGTATTCATTTTGTAGGTGCTGCAAAGACGCAAAGCCCTTCCATCCTTCCATTCACATTTCATTTTTCCAACACCTCATCCGAACATATTCTCATTTTCCTCGGAATTACTAAATTACCAAAAAGACGTCCTCATCAAAATCAATAGCTGCGCCGACCCACGTAACTCTAAAAACTCGCACACGAAAAATAGACAAAAATTCTTAAGTCAACATTTAGAAAGATATCTGAATGGCAGTCTGACACCGTTCGGTCTCGTGTCAAGGGTCAGCAGCCATTACGCTCCATCCGAATGACAGACATTTCTGTAATTATTTATTTATTTATATGTTGATGACGATTGTTGTTTAAACACGCAATTTTAGTTGTAGTGTTTAAGCTCGACGATGGCAATGTCCAGTAAAAGCTGACAATTTGATCATTCATTCCTTTCGTTCACATATTAATTCCTTCAGCTCAGTGGTGGGCGGAATATACCATCGCCCTCATGTCTCATTGCCAGGTAACTTTACACCGGGGACGAGTTTACTATTTCTCAAAGGGATTAGTCCCGAGTTTACCATCGCCCGGTTTGGGCGTGTTGGACGCGAGAAGGGCTCAAGTTGCCGCAACGACATCATCAGTTGCAGGTGAGAAGCAACCAGGCTCATCACAATGGACGAGGACCCGAAAACGCCAGAGTGATGGCATCAATTCAGCAGTCGCCTGGGAACACGGAAACATGCTGCTCTTTGGAAAGGACTGAGAGACGAACGATGCGACCTCAAGCTGCACCACAAGATTGCTATGGTCCAGGAATTGTCTTCAGCGGACTGGGGAAGCCGACGGGATTGTTGTAATGAGGTTAATGGAGTGATGAAGCTCATTTCCACTTATCGGGCTGCGTCAATTAACGAAACCACCACTCTTAGGCTGCCAAAAACCCTTGAGAGCTTCATCTGAGACCTACGTCATGAAAATGCCACATCGCCGAACGGTAAAAAGATTATTGAAATTGAACCAGAGGGTAATCCGATTTCCTACTCCGCAGACGTCAGGATGTCAATGAATTACAAATAAGAAAAGTTAGAAAATTTAATACACGTAAAATTCATCAGTTCGAGTTTCACGAAATGCTGACACTATTTGCTGATGCGTGAAACGACTCTAATGTAAAATAAATATTTAAAGAATTGTCCTCCACGTCATTAATAAGCATACACTTAGCATAATACATAAGTAAAAATTCATCACATGCTATCAAAATAAAAAATGTACCGCAGTACGGTGATTTTGTTGGGTACATGTTCAGTGAGATTTCAATCACACTGCGATCACTCGAGGATTGCAATAAATCCCATCAGGTAACATGCTTACGGAAAATCCCTTCACGCTAAAGAGGTCACTTATGCTTAATTGTTAACGTTAATACCAACAAACGTTTTGTCATAAAGGGGGGAGGGGGGAAGGGAGGGAGGAGCACGAAATGTGGAACTCCTCCGGACTGCGAAATATACCTGAGCTGAGCAGGCGGTCCATTTATGCGAAGTACATGACTTTTTTGGTGTCGGCGTGTACAGTGATGGCGCGCGCCATGGCGCCCGGCGTTCGGTCTTCGCTGCAGCCCGATTGGTGCGAGCCTTCTCCGCTGAAAATAACGTAAGCAAATTATGAGCGGTTTCATTGGAGCAAGTTGACAACAGTACAATTGTGCACTTACCTGTCGTGCTCTTTTTCGACGAGGTGATATCTCGCTCGGAAGGCGACAAGATGAGCGTAGTACGCCGGCGCGGGGATGGAAACTGACCGGGTGCACCGGACGTACGTGTGACAGAGCTGGTACGTGAGGCACTGGAGCTCGTCCGAGTCGAAATGGTTGTCATCCCACAGTACGTGGTAGTGCGAAGGGCGGCTGGTACCCTGAAAACAACGAGAACGATCAATACAAACCAAAAGATGAAGAATTTTTTTTATCGATAGAAGGCTTCAAAATAACACCGAAAATTAGGTTAAAACACAAATTGCAAGTTCATACGAATTTATAGAATTAATGGAAAAATAGCAATTTGAATTTTTGGTGGAAACCAGCGATCAACTCCCGTTGGTCGACATATCGCCAAGTTGGCCACGATTTAAAAAAACAAAAAAACAAAAAAAAAACTGAAGGATCGGTCTCTGAGGTTTAGCCACAGTGAAGGGGCGTCACCCAACTGACTCCCAGAGGATCAACAACGTGAGGGCACTTTCTCTGGGACAGCTTTTCTGACTCCCGGGGGCTCAGGGCGAGAAAGAAAATGCTAACCGCTGCAATCCCATCTGACTCTCGAAAAAATATGGGGAAAGGCACGTTGGGGGCCTTGCATGGTCTGTAACAGTTTGTCAACGATCTAAAGATCTGTTTCTCAAAAAGAGAATAGAAGGGGTCCGAGGCCAGGTGGGTCGGGGGTTGGCTGGCTTCAGCCAGCAGGGGGTGGCCCCCTAGTTGTAGTACTAGAACTGGCACAAATGTAGGGACATTTTCCCCATTTTCCCGTAATCTATTGGCCCAAACGTATGCCTCTAGCCTTCCTAAACTGGCACAAACTTAGTTGTCTGTGTTGGCGCAGACGTAGCAAGTTGTTTCTTAATCTGACTGACGCAAACGTATGACTGGAGAATCTCCAGTGGAGATGCAATTCTTGCCTTGGAATAAACTACAGATCCGACTACTGATGATTATGAGGTGATTCTACGATCTACCAGCCCAAACCCAACTAAGCGTTTTAGCGAAAAATTACGCTAGGAATGGCAAAAACCCAGCAGCTCACCCTTATCAATGTACAGATTAGTTTAGCTCCCTTAGATTGTACATAGTTAGCGCACTCCTTCCAGCACTTTGTGCTCCTAGACAGCTCCCTTAGCATTGTGTATATATAGCTAGGGCACTCCCTGTGACGTTGTAAGACCGAGTGTAGCTGCTCCCTTTGCATTGTAATTAGTCATCGCCCTCCAAAATTGCGACATTTTCTTATATTTTTTATTTATTTTTCACGCATTTCTTTTCCCTCTCCTTCTTGCGACTTGCATTCAGGTTTCTTTTCTTCATTATCTTTGTTATTTGGGGAGGTGTGTGAAGCCCCCCACAATTTATAATAACTTCGGATATCAATAAAGGAAAGGAAAGCAGAGAGGATAATATAGGTAGGACGCTCGCTTCTCGGAGAAAGCACGGGCCTTCCCCAAGAGGGCCTCCCACCGAGGGGACTCAACAACCTGCTTAGCGACCACCAAGGTGGGGCGCAGATAGTATATATTCCCTGGAGGAACTCATTCCAGTGCATCTTTCAAAACTACCAAGTCCCTCCCCTGACCTTGTGCTACCCAAGTTTTGTGTGTGTCTAACTTCACCTTATCAATCTTACTAGGCCTTTGCTAAAACAGGTTGGCTCCCCGTGAGATCAACCTCAACAGTGCACATTTCACTTCACGTAAATTCCATTCCCTCTACGCCCATTAGGCACTAATGAGACTCCATTAGGCACAGAATGATTTAACCCGAAATTCAGGTGCACGTCCATTCCTATTTGGCAACATTGCTCATACACAAGGTCGTCTCCCTCTTCCAACGCTCCCAACATACCTGAATACCCTGATGACTGCACAAATAAAAGTCGAACTCCGTCGGATGAGTGATCCCCACGTCGACAGTCGTACCCGCAGGGATGTTACCGCTCTTTCCACTCTGCTCCTTCTTGTCCGAACAGAAAAGTCTCGTGTGATGCCTCTTTTGCACAACTATGAACGTTATGCCCGGCTTGTAGTCTCCCTCGAGTTTGATACATGCTTCTCGAATGGCAGTCAGCTCATGTTGAAGAACCTGAAATGGTGAAACTGACATTAACAACGTAACCAAATAACTCAATTACCAGACTATGAGTCCCAAGCTATAAAATGGACCATGATGAACACCCAAATATAAACGTCAAAGCTCGCCCAAATGGAGGGGTGCTTTCCCACGTATTACCGCTACTGACCGGCAAATGACGTCATTTACCGTCCTTTCGGTTTTAATGTTTTCGCGACGGGGGTCGACGACTCCGATCGGCCTCAAAATTTGACATTTCCGTTTCAAGAGGCCGTTTACTAGGATAAACTTACATGTAAAAATTGGCCTTCTGAAACTCCGTCTCTATAAAGGATGATCCTGTGAGGTTTGTATCCACCCGTGCTCTTGTAAAACATGATGAGAAGTTCTCTGAAATTTAAGAAAAAAAAAAAATTAGTGGGAGTAAGACACAGGCAGAGCGAAAAGGGAAGCCAACAGATTGCGTTAGACCGCTAAAACGCCTGGTTTACACGATACTCACCTAACCATGGACGACAATTCTTGAATGATTTCCTGCCGATGCTGCTGCACCCGAACGGTGGCTGCGTACCGACTCGGGTGAGCGTCCATCGACCCGACGACCGCAGCTATCGACGGCTTCTTGTTGTCGCCGGCCGGTGGATGTGTGACGTCGGCTCCAAGGAAAATCACGGGCTCGTTGAACACCTAAAAAATCATCGTGCAGATGGTTGAATCCACCCACACAACACCACAACACTCGCCGATTAAAAACTCACTTTAGGTCGAATGGAAGGTACGAGAATACTGTTGATTCCTCCTAATTTTACGTTGATTTTCAGGCAAAGGTTGGACAAGGTTTGAGGTGAAGTCTTATTGACATTTTTGGCTTGAACACACTGCGTCGCCATACCCAGCACTGTGTCACCAACACGCTTCACTTCGGCTGAAAACAGAAGTAATATTAAATGTTATTTTTTGTAAATTTTATACACCCGTTTGCCTAGTAGATTACAAAGGGCGGGTCTAAGGAGGGCCAATGTTCTCGCTACCTGGGCGGGGAAACGCCAGTTGAGTGCAAACGATCAAAACCAAGAAATAATCTCTACCAGTTGAGCGCGGACTAGTTCCCAAAATGGCAAGTTGCGTGCGAAGGATCTGAGGTCATTAGAGATTGAATGATATTTTCTATTTGCCTATGCAATCCTTCGATCAATTCCTAATAAATTAGGTGGAGTAATTGCAATAATCTTGTCAATCTCAATTATTATAATTTTACCATTTACAAATAAAAACAAATTCCAAAGAATAAGTTTTTATCCTATCAACAAAATAATATTTTGAGCACTTTTAGTAAATTTAATCCTATTAACTTGAATTGGAGCCCGGCCAGTGCGGATGTGTATTTCATAGATGTTGTTACTCTGCCTGCGCATTGTTCAGCGTTGTTATACCGTCTTATCTGAATACGAGTGCGATTCACTCAGTTAGTACCTACAGTTCGAATCGGTAAACAGCTTGTGTCTCTTCCACGACCGCGATTAGTGATCACGAAATAGTGTAAAGTGAAAAGAGGAAAATGTTAATAATGCATGAAGAGTTCAAATTCCGCGAGGACCGTGAAGTGGGGGATGGTGTGGCGTGGAGGACCGTGAGAACATGCCGAGCGCGGATTTACACGAATATCAGCCGAAATTTCTTAACAAATGTGATATCCGCACGGACATTAGGGGGAACATATCCAGAAAAAACAATCGTGTTCATTACCCGCACTTCCAAAATTTACCTGTGGAAGGACAAAATCTGAAGAGATATCTGGGAGATGACATGACTATGACCAAAGACCGGAAATACAATATAATCTATTTTTCCACCAATAGAAACCTAGAGGCGTCAAGCTGAGACGTTGCTGGTCGATGACTATTGCGCGAAATACTTTTGCCAAATGTTCACTGTACATATTAGTCCTGGAGCCAGCCCCGATTTCGGGTGCTGATTCCAGGAAAAGGTTTGATATAATTTTATCAAAATATCCTCCATTCTGAGTGAAAAGAGCTTTGTCTGCCATTCCAAAGCCGCTGGATTCAAAATTGGCAGCAATTTGAATCCGGACCAAAAAGGCGATTTGGGTGCTGATCGCAGGATGGCTGATATTTTGTTCACTACTTTTTTTACCATTCTTAATCATAACTTTTGATGTCTGCCAACCCTAGAGTGGTGGGTTCCCCTGGCAGACGCAATTTGAAAATTTGTCATTTTTGGGGGTCAAATTTTATGAACTTTAGGAAGGTTGAACGTTTGACACATAAAAATAGACATAATAATAGGGTAAAAATAGACATAATAATGAAAGGGTATCAGTCCGACGCTTCCTTCGTGTAGTTTTACAGCCTCGTGTTTCGGCGTTTTGTAAAAGAAGGGCATAGTCCGACGCTTCCCCTACGCGTACTTCTAGCGCCTCGTGTTTCGGCGTAGTAAAAGAAGGGCATGAGTTCAGACTGATTTCCGTTACACTAACTAATTTTATACAACTTCGGTGATTTTATCCACTTTTTCAATTTATAATTCCATTAGAAATGAAGGATTTCATGACAATATGAATTTTATTACTAAAAATTACCCAAATTTTGCATGAAAAAATTATTTCACAAAGAAGAGGCATGAGTCCAAGACTTTTGAAATTGAGAAAAAATATACCTCATTGTTTATATTTGCTGAACACTTTATACAAACTTCATTCCAACACGTTTTAACAATTTTTGGCCATCCCAACCATAAGCTACAAAAACCTTCGACTATAGGTAGTTTTTTCGATTTCCCAAAAACTTGCTCACAGGACTGAGGAATTCTTGGTGAAGCGATTCTATTGGAATGGTACATTTTTTATGCTTCCACATACCCACCAAAGCAATGGGGATCCCCAACGATCGAATCCAGCAGAACAACAAACGCCTGCGAGTTTTTTCACTCGTCATTTGGTAAACGATTCAACCCCCGACCTCTCCCACCTGGCCTTTTCTTCTCGCTTTTTGATAAGTACTGCATTTTTTTTTTTAATTCTTAAAGATTATTTCTTAGAAAATTTCTAAGAAATTTTACTGTATTTAATACAGTATGAGAGTTAAAGGATACATTAAATGTATCCTTTAACTCTCGCTATCCTCTCTGTATCCTTTAACTCTTTCTAAATTTTAGAAAGTGTTATCTACTTGTACACCTTCTTTGGCCAACTTTCAGCAGTTTCCTCCTCGCTAGCCCCCCTTTCACTATTTTCTCTCCCCCCCCCCCCCCCCCCAATCAAAGCACCCTTATATTATTGTGTGTGAATATTATGTGGTGGTTCTCCGCCAGGGGGATTCTCTTTACCTACTCACCGAGCTGAATTTTTTTTAGACCAATTTCAAATTTTTTCCGACTTTTAGAAGTACCCCAGAATAAAACGCTGCAAATTTTACAATAGGGTTTATTATTCTTTGATATAAGTTACTTGCGCAGAAATTTAATTCTGTCAATGGAAAAACAAAAAACAAAAAAATTGGGATTTTTCATCATAAAACGGAAACGGATAATGTCAAATTTTGAGGCCGATCCGAGTCGTCGACCCCCGTCGCGATTACATAGGTGTACTATTCCAAGAATAATAAAGCAAAACGAGCATCCTCCAAGGTTATCCTCCTCCTCGGGTAGCAGCTCCAATATAGTCGACTAGGGGGCCACCCCAGCAGGGCTGCTGGCTAAAGCCAGCCAACCCAAACCTTTCCCACCTGGCCTTTGACCACTTTTACTCACTTTTCGAGTTCTTACTGTGCCCAGTTAACCAAGAACAAACTTGGCTCACTTTACATAGAGTATGTTACTTCTGCGACGAGTTCATTAAAAAATTAGGGTGTAAGATACACCTGCATGTTCCTTCCACACAGGTGAAAAAGTTCTTCTATGACTTCTTTCTACCCGGATTAAACAGACAAATGACATTGTGTTCCTTCTATGCGGGTTCTATAATATTCTACACTGGGTTCATGAACTTTCTAGACCCTCCCAAGGCTGGGGGTTTTCGCTGCACCCAAATTGTAACAACTAATAACCTCCCAAAAATTCGTGTAGTTTCCTTCATACTAGTTACTTCGGCCATTGTAATTCCAACAATCATGACTCCGTCCTTAAACGTGATTTTTCAAAACAGGTTTCGAACAGGTTGGCCCACCTTACAATCGCCCATTACAATAACAGTAATGACCCCAACCTACCATAAACGGGAGTTTTTCCAGGGAGCACAACGACAACAAGCTGGAGAGCTTGAAAAGTTGATTTGAGGTATCGAAACATGGGTTCCACTTGATCGGGGCCAGTTGCATACTTGCCTGTAAATCGAAAATAACGATAAAAATCTCGAAATTTTTCCGGGAATGATAACAGGAATTGTCAAGCGTTTAAATAGTACTTACAGAAACAAGGCTGTCCTATAATAGGCATGCCAGCGTCATTGCTGATTTTCTGCAACTGCTGGGTAAAGATCCTGCAATCAAAAATGGTGTTGAAAGACATTGCAGCAACTTTCAGCTCTGAACGCTCGTCGCTAATTATTATAATTATTATTATTATTATTATTATTATTTTTTTTTTTTTTTTTTTTTTTTTTTTTTTTTGTGAGTCCATCAGAAAACATCCTGTAGTTCACAAGCTAATACATGTTTTCACGAAACGAACAAAGACTACACCAATTACCTGAGTGCATCCTCACGGACAGTCCGCTGCGGTGCAAAGCAGGCTATTGCCCAGACCCTTATTTCGACACCAGTGAAAAATTGTTTCCCGCGCATGTCCCAGACGCCCTGGTTGGGTAGAGCCTGTTGCTTGGCTGATAGCATTCCTTGGTACTCCTGGAAAAAGGTAAGAAAAAGGTGGACGTTAGTCAAGGAGTTGTAGAGTGGATCCGGGGGTAGAAGCGAGGGGTCTCCACAGCGAGGACAACTTTCACTTACAATTTGGCTGGGTATGTTGGGAGCACGGCCGCCGTACTGGAGTTTAGGCGGGGGCAATACTCTACCCCGCACTTCCATCATGTTGTTGGAGATGGCCAGCCCGAACTCCTGAACGTAAGCATCGTTGTTGAAGTCCGCCCGTCGGACGAGGTTGTTAATCTCGCGTTCCCTGTCGGGAGCCGATCGGGCCGTGGCTTTGATCATTGTCGATGTTTGCATGTCAGTCAGTTTCTTGATGCATCGTTGGCCGGCGACTATGTTACACACCTGGAACGTGGAGATGGCAAGTGGTTAGGGGGAAAAAAGACTCCTCGGCTGATGTGGTAAATTGCTTATTCGAACAAACCATAGTGTGGGGACCAGGGTCAAGCAACTTAGCTCATCTTCTGCCCTGAGTGACTTGAATCAGTTTGAATTATACTCGGATCAGTTTGTATTGTATCACTCCCAAATGCCTTGCAATTTCTGCTGTAAGACTGATAGGAGCCAAAGCTCCTCCACTACCAATGAATCTATTCTAAGTCAATTACATCGCACAAAGCATATCCTTTGATAAAATAGTCAACCTCCAATTTTTAGAACCTACAAAAAAGTCCAAATACGGATGGCCATAGAAAGTTGATAATATCAAAATATCGATGTTTTCCTTCAATAATCGATATTTTTTAATCGAAGATTTTTTCTATCAATACTTAGAGACTAATAGTTACGGTCGATATTTTTTATCCTGATATAAATATCATTGTTTATTCAAATTTGAATAAACAATAGGTTTGTTCCAGGTTTGACGGACTGTTAACAGAAATCGACGGAGACATGCGCAGTTGAGATAACTGCTGTTCCAGGTCGCTTGGTCGGCGTCGCCTGCTGTTCCAGGTTGATTTGTAGGTTGACAGCAGTTCAACTGCAGTCGGACGGGAACCGACAGCTCGAATGAGTTCGGTTGGGAGCTGTCGACTTTGATAACCCTACCCAGTTGAAACCTCTCTCATAACCCTCTCACTTTATTCTGGTGCTCGGCGTGTCAAGTTGTCATCTGGAAGAGATGAGCGTTCACTCATCCCTTCCAGATGATGATCTATGGGGCTTTCACGGGACTGCAAATTTTGTGGCTCCACCGAAAACTCAGATCCTCAAATCAGATGGCTCCGGGACCCCCAAGAATGGATTCTGCGACCAAAAATACTTCGAAAACGACACTGAATGAAATTTACTGTCACGTGAATCACTGTGAAGTAACGCTACAACAGTTTGATGACGGTTTGGCGTTCCAGGTAAGCGAGTGCGCTGTTGGACAGAACTCAACTGCGATTCAGGAGGCATTGGGACAGCAGTCGACAGTTGTTAACTTCTGTGGACAGACGCCGTTCGACCTGGAAGAAACCTACTGTGTCAACCAAGTTCCATAATATACACACTTCACAGAATCACGTACATTTTGATTAATGAGTTCACCACCCAAGTCACCTAGGTAGAGAGGACTAGGACGCGATACTATCGAAATCGACCCTTGGACGAAATAGTTTCCAGGATCGATTGGAAGAGAGGAAGGTAACCAACCTTTTGACGGTTGTTTGGTGCTGGAGAAGACCAGGTGTTGCTTTTGAAATTTGATATCGTCAAAGAATCGAAATTGTATGAGGACTTAGTCAACTAGGTGTAAAAATGGTTTATTTATTTTCATTTTACTTTTAATAAACTCAATATTTTCCTTAAAATATCGATATTTTTCTTCGATATTACCGGTGGCACAGAGTATTGAAGTTTCAAGTACGATATACATTGATAGCAATAATTCACTCACAATACTATCAAACATCGATATGTCGATATATTGACTACCGATGGCCGCCCCTACTTCCAAATATGAGTGTGCACCAACTTCGTTTAAATTTAGATTCAAAACAAAAACTCCATAGGATAATTTTTGAAACAAATTTGGCCTAGTCTGGCAGCTCCAATTATTGTTCACGCTCATAAAATCGATTCCTAAAACATTCAGAAGAAACGGGGACGGCACCAACACATCACTCCCGAATGTCATGCCATCTCTACTTTATGACTTTTTTTTTTAAACCCGCAGCAACAATGGCGGAAAGTAGGGATGGGGATCGGCCAACAAATAATTGATTAATTTAATCAACAACGATTTTATCTGTACCAATAAATGAACCGATTAATCGGGGCCTTAAAAATCGATTAAACTCGAATTATCTTTGTTTTTAAAAAAGTAGGGGGAATATTGGATACAATAATGAAAACGAACTCAAAACAAAATTATGAATCAAATCAAAATGAAGAGGAATTAATGCCAACATTAAATTTTCTCTTCAATCAGAATTAGAAATATAAGCTTGTTGGCCATGTTGGTGGTCAGCCAGCTTCTCTGCTCTTTCATAATTTGGCCCGCTTCAGAAAAAAAAGCAGTTCTGATTGAACTGAGGTGGCTACCACTAATCCACTTTTATAACCTATTATTTCAAGTGATTTGACTCATGAAATAAAACAATACACCGAACTCGAACTCCAGAAACTCAGTGAAGAAAAACGTTTGATAATCGTAACAAAGTAATCGATTGTTGAACCCTACGGACAACGAGTATTTGATCAAACAATCGATTATTACGATTAATCAAGTTATCGATACCCATCCTAGTGGAAAGAGATAACGAACTAGTGTATATAGAGTGAAATGATAACTAGAGATAATGAAGAGTGTGTCCTCCTGTACTGATGTCGAGGAGGACAGAAGCCATATTTACAAGATATGGCCTCCTCCACCCTCCAAAGATAATATCTTTGTAGGCCTGTAGTCACGTTCGGATCAGAAACATGAGTACGGACCTGATGAAAGCATGCGGAAGATATGGGAACGGACAATTTTGTGAGCTGGTGGGCAATGGCGAATTAGGACGAATCACGAGCTTCACCAACTTCAAAAGAAGGACGTTGTGACTGACATCAGAAAGCAGGACATCGATGGGCAAGCAATTTACAAAGGGTGCCAGGTGGACGGGCGTGTAAGGTTTTTTTCCGGAAAACTGGAGGAAGAAGATTGAGAGGCAGACAGCGGAAAAGATGGCAGGACGACCTTGAACAGGATCTGAGACGAATAGGGGTCAGAAACTTTAGCGCCGAGGGGTAAGGTCAAAAATTTTGATCGGTGCAGCGTCTGACTGCCGTTCACGGGGTTTCGGGGAGTAAGAATTTTCATTTCAATAGCAATTTTGACGATCAACATCTAGTTGTGACGCAAAGTTTTCATTTCACCCCAATCGCTCTACCGCGTGGGCCTCTGAGGGGCTTACAGGAGAGGTTTTTGAAGGACTTCAAAGTAGTTTTGGACGTAGAATCCATTTTTGAGGGTCTCAGAACCATCCTACAACACTGTCGGGATCTACGGGGCTTGAACGAAATTGGACAGGAGGATGAATGAGTTGTCGTGTTAGAAGTAATTTCAGAGGTAAATCCACCCGTTTCTTATATGTAACAACATTATAAAAGTGTAGTGTCCCTCATAAATTTCATGACGATTGAACGTGACGACTAATTTCCGTCTAGAACTTTGGCCACTCACCTCCAAAGGTAGGTACGTGTGTTTGTGCTCTTGCCCCACTTGTAAACAGGGCAAATGTGGATACCTCAGCTTCATTTTGTACTTGTCCAAGAAATACTTCGCTACCGTACACTCAACAGTCTGCCCATTCTCAAGCTGCAGGGGAAACCTGAAAAAAAAAAAAAAAAAAAAAACGAAAAGATTGGTCGGTTGGTTTAAACCCACTGAGAAAACGTTGAATTGACGACTACTTACGACTGCATTTGAGCAGGACGTCTGGTCACGTTGCACACCCTGTACTTCCTCCTCATGGTGCCGCAGTGGGTAATCTCAATCTTCAATCCTTTGATTTCTTTGGTGAATTTCACCCTCTGGGAGTCAGTCAAGGGTTTCCTTTGTTCGTTGATGTCTCGAATGTCCAAAACTTCACACATGAATTCGATGACGGGTTGAGCCTTGTAGAACGCAGTAGCGGAAACTGCCCGAAAGAAAATATAATTTTGGTATGAATATCTCAAGCTTGAATAAGCAAGTGGAAAGTAGCAGACAGATAGGTACGATGCTTGGACGCTTGAAGCCGTGGGGGCTTCCCCTTAGATCTCCACCAATGAGACTCAATCCTCTCTAAGGTGAGAACCCAGAGAGGGGTGAGTCCCACTGTGGGGCTGACCATCTATATCAAGGCAGTGTCAAGGCCAGCTCGCTCAGTACAACTTAACTTCTTGAATTAGCTCGAGGAGCGCTCTCTTAAGTTATCCTTAACCAGTGCCTGGTCATTTACTGCCCCTTCTTCGCAGGACTCAAGTCATTTTCCCACATCAACACGTAAAGATCCCAAACTTGGGTCACGAATCCCAACCAACTCAATATCGCAATTCAACACATATGGATCCTACTTGACAGTTCCGAATCCGTATTAAATCTTTGGACTTGGCATTCCAATAATTGGAATTGAGTTGAAATGGATGCTGAACTTAAATAACTTCTTTTCATTAACAAGAACGGATTCCATCATGCGTTCAAGCATCCATTCCAAACACTTCAATAAGACTCCCTTGCATTAATCTAAATTACGGCTGTGATCCTCCACGTGAACTCTCACATCCAGCCAAAACATTACACATATTTTTGCTCAAGTTTCCTCCAAGTAATTGCATTGTTATTTGCGCCTAACACAAATGAAATTACTAAAAGTGCAGAATGGGTAGTCCTCATAAGACACGGTTGATGTTTCCGACTTACCGTCGATGTTGAGCATCATTTTCCATTGCGACGGCCGCACCGATTGATGGAAACCGAACCAGACTTCCCGACCACCTCCGAGAGGGTGATAATATCCGTCTGGAGAGGAGAAGAAAGAACGACCGACTGGGGTATATGTCATGGATGGGAGATGCCTCATTACCACGTCCAATGCCTGAAAATGTCAACAGTTAACAATATGAACGCCGTTATGAATGATAAATTGGCCAACAACGAGAAAATCTTCAGTTTGGTAGTTTTTTTTGGGGGGGTAGGTTCAGTGAGATGAGTACGGCGGAAGGCAGGATAGGACAAAAGGAAAGAATTGAGGATTGTAGGAATTACCGGCACGTAGGAATTTGAACTCCGAGAACTTTTCATTTTTCAGGTTTTTTGAAAAATGCTGCAATGAATATGACAAGGTGTTAAGAACGAGGGTGCAAAATAGGAGTTGAATAGTGTTTCAAGATGAGACTGTACTAACCATGATTGCGTCATAAGGAATCTGTCTCGTACGTCCTTCTAGTGCTTCTTCGAGTGCAAACAGGGAAACCTGCGCCATCCATTTGATAGCGACTCGGAAAACTCGGTCTTTACCTTCGCCGGGAAGCGTCACCTGCAAGAACACAGGGAGGTTACAATGTTGGCCAAGAGACTAGTATTAATGATACGATGGTAGTGGTGAATACTCGAATCTCCATTTTGCAAGAATCTGGTGGCGGAAGTTGCGGGTTTCTGATGAATACATAGTAAACAGGAGGTCATTTTACCAGACAGTAGTGAATTTGTTAACTGTAAGGGCGTCAAATTACTAGGGTATACAAAGATTCACAGCTAAATCTTTGCTACACAGTCTAAAAGTAAGTTGCTCGCAAAGTGGCGTAAGTGGGTTCGTCATAAACAAACTTCCAACGGCACGGGCCAGCGTCAGTAATATCGCTTCCTGTTAACGAATAAAAATCCCATGATATTCCACAGAGACTGTTTGAATTTGAGGTTTGGACGCCAGATATACCAAATGAGTTTCTGAGCCCGGTTCAGTTGAACGTAGTTGAGACTAATGCCAGATGTGGAAGGTCGGCGCAAAGTTGCACAAATGAGCGCTCTTGCGCCCAATCCTACTCAGCCTAGTATAGTTATTGCATACCGTTTAAGCATGAAATAGTGGTACACTGCCGTCATTAGTTAAAAGGTGCTATCTGAAATTTTCACATTTTTCCTCTCAAGGAAATTTTTTTACATACATTTTGGTTTATTATTCTTGGAATAATACACCTATGTTTTCGCGACGGAGGTCGACGACTCGGATTATCCGTTTCAAGAGGTCAAGATTCCAAAACCGAAATCTCCGTCCGCCGTACGGGCCGTTTTGGGCAGTAGGAATTTTTTTTAAATCTGTAATTTTGACAAATTACTCGGCTTACCATCTAGTTGTGCCCGCAAGGTTTTCAGCCCGATTGCCCAAACCCGTGGGGCGCTATGGAGCTAAAATGGGGCTACAGGAGGGGTTTTTTGAAGGCTTTTGGCAATGGGATCGAGTTAGGTCTCGTTTTCGAAGTATTTTTGGACGTAGAATCCATTTTTGGGGGTCCCAGAACGATCCGATTTCACTGTTGCGATCTATAGAGCTTTCATGAGGCTACAAATGGGATTTTTGAAGGATCCCAGGAGGTCAAATATTTTTTTCCCTAATTTTTTTTTTGCATTGACAAGAATAAATTTATGCACAAGTAACCTACATCAAAGAATAATAAACCCAAGTGTAAAATTTGCAGCTTTTTATTCTAATTCTCATATGTAATTAATTTAGCTTTATTTTGGTTTATTATTCTTGGAATAATACACCTATGTTTTCGCGACGGGGGTCGACGACTCCGATCGGCCTCAAAATTTGGCATTATCCGTTTCAAGAGGTCTACATTCAAAATCCGAAATGTCCGTCCGCCGTCCGCCGTCCAAGCCGTTTTTGGCAGCAGGATATTTTTAAAAAATCTGAAATTTCGACAAAATACTTGGTTTACCATCTAGTTGTGCCCGCAAGGTTTTCAGTCCGATCGCCCAAACCCGTGGGGCGCTATGGGGCTACGGGAGGGGTTTATTGAAGGCTTTTAGCTATGGGATCGAGTTAGGTGTCGTTTTCGAAGTATTTTTGGACGTAGAATCCATTTTTTGGGGTCCCGGAACGATCCGATTTCACTGGGGCGATCTTTAGGGCATTCGTGGGGCTAAAAATGGGATTTTTGAAGGATCCCAGGATGTTAAATATTTTTCGAGTAAAAAATGCAGAATTTTTGAAAAAACACATTTTTGAACAAAAAAATCAAAAAAAATTTTTTTTTGTTGAGAAAAATCAAAAAAAAAATTTTTAATTTTTTCATTGACAGAATTAAATTTCTGTACAAGTAACGTATATCAAAGAATAATAAACCCTTGTGTAAAATTTGCAGCGTTTTTCTAGAAAGTTTAATTTTTTTCTGAAAAAAAAAAAGACTTATTTACATTTTTTTTTTTTTTAGCGCAACCTTTCCCTAAAAAAATGAAAAGGTGCGCTCATCTCTTCGTTTTTTTTTTTTTTAGTGTTTTTTGTGTATCACAGCATCAAGCCCGAACGGCTGAACAGATTTTCATGAGGGTGGTCTCATTGTGATCAGCGAGTTCTGGGGGTGGTTATAGGATATCAAAATCACCTCCGTCGTCGACGATTCGTCCGATCCCGACGACATAGTTTGGTCGTTAGATACCTTGTTTGTCAAGTTACGGTTTTGGTTTCGTAGTAACAGAAAGGTTGCGCTCTTCTATTCACGTCAATTGATGGCTTGTTTAATTTCTTTTGATTTGTTCCAGTAGCCTAAATTTTAAAAGCGTAATATTGAAGATATTGGGCGGGCGGGTGACTTGCCGTTTATGAGTGAGTCGTCCGAGCGCCACCAGAGTTCGCATGCTTAATGTAAATCGCGATATTCGGCAACAAAACTCACCTCCAACTCCATTCGATCGTTGCCAATGGGCAGCGGGTCCCTGGTGTACAGGTTGGACCGCCCATCAAACACAGGCTTCAGGTTGCCGAAAATCTTCGAGTAGGCGTGCACCATAGTCTCGATGATCTCTCGGTTAACCTTCCGAGGGCATTTGTCAGGCTGGATCGAAATTTCGTAGTGGTGGACGAACCCTCGGGGCATCGTTATTTGGAAATGGTTGGCCCTCAGGAGGATGGGGCGACCCTCCCGGCCCAAATTCGGTCTCCTCGGGCACGTGAACACTGAAAAAACAAACCGACACGTTACGGCCCAAGTCATACGCGCTACAAAATTCAACGTTTTCTAACTCACTAGGAAGTTCCGGCGGTTGGTGAGGAGGTTGAGGGGGGATCAGTGCTATAGCACCTGGGGGCACCCCGACGGCGCCTGGGGGCGGTGCCCCCGCCTGAGCAGCGCCAGGTGGCCCAACGGGAGGCGCTAAACAATCAAACAATCCTTCAACAATCCCAAACCACAAATTAAAAACATTAACCGTTTTATCCTACCTTCCTCAAATTCAAACAATTTTTTGGGTTCCTCAAAATTAATCTCAGACGATTTTACGAAATGAAGAAAATAATGTTAAAAAGGTTACTGTATGAGAAAACGTCTTCAAGAGGTAAAGATGGCCATCAATTATTTCAATGTACTGCAAACGTTAGGATGAGTCGTGACACAAATAGAACGAAAGATAAAAACATAATGGAACATAAAATTATGTCACAGTCTAAAACGTGAGGTGTGTTCAGAGGAGCGTAACGAAATGATTCCGGTACGCTTTTAGTTTTCAATTTCACTCGAGCAATATTTCAAATTAGGAGAATTTCTCCAGCGAGCCCATTTTAGGGTATGGACGCAACCAATTGGCGTCCATACATTTGCGCCAGTCAAATTAAGAAACGACCACGTTTGGGCCAGTTTGGGAAGGCATGAGATTAAGTGAAAATGCTAAAAATGCTCAGACATTTCCGCCATTTATAGAACTACGACTAGGGGGACACCCTCCCGGCCATTCCCACCTGGCTTCAGACCCCTTCTACTAACTTTTCGACAATGAATAGTTTTTTCCTGTAGAAATTCAATCTGCGTGAGGGAGGTTGGTAAGGTGGGGGGGGGGGGGGTATTTTCAACTGATCTCGCACACCCCCCCCCCCCCCTCCCGCGGAGCTTATCATATTTTTTAGGAATGGCGAAAACTTGTGAACAACTATTTTTTCTAAATACGACTTTTCATGAAAACTTAGGTTTTAAGAAAAATTTGTTTTTATTCATTTATGTACAGATAAAAACTGTAACAGCTAATTATTCAAGTAATTTTTATTGTGTCTAGGTAGCCAGCTTGCATGTCTGCAGGGTGTTCAGGAAGGAATAGCCGGGTGCTTATTAATATTTTTACTCGAGCTTTCGGGGAATGCTTGTCCCCTTCTTCAGGATCTACAACAATATAATATATTATACACAGTATGAGACTTAACCGTCTAATAGTACAAATCTACAGTACTACTACTTCTTACCTATGAGTGTGTTTGCAGATTATTAATACAATCTTCGTCATTAGTGCCGATCTTAAGAACAGGTGAAGTAAAGATAAAGACTGTTCTCTACTCCAAAACTTCACCTGTATATCTTATTGTAGATCCTGAAGAAGGGGACAAGCATTCCCCGAAAGCTCGAGAAAAAATATTAATAAGCACCCGGCTTTTCCTTCCTGAACACCCTGAAGTAATTTTTAGGAGAAACCCTGTACTATTTCCAGACGCTTCTTTCCGGGGCAAAAGTTGACAAAATGATTCGCTCAAACGTAGGGTTTACGACTGGAGCAAACGAAGAGGAATTTTTCGGCCTATTTTCACCCTTCTGGTAGGGATGTAAATATCGAAAATATATATATCGATATTTTAAAACTATATCGATATCGGAGAACGATATATCGTCCAAAATATCGATATATCGGCCCAAAAATTAATTTTATTGCAACTTTTACTACCAATTATTTTCAAGCAGTTTTATTCACTTTCCCAATTTATGTCTCTTTAAATTCAAATTTACAATTTTTTTAGGTATAAAAAAAAACCTGTTCACAAAAAATCATCTTTTTTATTAATTAATTAGTATCTCAGATAATGAATGATAAGACAGGGATTGTTAATAAAAATTTGTTAGATTTAATCTTCTTTTTCCTTTTTGAAGTGTGCCAATTGAAGTAGGTAGGTATTTTTATAATAATAATATAAAAATTTGTGTAATATTTTACTTGTCATAGTTTACACCCTAAAGTTTTGAATTTTTCTTCCCAGTAAAATACAAAAAATTTAATAGGCTCCAAGGAGAAAAAATATCGGTCCCGATATTGAGAAAAAACTCGATATATCGGCCAAAAATATCGATGTTTCGATACATATATCGATATTTTTTCAACAACCCTACCTTCTGGCGCAAACGCAATCTACCGATGTAGTTCACTGTTAGGTTCTTTACAGCATAGAACAACACTTAGAAGTGGTTTATAGCTGTCCTCAATGTTTTAATAGTCTAAAATTGATGGAACTTGATGGAACTCGCTGAAGGAACCTCTTTTCTCAATCAAACGTCACACGGCGAAAAACAAACAATAATACAATCAAACGTTGTAAAACTACATCGACCTCCACCAACATTACACAACTCTACTCTTCCTATCCCTTAACCATTTCTCAGGCAATGACACAAATTCAACTACACCTGTAATTGAGCGTTTTTCGCGCATCAAAAAAAAAAAATTACAAACACAACTTTGAATTTGACAATGAGGAAATTAGGACGTCGATTCTGGAGAGACAGCATTCGCCTTACTTGGGAGTTGAAAAATCTTCCAATTTGAAATTTTTAATGTGAGTTAGATGAGCACAGATGGCGAATATTATAAATTATTACACCGCTAATGAATTGAAGGCCGGTTTATCAAAGGTATTACGGGAATTGAGATTTACCTAAATCTAGAAGGAAGGTAATCGATGATTCGATCAGCCGCTAAAGCCCCCATAAGCTACTGGGAGTAGAGGGATAACACGAGTGCCACCAAAACCAAGATGTCTCATTTTATCAGTAAAACACAGCATGAGAAAAGAGATTTTTTGGGTGGCAGCATGAGGAGTCCCATCCGAAGAGTCCGGCGGGGCGGAAGGGAGTGAAGTCGAGGAGTCCTGCTCTTACTAATCGTGCACGAAAAGTCTCTGGGCAATGTCAAGGTCAAAATGTCGTATGATCGTTCCTATTGTTGCTAGTGATTAGGCAAGGATGATGCCGGAGGCTGGCTGAGAGCCACCAAGATCAGATTTTTGGACTTCCCAGAGTTGGTTCGCACCGTTAGCTGGACAGAAAGAGACAGAGACTGGCTGACGGCCATCAGGCTTTGTTTTTGGGATTTCCAAGACCTGATTAAGCTCCTGCTACATGGCAAGGATGTTGGCAGAAACTGGTTAAGAGCCAACAAGCTCTGATTGGGGGTTTCCAGGAGCTGGTTCAGCTTTGGTAACTCTTGACAAATGGCAGGGGTGGAGGCAGAGACTGGCTAATGGCCACCAAGCTCTGATTGGGGGTTTCCAGGAGCTGCTTCAGCTTTGGTAACTCTTGACAATGGCAGGGGTGGAGGCAGAGACTGGCTAATGGCCACCAAGCTCTGATTGGGGGTTTCCAGGAGCTGCTTCAGCTTTGCTAACTCTTGACAAATGGCAGGGGTGAAGGCAGAGACTGGCTAATGGCCACAAAGCTCTGCGTAGGGGATTTCCAGGAGCTGGTTCAGCTTAGCTAACTTAGGCACAGCACGGCAGGTGGCCAGGACTTCATAAGTGCAAGAGTATCCATTGCCTATTCCTGGTATGGGACTCAATGCATAGCCCCGAAACTGGTAGAGGGACTCCTCGTGCACGGAGAAAGGGCGCAGGACTCTTCAAGCGTAAAAAATCTTCCAAGGACCCTAGAATGAAGAGTCTTCATGTATACGATTAAAAAAAAAAAACCTTGTTCAAGGGAAACAATGGATTGTATTAAAATATATTCTTTCTAAACTCGAGGAAAACATTATATCAATAGGTATCTCCAAAACTGAACATTGAAACAACTCGTAGAAAGTTGAAATAATACAGGAATTGAAGGAATTGGAGAAAAAAATTGTCAAAAGTTGTTGTTTTGCGAATGGCTGATTAAAATCTACCACTAAGATAACGGGAGTTTGATGATGGTAGATTGAGCTAATGGGCTATTTACTTGTTACTATTTACTGACAGCACCTTACTTGCTGACTGCGCTCAGAATAATCGCGATTATCAAGGGGGAGAATTGACAATTAAATGCATTTGATAAACGGGCCCGGTGGGGGGGAGTACGTGATCTCCAGTAATAGCGAATAGTCGAAAATGAATTTGAATGGAAAAGAATCAAACGGTAACGTAAAACTAGAAACACATCCACAAATAAGGAGAATTTCTTATCGCTCACTCACTCAAAAAAACATCAATACAAAACAGCATTTCATTAAAATCATGGCCCACAGCAGCAAAAAATCACAATTCGAAGTAAAAAAAAAAAAAAAAAAAAAAAAAAAAAACGACACCTTCCAGTCAATTATTTTTGTGGAAATGAAATAAAAAGTGTATACTGTACCACATTTGATGGAAGAAGTAGGGGTTAATAATAGTGAACAAACTTGGCAAGCAGAGTTAGTGCGGTGCACATAAGCGAGGTTAGAAGGGACGTACCAAGCTCTTGCGAATCTGGAGTTAGCGGAAGGGAGCTCTGACCCCCTCCTGAGTTCCAACCACTCTCTGTTTAAGCAAATAGACAACCAAAATTTGAGCATGGTACATTTTCAACAGAGAACCACAGTTATGGTTTTTTCAACTAATGGGGGGGGAGGGGTGGAAAAACGTCCGCTGAAAAAATTTACACATGGGGGGGGGGGGGGGGGGGTGTGGCCAAGGATTCTGAAAATCTACTGAAAAAACTCTTTTATGATTAGACATGTGAGAATGTGGAAAATGCCATTAGATGTTAGATACACCAGTAACAGCTTGTCAATTGGTGATTGAAATCCGAGACCTTGCGTGAAGAAAAAAAAAATACATTATTGGAACATCAATGGGATACAATTTTCTGGTTATTGGAAATGTACAAGACACCGAGAAGTTGACATGCTTCAAGGCAATGGTTCGACATTTATGAAAAACTCGGTGAAGGGAAGCCATGAAAAAGTAATTGATTAGAAACATGTATGTACATGGTGATACTCAAATTCAAACGGGATAATAAGGGAATTTCAATTTAAACCGTAAAATATAACTTCAGGCTAAGTGAAAACAGAAAATAGGATGATATAAAAATGGATGCTAATTTGGTGGTTGCGGCAACTGAAAATTTGACTAGCATGAACTTGGGGTCTTTCGTAGGGGAACTGCTCCACGAAAAACTCAACCAAGCTGGGAGTTCATTCTTCAGATTGATTAAAATCGTCGAAGAACTGAGAGGAATAGAAAAAAGAACAGTGCTTAGTCGAGCGACAGGCGATCCCTTCCCGTCAAAGTGAAAGTTGGATCTAGAGGCCCGATGGAGATGGCGATTGCTGCTGGTGGGAGGCCTCCCCTCCTGAATTTTATGAACTTGAGGAAAATTGAACGTGTGACACATAAAAATAGGCACAATAATGGACATATTTGTTGTCTACCATCCCAAAGCGGTCCCCATACCCTGGCAGACTAAATTTGAAAAATAGCAATTTTGGGGTTCAAATTTCATCAACTTTAGGAAAATTGAAATTTTGCTCCGTTGAAATGGTTGGTATGTCAAATAGGTGTATTGATCGTTGTCTGCCTTCTCAAAACTGACGGGTTACCTCGGCAGACATGAATTTAGATATTGCAATTTTAAGGGTAAAATCGAACATGTTTTAGGAAACTTGAAAAATTTACTCAGTGTTAGCTGTGTACCAACTTGTATTGTGAATTGTCATTTTTTGTTCAAAATTTGAACAAATTTAGGAAGCTCTAAACTTTGACACACAACTATTTTATGATTTGGTTACATTTTGTTGCAATAAACAGTTCAGTCCGAAAATTTTGCTTGAAACTGGCCAACCCCTAGGTGGGAAGCAATTGAGTAACGGGAAGGAATCGCCGGTCCCCGGCTTAGTCTAAGGAGGTGTGTTGTTTAATAGGATGGGGAAGGTAAATTGCGTTAGATGACTGAATTTAAAGTACACGTCCTGCCCAAGTTCCTGAGGACTTATCCTGGAGGAGGGTGGGGGTCAGTGCGATCGACTCCCATCGGACGAGAAAAGTGAAGGGGATTCGATCGCCGCTAAAAGGTCAGTGCGCGAATGGTCCCGGTCTTGCAATGTTGGTGCCAAGCTGCCCAAGGATGTCCAAGGCTTGTCAAGTTGGTTCCAAGCTTTCCAGAGATGTCCAAGGCTTGCTCGGGAGTCGCTCGCTGGGAGTGGATCGCAATGCCCCGGGAGGGTGTTGGTCTACTTTTCAATATCTTCACGACGTGCGGAAATTAGGGAGAAAACGTGGCAATGTGCAAAAAGACCAGATGAAATAAAACAAAGTATTTTCAAGCTGAGCCGCAAGAACTGAGCTTAAAGACGACACTGATTTTATAGAAGTGACAAACATTCTGAAATAGCGAGAAGGATCAAGCAGCTAAGGATCGCAACAAAAGTTGAAATTAACCCAATATTTAGCGAGGCAGCCCCCCCCCCCCCCCCCACTCAAATCATCATCTTTCGGTATGATGAAGGAAAATACCAGAGATGATTAATAATGAGTACTACAGGTAAAAGGTTTAACCCTTTTCGTGTCAAAGTAGAAACGTGGTAGGCATCATTTGGGGTACTGAATGAATACTTAGATGCAATGCATAAAGTACCTACGATGACGTGCTCCACTTCGGCCAGACAATTCAAAAGATTTGAGACGACCCCCAGTAAGTGGAAATTCGTCTAAATCAGGCCTGGCTAAATTGAATGGGCAAATTGGACGGGTGTACGAGCGCCGATTTCAAAATTGAGGTGAACGACCCGGAGTTGTAGGGACCTACTCATCATCCTACGTCGGTATCGTCGTCAGGCCAAAATTGTTGGTAATAGTCAGGTGATTTGTACGTCTAAAAACCATGGGTTACGTACGGGGGTTACGTCAGGTGTACAATGATTGGACAGAGTTTTTTTTCCAGATATATTTTCTTATGATTCAAAATTAATTTTTGCACGAAATGTACATAGATATATTGATACAGATCTATATCAAAGAAAATGAATGTGGGAAAATATTTCCGCAGTGGAGGTCCTCGTGGAAAATACTTCCCCAACAAGGCCGAACCCGCGGAAAATGATTCCCCGACCGGGATTCTCGTGTGTGATGCCCAAGACGAGGCCGTTATGGCAACAACAAAAAACCATGACTGTGCACCATGCACTTTTTTTCGGTTTTCGCTTCATATCTCCATGAGGAAATGGTCTACAGGTCTCAAATAAAAGTTAATTAAATTTACAACAGCTTCATTTCTCATAATATTTGACGAGGGAAGAGTACTGTTTAAAGTTATTCCACAATATGAGTGACCATTTTGACAATTTTTCACTTTTCGAAAAAAACGGCCATTTTTTGAAAGGCTGTATTTTGAGAACCAAAGATCGTAGAAAGCTCGCTTTGGTGCCAATTTGTAGCAAATTTAGTCTACTTTCAAAGTTAATAGGGGGACGATAGTATCAAGTAGACAGCAGTCATGCTACAGTTTTGTTGATTATTTGATTCAATTTTTGCCAGGGAAATTTTTTTCCGCAAACGAAGAATAATAAACCCTTGTGTACAATTTGCAGCGTTCTATTCTTAGCAACCAAGCTAACGATTATGGCTATTTGGCAATACCTACGAGGGAGGGACCCGTTCGGTGAATGGGTAGGTACCGTTAAGTTTGACCTGTCTTATCGAAAGGGGTGCCGCTGAATGTACAGTACGCGAAGGTTTCGACTATCTCTCACCCAATCCGTAAATAACCAACAGGAAGAATCAATGATGGATGGCACTTCCAAACTAAATCATGATTTTATGAATAAAATGTCACTTAATCAAACTTGTAGAGGATTAAATTCCATGTTAGGAAACCTCCTTTGGTTGCGGAAGTGCAGTCAACTGAAAATGGATCGGACCCCAGTCGGTAGCTCGGAAACCATTTGCCCGATTCCAAATTTCTTCTTTTCTCGATAAAGCTGGTTGAATTTCCTATCGCAGCTATTCTGCGTGAAAATTGGATTTGAGCTTCAATAAGAGAGGGGCAGCCATGGCACAGCAATCGCAAAATTTGACAAAATCCCTTTCCGCTCAATACATGTATCAAGCAGAAGGCCATTAGTATGTATACTAATGGCCTTCTGCTTGAAGGAAGATTCATAATCTGAATGTTATTAATTAAATGTCTTCCTTCTTGGCGATGCATTTATGGAGTCGGTTCTTCACGTTTTGCACAGCTCGCTCAAGCATATCGGTCTGAATTTTCGTCTCAATTGAAGCCTGTAACTATAATTGGGGTACACTCTGGCTTTTAAATGACCCCTACTGTTTGCACGAATTTCCTTAAGGAGTTGATTATTTCATACACTTTTACTTAGGGCAGTTTTTTCAGTGGGGACGTTTTAGCTGGGAAAGAATTTTCCTAGTGTAAAATGGGAAAGTTTTCTTCCTACTTTCAAACCGCAAATAGGAAAACATAACTCAGAAAAGGTTCAGCGACAAGTGGTCCTTTTCCACCTCAAATCGCTCTGTCCTAAAATCTAATTATCTACATGACAGAAATTAAACCAGAAAGAGCGTGGATGTGAAATCTATGTGCCAATCCCAACGGTACTGTCTGGGCATGAGGATTAGTCCAAATAACAAACTGTCAGGAAGGGCCAGTTTAGCCTTCCATATCAACCTCTCAAGCTGTCATTTGGCGGCCAAATTTTGTCACCCTGCTGGGCACCAACCCATCCGATACCTATTCAATTTCGTTACACCAGACAATCATAACCCTTCGTTACGAACATTTTCGCCAAAATTAGCACTATTATGATCAAGATCGAAATCAGGTCATTCACCCTGGACGAAGCTCGGCCCGAGACTAATACAGGACATCCTTGGAGCTAGTCCGTAGGAACCAAATGATCATCCCAAGGTGCAATTTGGGTGAAAATATCAAAATCCCCTCGTCACCCAGAAGGCTTCACGAGAGGACTCCACCAACCTTCCCAGTAGGAACGATTCCGCTAAAATAAAGCGCGTGTGAGACAGGAGGCCACATCTTGGGTGGTGAGCGGGGGGGGGGGGGGGGGACAAAAGGTGTATTTTCATATTCACAAACCGCAGACAAATCCGCGAAAAACACTTACGCTGGCCGACGGGATGGTACATCCTGAAGACGGAGAGAGCGGAGGAGTCCGATCGATAATAAAACTCACACAAAAACCGAGAGGAATGTAATGAAAAACTTAATTTTCTAAAGCACTAGTCGGGAGAAGACCTTTCAGCAGTTGATCAACATGGCTGACTGAAAGTGGGAAGATGGCGACGGTTGGTGCGAGTGACGGGAGACGTGACGTCATCACAGTAGAATGACTCATCGTAGGTAAGTAGGTACTCTCTAAGTAGCTACCCTTATGATAGGAAAATCCAAATCAACTACAAAAGTAAGAGAACGTATGTATTTAAATACATCATCTTAAAAGAGTTTGTAAAATTTACTGTAATAATTGAATGTTTCTTCCGGGAGAGAAGACCACACAGTTCAGGAGCGATATGTCCGCCATGATGTTTGTGCGTAAGAGTCTCTAAATATGTAACAGTTTTGGTGTTTGGGTGTTGGTCAACCTGGGTTTCCCTCTCCGCTACACTTCACCAATCACTTTTCGATTTTCTTGTCCAGTTTTTCTCCGAAGGGATTTCACCCGCAGATAACGGAGTCCTCGATGTGATAAGGTCCGCTAATTTCTTTTGATTTCTCAATATCGTGTTGTTTTTCAGTTTGGGTCTTGCGAGTTTTTCACCTTTGAGAAGAAAATGGCTATACCGTATTCTGGTTCGATCGGGTTTTCCGGCGGCCTGTCGGCCGCCATAGGGAAGCAGTTAAGATCCGTTAACCTCAAGCCCGTCAAGAGGGTGGTGTTCAAGTTCGATCCGTTTCACCCGAAAGTTGAGGAGACGAGGTGAGCCTGAAATTACACCGGGAACGGTAGTGGAGCGGATTCAATGGTGGTGGTAACTAATTTGGTGGGAATAGTGCGCTAACATTTCTGCAGCTTGTGGCAGGGTCAGCAGAAGGATCGATCGTTGGTGGACAGTTTTGCCCTGGGGCTGCCCCATTATGTCATTCCTTCCTCCGTGGTGTCATTCATGCTTCATTTAATTATATGAATTACTTGTTGTAGAAACGGTAACCAACCACCAGGGGAGAGACCGCAATGTTTACCTACGTATGCAACGCGGTCTCACCTTCATAAGCCAGTCGCCAGAGTGTTTGATTCTTGCAAGAAATGGTGTAGAAGCTTGTTATGGGTCTGAACAACAAAATATCAAAAATGGTAGCAACTTAATGGAAAACCTTTTGGCGGCCAAAAAACCTCGATTTTGGTGGACATTTTCCAATTTTTCACCTATCACTCGAAAACTAAGCAGCGCAGAGGCAACATTTCAACACCAAGTTGAAGAGCATAAAATTCAGCGTCGAATGACCTCCTTACACATCTGAATCGGTTCAGCCGTTAGTTGACCACGCTTTTCGGAACATTTTCTTCTCCGATCGAAATTTCATAGTCCCAACGCTTAAGGTGATTAAATTTCCTTTCAGAACCGATATAAGGATTTTCCAGGAGTTCAGCCAAGTTGGAAAAAACTGCCTCTTTTTGGCGCTTGATTGTGGCTAAACGGCTGAACCGATTCTAATGTTTAAGGAGGCAATTCGACGTAGAATTTTATGATCTTCAACTTTGTATTCGTAAAGTTTCCTCTGCGATGCTTAGTTTTCGAGTTATTGGTGAAAAACTGGAAAATGTCCGGAAAAAATCGAGGTTTTTTGGCCGCCTCTCTCAGCAAACATTTTGCTACCATTTTTGATAATTTGTTGTTCAGACCCGTAACAACAATTTTAAAAAATAGAAGCTTCACCATTTCTTGCACGAGTCAAACCTTCTGGCGACTGGCCTAATTGGGGAGCACGGGGTGAAAGTGGTCACTTTTTATTCACATTGAAATTACTCAGGCCCCTTCAAGTTTTCTACAACAATAATTGTTGTAGAAAACAATAATAATTGTTGTAGAAAAGGGGCCTGAGTATACCAAAATTATTTTGGTATACTTCGAACCCCTGGAATCTCAGCTTTCCAAAAATCAATTTAGCTTCAATAAATTGTTTGCCTGTTCATAATTTACGATTATAATATAATCACATCATCATGCCAACTTGTTTTACCATTATCTCCCACCCAGTGGGAGTAAGTGGCCAGGGATATGGGAGAAAATGGGCACAATTTAAAAACCAAAAAATCTTGAATAAAAACTATTTTATTCTTGAAAAAATAGTAAATATGTATACAACATTAAAACTGTCAACTGACAAAAGCGAGTAAGCGGCCTCTGAGAGTGAAAGAGGTCAGACTGACCACAATCTCTCCCGTAGTAATTTTTTCAAAACACTAAAAATTCGAAAATTCAATGAGTCTAAAATTTTTGCAATGAGCTAATCAATGAGTTCAAGTAAAACACAGTGGAACTTATGGCCGACGGTTTCGCCAAATAAATACGCCCTCCAGGCGATCCAAAGCTGCAGCCCTAAATTGCTCTGCAAAAACTTCACATCGCTGTTTATCAAATCCTTATCCAAACAACTCTCTGCTTCTTGTACTTCAGGTTTGCACTCCTAAGATGAATTATATCCAATCTGGCGCTTGAAATGATGAACACGGCTGCAAAAATAGCCAGTGGCCACTTTCTCCCGTGACGACTTCCACACCGCCCTACGCCCTGCCGGCGCGTTGTTTACTGATAATATCACAATATGGTATTATTATTATAGTACCGATGACTCTATTAAATAGTGTTCTGAAGTCGGAATAGGTTTCTTCATAACGTTGGCTCAAACGGCTGTACACAAAATAATGAAAAATGCGCTTGCACTAAAAATTGTTAAAATTGTCTGCAAATGCATCATGGCTATTTCTTCATCCTGATCAACCTGAGACGAGGCAAACGAATTTGAAAGAAAATTTTTCGGACCACCTTGCAGTGTCATGCTCTATCGCTTTTTAGGGAGATCAAGACGTTTTATGTCCCCAGGAGCCATGATTTGCATTAGATAGGGTTTAAATTTCACTTGTACTGATTACAATGAACTTTTGGCCGCTTTCCCTTCCTCCAGAGAATCCTGGATGAGCTCCTGGAACCGCGCGTTTCATTTCTTTCTTCCGCCAACGGAGCAATAGTCAAAATCGCTTCACCGAAAGAACTAAAATCGCCACCGAAGAAGCATGCGCACTAGTCAAGATTGATTTCCTTTTACCTTGCATTCAAATAGTCTATTTTGTTGCTTACCTCCAGCTTGGCCGTAAGATTTAGCGCCAATGGCATCTCTGTGAATCAGCGGCAAGTCCTGGTATGGAGTCGTCATCCTGCAAAAATGTTTGTTTTAATGTCCAGCCACTTGTTGGCGAATTAAGGGGTGTCAAAGGAATGCGTTATTCTTTTCTCCTTTACTTTAATAATTTTATTTTTTCAGGTACTTTCTGTTTCATATGACCACAACTAAGGTGACCAAAACTAATATTCAGTGTCCATTGAAAACGGAAATTGTGTGCGATCGAAGTGAACCGGCTGTCACGTTTAAATTAGGTCAGCACTTGAAGTGACCACTACGAAACGTTGCTCTTGTAAATACTTATCAATGTACTCATTTTCAGCATCTGGGCAAGATGTGGTGTTCAAGAGCGAAAATCTGACTTGTCTCGAGATGCTTCAATTGTACAACAAGCACATTACACCGCTGGCACCTAAAGAAGAACCTGTTGCTGTTATTGCAACCAAAGCGACCAAATCCGCTTCAGTCAAGAAGTTGAACAAGAAACGTTAGAGGTGTTATCGTAAGTACAACTTGTACCATTTCCTGTGTTCGTGTGCTTTACGCGAGGGATAACTGGCGTTTTTTTCTTATTTCAGGATACCAGGCAGCTTAGAAGATTGATCTCTCGTTAGGACAAAATGACCAAACACACCAAAGAGGCCTACAGCGTCAAGCTGATAGACACCATCTACAACCAGATTCCCGCCTTCACTGACGTCTTCGACGAAGAAACCTTCTACGTCTTCGTCGCCTGTTTCGTCATGACGACGCTCGTTCTTGTTTTCATTGTGTCGAGATTCGTCACCTTGAAACCTATTGACTGGTGAATAGCCCTCCTTCCCTTTTTTTCTACGTTTGTTCAATATTCCATGTATTCACTCCGGTCTTCACCCTTTTGTGCCTATTGGGTTGGTGGATTATATTGGATGTGCTGCGCCACTTAACGATTCATGAATGATACGAAAGGAGCGCTCAGTGGTGTAGATCGTGAATCTAGTTGGACAAGTCATTTTAGCCTGTTTCAAAAATATTGAAAACAACCTATAATATGAAAATAAAATTAATGAAAACATAAATTTTTCTTAATTGAACATGTTGAGAAAAGATTGAAATTGGATTTTACAGGTAAAATCTTGAAAAAAAAAAAAAAATCATTGCTCGGACAGCTTTAATTCTTGAAATTGTCAGATCTGAAACGCAATTTTCTGTACTACTGTTACTATTAACTGTTAATATGACACATTTCGCTTGGCGCCTACCTTTAACACAAACATATAAATTAAAACATAAAATAAGGGATGACAGCAAGTGCCTCAAAATTTGCAACAACAAAATTACTGAAATGTTGACTATAATTGACTAATAATTGAAGACCAAAGGGCTGAGTGCTGAAATTAGGTAATTTCAATTGATACATTAAAATAATAATAGTAAGTTAATTTAATTTATTTAAATCACTTGATAGTTTTATTTATTGAAATTATTAAGTTATTTACATTATTACCTGAATTAACTAATTGTTATTATTTTAATGTATCAATTCAAATTACACACTTGGCTTCAATTGTTTCTACCACGAATGTGTGCTTTGAAAAATAATAATGCTCTAATAAGAATACAATTATTGCATTATTATTACCTTGTGGCCTCTTCTCCATGTTGGAAACAAAAAAACTGGATCAATCACACCCCACGGTGGGTCAAGACAATCCTTTTTTTTTTTTAGCTGCCAGCCATAAGTAGGTTTTTTTCTCTTTTTTTTTTACGGGGACGTGTTTTGCTGACATTTCCTGGATCACTCTTTGTGTTACAAGTCCATATCGGTCCTGACAGGCACTTTTTGCATGAAAAATATGCTCCTCCATTTTCACGATCTACTCCGCTGTGCGCCTAGTTTTATTTTAACCGCCACCGCATTGGAAACGGATTCTTCTTACGCCCCTTCAATCATAATTATAATAATAATTATTATTATTACTTATTATTATTTTTGCATATTTGAAAATAAGTTGTTATTCCAGAAAGTGGTGGTTCATCCAGAATGGTCGCAGAATTGAGAAAATCCTATTTGGGGATTTCACGATGAAAACCAATACAGCGTAAAGTAGGTTTTAAAATTATTGTTTACATAACTACTTTGTGATGTTACCTAGAATTGCAGAAAATCTCACACCGAGTAGGCATTCTGGTAGGGAAATGTGTATCAGTCTGCGCTGACTTGACGAAAAGAGCTGCGGAGACACAGAGAAGGAATACAATGCCTTTTCTGTGAATTAAATAATTCTGATTAACTTCTACTTGTTCAAAATACGCTTGGGGTTCATTTCAGTGTTTTATTCGTGTAAATCGATTGCATTTACGTCCTTCATTAATTGTATCTTGAATCATTTCTACGAAAGAGGGAGAAAACACCCCTAATACCTTTGGTGGATACCTACTCTTTGATTAAAATTCTTTCTGTGTACCTTCTCTGTGCTTTAATCGTCTCTGAATTCGCACTTATCGTTGTTGATTTCCCAACTACTTTCACTCAGTAGGAATGCCCAAGACTTCCGCACAGCGTAGACATTTCGATTTTCTTGATTCTGGCGATCCTTTGGATGACCTTCTGTAAAGTTTTTTAGTTTCGATTACGAGTTTTGAATTTACTCGGTGATTTTACAGCAGAAATATCTTGAATGAAGAACTCCCCATTTTCGGCTTTTTCGACGTCTGGCAAAATAATTCGGAAAGTTTCACTTTGAACTGATTGTGCGGTTCATCTTTCCCTACTAATAATGATCTGAACTTGCTCCTCTTGCGCTCCAAAATATTCATTCAGCGGCACTCGATTGCTAGGAAATTGGCTGAAGTTGGAAAACCGACGTTTTTGTGTATGGATTTGTGTTGGTGTGTTGCCCAATAAATCTTCGCCTAGTCTTTCGTCCCGTTTAATTATCTTTCCTTGGCCACTTTGACGCGCATTTGACAGAAACAGTAATGCGTCGCAACGTAACACGTTATGAGCAGAAAACGCCATGTTTATGACTTATCCTTTATCATGTCATGACTTTCATGACGCTTATTTCATAAAATTTGCTCTTCTCACATTTTACCCAAAAGAGCGTGAGGTTTAATATCTACTAGCCTATATTAAAGCTCCAAGTAGAGGAGGAGTCCTAGTGTAGTAGTATCTCTGAGGTTTAATATCTACTAGCCTATATTAAAGCTCCAAGTAGAGGAGGAGTCCTAGTGTAGTAGTATTCTCCTGAGGAGAATGCTCATCTTAATTCTTTGGCACTTCTAGATGTCGGAAAAATCTGAAATTGGTCTTAGAAAATCCAGTTTGGCGAGTAAAGGGTAAAGTGAGTTTAACGTCGTTTTTTTAAAACCATTTTGGCCTGAAGTGACGGGCGCTAATTTGTTTATTATTCACTTTCACTTTAACCCAGTTGCCCTTTTATTCCCGAAAATTCCACGGTCTTCAACGGGATTCGAACCCGTGGCCTCGTCAGAATGCAGCGCGAAGTGACTTGCTCCCAGAACCACTCGGCTAATCCGGCCGCCTGTTGGGCGAGTAGATAACAGGAAAAGTCTGAAACCATCAAAAAGTTGCTGCTCGTGGAGCATGGAAGCTCAAAAAAATTTGAAAACGCTGCAAATTTTACACAAGGGTTTATTATTCTTTGATATAGGTTACTATTGCAAAAATTTAATTCTGTGTCAATAAAAAAAAATTAGAAAAAAATTTTTTTAACGATTTTTTCAAAAATGTTTTTTTAAATATTTGACCTGGGATCTTTCAAAAATCCCATTTGTAGCCCCATGAAAGCCCTATAGTGAAATCGGATCGTTCCGGGACCCCAAAAAATGGATTCTACGTCCAAAAATTCTTCGAAAACGACACCTAACTCGATCCCATAGCCAAAACCCTGCAATAAACCCCGCCCGTATCCCCATTTTAGGCCCATAGCGCCCCACGGATTTTGGCGATCGGGCTGAAAACCTTGCGGGCACAACTAGATGGTAAACCGAGTATGTTGTCAAAATTTCAGATTTAAAAAAAAAAATCCTACTGCCCAAAACGGCCCGGACGGCGCACAGTGGCCAATTTTCCCGCTCTAGGTGGGCAAAATTGAAGTTTCAGTTTCCGAATTTTTTTCTACAGGATCTTCTCAAGAAAGGTCTTTCGCGTTTTGGGGGTCACTAATAATGTGTGGAGCAACGCGAGAAGGAGAGATTTTGGAGAGTCTGCGAGCGTTTTCGGCGAAAATTTTCCCCCTGAATAAGCCGTACGAAAAACCTGAGTCGCTTTTAATTTCTGCTTTGATTTTTCTGGAGTCAAGTGCTCTAACCTAACTATAAGTATTTTTAGTTAATTTTTATATCATCACCACAAAGCGTCACAGCACTTTTTTCCAACCTTTTTAGCAAACATTTACAACAACTACGGGGTTGAATCCTACGAAAAACTACGACTTCCACAAGTTTCCACGGAGATTTTTGGGTCAAAAGTTCCGTTAGAGGCTCTAGTTTTTGGGAATACAAAGGATTTTTTGCGCAAACCAAATTTTTTTATGAAGAAGTGGTTGGCCCAGGGCCTACAATTTGGGAGTTTGTGTACATAAAAGTGCGGTAAAGCCGTAATTTTGGATCTATCGACTTGAAATGTGGAGGGTAGATTTGCTAGACAATTGCGTAGGTTTCGGGCCGCTGCGTTCCGACGCAGCGTCACCGCGGCCGCCGTGTGACTTCTGATAGGTTTCATCGAAGTACCTCATGTTTGGGTCGCACGTTCCTTCACTCTGAGATAAGAGGTGAACTGTCCGCCACTGATAGTGGAAGAAACAACCTGCAGCTGTCATCAGAATAAAACCGCACTTCGCTCAGTGTGCTGCACAAAGGGCTCATTCATTCCAATGATGAATTCCCACCTCAGTGGAACTACTTGCATCTACTCGTCTAATTGCACATTGAGACTGTCTGACAGACAATTATTGTCGGTCAGACAGTCTCAATGTGTTCAGTGGTCTGTGATCATCTCTCTCATCTTTCACCCATCAGGAATATGTCCCAGTCCCAAACCGGTAAGCATACGTCAATTCATGCTCAGCGTTAAATTTCCTGTAAACCTTAAAAACTCGGTGTTGGAAGAAAAACTGTTGATGTGAAATTTGTTTCTGCCATCTGTGGCTAAATTTAAAAAAATCTCAGAACATCCGTTATTGGACCTACAGAGGTGAGGTAACCGCATTCCACGCAGAAATATATCACCTTATGACACAATTATTTCTAGCTCGCCAAGTGGTGTAGTTTTTAAAAGAATCTTCACAAACCGATGAAAAATCGCCGAAAAGAAACTTTTTTTTGGTAGTTTTTTTGGCAAAAAACATGGAGTCATTCTAGACCCATCATATATGGTATATTCGTGATCAGCGTTAAATTTCCTGAAGGATAGGCCCATCCAAGAATTTTGTCCACCTGGATCCGGAAAATTGGCCACTGCGGCGGACGGACATTTTGGTTTTGGAATCTAGACCTCTTCAAAACGGATAATGTCAAATTTTGAGTCTGTTCGGAGTCGTCGTCCTCCGTCGCGAAAACATAGGTGTACTATTCCAAGAATAATAAACCAAAACGAACACAGACTTTCCTCTACGGCACCTGGAGTACAATTTAAGGGCGGAATCCATTCCAGAGGTCGGAAAGGTACTCAGAGGACTGTGTTCCAAAATCTCTCATGCAGGTTTCCAAACTGTGGCTGTCACACAGAGGGTTAAGAAAAGTCTTCAGGATCACTTTGTTATCAAGAAAATATAACAAATGTAACTTCATCGTTAAAGTTCTATTTTAAATTGACACAAAAATTGTCAGGAATGCTCGATATCACTACACTAGTTGAAAGGTATTTGAACGTGAGCAATTACTACATCATTTTCGATTTACAATTCTACGTTAATAGCGTGAGCTTTATCGTTGGTAATTGACAGAGTTTGGTACCGAAGTTTAACGGTGTATGCGGCAGACTTGGGCTGCCTGTTTCTCGTGAATATCCCTTTGTCGCAGAATTCAGCTCTGAAGTATTCTTGGGGCACTTTGAAGTCGGCGAAGTTCCAAATCATCTCTCCGGTCAGAGCTCCGTCGCGGCGGAGAGCGTCAAAAGCTTGGAAGTGCTCGTGGAGCAGTTCTATTTGGTAGTTTTCCGTCCACATGGTGGAAGGAAGAGAATGGAAGCCGGAAAGGGCTTCGGCGCCGTATTCTGTTAATATGACGGGTTTTCGGTAGGAATTTTTCCAAGCTTGGATTTCAGCTTTGACGTGATGTTGAATCAAATCCAACCTTCCCCCTAGAGAGTACCACCCTTGATATCTGTTGAGACATATCACGTCAACACTGTGAGCAGCTTTTTCGTTTTCAATTTGTTGACTGGTGACGAACGTTACTGGCCTGGAGGGGTCGAGGGATTTCATGTGATGGACCAATTCTTCAAAGTATGCTGTGGCGTTACCGTCGTTGGATTCGGGTTCGTTCGCCAACGACCACATCACTACACTCGGGTGACCGCCGAACGCTTTTGTCATTTCAGTCAACACTTTCTTATGTTGCTTCAACAGCGTTTCGTCGAACCCGTTCAAACTGCAAGCCGGCGCCTCCAGTATAACCATGATCCCGTGCTTGTCCGCCATTTCCAAAAACTCTTCCGGGTACGGGTAATGAGACGTACGTATGGCGTTGGCTCCTGACCACTTGAGCAGGTTGACGTCTCTCACAAGATGCACAGGGTCGTACCCTCTGCCGCGGATGTCGGCGTCCTGATGCATACCGAACCCTTTCAGATAAATCGGCTCGCCGTTCAACAACAAATTCGTACCGTTCACTTCCACAAACCGAATGCCAAACTTTTTCGAGTACGTATCCACCAATTCGGGCCCATCGTGTATGACGATTTGGAGAGTGTACATGGAGCCTGGTTGAGCTGTGGAAACTGTTGATCTCGGCCACCAGAGT
Organism: Pilophorus perplexus; assembly: GCA_955831195.1. Classification (NCBI taxonomy): domain Eukaryota; kingdom Metazoa; phylum Arthropoda; class Insecta; order Hemiptera; family Miridae; genus Pilophorus; species Pilophorus perplexus. Next base: position 4,401,760 of record OY037010.1, on the reverse strand, counting down.
TGTGGGTTTTGTATTTCAGCTGTAAGCATTTTTCTGTCCAGCGTGTTACTTTCTGTTGATGATATTTGCGTACCTTGGGGGTTAAATATTGTGTGACTGACTTCGAGGTTTCGTTCACAGTGAGCATATTTTACGCTCCATTGGATATTAGCGCTTGGTATATTTGGACGGTTATATTCCATGTGAATGATCACTGATGACACGTGGGTGAGTGGTTGAAATATAAGTTTGACGTTTCCGTTCAGCCCGGCGTAGTCAAAGTAGTCGAAGTTGTGAGTGTATGTGGTGTATGTAAAGTTATCTTTGTCTGTTATGTGATTTAGAGATGCCTGGGGTATCGTGTGGGCGTTGAGGGTGTTGTTCACAGCGACGGTGATTCTGATTTCGCCCGTTGTGCTTTTGCCGAGGAGCTCCGACACTTCGAATTCAAACGGTATGTGACCACCTTCGTGATATCCGGCTATTTCCTCGTCGATCCAAACTTGAGCGAAATACTGGGCCGAACCGAACCTCAACAAGACGGCCTCTCGAGGGTCGACTCGGTGCGGCAAGTTGAACCGTCTTTGGTACCAAACCCACCCGACGAAATCCCGTACGGCCGGGTCTGTCGGGACGTCGTTGAAGCTCGACGGTACGGGCATGTCCAGAGTGTCTTCGTCTTCCGGGAAATCCCTTTTGTACCATTCTTGACTGAATCCCGCGTTCGGATCGGCGGCCGGAGGCACCCTGAACTTCCAAATGCCGTCAAGTGGCAGAGAAAATCGTGAAGCCGACGTACATCTGAGCAATCCCAATACGAGGATAAACGGATACCACTTCAACATTGTCACTAATGATAAGACTCCGTTCAAGGCTGGCCTCATTGACTAATGACTCAACAAGGAATGTCCAGAAATGTTGATATCGCTAGTATTCGGCCATTTTCGTGTCAAAACTGTTGGCGGTTTATTCAAATCAGGTTAACCTTTTGAGTGACAGGAAATGGTTCGTTTTGGGAGTCTCCCCTCTCTGGCTCTATTATCTACAAGTGTTTTGCAGCTCCACCGTCCTTTTTGGTTCGTCGTTGTTTCTTGTTCCAGCAGTGCGATTGAATTCGACTTCAATTAGCTTTAGGCGCTTTTGTCCGCTTTGGCAGTGGTAAGACTGTAAGAAAACAAAAATTGCCAGACTGGCGAGACCTCAGGGAAAGAAGGGGGAAGGTCGATTTGGGCTACGGAAGGGGCTTTTGAAGGGTTTCGTCTATGGGGGTCGATATACTTCTGGACGTAAAATCCATTTTTGGGGGTCCCAGAATGATCCGATGGGGGATCTTTGGGGCTTTCGTGGGGTTGAAAATGGAAGGATGGCAGGTCAATTGAGGTGTGTTTTCAGTGTAACTTTGGACGTTTGTGTTTTTGAAAATTTACATGTTTTATTTAATTTATTTTTATTATTATTTATAAACATTTTTACGTTTATTACATTTAGGTAGGTACAGTAATCCCTCGCTATTCGCGAGGGTTACGTTCCTCGAAAACCACGCGAATTGCGGAGTCTTTCTGTGTTAAAAGGGGGGTTGGGTTCCGGAGAAATAAAAAAATGTCCGAGAAATCCTTTATTAGCCCAATCCTTTATTACATACAACCAAGACACTGTTCGTGAAAAAGTCAGGGGCACGCTTCTTAAGCCGTGAAAGTTGCAATGACAATCGAGGGCTTGTTGATGGGAGGTGTTTGGAGGAAGGTAAACGACTTCAAAGTTGGGATTCAATCCCAGGGATTGGCGGTTTTCACGATTTCTGGATGTCCAGGACGTTATCAATGAGAAGAAAGCCCGAAAGCTAAATTTCGTCAGTCCAAAAACTTTTTTCCTCATTGAATTCATAACATCAAACTTCAAATAACACCAAAACAAAAGCCTGCAGGCCATAACCTTGGCCGATCCCTCGAATGTACAAGGACAGACCTCACGAATTGCGAATTTTTGGTCTCAGCACCTACCTCACTGTCAATGTCCGAGACTCACGTATAGCGAGGGATTACTGTATTTATTCTTATTCATTTTGTTTTCTTTTTTTAAAGGTTTTTAGGGAGTTCGGTAACATGAATTTTTGGACGATCGTGACTACAGTGTCATTCAGATCACTAACTAAAAATCACACTATCGAATTCGTATGGATAATAGTAATGAGAAACGTTGGAAAATCATCTACGCGCCAAGCTGAATTTTCTGGAATTTTTCAAATTTTTCGGACCCTTAGAAGTACCTATCTTAGAATAAAAATGGTTCTCCTAGGTCATTTTCCTCGGGATGGAGCTCCAATATTGTAGACTTGGGGGGCCACCCCCTGCTGGCTGAAGCCAGCCGACCCCCGACATCTCCCCCTAGCCTAAGACCCCTTCTTGCAGCTTTTTGATAGTGAATAGTTTTCTTTTAAATTCTTAAATAAATACAGGATGAGAAATAAAGGATTCATATGGAAGGTGAGATCTATTTATGCACCAGATCAGTGGTTTCCCCCTCGCTAGCCACCCTTTTTACCCCCCCCCCCCCCCCCAATGAAAGAACTCTCATTGGGTGGGAGGGGAGGAGTTGTCAGCTGCAATCTCAGGAGAAACCTCCCTCTCACTGTCAAGAACCTCCCTCTTTGCTCCACAGATCCTCAACCGTCAACCTCCCAGTCAACACAGTCAACCTCCCAGGGGTGGTGTCTTCCCTCCCCCCCCCCCCAACCCAACCACGAATTTCCAACATCCTGTCAAATAGCCCAGCGAGTAGCTGCGTTCGCAGAGTGAGTTATGGCCGTTCAGAATAGAATCAGAGCTTGAACGCTTCCAGGAATTGAAACGGACAGAACTTCAGTGCTCCGCCAATGAAAAAGTAGTCCCTACGATGTTACCTCCACGAGATCACAGAAGGAAATGAATCGCGCATGCGTGACTTTCCACAACTGAGGAGGCAGTCGGAATCAATCTGGAAGTTCTGAAAACCCCGTTTTTTTTTTAACTACTTGAGCCAACTTTTTTGTGTTTTCAGACTGTTTTCAATATCTACTCGCCGAGCTGATTTTTTTTTTTTTTTTTTTTTTCAAATTTGTCCGACATCTAGAAGTGCGCGTTCTCCTCCTCCTCCTCCTCCTCCTCGGACTACCATAATATGGCAGTTGATATTACCAAATATGGACCAATGGAAGGCAATGTGCAAAAGCTTCAGATTTTTTAGCTCCAGCAGAAAAAAAAGGGTACTGAAAGGGTTAATTTTGTTTCAATTTAATTTTACTTGAGGTATTAATAATTAGCGAAAATTTCAATCGAACGGTCCATCTCCTCAAACCTGCTGCTTGAGTCGTGAGCTGAAGAAAACTCTCAGTAAACGCTGTGTCTACAATTAGGTGATAGGAGTGCATATAGGCACATAGTCTTCACAGTCAGGGTCTGGTGATTCCTCTTCAGAAGATTCAAATCAGCAAGCTGGGAATCCCGTCTTGCCCAACTCGTTACGTTCAACCACATATTAGTCTAGCATTTTCATTCGATGCAACATTGAGACTTCTAATTAGAAGTAAATATTAGCTTATCAAGCATTCATAGATCCGGTTCCAGCGATTTCCATTAGGTATGTACTGAAATCTTTGCAAAAATTGTCTTGAGACGCAAAAACGTCCTTGCGGCAATAAGACCAACTGAGACTCATTCTTCAAGACGATCGGGTTAAACTGGTCAGTCTACAGATGGCAACACCAGACGACCTTGTCTGACTTTTTTTGGTTTATTATTCTTGGAATAATATTGCATATAATATATGCAATCGCGCATATTATGTAATCGCGACGGAGGTCGAAAATGCTGGTCGGGCTCAAAATTTGATATTATACGTTTCAAGACGTCTAGATTCCAAAAACGATAGTCACCTTCCGGCGCGCCGCCCGAGCCGTTTTGGGCAGTAGGCTTTTTTTTTAATCTGAAATTTTAACAAAATAGCTACTTGGTTTACAATCTAGTTGTGCTCCAACTAGTTCATAAACCAATTATTGGTAACAAGGCTCAAATCTCATTCATAGGGTGAGCTTACCAGGTGTCTCAAATTTCACTGATGAGCTCTGCTGACTAAGTGGCTCAAATCTCACTCACGGGGTCTGCTGACCAGGTACTCAAATTGCATTCATGGGGTGTGCTGACCACCTGTCTCAAACCTTATTCATGGGATCCGCTCTGTAGGCGGCTCAAATCTCTTTCATGGGGTCTGCCTTATAGGTGGCTCAAATTTCATTCATGGGGTGTGCTGACCAAGTGTCTCAAACCTTATTCATGGGATCTGCTGACTAGATGGCTTAAATCTCATTCATGGGGTCTGCTGACTAAGTGGCTCAAATCTCATTCATGGGGTGTGCTGATGAGATGGCTTAAATCTCATTTATGGGGGTTTGCCGACTAAGTGGCTCAAATCTCATTCATGGGGTGTACTGACTAAGTGGCCCAAATCTCATTCAGCCAAAAAGGGGCTAGGGGAGGGTTTTTTAAGGGTTTCAGCTTGGGGGTCGAGTTAGGTGTCGTTTTTGAAGTATTTAGGACGTAGAATCCATTTTTTGGGGTCTCAAAACGATCCGATTTCTCCATGGGGATCTATGGGGAATTCATGGAGCTACCGATGGTATTTCTGGAGGATCCGAGGGATGTAAAATAAGTTATCATTTTTCGAGTAATTTTGGACGCATAATCCACTTTTCAAGTTCAAACATTTCACAAAAAACAATTTTTTTTTTCGATGACACCGAATTAATTTTTGCACAATTAACCAAATTGGTTATTATTGGTTAATATTATAATTATAATAAAGAATAATAAACCCTTGTGTAAAATTTGCAACTTTTTTTTTTTTTTTTTTGCTGCGCGAGCCATCCATGAAATTTTCACGCCACCATCTTGCATTTGGTGCCACATAAACGAATGACCTTTGCTGTACATCCTACTCCAGATAAAAATTTGATAATATAATCCACATATCTGCAATGACATTTCGTTTTGTGGCCAATCAAGTTTCGTGAGGGCATTTTTGTAAAGCGATTCATATCGAACGTCGACGAAATTCGGTGGACTTTCCAGTCTCTGGACGAGTGTACGATCGTGACAATATCATGGCTGAATTGGTGCCAATTTCGAATCATTGCGCAATGGGCTAGGTACTTCACGACGTGACTCGACTGAACACACCTTTATTTTTGCCAAAAATCAAATTACCACAGATTTTGCAGTTGGAACAATTTTAACAAACGTCAGTTTGATTTTTTTTGGAATTTTAAAATTCCTACGCCGATGTTTGTACAAAGTTGTCATTTCCGATGTTACATCGTTTTATTGAATAAAAATTTGTATGTACTTAGGATTTGTGACGTACTTACTTGGTTGTAGAAATGGATTTCTTTTTGTGGTTCCTTGTTGGACTTAAATTTTCTCCGACTATTCGTTACACCAGTTGCACTGTGTCATTGCGGAATTTCAAAAAATTTATTGTTCCGTGATTTGATGTTTCAATCACATAGCGCAGCCCTTTTTTAGTGGTGGCAATCAAACACTGCGTAGAAGCGCGTGATTATGTTCAAAGTTTCCGCTATTTGTAAGACGAGTGTGAAGTGAGTTTTGGTAATTTCAAAATGCCTAGACGAGCATTTTCCACGGTTATTGCGTGGTGTGGGATGAAAACAATCGGCCGTGACCTACGTCACACGTTCAAGGTCAGCCGGGAAGAAACCAAAACAACGTGGAGAAAGCGACGAGAAAAACCGACTGAAGCCGACCGGATTCGACCCGGGCCCGTTTCCGTTCCGACGATCCGGCCCCGACCAAATCCGAGGAAAAAATCTCTCAAAGGAAATCGGTTTCGGAAACCGAACGAAAAAGGTTCGAAACCCGCGACGAAAGCTGACTGGAGGGGAGCAATGGGCAACAACTCCCCCCTACAAAACAGGGTCGGCCCTTACCTCACAGGATCAATAAAACCTTGGTCTGTTTACAGACAACTTTTGAGTGGGAGGTGTTTGTTGTCAAGCCCTATTACTTGATGTTATCATTGGAATTTCGAGATTTTAGTTGAAACCACTTTTTAACACGGAGCCTTACGATAAAACACTTTTTCGTTCCGTATTCCTCGATTATCATCCTGTTTAGATAATAATTATCCACTTATAAGATATTAATTATTATGGTTTGTAATAATTACCAATTATTGGTAATAATGCGAATTTCCCTACGGCAAAAAAGTTTCCTATTACAAATACCTTCCCTGTGACAATCTGAAACATTTCAATCTGACCACAGGGAAGGTATTTGAAGATAGAAACTCGCATTCCGGCTACCTCAGAATGACGCAATTGTATTAAATTTAATTTAATTTCACACGTGTCGTTCGGAATGCGAGTTTCTACCATAAAAAGATCTCTTAGAACTTTCTCATGTCGTCTCGCGATTTACTAGATTACCGCTATTGTATCATGTATACCTAGAACTTTGCTCGTTCAGACGATAAATTATCCGATTGGCCACACCGAGTGAGGAGAGAGAATTTTGCGAACTGCGGATGCACTAAAACTGAACATAGCGGAATGGGCTAAAATCGGCTCGAGTATTAATTTGTGCCGGGTTGGATTTTAACTGCGCAGTTTGCGGCGAGGTTGTTGCACGAACGCGACAGGTTGAGACTGCCGGCCTTAGAGTGCTGGTGGGTGCATTTCTCTTTACCCCTTCGGGTGTTTTGGAAGAAGAGGTGTTTTTTTTTGTTGGTTTTAAAAGAGTTTTGAGTGGGGCTCACGAGAAAATGTGAACCGAAGAAGGTCGGGATTGGTGAGGATCAACATGGTTGAGGAAGGCGTGGCCTGTTGGTGGGGGGTGCACGTGGTTTATTACGTCAGTTCTCCCCCCCTCCCCCACGGCATATACCTTTCCTTCCCCCACCGCGGGCCTGAGGATGTGTTAAAGGACGGTCGAAAGTAAACAACTCCGGAGCAAGTGCACCAGAGTGGTGGCCCAGTCAGCCGGGAAGGTAAAGTAAAACGCTGGAAATTCCAGACGTAATTGTGCTACGTCCATTACCTGAGGAGTTTACTTCCAGAAGGGCATATTATATCCATTTTTACTTGTCGTTGGGAAACACCAAAAATATATATAGGTATCCCTTTAGTGGCTTTAATAAAATGTAGTGGTTTTCCCAAATTACTGAACTGCTTGTGTCTTTGTTCGAGAAGTTAGAAATTTTCCAATATTTTCTATGGGATGATTTCAACAAGTGAGTGCTGCGCCGCAACAGCGTCGTACAATATAAAACGCTGCAAATTTTACACAAGGGTTTATTATTCATTGATACAGGTTACTTGTGCAGAAATTTAATTCTGTCAATGAAAAAATTTAAAAAATGTTTTAATTTTTATATTCAAAAAACTTTTTTTTTTGATTTTTTTTTTTAATTTTTTAAAATTTATTTTGTCTTTTACCTACTTGAAAAATATTTGACCTCCTGGGATCCAAATAAAATCTCATTTGTAGCCCCATGAAAGCCCTGTAGATCGCAACAGTGAAATGGATCCCAAAAAATGGATTCTACGTCCAAAAATACTTAGAAAATGACACCTAACTCGATCGCATAGCCAAAAGCCTTATAAAAAACTCCCGTAGCCCCATTTTAGCCCCATAGCGCCCCGCGGGTTTGGTGATCGGGCTGAAAACCATGCGGGCACAACTAGATGGTAAACCGAATATTTTGACAAAATTTCAGATTTAAAAAAATTCCCACTGCCCAAAACGGCCCGGACGATGTACGGCGGACGGACATTTCGGTTTTGAAAATGTCAAGTCTGACATAGACTTACTTACGTAGACCTCTTGAAACGGATAATGTCAAATTTTGAGGCCGATCAGAGTCGTCGACCCCCGTCGCGAAAACAGGTGTATTATTCCAAGAATAATAAACCAAAACGCCCCCGATTGATTCCTGAATCCGCTCCTGATTAAATTCATGTAAAGAGATTTGGAGTAGGAAATAGTCCTGGACAACTACGATTCTCTCAGCAAGACTTGAATACTCACAATCGTGTTACAGATGCGGGTTGAGAATATACTAGAATGGCAGTCGGTAACACGATCGTGAATTTCCTCCATTTAATCGCGATGGAGGTGGAAAATTTTGAACGGCCTCAAAACCAAACGCCGCAAATTTTACACAAAGGTTTATTATTCTTTGTTATAATAAACCCTTAGTTCTGTGCCATTAAGAAAATATTTTTGAAAAAAAAAAAAAAAAAAAACCTGTAGAATTATTGGATTGATGTGGGACCTTGAATAAATGAATTTTGCCTCCAAAACTACTCGGAAAACGACACCTTATTTGACCTCCTGGGATCCTTAAATATCCCATCGCTAGCCCCATGAAAGGCTATTTCGTCACCGTGAAATCGTATGCCTAAGATTACTTCACGATGGTTTTAAACGTTTTTTCTGTAGATAATTCTTGGTGGTGTAAAGTTAGCCAACTGGGAGGAATATCTACGCATCATAGACATGTACTACCTACAGATTATAGACAATAGGTATGTTCCTTCCGCGACGAGTTCATTGAAAAATTCGGCGCAGTCGCTCTGCGCAGGGTGTAAGATGCACCTGCCGCGTTCCTTCCACGCGGGTGAAAAAGTTCTTCTTTGACTTTCTACCCGGACTGTACAAATGACGCGTTCCTTCCGCGCGGGTTCTTTAATATTTTACACCGGGTTCAATAATTAATAATAATTCTACACCCTCTGGAGGCAGGTTTTTTCTCGCTGCACACGAATCGTAACAGCTAATAAATCTTCCCAAAATTCATTTTTGTGTTTTCCTTCGTGCTGAGCACGTCGGCCGTTGTAATTACGACATTTAGTGCCTCCATCCTGAGGTTTTTTCAATTCATTTTTCAGTTGAGTTTCCGCGTTCCATCCAGTGAGTTCACGTACTCATAACTCTCTGCACCCGCGCTACACCTCCCCCCACCACTTGAGTTCATACACCCAATAATATTGGGTGTATGAGAATATTATTCTCACACCTTACACCATGAACTCGTCTCGGAAGGAACATACCAAATAGGATGATACCTGGGTAAACCATTGGAAAATTTATTATGTGTGTCACGGAAAGTGACTTCGCGCTTCTTGATTGGCGCTACGGGAGGGGTTTTTAAAAAGGTTTTTGGCTATGGGGTCGAGTTAGGTGTCGTTTTCGATGAATGTTTGGACATAGAATCCATTTTTGGGGGTCCCGGAACATTTCGGATTTCACTGTGGATTTCATTGGGCTACAAATGTGATTTTTGAAGAATCCCAGGAGGTCAAATATTTTCCAGGTAAAACAAAGTTTTGAAAAAATTGCCCTATATCAGAGAATAATAAATCCTTGTGTAAAATTTGCAGCGTTTCTAAAAACAGTTTTATTTGGGGAAGGGAGGAGTTATTAAATTAAATTCACACTGAAATTGAAATTCTAATTATGAATTCATTTAAGTTATTTCAAGAAATCAGAAGGGGAAGGCCGAAAAATTTATTTTGCCTCAGGTGGGACTCGAACACACAACCTCTGCATTACTAGTGCGATGCTCTACCAATTACGCTACTGAGACCAGCAGCCATGATAGAACATCGGAGATTGAAGGCTCAACTGTCTCCTGCCCCCAACGCATTTAATAACTCCTCCCTTCCCCAAATAAAACACTGTATGAGGGAAGCAGTTCAAAATTCCCTCAAGTCATTCCAGTAAAAAAAAACAGTTTTTGCAGTTTCGTCACTTTGGTTCTCAGGATGCGACATGTGCATCTAAATTGGTGAAGCATGAAAACAGCCTTAACTTTGCTTAGGCCGCCAAAATAAGTTCCTCGCTCCAAAAATTAACGCGTCTGGTCAACGGACTTCCAACGCCGAGTGATTGTGTCCTCCATAGCCTCGAAAACTTACGCCCACAGAATGTGAATAAGAAGTGGCCTGTTGCATTGTTGCCGATTGTTGTTCTTGACAGACTGTTTTCTGTCGCCGCGTTGTACGATGTAGAAAGGTAGAAAGGCTGTCGACCCTTTTCTAATGTGGCCCGCACGGATTTCCCCGGTTATAACCATGTCGTGTAAATCATGTTAAAAATCCGCGAGTTCAACCTGAAATCGGGAACTTTCGTTAGGTTTTTCACCCCGGCACCGACTGGTAAGTTCAAGATTGTTTATAATCACTTCTCTCATGCCGCTCACGTCTGTTTACGAGGCGCACTGTAGCCATTTTTCTCGAATCTTCTACGAACAGCCGAACATCTGCGGCCTTTGAATGACAAATCTTCGACGGGATTTGTATGCCGTGTGCATTGTTACAATTAGAATCCTACCTCTTCTGGATAAGCAGCCAGTTACCGAATTTCGGCATTAAATACCAATTGTCAAGTGTTGACTATTTTGGGAGTAGGGACCCAAACTGCCGAAGTTGAGTGGGTAGCACTGCTTGCAGTCAACAATAAGTCAGTGTAATAGCCAACCTTTTGGGTAGGTATTCAAATTACTGACGAATTTCTTAGGAAAGGACTTTATTCGGCGGTCAATCATTTCATTGTTGTGGTTTGCCTAGATGTCGAGAATCATGGTTGTAGAGTGGTCGGACAGGTGGTAACCTGAAGAAAAACTCCCGTCGTCGAAAAGTCGTAGGTAGTAATATGAAAACGCTGCAAATTTTACTCTAGGGTTTATTATTCTTTGATATAGATTACTTATGCGGAAATTTAATTATGGCAAGGAAAAAAAATTTAGACAAATTTTTGTTTATTGATTTTTCTTTCAAAATTGTTCCGTTTTTTACTTGAAAAATAATATTTTTCAAGTAAAAAACGGTTAAATATTATTTAACTTCCAGGGATCCTTCACAAATCCCATTTGTAGCCCCATGAAAGCCCTATAGATCGCAACAGTGAAATCAGATCGTTCTGGGACCCCAACAATGGGATTCTACGTCCAAAAATACTTCGAAAACGACACCTAACTCGATCCCATAGCCTAAAGCCTTAAAAAAAACCCTCCCATAGCGCCCCACGGGTTTGGGTCTGAAAACCGTGCGGGCACAACTAGATGGTAAACCGAGTATTTTGTCAAAATTTCAGATTAAAAAAAAAAAAAATCCTACTGCCCAAAACGGCCCGGAATCTAACTCACAATCCAAGCCCACAGGAGTTTTTTTTCCGCCCTGACCATATCGCGGGAGTTCTTTTTTCGGGAGTTTTTCTTCCTAGAACCGGACAGGTATTGGACCCTCTACAAACATCCCTCTTGGAAGAGGTCCAGGGTGTGGTGAAAATGAGCGACAGAGTAAAAGAGACCAGAATGGAATGAGCCGAAAACATTGCCGGACTGTTTTAACGGTTCTGGTAGGTACTTTCGTCATCGTGCTATTATGGATTTTTAGCTCATTTTTATGATATTGTAATATTATTAGTCATGATCGTAGATAATCTTCATCATAATGATGAAGATTATTGTAAACTATCGATAGTGGATGGGGAGATCTTGCAAGTTGCAGTTATCGTAGCAAGTTCGAAACCCGTAAAGGGGGAAATAGGGGATTTTGGCCGTAGGGAATCGAATCAGAACCAGTGATGCCAGAGACTTTTCAAATAAATCCCTTCTCGAAATGTCTCTCTTTTTCCCTCACCGTTCCCACTACTTTATCCTCCGGTTACAGTCTCATTGTTCTTCTCATAAAGTATTTTTTATTCGACCTGAGCCCCTAGTAAATCATCTACAAATATGTGAACAATAAGCGATATAAAGCATTAATTTTTTTCCCCGTTTATTGTTATTGAAAGCTCGTTCCATGAAATGACTAATAACGCCCTGATACCGAAAAAAAAGTCCCGATTTATCCTTCAGGACCTTAAAGAAGTTGGAAGGTTTGAAACTGAAAGGACCCGAAAGGGGGATTCATCAAAACCTCTCCAGGCGGCCGAAAAACCATCAAAACCTCCCCGTAGAAGAAACCATCAAAACCTCCCCGTGTATCAAAACCTCCCCGTTGAGGAAACCGTCGCAATCTCCCCGTGTATCAAAACCTCCCCGTTAGAGAAACCCGAGGAATGATGAATAATGTTGAGTGTTATATTGCTTATAACTACAGTCGAAATCGTTTATAGTGGACTTCAAGGGACCGAACAGTTTTGTCCACTACAAACGATTTCCACTTAAAGTGATATATCACTTGTAGTATACTGTCCACTACTGGCGATTGAATCATTTGTTGTGGACAGTCCCCCTACAAGTGATTTATGTACCTATTTTGGGAACGAGAAAATAAAGTATGTACACAAGACAACTTAGTGTGTATGTACAATTGATGAAAAACCCTTATTCCCTCACAAAAATTGGGTTCCTCTCCAAATAACCATTACAGTGACCTTTCTTTAGACAATTTCAACGTCCTGTCAGGAGGCTTACTATAAAACATGCACCGCTCCGAGCAATCGCTTGATCATTCAGCGATTTCAAAATAACGTGCTACGAGCATGCGTAGATGCGTATCGTTACACCAGGAACGAAAGACTACACCGGGAACTTCAAATTCCTACTGTCGAAGAAGTCATCAAAAAACAAGCATTAGCCCATCAGCAGAGGCTTCGGGGACACAGCAACAGCGAGGTTGTCCAGCTCCTCGACGTTGAAGGCCTGCTCAGAAGACTTAAAAGAACAAAACCTCATGACCTGTGGGAGTGGGGTGCCCTGTGAAGTAATTATCAGCTCAGTGAGTAATTACTAGTGCGTCAGTTGCACAAAACAACAAGTCGCATAGAAGAAGTGTTATGTGTCATAGCTTCTTGCAAGTCATTTAGTATACATCAATTGTAAATTGCTGATAAGTTTGCTTACTTGGTGCAATAAAAGATTCAAAAAAAAAAAAAAAAAATTGCTCGCTGTTGAATAAACCACGACAGTAGTGCCTTGTCGAAATCAGGATGCGTGAAATTCCGAATTTTTGCGAATTTTGTTTGCTTAACAACCTGTTATTTCGATTTCACGATCGCGTAAACCGCTGAACGACTGATTTTAAATTCACTGGCCAAACTGCGCGCAGGTTCACCCGATTCAAACCGGCAAATAACCGGGGAGGTTTTGATGCGTATGCGAGCGCACGCCGGACCCTAGACCGGGAGGTTTTGATTACTTCCTAACTCACCTTTCACCCACTCGGGGAGGTTTTGATGGTCGCCCCCCGAAAGCAGACTGACTACAGAACTTTCTCCAAATATCTGTAGAAACCGACTGTATCGGTGAAGGACAATGTCCTTCAAGATGGCTGAATCTCATTCAGCCATCTTGAAGGGAGGTTCAGATTAGCCAACCTTCGTGGACATGAAATCTGTACATTCGATGCCAGCGTCTGTGGTGGCGTTGTGTTGTACTACTTTCGGAAGGTCAATCTCACCGCCAAAAGTTCAAACGCTGATTATTTTCATACTCTCTCCTGATTTCCGTAGAAGATTAAAAATTGTGCAGACGGTATAAAAACAAGTATTTTACTCTACTGAATGGGATTCGACTGAAAAAAAAAAAAAAACAAAAAAAAACCGATTTTCAATCGTCCTTATATAGCTCATTTGAGTCTAAAATCTTGATGTAAAGTCACTATCCATTACTTTTACTTGGTGACCGTCTTTTCGAAAAATGCTGAATTGCTTATCTTTAACATTAAGGGTTAAGGGTCAGGCTTTGATCAAAAGGTAAATGAAGGATTTGATGAATTTGAATGATTGGCTTCGTCGATACCAAAAAGAACGTAGAGGTGATGGTGTATCGCTACGATACGAGTCTGTCTAGGGTGCAATCGGAGGAAGCAGACTGGAACAGATTCTGTTCAATCGTCACTTTTTTTCTGTTAGCATCTCGGTCGTTGTACTTAACCGCTTGGGCATCATGGCCGCAGGTGAAAGGGGTTTTGGATGCGGAAAACCGGCAAAAGGCAGCGGGTAAAACTTGACCCTTGACGGAAAACGCCCACAAGGAGGATTAAGATCCAGGCGAATTGGAGGGTTTTCACATTTTTGTACATTCCTGTACTGTGTGTGATGGGAGTCGGGTTGCCAGAATTTTGTCACCGGTATATAGTATATTTTGGCGAAAACCGTAAAAATATAGTACCCTCATCCACCGAAAGGCGAGCATACCGCAGAGGCGCCAGTACTCTAAAAAAAAACCTCGTTGGGACTCCATTGACTTGGTTGAGGTGGATTTTCATGATCGTGTTTCTGATAGCTAGTTGGAGTTTTGACGTGTAGAATTACGACGAACTACCAACCCTTGAATGACAATTGACGTTTCCAATGGGTCTTTCCAAAGGGTGAAAAGGATGACATCTCTTGATCTTAACGCTTAGAAATTTAGGCCATAATCTATCTATCTATGCTTCTATAAAATACAGTCCGATTGAGTCGGCGTTTCCTCTGTATCCTTCCTGGAGATCCAAATTTTAAAACTTAACTACCACGCTGACAGAAGGTCTCGCTTCGCTCGGCCGGATTTTACGAGGTTACATATTATGCCGAAAAACAAATAATCGACATTTTATAGCCTACTATATTTTTCTTTCAAATACTATATTTTATACTTTTATTCTCTTGAAAATACGAGTACTATTTTTTTACGGTTTTCGCCAAAATATACTATAATATATGCTGGTGACAAAATTCTGGCAACCCTAGATGGGAGGCCCAAAAAATGGATTCTTAAGTTTTAAAAAATTTCGATTTTTATTGTGTTAACCATTGCGGTTGTGTCAAGGGGCGGAGTAACCCCATCTGGTTCTTAACCGGACTTATACTTAATACTCCGTTGTTGGACCTGAGGACAGACCGAAATTAATCCAGCCCGCTGTGGGACTCGAACCCACTACATCAACCACTACAATCGGCCATGGTATCGATTGAGTTGCAACGCTCCCCCCAAAGATGGATTCTATGTCCAAAAATACTCGGAAAACGAACCCCTTTCGACCTCACGGCCAAAAAACCGTCAACCTCAAAAACCTTTGCGGGCGATCAAAATGTTTGACTCCCATCGCGGAAACAGGTGGATTATTCAGAGGATGATGTGTGGGTTTTATTGTGTTTAACCATTTATGGTTCTCACAAGTGGGGCAGGAGCCGACCCCACAATGCGCCCAGATAATCACTGATAAAGTAAGAGTGTCTTAGATAGTCTTGCTCCAGAGAAAGGATTCACATAAACTTGCGTTCAGAGGTGAATTGTCTGCCGACAAGTCAGGTATTACAACACTTGATTGATTTTTGGTCAAACATTGGTGTTCGGCCCGGATTCGAACCAGGCTGATCAGCGCTCCGACTGATTTGTAAACAGACGAAGCTCTGTCGCCTTAGCTCACTGGGCCACCCTGACCCCTGATTATTCAGAGGATGATGTACCAAAATCAAATGAACCCCTCTTGATCATGGAGCTCCCCTCCGCCAACACCGGCTCTGAAATCTAAGGGGGAAAAGGAGAAGGAAACCCCATCTGCGGGCACTTTTTCTGGAGCTAATGGAGGTGACTTGAAGACTTCAAGTTGAAGTTCAAGTTCGCACGCATTACGTCTCTTGCGAGAGTGTCGTATCCCCCAATCTCATCCCTTACTCCTGAATCATTTAAATACATTTGTTCCTCAGGAGGAATGTTTATAAACATTCCTAAATTCCAATTCACATTCACGTTTTAATTATTTTCTCCACGCGGTCCCTTTCTCATGGGTCACATCCCTTGAACTTGTTGTTGTTCATTGCTGATATCTTTTCAATACCCATATCAGTCCATTGAATGACTACATTGAAATAGATAGCCCTTTTTCTACCAAATCCCATGATTATTTGTGGTATCAGAGACCTAATGTCCCGTTGTAACAGAAGATTCAAATTATCTCCTCACTATCATAGGGACTTGGTGTTTTTCCATACCATTGTTCGGAACTTCCAACCCACCCTAGTAGTGGCGGTAATACTTATAAAACCCTATGTAATTGTATAATCTAGAGAGTTCCAGAGTTCCGGAGCTTCTTCTATGCTGGGCTTGAGTTAGTGAGTCGATTCACAAGTCCCGTCTCCTCTATGGAGGTCGGAGACGTTCTGTTAAGTTCGGTTTAGCTTTTCTGCTGCCTTCTGTCCATGTCGTAATTTTCGCTGTTGCTGTTATCAATAAATCGTCGTGCTTGTCGATGTGTCCGTCCGTACCCCAAAAAAGTAGTATAAATAATATTTACCCTTTATAGTATCTATCTCGGTGGTGCCGCCCCACTCCTTGGACACGGAGGAGCTGCTGCAAGCTCCTTGGCCCACAGTGACCCCCGCCATGTTGCCATGTTACCCCAACGGTTGGGGCCCAACCCCACGCCTTTCATAGATGGCGGGGTAGTCGACAAGCCTTGTGATGAGTGAGATTTCCCTCCATGATACCAGGCACTATTTGCACGCCTCCCCAAACATCTTGAACCTGCATCCCTGATTGGAAATTTATCCATGGTTAAAAAATGAGGTCTAATGTTTGAAAAATTTTAAGAAAATGTTACCATTTTTCATCATCTAAGAAATCTTTTGTCCAGGGAGAATCTCCGCGTGATATAGGTACAGTATGTTTACATTGCATTGAGGTGGCAATTAATACTATTAAAGAATAATTAATAATATTGAAGAAGTCTACCCACTAGTTACCCACCCACATTTCTCTAGCAACCCAAAAACATCTCCCAGGTGATATTTTTCAAGGCTGGTTCAGCCTGGTTAGCTTCAGATTTTCCTATACTTGAATACACTTAATGCTACCTTACAGGGTTACAATAGATAGAATTTGGGGAAAGATTAGTAGGAAGAAATTTCAGTTAGCAGTCACAAATTTGGAAAGGGAAGATAAAGAACCAGATAATAGGAAGTGGGTTAGTTTACCGTTTTATGGGAATATAACTCAGAAAGTGGGTCGTATATTAGAAAATAGGGGTTTCAGAGTAGGTTTCTATTCACAAAATTCTACGAAGAAATTATTAGGGAGTGTGAAAGATAAGATTCCCTTAGAGGATAAAGGGGGTGTGTATATATTAAAATGTGATTGTGGGATTCAATACGTAGGACAAACCGGCCGAAAATTTAAAATTTGAATGAAAGAACATAGTGATGATCTTAGGTTGGGAAGGGGTAGGGAAGCTTTTGAAAAACATTTGTCAGAAGAAAACCATAGAATTAGTTATGAGATAGGCAGTAATAATCCAGCCATTGGGATAGCTCGTTTGCCAAAAAGGTCCAAAATTACATGCTTTAGAATCTTTGGAAATTCAGAAAATTCACAATTTAGGAATATCTGTTAATGACCTGGATGTAATTAGGCGTTCCCCGTTAATTGACATTTTCTTGTGAGTCTTCCTTTCACTTATTTGCCTTTCACATTACCTTTCACCTTTCTCCTGTTATGCCACCTTTCTAATGCCACGCCCATTAGAAGGCACATTTCACTTTTGTATATAAGTAACTTCTCACATCTTCCTCATTCTGTATTGTACTGATGATGGTCTAATCAACCGAAACGCGTCTACAAGTTTATATATTTTTATCGTGGAAATAGACTATTTCGTCTTAAATCGTCTTTTTTAAGATGGATTCCCACTATCTCGCCGCATCCACCTTACATTATGGCAACCAGTTTGGTTGACAACCAACAAGTGAAATGAGTGATATGGGTTACCCCAAGAGGGAAGTGCATGGTATCATGCATTTTCCCGAATTATCACCACACACATGCCCCTTCTTGAAAAGGTAATGGGTTAACAGCATGGTAGGGCCCAACTCACTGATAGAAAAAGACAAAACTGAATTTCAATTAGAGGAGTGAAGAACAATAACTGAACTTATAAACAAACGTTAAATCACCTGAAAATACTCACCGATTTGAAGGATGGATAACATCGATAAAAGCAGAGCACTGAACATGGCAGCAGTGAAATGGTACAATGTGACTTTACAACCTTGCCAGATTGCCATTTACGTGGAGAGTGTCCACTATACATAGTTTCAAACATAGCCACTAGACGTAGCTTCTCTAGCAGTTTTACATCCCACTTACGCACTTGCCCCATTTTTGCACTTCCCCCACCTTACCTTAATTCTTATTTTATACATTTTTGTCATGCATTCAGAGTAATGGCAGTTAAGAGGAAGATGGCCTCTGAGACGCCCGGTGTCGAGTGTCCATCCCTTCCTGCCGAGACATCTGTTGATATCGAGCTAATGAATGCACCAGGTAGTACAATGAGAAGCAGCAATGGTGAGTGGCGTGGAGTGGTGCTGTTCTCTGTTACTCTGTGGAGTGGTTGCACACGCTTTTCTTGCACAGCCAGGTGTGTTCGAAGCTTCCTATTAGGTTGGCTGCAGTGGCACTAGATCTAACAAAATGTCGGGAAGAGCGTTTTAGGTGAAAACATAGGCTCATGTACCTACTGCATGTCCCGATAATCAGAATTATTCTAACTATTGGTGAATGTTGAGGGTTGGTTTTGATATGATTACTTGCACAATGTCATGTTGATACCATTCAGATTTTGACACAATGGTTTCTCACAGAATTCAGAATTTATTGTTAAATCGCTTTTACCTTAACAACACTAACCATAACGCCTGACAGTGGTGGAGGATGTTTATGGTTGTCTGCAAAATGGTGTTTTCTTTAACTTGACGAGAATGGAGATCTGTGAAGGCAAACTCCGTCGACAATTTGACACTATTGATGTTATTTAGCTTCAGTAAGTGATTGTATAGATTTGTATAGATAGAGTGGCTGAATGATAACGGAAAATTACCGTTTTCAAACAGTCCTCAAACTTGATTCGAAAAAGAAACCCTATGTTCATGATGATATTCCAAATTCCTTCTTTCCAACTTCCAATTCCTGGCGAAATGGGAGAACTTGGTACAGACTGGCATGTCTGCGTCGGTTTCTCATTCCAAGCTCCTTTCGCGACGAGTGCGCAGCAGAGCGCCTGCACAGTGTGCACCTGCACCTGGTAGGGATGGGAATCGATTTCCGATTTTTTGTTCCGATTTTTCGATTTTTTTGAATCGATCTTCAGGTTCCAATTTTTTAGGCGAATCGATTTTTTACTTCCGATTTTTGTAAAAATTGTGATTCGATTTTTACTACTGATTTAAAAAAAAATCTTGAATCGATTTTCGTCATTAAATGACGAAAGTAGGAAAACCTACTAAACTAAATTTTATAAAATTTATAAATTTTATAAAAATTAGTTTAGTAGGTTTTCCTATTTCAAGTGATTCAAGCAAATTGCCAGTCTTAGGTCGATTAAAAATGATGATTAATAGCTAATAACAACAAAACTCACTAGTTACAAGCGACGTCCACCATGGCTTTTTCAGACAGCGAAACTGATAACTCGTCTGATTAAATGTTTATTATCAAAATTTTTGAAGACTAATACAATTTTAATTTTAAATACATTTTTTTAACAATTTTTTCTTGAATGTATGTACCTACTTTGAATATATCTACCGTTATCACTCATAAAAAAACTTTTTTTGTAAAACCGATTTTTGAATCGATTTTCCAAAAAATCGATACTTTTATGGCGATTTTTTTGGGAAATCGATTTGGAGCATCCGATTCTGAATCGATTCAACAAATCGATACTTCTTACCGATTTCCCATCCCTAGCACCTGGACGATCCTTCCCTGCGTGTACACCAACCGTCTTAAACTTTCCACTCGGACAGTACAGGGGTAGGTGATTGCTGCACCAGAATGTAGGGATGTACCTATCGGAGAAAAATATCGATATTAGATGTATCGATATTTGAACAATATATCGTTTTAGTAATCCGATGTCTCGTATGAAAATATCGATATATCGGATATTTTTCAAAAGTTAAAAAAATCAATTTAAATAACGATTTCTATTGTCTAGCTCTTCACTTCTACTGTAGATAATCGTTCTCCCCCTAAAAACGTTCCAATTGAAAAAACAAACTTTCCTGAAAAAGAAAAAAGTTTGAGCTCTTGCTCAGAACGAGTGTAAATTTTTTTCGCTTATCGTACAGAAGTCACTGGAATATAATATATATTATGGATTATGGAATGTTTTCGATACACAGGAAACACACCTCTTTCCTCCATTTCCTCTTCTTCCATATTTTGATGAGAACGTTCCATCAGAGCTATCATCTGGTTGTATGTGATTCAAAATTCAGTTTCCTGCATCTTCGTAGATCCTAGATACTCTGGCTGGTGTTTCGGATTTATTTCAGCACTTTCCAGGAGAAAAAAATATCTGTTCCCGAGATTGATAAAATAATATCGATATATCACCGGGAAAATATCGATATATTGATATATTTTAAACATCCCTATCAGAATGTAATCGTAGTCGCCGTGTTGTAACTTCGGTGATGGTATAAAAAATTGGCCCCGCCCACTGGACGCCTGTCACAGGCCACAGTGGCTCTACCCTTTCCACTTTACGTGGCCCACTGCTGCCCAGTAAGAGGGAAAATTCCCTCATTCTCGTGGGCCTTCGACAAGAAAATGTAATAATTACATTGGGATGTAATGTAAATGTAATGTAACTTTTTGTTTCGGAAATTCAAAATGAGGCCTTTAAAAAAAATATTAACGTTTGGGGTGGAGTCTAATGTAAATCGATGCGAAACAGTCCAGAATTGATTTGAACGCACCTGCAATACAAAATTTGAAATCTGCATGATGGTAACGATGCCAACGAAATAATTATTTACCTAATTATCAGAGTACATTTTAATAGAGTAGACAATACCCATTATAATACTGGTAGGTACATAATACGTTGCCCAAGTAAATGCACACAACATTGATGTTATTTTTACAGTTGATGGTGATGTTGACCGTTTCAATTAATGTTGTTGGAAACTTGTTGAGGGTCAGTCAAATAAGACGAGATTTTTGCCGACGTTTCAAGAGATATATTCTCCTATCATCAGGGCAAGTGCAGGGACAAGGGCAGCACACGATGTGAGCCGTCGCTGTCGTACAAATATTATACTGGTACAAATACTGTTGCAAACTGGTGGTACAAATATACAAATATAGTCTTATTTGACTGACCCTCAACAAGTTTCCAACAACGTTATTTTTACAATACTTACAAGTTTTCTTTATGATAGAAATACAAATTAAATTTAAAAAATTGTTTTCATGTGTACGAACAATAGTTTAATAATTATTATTAAATAGGTAGGTACGGAATAACAATTTTACTTGTTTATAATTCAATATCTGCCCTTCCTTCACAATATTCGCGACTGACGTCTTGCCAAGGCCGGTGGCGTCTCAAAGTCTTTCCAGGTTAATTTTCGCGTTTCTTCCGGTGAGTTTATTATTTAGTTCTCACAACTCTGCACCTGCGTTACGTCTACCCCCACCCCTTGAGTTCATCCACCCAACTTTCTTACCCCTTACGCCTGAATACAGAGTGGAAGGAACAAACATTTGGGTTCCGGATTTGTTATGGTAGAGAAGAGAGTTTTTCAAGAAAACATAATTTAGTAGATTCATACGACGAATTATATCGCGAAAATGAACGTTTCCTCTTGCCAAACTAACAACGCTTATTTCCCCCCAGGTTCTTCCTCTTCAGTCTCAGCACCAACATCCGAGCCAAGCATACAACCAGAGGAGCCTCGACCTCAATGTACAGACGAAGGTAAATTTCCCTATGGATGAGTTTGCAGTTCAAATTATTGCTGTTCAGAATCGAATCAGAACTAGGGGACGAACTATGTATCGAATTATGCGATGTTGTTTGAGTACAACAATTTATCATTTTTGTGAGGACTATTTCCCATCAATTTGATGATTATAATTATTCATCAACAATGGGCTCCTTGAAAAGGTCGGAATTAATCTTTTCTATCAACATATTCAGATTCAGCACTCTTTGAAACCCCCCTACACAAATTTTTAGCTCGCAAATCCGCATAATTACGTGCAGAACTTTTAGAAAATTTCTAAAAGTTCTGCACGTAATTATGCATTTAATGTTGAAGATTTTTAATTGAAATCGGAGGCGTCGAGTAGTTTGTCATAGAGCCGCTAGAGCGCTGAATAATAAATCTGAACGGAATCGGAATAAAACTCTCGGCCCGGGTCGATTTTTGAATAACCTTCTTTGATGATAACCTCAATGCTCGATTTTTGAATGACTTCTCTGATGACTACCCCGATTCTTTATGCATAGCAAAGTTGGCTAATTTGCATAGATACGAGAGAGAGATCTCTCGGTTAATCAAAAGATGACGCAGCAGCCTACGTGTATCCCCTACAAACCTCGGAATTCAAAAAAATAAAAATCCATAATTAAATAAATACTTAAATATTAATAAAATATGGAAAAACTATTCAAAGCAATAAAGATAATATTAACATAAAAATAGGTATAATAATAATAGATATATAATATTATATTTGAATATAATATTATATTATATTTTTAGATAATATTATTATATTTTTCATAAGGCCCTATAAAATTTAAATTATTATTTGCAGAATTATTTAATAATTCTGCAATTTTGACCTATTTTCGTAACTTTTGAAGCAAGACCTTTCCAGGAAAATTTTTGTTTTAAAATCATTCAAGGAGCTTTTTGTTGTTGATGATGATGTTGAGCGTTTAATGAATGGGTGTGGAAAGTTGTTGAAGTTCCATCACCCACCCGTTTTCGATTTCGGTACTCTTCACCCCGACCTCTTCCACCTGGCCTCATACCCCTTCTATTCGTTAAAAAAAAAAAATCATGAACCGTTTTTTCTACTTCGACATACAGTATGAAAGTGAACGGATTATTTGTTTACAGTTTTTTGACTTTCGGAGTTCAGAATAGTGGTGAATAGGGGGTCGGAGCACGCTGACGAAGTGGTGCCTGCTACTGCGGTGTGAGAAATCAGAACTTCGATCTCAAGAATCTTGGAATCCCCACGACCTCTCCCCGCTCTGCCACTTCCAGTCTAAGGGCCGGGCTGGTGGGAAACGTTGTCGAGGGGGGTTCACTTCTACCTGAAGTGATTCACCACAAAATGTAGAATGTATGTGGGATTGCTTAGGAAGGGGGTTTGGGGTGCCCCTAGCCCGGAATCCTACAGGCTTATTGTGCTTTGCCTGAGCGCCCTGGTTGAACCTAAATAGGAATAGACATCCTGGGCTTGAACCAGGCTGGTAAGGGTTTTTAGATTCGTGACTAGGTGGTCGCGCGAGAATGTCGTCATGGGGGTATGTTCCCCAAGGAGAGCAAATCTGCGGTGTGGGAGTGTAGGGCGCTCGAATGACGTGTGTGGTGGTTTCTACATCCTCCTCGCACAGCCTGCATAGGGTTGATGATTGTATTATCCCTATGCCGTTCAAGTGAAATCGCTGGGGGGCAAAGCCGGTTATCAAGCCTACCAGTCTTCTAAGTTCCCCGCGTTTTAGCTTGGGTTGACTAGTTCATTCTTGGTGTTGAATTTTGCCACCATGCGCTGGCTATGAGCGTGACCTTCGAGGAGTTGTCATCTTTTGGCGGTTTGTAATGACGTACAACTGTTGGTGGAGCCTCTGAAGTCCACCACCTATACCAACTGCTGGCTCCGGGTCAATGAAGGGGGTCTGAGAGCCCTCTCTGGCCAGAGGGTCAGCATGTTCGTTGCCTGATATGCTTCTATGCCCTGGCAGCCACTCCAGGGAGACCCTGTTGCGTTTCGCCAGGGTGTTGAGTATTTGCACACAGTCTTGTACCACTCATGACGAGATGGTTGAAGCTGTTAGTGCCTTGACGCTTGACTGTCTGAGAGTATACGTAAATGAGCTCCAATAGCTCGGGGCCTCGTCTCAAGCTCTCTCTCTTGCCCCTGCGTCGCTCGTAATTACTTCGGCCTGGAAGACCGAGGCATTATACCCTAGCGGAGCTGAATAGCTCTACCTGGGCGCAGCCCCGTATACCCTGGCGCCGGTGCCTGTCTCCATTTTTGACCCATCTGTGTACCAGATGATGTCATTCACCACAGAACAATGGCATTGGTCGGTGTAACTCGGAAGCCAAAATACTTGTGTCCCCAAACCTGCGAAAATGTTTCTATATTGGTTGA
Source organism: Pilophorus perplexus (assembly GCA_955831195.1). Taxonomy (NCBI): domain Eukaryota; kingdom Metazoa; phylum Arthropoda; class Insecta; order Hemiptera; family Miridae; genus Pilophorus; species Pilophorus perplexus. The sequence goes on along the minus strand of OY037010.1, from coordinate 4,377,619 downwards.
CGATTGGGCGCCTCTCAGAAGAAGGTAAAACGGCGAATTTTTTTTTTTTTTTTTTTTTTTTTTTTTTTTTTTTGGTGATAGCCTTAAACGATGCATACTGGCGGTATGGACACTATATATACTCAATATATAGCTCATTCCTCGGAAAACAGGTTTCCGGGGGGGGATGTCGACCTGCATATTTTCCTACCAAAAAACGTGATTTTGTTTTTGAAAAAACGACGTTCTTTTTAGCGTTTTTTGGCAAAATCACATAGGTTTCTCTAGTTTTAGACTGCCAGTCATGTATATATTCGTAATCAGCATTAAATTTCCAATAAGAAGTGTATTTTTTTTTTCTGAATTTTTGGACTTAGCAGGTAAAAGCTATCATTTTTTATTCCCTAAATGACCCCAAAACCCTATATTTGGCCGTAGCTCAAGAAATCAGGGGCCTCCCGAGAAATTGAAGGCCATTTTGGGATTCAGCACCTCAAAAAACACTGAGTCAAATTTTAGCAACAGACCTAAAAGTCGATTCTGTTGTTGTTGACCTGTGGTATGCATTTATTCTCACCTTCGCTTATATTTCCAGGCACTACTCCACTTTTATCCGGAAATCAACCTCAGGAAAACATGATGGTGTCAGATGGTTATGTCTCGGAAGAAGGTGAGAAGAAAAGTCATTCCCCTCTGATCTTTGTGTATGACGTCACAATTGTTTGTAAGAATTTTCATCCTTAGATGCTGTTTTTCCTCCTTCTCCGCCGCTGGAAGAAGATGCGGAGAAGATTCGCTCACATGAAGAAGTTGCTGAGAAAAGGAGTGAGTGTTTTCAGCTGATAGTTTTGTTTGATTGGTTTGTGGTAGTATGTATGTATGGTTATCCTACCGTCAGACAGCGCAAGAAACTGGTTTTTTAAGTAACAGTAATAAATGTCGTTCCACTCCTTTGCTCTAATCCCATTTGATGGCCCTTGTTTGAAGTTGGAGTCGTCCCATCCCCTCCATCGTCAGAATCAGGGCTGGGGAGTGTCTTGACTGTCTACTCCGACGCAGAAGGTGGTAAGTTGTGGTGGTTTCATAATATTTTATCGTCAGTTGTTTCGTTTGTTGTATGTACTATTACACTCACGTATGTCCCTCATGTGCAGACGACGATGGGAAATCCTCGAAAAGGGCCCCGGCCGAATCGGAAGGTGGTAATGGCGAGGAGGACTCGCCCAAACGACGGTTGCGGTCGTCAGATTCGCCGTCCAAGAGAGCCAAGTACAAGCAGTTCTTCGAGCCGGATTACAACTCGCTCCGGGATTCGGTCATTAGAACGGGGAAAGAAAAACGTAGAAAGAGCATAAAACAGCTCTCGGTAGCCGAGAAGGGGCTGGAAAAATGTCAGCTTTGTCGGCAGGTGTTGGTAAGCAAACAGTTGACCTTTTTCACCGGAGCCCCCGAAGGCGCTCTGAGCGAAAAAGAAGCTCTGGAGTTGCCTGATCTCAAAATCCTCGGTGGGAATGAAGTCCCATACAACATGATGGTCCTTTTTAGGTGAGAATCACGTTTTTCCTGAAATGTACGTTTCGACCTGTTTAATTGACGACTCTATTTTGATTTTAGCGTCTACGATGACAATTCCCATCTGTGTTCTCTGGACGATGGCTCAATTGAAAGAGGAGTTGCACTTCGCATCTCAGGGTACATAAAACCACTTTTCAATGAGGACAAGACGACTGCGGCTGGTAAGCCATCGGTGTTTTATCTAGTTGTGTTTACTGACAAAGTACTTGTGTTGTCCTTCTGAAAATGCTTAAAGTGTTAAACGTTTGTCAGGCGGTACTCCAGTGAAGGACGTTGGGCCCATAACGGAATGGTGGATCGGGGGGTATGAAGAAACTGAGCCTTACATCGGCTTGTCGACCGCCCTTGGGGAGTACATACTGGGAGCGCCTAGTTCTTGCTACAGTTCGTATTTGGGGCCCATTTTTGAAAAGGTTTTCCTCAGCAAGCTGGTTATTGAGTTTCTGCAGAAACAGGAAGGCGCTGCTTACGAGGACCTTCTTACTCATGTTGAGGTTAGTATTTTGCCCGACTTTAGTGTACGTGAGCCTGACATCTACTGCTGAGTCAGTGGACACAGTTCGGTCATCGAGCAGGTTCTGTAGAGAGTTCCTAAACAACTCACAGCCATCGCCATAACTTATGTCAAAAGCTTACGATATGAACCATAATTTTCAATCGGTTTTGCAGGCCCAGAAACGCCCTCCAGGAGTACCGATGATCACCGAAGATTCTCTCATGCGCCACGCGCAGTTCATTTGCGACCAAGTGTTGAGTTTTGACGACGCTGGATTCAGCGACGACGAAGACGAGCCTGACGACGACTGGAGGAAACTCATCACGGAGCCATGTATGCGCTCTCTTATGGAATTCGCTGGAGCTACAATCAGGTGAGAAATTTTCGAGTATTTTCCCAACAGTTTTAGAAGTATGTGGGTGTTTACCTGAGGTGCAGAGGTTAAATTCGATGTGGAAATTCGGGATAACGATGATTCTTCTGCTGGTGGTCCAACTCTTGAATAGCTCATCTTGCTACCTTCTCGTAGAAAATTACATGGTTTGAATGAGGCCATTGCACATTAGTCGTCATATTGAACTCACTTCAGTCTAGATTTTAACGGACATGTTCCATATACAGGGTGTTCAGTACGTCCCGTCCATTTTTTTAGGTGTCTCGTGAACATTGTGATATGCCGAAATAACAATGAGAAGAGTGGAAGAATATATGACTTGTCGTCCCACATCCGTCCAAAACCGATTAGCCACAACCAAACGTCAATAATAGGCTTTTTTTTCAACTTGGCTGATAATAGGATTTGCTCATGTTTCAGCCCCTGTAACCTATGAACGGCTAATGCAAATGAATGAGCTATATAAGTATTTTTTTCTGTTTATTGTAATTGAAAGCTAGTTACATGAATTTACTAATAACGCCCTGATACCGCAAAAAAAGTCCCGATTTATCCTTCAGGACCTTAAAGAAGTTGGAAGGTTTGAAACCGAAAGGACAGTAAATGACGTCATTTACTGTCCCGAACCCGAAAGCAGACCTGACAACAGTTCTCCAAATATCCGTAGAAACCGACTGTATCAGTGAAGGACATCTCTAACATAAACAATCAGCCATCTTGAAGGGAGGTTCAGATTAGCCAACCTTCGCGGAACATGAAATCTGTACATTCGATGCCAGCGTCCATGTTGGCGATGTGATGTACTACTTTCGGAAGGTCAATCTTACCGCCAAAAGTTCAAACGCTGATTATTTTCATACACTCTCCTGATTTCCGTAGAGGATTAAAAATTGTGCAGACGGTATAAAAACTAGTATTTTACTCAACAGATTGGGATTCGACTGAAAAAAACTGCGATTTTCAACCATCCTTATATAGCTCATTGGCTCAAAATTTATGTTGTAGAGCATCAAATTGCGAGTTCAGGGGATAATTGTGTGCTATTTGTCATTCACCTGCGATTTTTATGTAATTGAAATACATATCTTACTCTGACGGTAGTAGGAATGATGAAATAGATGAAATTAAAAGTCGGAAAGGTAAACAGATTACAGTATTTCCCATAGTTTGTTGAAATCATAGTATTGTTAATTTTCGAGCACCTGCAAAAGTTGTGTAGGTAGTTACAATCGGTTTCTCACAAAGTCCGCTGATGAGGCCACCTCAGACAGGCCAGCAGCGCTCGCTGCCAGTGTTAAGATGACTGCGTCCTGTGCCGGTCGACGAACAAACGAATACATTGTTGTGTCATAACCTTTTCTTTGCGATTGACCCCTCAACAACCCAATACTTCGGACAACAAATAATTTGTTGTCCGAATTATTCTAAGGTTGGTTTCATTATTCTCAATTTGTGTGCCTTTCCGACTTTTGGTTTATTATTCTTGGAATAATACACCTATGTTTTCGCGACGGGGGTCGACGACTCCGATCGGGCTCAAAATTTGACATTATCCGTTTCAAGTGGTCTACATTCTAAATCCGAAATGTCCGTCCGCCGTACGCCGTCCAGGCCGTTTTGGGCAGTAGGAATTTTTTTTAAAATCTGAAATTTCGACAAAATACTTGGTTTACCATCTAGTTGTGCCCGCAAGGTTTTCAGTCCGATCGCCCAAACCCGTGGGGCGCTCTGGGGCTATAATGGGGCTACGGGAGGGTTTTTTTGAAGGCTTTTAGCTATGGTATCGAGTTAGGTGTCGTTTTCGAAGTATTTTTGGACGTAGAATCCATTTTCGAGGGCCCCGGATTGGTCCGATTTCACTGTGCCGATCTAAAGGGCTCTCGTAAGGCTAAAAATGGGATTTTTGAAGAATCCCAGGATGTTAAATATTTTTCGAGTAAAAAATACGGAATTTTTGAAAAAGACACATTTTTGAACAAAAAAACGCTGCAAATTTTACACAAGGGTTTATTATTCTGTGATATAGGTTACTTGTACAGACATTTAATTCTGTCAATAAAAAAAATTAAAAAATTTTTTTTTGGATTTTTATATTTCAAAAAAAATTTTTTGGGGGGATTTTTTTTTTCAAAAATGTGTTTTTTCAAAAATTCTTTAATTTTTACTCGAAAAATATTTAACTTCTTGGGATCCTTCAAAAATCCCATTTTTAGCCCCATGAAAGCCCTTTAGAACGCCACAGTGAAATCGGATCGTTCCGGGACCCCCAAAAATGGATTCTACGTCCAAAAATACTTCGAAAACGACACCTAACTCGATCCCATAGCTAAAAGCCTTCAAAACACCCCTCCTGTAGCCCCATAGCGCCCCACGGGTTTGGGCGATCGGACTGAAAACCTTGCGGGCACAACTAGATGGTAAACCAAGTATTTTGCCAAAATGTCAGATTTTTAAAAAAATTCCTACTGCCCAAAACGGCCCGGACGGCGGACGGCGTACGGCGGACTGCGGACGGACATTTCGGATTTTGAATGTAGACCTCTTGAAACGGATAATGTCAAATTTTGAGCCCGATCGGAGTCGTCGACCCCCGTCGCGAAAACATAGGTGTATTATTCCAAGAATAATAAACCAAAATACTACTACCAACCGAGAAAACGAATTTAAACCCAAATAAGAAACGACCAATCTGACACCGCTCGGTAAGCAGAAAACCACGTTGGTCAGAACGTTAACATCCTTTAAAACTTGTCTTGTTCGTATTTTCTGAAGATCATTTTTGGTTCAAATGAACCACTTTGAGCCATTTTTTTTGGTGTTTTCAGACTTTTCGTCGTACTTTAGCCAAGTTGAGTTTTTTTGAACATATTTCCAATTTTTCCGACTTTTACAAGTCGGTACCCTGATGGTACTCCTCCTCGGGCTGGAGCTTTAATAATATAGAATTATACTTGTTTCAATGTTACGACATTAGGTGGCCATTAGTACTCTGTTGCGCATTATGCTGCAGTTGATGTGTGAAAGTTCTGTATAATCCTAGTTTAATTTTCTCTGCCATTTGTTCAAAGGGAAGAAGGGGCATGCTTAGTTGTTATTTTGTCTGCCTCTCTGGCGCCCCCGGACGTTGTGAATTGATCATGGTTGAATACATTCGTCCTCGTGCATTCAAATTTTATTTTGTCCAACTCAACACACTCTAAATTTGTTTACTACCAAAAAAAAAAAAAAAAAAAAAAAAAAAAAAAAAAAAAAAAAAAAACCATCAGAAGTCGCCATAACCCCCATACGAAGGTTTGGATCGAAGTGTGAAAATTTTCTTTCTCTTATCGTTCAGGCGTAGTGACAATCTTGAAAAACGCAGCCTCTTCAGGACTCGAAGACTCAATAGGAGGTCGAAGGTGTTGACCGGGTTAGAAACATGGACGAAGGCAACGACTACGCCTTTGGTGCGACAAGAGTTCGACTCCATTTTCCGCGATCAAATCGACTCCAGCCCCGGGGCCGCTAAGGTGGGTTGGATTCATCGAGATTTTTTTTTAATGTACCGAACTTTTTCTACCTAATACGTTGCAAATTGTAGAAAGTGGAAGGACATACGAAATCTATCTACTCGGACTCGGAGGATGACGCCGCCTCGCCTGCACGAAAACGGTTTGGGCTCTACAACTACAAAAAAGTGTGCGCCAAGCGTATTGATTGGATTGGTAAACCTGTTCACGAGTCGAGAAAGGAAACCTACTACAGGTATGACAATAAAAAAACACCTTCTTTTGCGCGGGTAAAAATGGGGACCCTCCAACTCCTCCAAGTTCATCAAACTTCGCCAATAGAAGGAATGGGTCAAACTCCGCCAGTGAAAGGAGCTTCACATAGGTATCTCAATCTCAGGAATATTTTAGATCTCTGGATCTTTCCTGGGTTTCCTGAACTTCTCGAGCTCTGGATTCCAGGATCTTCGCATTCAATCATCCAGATATCTAAAAAATCCAGAAATCAAGGAGTTCAGCGATCCAGAAAATTCTGAAATCCACAGATCTCGTGATCCAGAAATCCAGGTGTTGTGCCTGACTCGCCGTTCGTGCAATTTGGCGTTAAACGTATTTTTCCTTTTTAGCTCTGCTCCTTTAAGGTCCTTTACCTGGTGATCGCGTCGAGAGCCCGTTCGTGTGTTTGACGGGACTGTCTTGAGACGTTGCCACGGAGAATGAGTGTTTCTTGCCGCCGGTCCAGGTCTTCAGTCTGAGAGAGTGATGACGAGAAGGTCTTGTTCTTGTATCTTGATTCGCGGAATTTACTTTATCTACTCTCTGTGTTGTTGTGTGTGGGTGCCTCTCGACAATTTGATGGCTTGTGCCGTTCTTAAACCGATGGTCGGAGACCACTCGTATTACTGATGGCGAGTGCTGCTCAATGACCGATGGTGGAGACCGCTCGTATTAACGATGGCGAGGCCGCTCGTAAACCGATGGTTGGAGGCCGCTCGTATTACTGATGGCGAGTGCCGCTGAATAACCGATGGTCGGAGACTGCTGGGGATCGTCCCCGCGGCCCGTAGGTTGATGCTAGTGTGCTGCTGCTCATTGGCGGACTCGGCTCTACTACCCTCACGTACACCCCTGTAATGTTCAGGCTGACGTCTCGGGTAACGCCGAGGTGTTGGGGGGCATGTAAAGCGGTAGATAGCCTTCGGGCTCTCAGGCCTCTGACCGGAGGGCCCTTAATGGGGAGGAGTTGCTCCCACTAACGCGACTGACAACCAGCTTAGAGCAACTCCTTCTCTCTGGTACCTCGGGCGAGGGGGAGCCAGTGGTCTTTGATCGGTGGGGTCATCCCTCGGTCCCTGGCCACCCTCCTCGGACTGGTGTCGGACTCGAGGGGGTCGTGGGGCCCGCTGGGAGGAGGAGCCCGCGGAAGGTTAAGACCCCCTTGGGTGGAGTCCCCTTCGGGGGAACCTGCTGATAGGCCTGACAGTCTCTAATTGCAGTTTCCTATGTACACAACTGGTCGGAGACTGCTCGTATTAACGATGCCCCGTGCGTCTCAGCAAAACTGATGGCTTGTATGTGTTGGTCCAGAGCTGCTCAATAATCGATGGTCGGAGACCGCTCGTATTATTGATGGCTAGCTGGTTTTTCGCCGCTCAACGAAGTAGCTGGCCCTAGTTGGACTTCACGGTATGAAAAAGAGAAAACACACACACAAAAAAAAAAAAAAAACGTTCAACAGAGTGCCGGGCATTTGAATGTCTAAGAGGTTAAAGGAGGGCTCGCCCACTACCAGAGCTATGCCTCTCCCGCCGGATGCAAGCAAGCCGGCAAAGCCCCCCGACAGAGGTCCGTAGACGTTCAAACGGGGGAGACCCAGCACCATAAAGGAGCCAGTACTTGTACTACCGAGCCACAAGTGAGACCGAGTGTTCTAGCGCGCTCTACCAGCTAAGCAGGCTGGTACCCAAGTTAACGACAAGAGTCACTTAACTCAGATGCCGCCAGGTGAGCAGACTCGTCCGCCCACCCAGCTACCCCTGTTTCTTGCGAGAGTGGGTTATCACCACGACCAACCTCGAATCCAACGCCAATTGAAGGGGCCGGCCAGTGGCGAACACCCAACACCCACGGTGCGCCTGTGGCAGCGGGGGCTCCCCCTCTCCCGAGGATTACTGGATTAGGAGTGTGGGAACACCACGCACTCCACTTTAAGGCCGCTCCAGTCGGAGACCCGAGAGAGACTAGGTCTCGCATCCCTCTCTACCACTTTACATGCATCTCCCACAGAGTGCCGGCCAGAGGTTCAGCCTTCTCGTATAAAATTTACATCGCGAATGAGCTGTGGAGCGGAATCTGGGCTTCTTTAGCATCCCGCCTTCCATCTGTTCATTGACATAGATGACTGAACTCTCCTGGCGGCTGCTCTCTTTATATTTCGTGAATTTACAATTGTGGAAGGAGGATCCTGACACTAGTAATTCTTGGATTCATTTGAATTTCTGGATATCTGGAATTTTCCTGGATTTCTGGACTTCAAGGGCTTTAGATTCCTGAATCTCTGGATCACTGGAGGTCCAGCCACCTATTTCGCTCTCCTTGTATTCTCTTGCTAGACCCCAGTCAAGGTGACTTCAAGAGCAAACGGATCGCTGGAACTGCGCTGCCGGACCCGAGAACGCATCACTGGCGGAGTTTGAATGTTTTCACTACCAGATGGACTTTAACCGAGTTGAATTGCCCTCTTAATAACATGTTGTGGTTGTTATGATAAATTCAGGAATTTGGGAACAATCAGTTGTGTGATCGCTTTCAGTTCAGCGTTGGTTGGTGATGTAGAGGTTAACGTTGGCGACTTCGTGAATTACTCCAGCGGTAAACAGTCGCACATTGGCCGAGTCCAGTTTATGTGGGAAGACTCCATGTACGAGAAGTGCGCTCACATTGTGTGGTTCAGGTAAGTATTGATAATGCGTTGTGAATGATGCTCGTTATTTTGGTTTACGAGATTTGTGTTTTGTCAGGTACGGAAAGCAAACCATGTTAGGAGAAATAGCTGACCCAAACGAAATCTTCATGTCTGACCGGTGTGAGTTGGTATGGTTGAGTCGAATTTTGTCGAGAGCCGACGCACGAATTAAAGTATATTCCGCAAGTTGGTACGACGAAGGAGGCGACGAACCATCTAGTCAACTCGATCCGTCCACTTACTTTTATTCGAAAATGTAAGTATCACGTTATGTATCTGTTAGGCTGTATTAGGATGGGTCTTCCTCAACAACTTAACGTTTTGTTGACAGGTATAATGAGATTCGGGGTCGCTTCGAAGACATACCTGGACATTATTTAACGCCTGAAGCAGAAAACACGGATTACAGGTACGCCGGCCAAATTACCGAGCCCCACGAGCCAAATAGGAAAAAAGTCGATTTGCGGTTATCGCTTCTGTAATATTAGGGAGTTCCTAGTGGTGAGATACATCGTGGTATCTCGATTCCATCCGTATCCTACTCAAGCAGTGCGCAATCGCCGATGGTATCGTATCTGCGATCAGTCGGTGGTATGTTTACGGAAAATACGATACCACCGGCCGATACGGAAGATGGTATCTAGTGAGTCCTTATCGCAAAGTAACCTGCCTAATTTATAAACAGCTTCCAAGAAGACATACAAATCGTCGAAAACAACAACGAAAACCGCGAGCAGCACAGCTGGCAGCTCAGTGCTGCCAGTACTTTCCCTCTGTGTTGTCCTGAGTTTGTTAGGTGCCGTTAGGTGTTGTTTAGGTGCCGATTTCACGAATCACCGCGGTTTTATTTCACACCAGTTCGTTCGTTGTTGAAAGAATTTGGAGGAGCAACGAAACATTACACTATTGGCCGCAGCAATCCAGATGAGTTAAATGTTACAATCAATCATTGTAACTCAATAAGTAATTATTATTGATTTGAGAAGCTGAGCTTCAAAACTCTCGCTCGTTCCACTCAATCGCAATTTCCAGAAATCACGAAAAACTCCGTACATCCTTGCAACTGATCAGATCAAAATGGTTAGGTATGAAGTTTAATAAATCTAATAAGTTTCCTAAGGAGGCACTTTCGACGACAAACCCCAAAAACAACTCCACTTCGAATGCTGAATACCGCGGCGGTATTACCGCCTGATGTTAATGAACTTGTTTTAATAGTAACGTGACCCGTTACTCCAAGATCCTACTCGGAGATACCACCTAAAAATGCAAAATGGTATCTCAATCAATTTTGGTTAGCATCGCGCTTGGTTTCCCTAGATACGGCATCCGTATTCCAAGTGGTGGTATCTCGATCGTATCCACTAGGAACTCCCTATTGTATTTATTCGTATTGGGAGCAAATTCACTGGCAATGTCGACCGGGAGCAAGCTTGTATCGGGAGCAAGCTTGTATCGGCTCGAATGCAGGCGCGGATTCAAGGGGGGGGGGGTCACGGGGGTCATGACCCCCCCCAAACCAGGTAGAATTTTGAAAATTTTTGAAATTTTGAGATGAACTAAATTTTTTCAAACCAAAAATCTAACAAAATGATGTTATGTCCAAGCGAAAAGACCAATTTTGTCATGTAAAAAGGTCGTTTGGTACCTACTTCTCTGACGTCATTCGAAATTGCTGTGCTCTGTTGCAAATCAAATGTTGACTACCGGTTAGGGATGTCCATACCGTAAAAAGTATCGATTTATTGAACATCGTTTCAGTAGTTCGATATATTTTGAGTTATATATATATTTGAGTTATATATATTTTGATTTTACCCTGTGACCCCCCCCCCCCCGAAAAAAGTTCTAGATCCGCGCCTGCTCGAATGCACTTTCTTTTTTTGTCACTCACTTCACAACTAGTGGGAGCAAATCCGTAGCCGTCCCGGGGTTCACCATATGTCGTATCAGTTTGATCAATCAATGCAAAGCTGGTCCCAAGGGTTTCCAAGGCATACCAATATGGTGCCAAGCTTGATAAAGGTTTTCAAGGCTTGCCAAGATGGTCCCAAGCTTTCTAGAGCTGTGCAAGGCTTGTGAAGATGGTTCCAAGACTTGTCAGGATGGCATCCACGCTTTCCAGGCCTGTCCAAGGCTTGCAAAGTTGGTCCCAAGCTTTCTAGAGCTGTCCAAGGCTTGCAAAGTTGGTCCCAAGCCAGCTAATGGTTTCCAAGGCTTGCCAAGATGGTCTCAAGCTGACTAGGGGGTTCCAAGACTTGTCAGGATGGCATCAACGCTTTCCAGGCCTGTCCAAGGCTTGCAAAGTTGGTGCCGAGCTAGCTAAGGGTTTCCGAGATTTGCCAAGATGGCCCCAAGCTTCCCAGAGCATTCCAAGGCTTGCAAAGTTGGTCCCAAGCCAGCTAAGGGTTTCCAAGGCTTGCCAAGATGGTCTCAAGCTGGCTAGGGGGTTCCAAGGCTCGCCAGGATGGCCTCCACGTTTTCCAGTCCGGTTTTTACTTTGTCCAAAATGATTCAAAGTAGATTGCAATGCTCCGAGTCAAACATTCAACTACATACATAATTCGGTTTTCAGATATTGCCCAAACTGTGAGCTAACCTGTCGCACCTGGGAGTTCGAGGCACCATCAACCCTTGACCCGCTTTCTAAAGTTACCAAAAACGGAATTGTAAGTAAAAACTCATGACATCACTTTGATACATTAGTTTATTTGTCCTTTGAAAACAATTTATATCGTTATGATTGCTATTCTAGGTCGAGTATGGTTCTGTAGTGTGGAGAGGAGAGACATATACGAAGGGTCAAAGTGTTTATCTCGACTCGGACTGTTTTGATTTCGATCCTGTCAACGTTTCCTGGCTTGATATCAAATACGATCCAGAGCCTGCGGACGTAAGTGTTTCAATTGGAAGGTCCATCATCTCTTCAACTATCTAATAACCATCTCATGTTCACAGTTTGACAATGAAGAGCTGTACCCCGAAAGGTATAGGAAGAAATTTGACACTGGCAGATCTTCCAACTTTCACACACCCGACCCTTTTTGCATCGGTCTGATCTCAAGCATTAGCGCCACAAACGAAGGGCTCTGCCCGCCTTCGGAAATTACCCTCAAAGTGTACAAATATTATCGCCCGGAAAATACGAAGAATGTCGTTAACAAAGGGGACATTGCTCAACTCGATATCACGATGCTGTTTGGATCTTTCGAAGGTGAAATGGGGCTGTGGAGTGTAACAAAAGCTTTTACCCAAAAATTAGGTGTACTAAGACCTGACCAACATCGCCTAAAATCTGGCTAATTTTTCTTTATAGAAGTGGAATTGGATTTTTCTCGGGTCTGGGGAAAATGCTACGTCGTTTACAGCAAGAACCTCGGAGACGTTGATCCTGGCAAATGGTCTATGGATGGTCCTGATCGTTTCTATTGCCAGCAGTCGTACGATCCGTTTGACGACGAACTGAAGGAACCGCTCGAGATCTTCACTCTTCTTGGAAAAGTCACGACTGTGAGTACATTAAAGGGGGTAATGAGCTCCTTGAATGATTTTTTTTTGGGGGGGGGGGGGGGGGAAAGGCTTCAAAAGTTACCAAAATAGGTCAACATTGCAGCACACCCGGACTCTATTATGCAACGAAAAGGTTATGTATTCGTTAACTCGCAACCTGCACAGGACATAGTCTTCGTAACACCGGCAGCGAGCGCGGCTGGCCGGTCTGTGGTGGCCTCATCAGAGGGACGGCTGTAAATCGAGCCCAATTAAGAGGGGGCTGCCAAAACAGCGCCATGTCCTGCGGCGTGAAAAGCTTCAACTAGCCAAGTTTGACTAGGTGGGCAACTGAAAAAAAAATCTGGTAACGTTGTCCTGTATGTTGGGGGGATTGAGCTCCCATTGCGAAACCGTCTCATCAGACCGTCTTTGACTCCCTACCTGGTACCTGTAAGCGACCCTCGTCATTGTGCAATAAACGGGACTACAAAGAGAGATTCGGTATGCACCGCTCGATAGCCAAAAACCTATGTGCCGTCTTGCTGAAAACCTTGCGTGCACAGCTAGAAAGAATGGCTGCAAATTTTGCTAAAGGATTTATTATTAAATGTTATTTGTGATAACAATTAATTTTGTGTCAATAAGAAAATATTTTTGAAAAAATTAAAATAAAATTTCCTCCTGTATAACGTTTGGACAAATGTGGGACCGCAAAAAATGCATTATGCGTCCAAAACTCAGGGAAAAGAAACCTTATTTGACCTTCTGGGATCCTTCAAAAACCCCATTTCTAGCCCCATGAAAGCCCCAGAGATTCCTAATTAACCTATATCAAAGAATAATAAACCCTTGTGTAATATTTGCAGCGTTTTTACCTAGCAATAGCATGGTCACTCATAGATGGGTGTAGATGATGGGTCACTCATATATTATGATAATTGGGGGTATTGCTAGGAAAAAAATGCAAATTTTCAATTGTTTTTGCGTTTTATTTTCGCTTTTAGAATCTACACATCTTGAAACGTATAATGACATTTTGCGGCCGATCAAAAGTCTCCACCTCCGACACGAATTACACCGATCACACTACCTATCAACTACCTACACCGAGACACGAAAAAAACCACTGATCTACACAATGTACCTGTGCACAATTTGGAGTTCTCTCTTCTACTCATAAGCTCAGAACCAGAATTTTAATACTTGCTACTATCCACTTTTTGAGCATAATTCGATTGGCCCACAACAGGTCAAACATTGGCCTGTAGGTACAGTCAATTATGGACCACAGGCACTATGATATCCTATGAATCGCTTGAAATTTCCAGCTTCATATGTCTCATATTGGAGTTGAATTATAGTGAGAAAGAATGAGTTGGTGGGTCAATTGACCCATTTAAATTGGGTCAGAGTGACCCCATAGACTGCATCGCATGCTTAGCTTGACCACGTGTGCATTTTTCAGATTTTTAAATGTATCAGTAGAGTTTTTAAAGGTTTTTGGTTTGGGAAGCCGAATGCGATGTCGTTTTCCGAGTAATTTTGGCACATAATCCATTCATCGGGGTCCCACATCCCTCCACAAACTTTACAAGAAAAAAATTCGAATAATTGATGTTTTTAATTGATATCAATTTTTAAATTGATAATATCAATTAAAAAAATAATTCAATTGTTAAATAAATATAGTAATATAACAACGTATTATATTACCTATTATACGATTATACCTATTAAATAATATATTATATTACCTGTTTATTACTTTTTTAAATAATTTATATAAAAAATAATGAACTCTTGTGTAAAATTTGCAGCTTTTTTCCAAAAAACACCCGTTTTACCCCACTGTGTGCCGGTAAAATCATTTAGCTCTAAAAATTTCCTGATACCTACCTGGTTGCATATAGGTAACTGAAATTTTGGGCTTAGGCTACAAACAATGAAAAGGAGAGTTCTCCGTTGTCAAGGAAAAATACATCATTGACAACAGTCAACCGTTAATGGTAAGGTTGCCGAGGGTGGTTGAGGTTGGTGGCCTCTCGCGTAGAACCCCCAGAACTTCCTCGACGCCCGCTACTCTTCGGACATTCGAAAACCCATCAAATTGCGCATGCATCATCCCGCTCACAGAACTTCGCGAAAAATCAACGGATTTTATCGTTTGAACACTTGAATTAAAGCTTGAAATGTAAGGAAGACAACGGTCGAGGCGGATTTTCGATAACTCATCTTCCAACTAAGCAATGGTCACTTGAAGAGAGCAACACCCTTAGACGTGACTTTGTTGATGAATTGCAGCTTCCAGTGACATTTCACTCCAAAAATGCCTCGACGGATCGCTAGACACTAGTCTCACTTGAAGATTAAAAAAAAAATCATGAAAATCGGTGCATAATTCGAGGATTTATGATGGCGGGAGAATAACGTTGATTCCTTATGGGAGCAGGAAACATGGCCGACACGGGAGCCCGCTCTTAATGAACGACGGGTGAGAATCTCGAAATGCTATAAGGCGCATGCTATTGCTATTGCGCATGCGCAGTGGAGAGAAAGTTGATGGGGGTGCATTCCAACCGGGGCAGTGTAAGTTCGGAGCAACTTGCACTGTATTCCAAGCGTCCCTCGGGTTTACTCGGAGCTACACCGAGCTACTCCGGCTCGAGGCTGGAGTAAGGTGCCCGTAACAAGAAACCTACGTGCAACCTCCTCGAATGTCTAACCTGACTCATTTCTCATTTCGTGCCATTCTCAGGGAGTACTTTCAGAAAAACAAAAAAAAAACAAAAAAAAAAAAAATAGAAAAAAAAAACAATGCGAACCCCCCATTCTGTAATGTAATTTTGATATTATTTTCGAATAAACCATTCATTATAAACATTTCAAGTCACTTTTATAATATTATTATCATCCAACTATGTTCATTATTTGTCTAATCTTCTAGTTTTTGCTCACAGGATAGTCCCGAGGTTGACCAACATCTTACAATCCCTGAGTATCCACAGATTTCGAAAAAGCTGAGATGTTTCGATCTCTTCGCCGGATGCGGAGGTCAGTTAGCTGTCGTTGTCGCATCGTCAATCACATTGAAGAATTCTTACTTGAGCCCCCTCGTGTCGCAGGTCTCTCCGAAGGTTTACACAAAAGCGGCGTCGCCGAAGCGAAATGGGGCGTCGAGAAAGTGAGCGTCGCCGCCGAGGCTTTCCAATTGAATAATCCTCAAGCCGAAGTGTTCACCATGGACGTCAACGATTTGTTGAAAGATGTTTTACAAGTAGGTGTTTTCAATATACTGAGCCACAGAAGAGGATGTGTTGACGGTTGATCCTTTAATCTAAATTGTATCTGACAGGGCCTAACTCATAATTCCAAGGGGCAGAAATATCCGCAAAAAGGAGATGTGGAAATGATCGTCGGCGGTCCCCCTTGCCAAGGGTTCAGCGGATTGAATAGATTCACCAAGAATGACTACTCGTTGTTTAAGGTAATTTAAAAAGCTCGTGTCACTATTTCTCAATCAAACTAAAATGCATTTTCCTTATCTCATATTTTCAGAATTCTCTTATCGTCTCAATGATGTCGTACTGTGATTACTACCGGCCCAAGTATTTTGTGATGGAGAACGTCAGGAATTTGGTGTCTCACGGTCAGGGGACGGTACTCTGCGCTGTTTTCAAAGCTTTGTTGAAAATGGGCTACCAGGCGTCAGTTGGCGTCCTTCAGGCGGGACATTACGGCGTTCCTCAGACTCGAAGAAGGTATTGTTCCCAGAATTCGGTTTTCCAGGAGGCGTTGGCGGTTGTTGGGGGAATGCAGTCTCGCGATTAAAGCATCTCTAATATGCTCGTCTTTGTTAGTCTCCGCTGAAACAGCCATGAACCCGCAGTTTTTAGCTAGTGTTTTGAGAACTACTACATACTGGTCGATATTTTCGGAAGGTAGCTGTTTCCGAGTAATTCGTGTCTAGCGTATATTAGTCCAGTTCCTATGTACCTACATCGGTGCGGGAAGGTGGTGGGGTAGTTTTGATTTTTTTATATGTTGTTAGGACCCATGAGAGTAGTCTTTGACCAAGTTATCAATTAAAAAAACCTTGTGCCGGCTTGGGGGTTAGCGAAACACCACGATTTTTTCGGCCATTTTTCGCATTTTGCTGAAAAAGTCAGTGAAGGAAGCATTTTACGACCAAAGGCACTATATTCATTCTTACACTAGAAAATATTTGCTACGATTTGAGACCAACCGCAGCTCTCTACAGTAAATAGTTTCCGAGGTACAGGTCGTTGAATGATGGCAATTTTTACCAAAATGTGCAAATTTTACTAAGACGTGTTTTGTTTGTTAAATATCGCCTGAAATATGCATCCTACCAAAATGTCATAAGAGATGAAGTTTTAGTACATTTAATTAGCTTTAATTTGGGACCAACCGGAGGTCTGTACCTTCATTAGCTTCTGAGATAATGACGAATAACCGAAAACTGTCGTAAGTGGGGTTTGGGAGAAGTGAAGCTATTAGGCCAGTCATATAAAAAAAAACATCCGAACCTACCTTAATTGTGGTAAACCTAATTTTTTAATATGTTGTTACGGCTCACCTAGATAGTATAAATCTAGATTTGCAACCCTCGTAAAGTTCATCATCAGGAGATACTGCCGAAAAACCACGAAATGTTTGCATTATTTTCAGTTTTTCGTCCAAAAAGCACCGAAAAAAGCTTCTGACGAAGATCTGTACCCTGATCACTTTTAAAGTACATACAATTACCTACAATTTGAGTGGTACCGGAGCTCTGTAGCTTTAGTATTTCCCCAGATATAGCCCCTAAAAGACGAGCTATTTTTTCCAAAAAGAAAAATTTTAACTTGTGTCTATTTCGGAGCGATTTATTGGCCAAAGTACTAATCCTACAAAAGAAACCATCGAAAAGAAAGTTGTAGTAAATATTATTACCTTCATTTTAAGACCAGAGTGATGCCATGATGATGACATTTGACCCATCTACGACCACGTTTTTCAGAAAAATTGCTTCTTTCCCTCCCTTATCAAAGCTCAAATCAAAATTTCACACGGAATAGCTGCAATGGAGAATTTAATCAGCTTTTACGAGAAAAAAAGAAATTTGGAATCGGACCAATAGTTTCTGAGCTACAACCGAAAACGTTCTGAAAAACGACGTTTTTCCGTGCTTCTTATTTACGACTGTAACTTATTTAATGAATTTAAAACAAAGTAAGAAACGCCCAATCTGACATAATCTCTTATGACTTTTTGGTAGGATGCATATTTCAGGCGATATTAAATATTAACAAAAACAAGTTTTCGTTAAGTTTGCACATTTTGCAAAAAGTAGCCATTTTTTAACAACCTGTATCTCGGAAACTATTTACTGTAGAGAGCTGCGGTTGGTCTCAAATCGTAGCAAATATTGTCTAGTTTAAGAATGAATATAGTGCCTTTGGTCGTAAAATGCTTCCTTCGCTGACGTTTTCAGCAAAACGTGAAAAATGGCCGGAAAAATCGTGGTTTTTCGCTAACCCCCAAGCCGACACAAGGTTTTTTTAATTGATAACTTGGTCAAAGACTACTCTCATGGGTCCTAACAACATACCAAAAAATCAAAACTACCCCACCACCTTCCCGCACGACACCCTTTTCAAGTACTTACAAAGGAACTGGACTATATCTCATTTTTGCCTTTGATGTAGAGATCTCCGAGTGTAGCTCTCGCAGTCTCGTAATCAGGGCAGTCGTTAATGTATTCGTAGACGTTAGGACCTTAGAAATTTGTCAATACCTTCAGTTGGTCGTCATCTTCGATTTCCATCTTTTCCATGTAACGGGGAATGACGAGGAATAAAGGTATGAATCAACATTTCACTCATTATCATTATTAAAAAGTGGGATCTTGAAAATGGATTTTTGTCATCTTGCAAAACGGTCTTATATTTTCTAAAAAATCTATTAGGCCTGATTTCTTTTAACGCTATCACGTTCCAGGACGATCATAATGGCTGCTGCTCCCGGGGAGGTCCTACCGCAGTACCCCGAGATTCGACACGTCTTCAATCGAATTCATTCTCACCTTGCCATCATTTCGGGCGAGTCCAAAGTGAGTTACTGTTGCATTCCACCCTATCGCAAGCTAACCAAGTCACTGTAATTTCGTCGGTTGTTTCAGTTTGATGCCGGGCTCAGGTATACGGAATCCGCCCCCCACCGGACCATCACAGTTTATGACGCGATGTCGGACCTGCCTCATATCAAAAGCGGCTTTTCCAAAGAGGAGATTCCCTACGACAAAGATGCGGAGACCCATTTTCAAAGACAGGTCCGTCTCTCGGGAAAGCTCTGGTTTCGGTTGATGCCCCCGATTACAGTAGTCGCCGCTTATATCTTTTTTGGCCGATATAACCGACAAACCGGTATAACCAGCGATTACTGTATTAGCGTCGTTCTTCCTAACATCCTCCTTGTCAGTGGTCCACCGACCATGTGGCTCTTTTTGGTTTAAATAAAACGAGTTGTCAGTCCACTGACCATGTGCCGCCTTTTCAAATGTGGTCTTGGGGTCTACTGACCCAGTGGTGACCCCCCAGTGCGATGTAATAGGAGGCCATACACGAGCAGAAATTCGCGGCAGATTTGGTCGGCTGATCTCATCTGACAGATATCGCTAACGATATGGAGTGACTGTTGAAATCGGTTGTCGCCCTTTAACACGAAAAACCGGCACCTTTCGTGCCCGATATCCGTCACCCGACGCCATCTGTTCGTTAGTGGGTGAAATCTGGCAGATTCAGGTCTGTCACCGACGTTCGTCTGACAGATTCGAGTTTTCGGTTGGATCGGAAAATTTTTGAGATCGGTGGCTGATTTGATGATGCCATCGGATTAGCGACTGGCTGTGATAACAAACGTAAATGGGGCTGGTGCACGAGTGACAACAAATCGGAAGGTTTCACGGGGCCAGGTTAGGTTGCTAGCAATTTCGATCCGAGCGGCAGAAGACCGTTGTTTTGTATAGCGTACGGTGTTCTTTTCCCTTCTCTCCCTCCAAGACTATTTCTCCGACCGAAATTTCATTGCACCCACGCTTTTTAAAATTTAATCAGCTTTCACCTTAAAAGAAGAAAAGTAAGATCGGGCCAACCGTTCCCGCGTTATAGGCTAAAATGTGCAAAGAAACACGGTTTTTTCGAAATTTGCCTCTTCTTTTCCGTGCCTGCCCCTCCCTTGTCAACGCTCAAATCAAAATTTCACACAGAATAGCTGCGACGGGAAATTTATTTAGCTTTCACGAGAAAAAAAGAATCGGACCAATAGTTTTTGAGATACAGCCGAAAACGTTCTGAAAAACGTGCTTCCGCTGTCTTCAGGTCATCAACTAAAATGTTCACATTTTGGAAAAAATGGCCTATTTTCAAAGTGCCGTAACTCTGAAACTAATTGACCTACACAGCTCCGGTTGGGCTTAAATTGTCACAAACTTAATGCCGTCTAATGATTTGATAAAATACTTCGAAAACGAAACCTAACTCGATCCCATAGCTACAAGCCTTAAAAAAAAACCCTCCCGTAGCACCATTTTAGTCCCATAGCGCCCCACGGGTTTGGGCGATCGGACTGAAAACCTTGCGGGCACAACTGGATGGTAAACAAAGTATTTTGTCAAAATTTCAGATTTAAAAAAAAATCCTGCTGCCCAAAACGGCCCGGACGGACATTTCGGATTTGGAATGTAGACCTATTGAAACGGATAATGTCAAATTTTGAAGCCGATCGGAGTCGTCGACCTCCGTCGCGAATACAGGTGTATTATTCCAAGAATAATAAACCAAAACGGTTGGTGCTATCACGGAAAATCCGGGCTGATTGATCAGGGCCCAAGGCTCTGGTGTTTTTGAGTGCGTTCACACAGAAATAATCACCAATCTAAAATGCATGTTTTCGGGTGGGGACTCGTAAGTTGACTTTACGGTTATCTGCGATGCTGAACCAAAACTCTAATCTTTCCTATCGGCTCTTTACTTGCTGCAATCCCGAAACAACGTGAAGTGCCTCTTCATCACTTCTTCTGACCCTATTACTTGGTCAACTCCAATAAGTTGGATTTGTAAGCAGTAGGTACTTTCTGTTTGCTCTTGTACAGAGCCATTTCTCTTAACACTAGCTCACCACGTTCGGCTCTAACACGCTTGACGATCTGTGCTACTCATGTTTGGAATGGGCATGATTAATATATATTATAGTGGCGACCAAAATAACATTTCTACTGACCTTCATCCTACTACTTAGCCAAATTTGCCCATTTAATTATGCTTCAGGTACGCACGAGAAGGTAAATAAGGCGAAACATACAAACGATACAATAACTTTGCTTAGTCCATTTCAGTACTCGAATATTTCACAATGAATAAGGGAATGCTGATATACGGGACAAATAACCGCATCTCAAATAGGGAATCGTCAAGACACGGGATAAATTTTGTTTCATTTAATGAAGAAAGGCGGTTGTAGCTATCACGGAAAATCCGGGCTTTGAGTGCGTTCACGCAGAAATAATCATCAATCTAAAATGCATCTTTTCGGATGGGGACTTTTAAGCTGACTTAGGCATATTCACGTAGCTCACCACGTTCGGCAGATCTAACACATTTCAGTAACCCAATAACTAAATACATTTCAAGCAGTAACAACACTTACAGCTCACTGATGGCTGCTACAGACGCATATGAGAATAACACGAATACACAAACTACACTGGGACAGTACCCGAATTTTCTTTTTAACCCTTCCTGATACGGCAGAAATAACCAAACAAATAAGGAAATACTACACGAATTTATCACGTGAAACAGGAACCGAGTTCCTGAGTGCAGGTTTTGCCTTTGATAAACACAGAAGGTTCCGCCATCTTGCACTTTGTTTTGCCGGCCACCTCCTTTGTTTACAAACTGTTTGTTGACATGTTGCTGTTATTACCACTATTTGTATTGTCCCCGAGCACTATCCCTATTAACCGATTTTACGGCGGGAATTTTTTCAGTAGGTACCCATTAAATGACTAAGGCAAAATAGTACCTACAAGTTTGGGAGAAGTCTTGGGTTTCGGAAAGAAGAAAGTTCGGACTCTACCCCCTCCCCATTTTAGCCCAATAGCGCCCCACGTTTTTTTTTTTTTTTTTCCTGTGTTTTCACATTTAATTTGATTTCACTAGCTTCAAAGTACGGGGGGGGGGGGGGGGGGGAGGCTTTCCTCGCTCGGCTGATCATTTTACCGGCCAGGGGGCTCCCTTCGCTCAGCCGCCCACATGGTAGTTCCATTATTATTGAGGGATTGGATCGTTTTAATTCGCGCGGGGTCTGCAGTTGGGTGAGGCACAGTCCCCCGCCCACCCGCCGCGCTCACTACAACGTGTTCCAACGTCATCGATGCTACTCATCCACTAGGGGAGCGAGCGAAGCGAGCCGGAGAGACTAGTCTTTTAATATTAAAATGTTAAGACTTGACACGCGGCCAGCGGACGTACACTAGGTATTTGTTTTATTTAAATTACAGCCCCTGGGTCAGCAGAGCCAAGAACCTTCTTTGAAAAGATGACTAATAGTCACCGGACCCACACTGTTTGTTTTATTTAAACCACAGCCCCCAGCAGACCCACACAGAGCCACACATGGTCAGTGGACCCATAATGAAAAGGAGGAGGAGTTGAGGAAGAACGACGCGGATGCACCCGGGTGCCGAACAGCTTTTGGTTTATTATTCTTGGAATAATACAAAACTTGACATTATCCGTTTCAAGAGGTCTACATTCAAAATCCGAAATGTCCGTCCGCCGTCCGGGCCGTTTTGGGCAGTAGGATTTTTTTTTTAAATCTGAAATTTTGACAAAATACTTGGTTTACCATCTAGTTGTGCCCGCAAGGTTTTCAGTCCGATCGCCCAAACCCGTGGGGCGCTATGGGGCTAAAATGGGGCTACGGGAGGGGTGTTTTGAAGGCTTTTAGCTATGGGATCGAGTTAGGTGTCGTTTTCGAAGTATTTTTGGACGTAGAATCCATTTTTGGGGGTCCCGGAACGATCCGATTTCACTGTTGCGATCTATAGGGCTTTCATGGGGCTAAAAATGGGATTTTTGAAGGATCCCAAGAAGTTAAATATTTTTCGAGTAAAAATTAAAGAATTTTTGAAAACACATTTTTGAAAAAAAAAAAATCCCCCCAAAAATTTTTTTTTGAAATAAAAATCGAAAAAAAAATTTTTTTAATTTTTTTTTATTGACAGAATTAAATGTCTGTACAAGTAACCTATATCAAAGAATAAAATAAACCCTTGTGTAAAATTTGCAGCGTTTTCCCTCTTGGTGTGCTGATCACTGTCATGTTTCAGGTTCGCGAGGGATGCTCCAAGTTGCGGGATCACGTGTGCAAAGTGTTGTCGCCCATTGTGCAGTGTCGGGTTGATCACATCCCCTACATCAAGAACGCCGACTGGAGGGATCTGCCTAATTACGAGGCCCGGTGCAACACTGGGGATTACTGCAATATACTGTAAGTGAAAAGGGCGTAGAAGTCGGTTTGAGCAAATGGCTCGGTCGTGTAAACCCACCTTAACAGAAAACAGATTGAAATTTTGCCCCCCATCCTAGTCTCCCAGTGACTGGAGATGCAATTGTTGCCTTGGAATAAACTCCAGATCCGACTACTGATGATTATGAGGTGATTCTACGATCTATCAGCCCAAACCCAACTAAAATTATTCCAGAAAAGCAGCGTTTTAGCAAAAACATACGCTTAGGAATGGCAAAAACCTGAAAACCGCCAAAATGTTAGTTAGCCAGTTGTTGTAATTTTTAACCACACCTGCCAAGTCTGTAAAGTGGGAAGGAAATTTTGTGGAAATCGGAGGTCGACGACTCGGATCGGCCTCAAAACTTGACATTATCCGTTTTCAAGAGGTCTACATTTAGTCCAGTCATTAGGTCCTCAAAATGGTGAAATAGAAACATATTTTGGGTTAGAAATGGTTTCGATGGTTCTCTATGTTTTTTGGGGTGCTGAATCCGAATCTGAGGTTTGCCAACCAAATTTCGTGACGGAACATGGAGAAAAATGCAAAAAACAGAGAAATTTTCGGGTTTTCCTTGGTTTTTTGAGTATAGCTCAAAAACTATCAACTTTGTGAAAACAAACGCTCTTACCTTTATTAAAGACGATTAAATTTGCTATCGTTTGAGTGCAACCGCAGCTCTGTAGGTCCGATGGATCCCGAGATACAGCACTTCAAAATTTGGCAAATTTTCTCAAAATATGCAATTTTTAGGTTTTGAGAATCTAGCGAGTCAAATTTCAGCAGGACCCCCTCCTGTTTGTTTTAGCTTCTGAACATTCATTTGTACGTACGGAACGAATTAAAAACAAAATAAGAAACCTCCAATCTGACCGCGCGGAGAGCGGAAGCACGTTTTTCAGAACGTTTTCGGTTGTAGCTCAGAAACTATTGGTCCGATTCCAAATTAATTTTTTTCTCGTGAAAGCTGATTAAATTCCCCGTCGCAACTATTCCGTGTGAAATTTCGATTTGAGCTTTGATAAGAAAGGTAAAGAAGAACGTTTTCTGAAAAACGTAGTCGTAGATGGTCAAATTTCTTGTTTCCACACTTTTCGACGAATACAAACGGCACTTTTGTTGTTTCAATAGACATGCAATGTGTCGTTACTTATATAAAATTTAATAAGCTTTCTGATTAAAAAAAGAAAAGTAAGATCGGACAAACCGTTCCCGAGTTATAGGCAGAAATGTGCAAAGTATCGTGTTTTATTCACAATGTGCCACTTTTTTGCCGTGCCCGCCCCTCCCTTATCAAAGCTTAAATCGAAATTTCACACAGAATAGCTGCGACGGGGAATTTAATCAGCTTTCACGAGAAAAAAATTAATTTGGAATCGGACCAATAGTTTCTGAGCTACAACCAAAAACGTTTTGAAAAACGTACTTCCGCTCTCCGCGCGGTCAGATTGGACGTTTCTTATTTTGTTTTAAATTCGTTTCGTGCGTACAAATGAATGTTCAGAAGCTAAAACAAACAGGAGGGGGTCCTGCCGAAATTTGGCTCGCTAGATTCTCAAAACCTAAAAATTGCACTTTTTGAGAAAAATTGCCTAAATTTGAAGTGCTGTATCTCTGGATCCATCGGACCTACAGAGCTGCGGTTGCGCTCAAACGATAGCAAATTTAATCTTCTTTAATAAAGGTGCGAACGTTTTTTTTTTTTTTTTTTTCACAAAGTTGATAGTTTTTGAGCTACACTCAAAAAACCAAGGAAAACCCGAAAATGTCTCAGTTTTTTTGCATTTTTCTCCATGTTGCGTCTTTGTTGGCAAACCTCAGATTCGGATTCAGCACCCCAAAAAACATAGAGAACCAAAGAAACTATTTCTATCTCAAAATACGTTTCTATTTTTCACCTAATGGCTGGAGATGTGTTGCAGCTTCCACAAGTGACTTATCAGCCATGGAGGCCTGTAACAGGCCGGCTGTGCAGTGGACCAAATCTCTCTCTCTCTGCAGAAGCAGAGCTAGAAAGTTATAATTGCGACAAATGAACAGCAAGGAGTGTCAAAATAGAATTTAAAATATCCCCTCATCCACCGCCGTGAGAAAGAGGATTACGCTGGAACAGTAGCGCCACCACCTCCCGTCGCACAGTGGGACAATCAGCGTTTCCCCCCCCCCCCCCCCCCCCTCTTAAATTCTCGCTACGTCCTGTTTTTGGAGCAGGAGCTACGAGGATGAAACCAAGTGCTAAAGAAAGGTAATTAGTCCTAGTTTGAATCTCCATAGGGACATGGACGGTTGCAGGCCTGCAGGGCTCTCACCGGGATTCCAGAAATGTGAATTTTTCTGCCGGTTTCCGCCTACCCCCTGGCCCAGACAGCTGGTTACAGCGAATTTAGCTAATTTTTGAGTTGGGTAACTTACGCCCCGGCTCCCGAAAGGCGAAACCGCACTTCTCGCAAAAGTTCCAATTTCAACCGATAAGGACCCCATTTTCCAAGTGAAGAGCCCTGGAGACCTGCAACCGTCCGTGTCCCAATGTAGATTCAAACTAGGAGTAATCACCTTTCTTTTGCACTTGGTTTCATCCTCATAGCTCCAAAAACAGGGCGAAGCGAGAATTTATGAAAAAAAAAAAAAAAAAAACGCCGATTGTCCCACTGTGCGTCGGTACCATTTCTGGCGGACTGGCAATACTCCTCAGGAAAACGGGGGAATCCCCACACAATACCTTCAAGCTTTTCGTGGATGACCTGAAATTGAAGCAACGGTTACCCCCACTAGGTGGAGCTTTGAAGCGAGACTCTTTTGTCCTATTCTCACATCTCGCGTAAAATGTGACAATTGATGTGTTCAGGTTGTACACTCACCACGACCCCAAGATGGGGAAAGCCAAGTCGGGGGCACTACGCGGCGTGTGTTCCTGCGCGTTGCACCGACCCTGCGAGTCTACCGACAAACAATTCGCCACGTTAATTCCCTGGTCACTTCCCCACACGTCCAGCCGAAACCACAACTGGAACGGACTCTACGGCCGCATCCCCTGGGACGAGTATTTCATCACGACCGTCACCAACCCTGAACCCATGGGAAAACAGGTTGGTAGTTTTTTTTTTTTTTTTTTTTTTTGTAATGAGTGTTTTCTGAAATGTTACGTGTTTTCAGGGTAAAGTTCTACACCCCGTTCAAAACAGACTCATCAGCGTACGGGAGTGTGCAAGATCTCAAGGATTTGACGACAGCTTTCGTTTTTACGGGGACATAATCGAAAAACATCGACAGGTTGTTTTTTTTATTTTATTTTTTTTTTATTATTCTTGGCATAATACACCTATGTTTTCGCGACGAGGGTCGACGACTCCGATCGGCCTCAAAATTTGACATTATCCGTTTCAAGAGGACTACATTCCAAAACCGAAATGTCCGTCCGCCGTCCGGGCCGTTTTAGGCAGTAGGCATTTTTTTTAAATCTGAAATTTTGACAAAATACTTGGTGTACCATCTAGTTGTGTCCGCAAGGTTTTCAGTCCGATCGCCAAAACCCGTGGGGCGCTACGGGGCTAAAATGGGGCTATGCGAGGGTTTTTTTTAAGGATTTCAGCTATGGGATCGAGTTAGGTGTCGTTTTCGAAGTTTTTTGGGCGTAGAATCCATTTTTGGGGGTCCCGAAACGATCCGATTTCACTGTGGCGATCAAATCAGGAGATTAAATATTTTTCGAGTAAAAAATTGAAAATTTTTGAAGAAAAAAATCCCGCCCAAAAATTTTTTAAAAAATATAAAAATCAAAAAAAAGATTTTTAATTTTTTTCATTCACAGAATTATATTTATGTACAACTAGTAACCTATATAAAAGAATAATAAACCCTTGTGTAAAATTTGCAGCTTTTTTTTTTTTAAACTAAAAACCACCACACACACAAGTGTAGCTCTACTGTAGAGATGGATATGAAAGACAAAAGCTGCAAATTTTACACTAGGGTTTATCATTTTTTGATATAGGTTACTCGTGCAGAAATTTAATTCTGCCAATGAAAAAAAATTTTTTTTTAAAGATTTTTCTAACATTTTTCGTTTTTTACTTGAAAAATATTTGACCTCCTGGGATCCTTCAAAAATCCCATTTGTAGCCCCATGAAAGCCCTATAGATCGCAACAGTGAAATCGGATCGTTCCGGGACCCCCCCAAAAAAGGATTCTACGTCCAAAAATATAGGCCAGTCATTAGAGACATCGTAGGTCAAAAAAATTCGACACGTTCTGATTTGTTGGTATGTTGTTAGGGATGGTACCAGTAGTGTAGGACCAAGTTTGCAGCTTCGAAAGACTTGTGCAAAATGCGTGGTGCTCGATTAACCGCGAAAATTTAGGACTTTTTTCGGTTTTTGGCTTATAACTCAAAACATGTGCGTCCTATCGAAAAAGTCACTATATACTTAATTAAAGTAGACAAGATTTGCTACAATTTGAGGGCAACAGCAACTTTGTATGTCAAATAGGTCCCGAGATACAGCTCCGCAAACATAGGCCATTTTTCCCCAAAAGTTAGAAATCGTGGTTTTAGCCGCCTTCCGTAGGAAATATCGGCTAAAATATCCATCCCACGAGGAACGTCACGAGGAATGAAGTTGTAGAGAAATTACTCAGCTTTAATTTAAGCACAACCGGAACCATGTAGGACCAATAGTTCTCGTGTTATCAGGGAAAATCGAAGTATCAAGAAAATCGGATTTTTTGGAATAATACACCTATTATCCCTATAATCGAGACGGAGGTCGAAAATTCAGATCGGCCTCAAAATTTGACATTATCCGTTTCAACAGGTCTAAATTCCAAAACCAAAATGTCCGTCCGCCGTAAGCCGTACACTGTACGCCGTCCACCGTTTGGGCCGTTTTGAGCAGCAGGAATTTTTTTTTAAATCTGAAATTTTGACAAAATACTTGGATTACCATCTAGTTGTGCCCGCAAGGTTTTCAGCCCGATCGCTCAAACCCGTGGGGCGCTATGGGGCTACAATGGGGCTACGGGAGGGTTTTTTTTAAGGCTTTCAGCTATGGGATCGAGTTAGGTGTCGTTTTCGAAGTTGTTTTGGACGTAGAATCCATTTTTGGGGGTCCCAGAACGATTCGATTTCACTGTGGCGATCTATTGGGCTTTCAAGGGGCTAAAAATGGGATTTTTGAAGGATCCCAGGAGGTTAAATATTTTTCGAGTAAAAAATAAAGAATTTATGAAAAACATTTTTTTCATTGACAGAATCAAATTTCTGCACAAGTAACCTATATCAAAGAATAATAAACCCTTGTGTAAAATTTGCAGCGTTTTTTAAGGCTTTTGGCGATGGGATCGAGTTAGGTGTCGTTTTCGAAGTATTTTTTGGGGGTCCCGGAACGATCCGATTTCACTGTTGCGATCTATAGGGCTTTCATGGGGCTGCAAATGGGATTTTTGAAGAATCCCAGGACGTCTGATATTTTCCAAGTAAAAAAAAATTTTTTTAAATCGACAGTCAATTTTCGCATTTGTAACCGACTTCAAAGAATAATAAACCTTAGTGTAAAATTTGCAGCGTTTTTTAAGCCACTTTGAGCTAACGTTTCCTCTCGACAAGCTGAATTTTTCAAGACCAATTTCAAATTTTTCTGACTTCTAGAAGTACCTTAGAATAAAAGAGGTCCTCCTTCTCGGTCTGGAGCTCCAATATAATAAGATTAGTTTTTTTTTTTTTTTTTTTTTTACTGGTGCTAATGTAAACAAGATGTCCTTTTACAATCAACTCGCTTTGCAGATTGGGAATGCCGTACCTCCTCCAATGGGGAAAGCGATTGGCCTGGAAATCCTCAAAAGCGTCGCTCAGAAAGAGAAAACCTACGTTCCGCCTCGCTGCAACACTTTTCGACCTCTCGTCGCCCGGACAGACTCCCCGATCAAAGAAGAAGACTCCGACGACGAGTCGGACGTTAGCGACAAGGAAATCGAAGAGGAGCCCGTCCCTGTCAAACAGGAAGACACCCGAGACGATCATCCGACCCGGCGGTGCTTATGGAGAAAATGCAAAGTCGAACCCGTCCAAAAAGTACCTGAGTTCCCTCCAAACCCCTTCAAAGTCCCTCGAGTCCCCAAACTGCCAGAATCACCCGTTGCGGACCTCCGACGACAAGAGCCCCTCAACCCGAGCGTGTCGATCAAAGCGGAGAGCCCCATTCAGATTGATTCAGATCCTGACAGCGACGCTGTGATAGACGTAGTCAATTAATATCCCGGTTTCAGGGTTGCCACCACTGCCCAACTAAACCCGCAAAGGTACATCATCGTAGTGTTAGGGAGTTCTGCAACTCCAATCGTCCTATTTTGCGGGCACTGGTTTTTTTACTGAATCCGATGGTGCTATTTGTTCAATGATCTTGAATATCGCCAACGTGCCTTGTATTTTTATTTTAAGTGAGCTGAGTGTTCATTAGTTCTGTGTTATCACCGTTTAAAAAAGTTTATTTAGTGTTTTATTAGCAAAATTTGGATTTCATATTATCAATGTTGGAGAGTTGGGGGGGTATATGCAAGGTGTGTGTTTTTGAGTTGGTAGCACAGTGTAATGGTCTCAGGGAGTTGTACATTTTTAAGACTGAACATATGTAAATTCGAGACTGAAACCATCTCAACGTAACATATTGAAATCTCTTTAAAGCTTTTATTTAAGAAATTGTTATTGGGTGATTCTCTGCAAATTGTCACATTTGACCCAATTTTTCATGAAAAACTTCTACGATTTTTTAAATTTTTTTGGTGTTATTCTCATCTTTATTGGGCTAAAAATGAATCCCCCGAATTTCCCTTCATAGGGTAGGTGGGGGCAAAGCCCTGCAATTTCCGGTTTTTCGACCATTGCAACCGATTTGAAGCAGATTTCCTCTAAATTTTATGCTTGAATTTTAGGTTGGGCTATTATATATAACCCCTTGGAAACACAGTCATCTCCTGTCAATAGTAAAGGAGAAATTGAATATTTAAGAAAAAAAATTTTTGCAGGGCTTTGCCCCAACTAGGTAGAAATGGGTTTAAAAAAAATTCTATTGAACAAAAATGCTCAAATTAAGTTATTTCTTTATTTAAAAATTCCTTATTTCTTCATGATCGAAAAAAAAACCCCTGGACGGAGGGATAAAATCAAATGAAGAGGGGACATGGCACAGTGTCCTCGCGTTCAACCACTCCAGCCAAATGCACCGATTAATCGGTCCGATTTACCACTAAACTGGATTATCAGTAGTTTAATCTGTGATTATCGGTCATCAAAACATTGGCGGACATAAGTGACTGTAACAAGAAAATTACGTTCGCGCATGCGCCGAATTGATCGCTGATTCAATCATGATGAAACTTATAGGGGACCATCTAGGACTAAATTCACACTATTCCGGAAAATTTCACAGAAATCCGATAAAAGTTGGTGCAGTCATGGCTTTGGCAAGGAATGTGGACTGACAGATGCGCGGACGGACAAACAAGGAACCAAATTTGTTCAGGAATCCCTGATCATCAAACCTGGCAATTATTGGCAATTGCTCCCCACTCTTTGGAAGTGATGTGCACCTATTTGATTGACATTAAATTATAAATGATGAAATTTTAAATTTACAATTCAACTTTAATGTCATTATTGAATCCACATGTTCCATACAATGCCAAAAAACGTGCTGGTAGTGAATGGGGCAAAGACCTGCACTTGAGGGGTGCAGGGATTTGCCCCAAACAACCTGCAGGGACTTGCCCCAAATGGCATGTTTGGAAATTACTCTTTGATAAGGTTAGGAAAAGTGAGTTAAAGAAACGGTTCTCCCCTGACATTGAAGCTCAATTACAGTACTATTCATTGATGATTAGCTGATTAATTTGGCGCAACCCTATCTCACACAATATTGACGTCAACGTTCCTGAAAATTACATACAAAAGGTGAAAAACAAACTTAACTCATTTTCTCAGCCTATTGCCCTCAGAGACGCCATTACTTTTGATGACAGACACCTGTTGCTGAACCTCAACTGTTGCCTGGTTGCCAGTTTCTCCATCACTTGTGAAGTACTGAAAAAGCCACTGCATAGCTTTGCCCCACGCAGGGCTTTGCCCCCACCTACCCTACAAGTTTTTCGTTTTCAAGATACAGAATTTCACAAATTCTGATGGGACAGGGGACTGTAATAGTGGACACGGGACTGTAAAATTAGTGGTAATTGTGACGAAATAAAGGATTTAATGCACATCAACAGCAGTAAACTCGTATAAAATGTAGAACAATAAATATTGTGTGCTCACAATATAATAATAGCAATAGTTGAACACTTGAAGCGAGGTTCAAAAATGCGGAAAAGGAACTCGTAGTTAGAAAAATCTCAAAAATTGAATTTACGAAGAATCAAATGATTATCACTTAGGGTGTAAGGGCTGAATGCCTTCATACAAAATACATCAGTTCTCAGGCGTATCAATATCACAACTGATTAGGACGTAGAACAATGACGTAGAGTAGAATCATCATTCTACGCAACATCCGCTTCTTCGTACTGAATTGGCCACAACAATACCTGAGGAAATGACGGGACACGAGTTTTTCACCCTTCTTCCTCGGTGAGGCTGGATTGGCTTTTGACATACGCTGAAGTCTTTTCTTGTACTTTGCAATTTCAGTGACTCGATCTTTCAACTGAAATTTGAGTTTGGCAATCTTTGCTTTTACTTCTGCTCGAGTTTTCTTCTTCCTGAATTCAGATAAGGCCTTCAGATGCTCAGAACGTCGCTTAGATGGTCCAGGGGTCGGGTCAGTATGGTCGGCCTCTTCTAATTGATCCAGTTCCAGTGCTTTTTGGATATTCCCCCGTCAACCTTCTTGCATTCCACTTGTTCCACTCCTTCTTGTCATATCAGCAACCAATTTCATTTTACCTGTCTCCTTCTTCCTCTGATACTTTCTTCTTTCTTTTTCCTGCTGAGCAGCCAGTAATACTGGATCATTTCGAATTCGATCACGGCGGCGCTTCTCCGCCTCCCTCTTTTGAATCCTCCGTGCCTCTGAATTAGTTGGCGCCATGGTGGTACCTTTTAACTGGAAAAATCAAGACGAAGAATCAGTAAATGATCCAACCTAGTTTATTCTCATTCAATTGAATTATTGCAGAAAATAATCGAGATATTATAGGTACTCTCGAACCGATAACATAAAAAATGCTTATGGTTTGATATACCTTACTGTTCGATTCGAATACGGGCAGGCGACGTGAGACGGGGGAGGAGGTAGGTATCTGCAACAAATACAAAGTTTTAGACTCAGTTATTCACAACGATACACTTACAAAAATAATCGTAAATAGTTTCGTTATACAAACGTCATACAGTACAGTCCCGTGTCCTCCCAATACAGTCTCCTGTCCTCTCGAAACACGGCACAGGACAGGTCCAGTCAACGAAGGCCCCAAAAGGGGGTGTAGAGTGCGTTGTCTGAAGTCCAAGGTTTTTCTTCGGAAACATGTTCAGGGTATTTAGAAAGTAAACATACTAAAAGTCCCCACGTTTCCGGGCAGTGGAAAGGGAGGGGAGGGGGGGTTAGAAGGTCCCTTTTTTCGCTTTTTCGCTCATATCATGAAAACGGAGCGTCGTACGTAAAACATCACTATTTATCAAATTAAAGCTTATTAAATTCTCTATAACTTTCATATCATACGTTTTTTTCATAAACCGTACCGTTTCCGAGATATACGCTTTTGAAAAGTGACAATTTGCGAAAAAGTTATTTTCACCTCACGTTTTCTGTTAAACTTCCGTCCATATCTTCTAGAATGTTCATCCTATAACAAAAGTCCTCATAATCAATGTTGTAGAGCACTAAATTTCCTTCATTTATATATATACATATATTATTATTTACCATCAACCCGTCAAAAGTTACACCAATTTCAATATTTTTGTTAGGAAATTTGGTGTTTCGCAGTAGTCCTATTTTTCAGAACTTATGTCCTTTCAAGTTTTTTATGTACTAGATATGCATTACGTACTTAAATTCACAGTATATAATGAACCTAAATATTATTTTAGCAGTATATAATGACTCATTATGGAACTTCGCACATCCTTGATGAAAACATAGTGGTAACGAATAATATCCAGGCTCATTATTCATGATGAAAACATAGTGGTAACGAATAATATCCAGGCTCATTATTCATGATGAAAACATAGTGGTAACGAATAATATCCAGGCTCATTATTCATGATGAAAACATAGTGGTAACGAATAATATCCAGGCTCATCATTAATGAGCCTAGATATTATTCGTTACCACCATGCTTTCATCAAGGATGTGCAAAGTTCCATGTTTTCGGGTTGAGTACCTAGTACACCTAGCCGTCAGGGCCATGGCAGCAGGAGCGAGGAAGGATCTTTTTATTAAATCTGTTCTATTTTCGCCCTTGACCCCCACTAGAACCTTGAACCCCACTGGCAGAAGAAGAGCTGTCCACTGTCACAGACTTGTTGTCCACTTCCCATGACGGTCCTTCATCGTTGAGTGTGATTAATGGAAACGCAACCATCCATCGGTTGGCCATTAAATTTGGAGAGAAGCTGGACCAGCTGAAAGGCAATGGACCCACTGCTTGCTAGTCTGTGGAAAGGGAGGATGCGCGTCAAAACATTGACTGACTTTCGTCACATCTGCTGCATCTCTTCTCTGGCGTGTTTCCCCAATGTCCTTATGCTGCTCACTTGATGTAATTGAAGTTTAACAGAAAACGTGAGGTGAAAATAACTTTTTCGCAAATTGTCACTTTTCAAAAGCGTATATCTCGGAAACGGTACGGTTTATGAAAAAAACGTATGATATGAAAGTTATAGAGAATTTAATAAGCTTTAATTTGATAAATAGTGATGTTTTACGTACGACGCTCCGTTTTCATGATATGAGCGAAAAAGCGAAAAAAGGGACCTTCTAACCCCCTCCCCTCCCTTTCCCCTGCCCGGAAACGTGGGGACTTTTAGTATGTTTACTTTCTAACTACCCTGAACATGTTTCCGAAGAAAAACCTTGGACTTCAGACAACGCACTCTACAATCCTTTATTGACTGGACTAAGGGGACTAAGGGGACTGTAAACAACAAGCTAAAAGCCCCGTGGATGGCACATGTTTCATCCTATGATTTCAATCAATTTTTTTCATAATACAGGCCCTAAATGTACACCACTTAGTAGAGTAATGAACCGCATACTACTTACCATAAATTATCCATTGCATGGCACGGAACTGTACATTATGAATGTGAAAAATCGCAGAGCAACACTCACTGTCTGAAAACACAAACAAAGAATGAATATTCGAAAACGGAAAGGTTACTATTCGATTTGCGTGGTTTCCCTCGGAGCTGCGAACTGTCAAAAATTTATTTAGGTCCAAATGGCGCCACATTCAAACGGTGCAAAATTCAAAAACGTTAGGACAGGGAACTGTTTCTAAACTGGGAGCAGGGCCGCCGAGAGAAAAATCGGACCCGGGGCAAAAGAGAGCATAGGGCCCCTATGTAAGTAGGATGTTGGGGGCGGTTCACAATAACGAATGTTAAATTTTCATTTCATTCATGGTACCATTCAATTAATATTACTAGCACTCAGACATAAGTCCTCCCTTCACTCGGCCGACCACTTTATCGGGCATCACCACTTTCTCAGTCAGGGGCTTGCTCTGCCAAGTGACAGTCCCTCAATGCACTAAATTTAACGGGCGTAAAATTGGCCGGGGAATAGAGAGAGAAATCATCTTCCCACACACCAGAATATATCCGAAAGTAGCGTAGAATGAATTGTTCCCCAAAACTGCCCCCTCACCCTCCCTAACGTTTCCCCACCTCCACCACCTTTCTAAGGTCCCTGGCACCCTCAATCTCCGTTCTGATCTGACGTCCACCCTTTCCGCCTTTCCGATGTCCCTGGAACTCTCTCGCCACCCTCCCGAGGCGCGCGCCGAATCTCTTGAAATCGTTCAATTTAAACTCGCCGTCTAAATTCGCTCATCGTTGGAATGAGTTTTTTCGGTATTTCTTATTAAAATTCGGATCTCCTACCTAGAGACTCTAGGTAGGAAACAGAAGAAACGCGAACTGAATCGGGCCGTTAACGACTGAATAATTAGAAAAAAATTAGTATAGTGAATTCGCGCGCGCCAAAAAATTCGCGCAACCCGCTTATCGGACGTAAAATTGGCCGAGGAATCGGAATTCGAGAAAAAAATTAGGGGTTCCCATTTGAAATAAGAAAGTTGAGCGCAAATTCGCCTACTCGCTCACATCTCAGTGGGGCTCAAACCCCCTTTTCAAAGGTAAAACGTCGGCCGCACCCATAGAAAAATTTTTCATCTTTCATGAAAGTTTCTACGATAATAGGGGATTACTGTAAAGAGCCCTCTAAAACGAATAATGGTGAACAATAATGTTTTCCTATCGATGCTCCATCCTTCATACCGCTTTGCCGCCGTCCCTCTCCTCATTCTGACCTTTTGCTCCCGAGTCTGCGAAGCAGCGGAAGCCTTGTGTTCACTTTCGGGAGCCAAAAAATTTTTTTTGTCCGAATTCAAATTTTCCACTTGCATTTTGCGTATCATAGCCTAGGTTCTGAATAAATTTGGTTCCGTGTCTGTCGCTCTGTCCGCATTTCCTTGTTACAGCCATAATTTCCACAATTTTGGATGAATTTAGCTCACATTTTGAGGGATTATGCAGATAAGGCTCCTTGAGGTCTCATATGAATTTCATCATGATCAAACTAGCGGTATGCGCATGCGCGAACGTAATTTTCTTGTTACAGTAACAACTAGGTACGTTCATTTTGAACCTGGCACGAGGAAGCTCATGTGCCATTGCATTGTCATTGTATTGTATCGAAACCGCTCTCTGTCGTTTCTGTAGCTCACTCCATAGAATTATTGGGGGCTCTCAAAGTCGAATTTTCTGGGCTGGGACAGCCCATGGGACTGTAAAATGTCACCTTTGACGAATTTAAAAAAAATTGATAATGAGGTATTTAGGCAAACACTTTTGAGCAGAATCCTAGGAGACGTTGAGTTCTACACGACAGAATTTTTTCCAGTTCGAAAGACCCAACGGTTGAGCCGCAATCACCCTGGGACTCAAATGTGACAATTTGCAGAGAATCACCCTATTATGTTTGAGAAGATGCATAGACAATAAATGAGGTTTTTTGAAAAGAGTTTTATTTCTAGCCCATTCGAAACGAGTTTCCACTGTCCAGGGAGACTGCATTTAGCATTGTTCCAGGATTGTCTTTCAAATTGAATAAAAAATGAGTTGAAGGAAGATACGAGAGGAATAATAATAATTCCTCTCGTATCTTCGTAGCAATTATTGCTGGAGGCATGCGGACGAAATGGGCCCCGACTCGGTTTTTGCTTTATTATTTTTGGAATAATACACCTATGTAATCGCGACGGAGGTCGAAGACTCAGAACGGCCTCAAAATTTGATATTGTCCGTTTCAAGAGGTCTAGATTTAAAAACGAAATGTCCGCCGTCTCTGTCCGGGCCGTTTTTGGGCAGTAGGAATTTTTTATTTTAATCTGAAATTTTGACAAAATACTCGGTTTACCATCTAGTTGTGCCCGCAAGGTTTTCAGCCCGATCGCCCGCACCCGTGGGGCGCTATGACGCTAAAATGGGGCTACAAGAGGCGTTTTTTAAGGGTTTTGGCTATGGGATCGAGTTAGGAGTCATTTTCGAAGTATTTTTTGGACGTAGAATCCATTTTGGGGGGTCCCGGATTGATCCGATTTCACTGTGGCGATCTATAGGGCTTTCATGGAGCTACAAACGGGATTTTTGAAGGATGCCAAGGGGTCAAATAATTTCCGAATGAAAAAAAAAAAAAAAAAAAAAAAAATGTTGAAAAAAACATTTCTTTTGGTTTATTATTCTTGGAATAATACACCTATGTTTTCGCGACGGAGGTCGACGACTCGGATCGGCCTCAAAACTTGACATTATCCGTTTCAAGAGGTCTACATTCTAAATCCGAAATGTCCGTCCGCCGTCCAGGCCGTTTTGGGCAGTAGGAATGTTTTTAAAAAATCTGAAATTTTGACAAAATACTTGGTTTACCATCTAGTTGTGCCCGCAAGGTTTTCAGTCCGATCGCCCAAACCCGTGGGGCGCTATGGGGCTATAATGGGGCTACGGGAGGGGCTTTTTGAAGGCTTATAGCTATGGGATCGAGTTAGGTGTCGTTTTCGAACAATCGTTAAGTGGTTCTGCATCACGCCATCAGCAGCTCAGAGCATGATATTGCTGACGAGGACAAACCAGCCGCACAAAGAGAGTGAGAGATCAAACAAATTTTAAAAAGACAGAGAAGTTTTCCACGAGTTTTCCACTCCATTATAATAAAATTTATTAATTTAATGGGCTCTTCTGACCCATAAATCATGTCTTTGAGACCTGTGTTTAAAAAAGAAGTCTCCTCAGGAGATGAAGCTTTGCAATTACTTTTTTAATGAATATTTTTACTAACGACGATTTATAATTTAATTTTTATGTATCTAGCTGTCAATACTATTTTAAATGATTATTTCCCTCTTATTGAAGTCTTCAAATCAAACTAATTGAGTTAAAGGTATATTATTCTGAAATTAACGCTATTTTTATTTTCATTTATTTTTATTTGATAAATAATGGGTTGAATTGAGGTGGTTAGGGCGAGAAATGACTCCTCTGCTGAGTACTGACTACTCAACAGAGGAGTCATTTCTCGCCCTAACCACCTCATTGGATTAGACCTCTGAACCGTCGGCAAAAACCACACCATGGTTTGAGTTGTTCTCAAACCCCTTCCAACGACCCAGCTTCATAATGGTTTCTTTACTGTATAAGTGGTAAACTTGTGTTATACTGGTACATAAGCAAAAACACCTGTAAAAGCGGGAAGCCAGTGAGTATACCTACCTATTAAAGTGCTGAATTATGTAGCGCTATAACTGACGTCGAATTCCGATTCGAACGCCCCGAAAAACATGAGTGTACCAGGCGCGACTGGTGATGGGCAAACAAGGGGGTGCAATCACGGATTCGTGATTATATTTTATGAAAATATTATTGCACCTAATACAGTTTGAAAAAGTACCTACTATCAAGATTTGCTATAGTTCATGTATTTATTTATTCGTTCAAAAATTCCAATTAACAGTACCAGTTTCCTTTCGTTTCAAAATACATGACATGGGGTTGGCCGTCCCATGTCGCCAATGGCACACTTCTCACTCACGCCTAAATGGGAAAACTCCCTCAAGATGAAATCAATGCAGTTACATATTCATCAAACGCATTATGAAATTAACAATGAAACGAACGAATAAAAAAACTTATAAATGAGAAAAAACGCAGATCACGGAGTTCAGAAAACATGGAAGCACACAAAACCTCTAATGCCATCCCCTCAACCAGTGCTGCAGCTTCTGGTAAAAAATACGCAGTTTCCCCACAAAAGTGGGAAAACTGAAAAAATCAGAAACCTTGGTCGATCGAAATTTTATGATTTCATACCATAAAAAGTAATATATCAACACCAAAAAGGGTTCAAAATATTCCAAAAGTAAGCCCCTATTTTTTCCATGATTTGGGTCAGATTTGATCCTGAATAAGTCCCTCATTCCAAACGAAAATTCCCTGCCAACCCTAAACGTGGTGGTGATAAAAGTTGGCCAATCACAGGAAGGGTGTGCAGTCCCGGAATCTGCACCACATTTCGTAATTTCTGCCTTCACACTTAGTTCGTTGTTTCATAAGGTCCATGCAAAAACGCTGCAAATTTTACACAAGGGTTTATTATTCTTTGATATAGGTTAGTTGCGCCAAAATTATTTCTGTGTCAAAAGAAAAAATGTTGGAAAAAAAAAATTTTTTGGATTTTTTTTCAAAACTTTTTTTTGGATTTTTTTTTTCAAAAATTCTTTATTCTTTACTCGAAAAATATTTAATCTCCTGGGATCCTTCAAAAATGCCAATTTAGCCCCATGAAAGCCCTGTAGATTGCAACAGTGAAATCGGATCGTTTTGGGACCCCCAAAAATGGATTCTACGTCCAAAAATACTTCGAAAACGACACCTAACTCGATCCCATAGCTAAAAGCCTTCGAAAACCACCTTCTGTAGCCCCATAGCGCCCCACGGGTTTGGGCGATCGGACTGAAAACCTTGCGGGCACAACTAGATGGTAAACCGAGTATTTTGCCAAAATTTCAGATTTTTAAAAAATTCCTACTGCCCAAAACGGTCTGGACGGCGGACGGACATTTCGGATTTAGAATGTAGACCTCTTGAAACGGATAATGTCAAATTTTGAGCCCGATCGGAATCGTCGACCCCCGTCGCGAAAACATAGGTGTATTATTCCAAGAATAATAAACCAAAAATCGTCCCGAGAGGTGCAGTGCTCTCAAAAATGGAGGATGAATCCGTTATCATTGTACTATCAACACAGGCTTTTCAGACATTCCGCGAACTATGTAAGGTCTATAATTTGGTTGTAGACCTTACGTAGATATTCGAGCCAAGAAGTTTTGATTCATTTTTAGGTAGGTAATAGGTAGCCCCCCTCACGCCCTTCTGCATCGAGGGGGTGCAGTTGCGACGCTGCCTCCCTCACGAGTCGCGCCTGGAGTGTACCGAGTTTTATTGAAATACTCCCATGAAAAGGAGATTTGGCCGTTTTTTGTGGGGTTTTGCACCACTCTGCGTCGCCCTTTCAGTGTGAAATGGGCCCGATGGGTGTTTCTTGGGGCGCATTTGCGAAGTGCAAGCTAGTTCTCATGAATGTAACTTGAAGGCCACACAAACACTTTCCTCGTACATTCAACGGTTTATTATTTTCGAAAAAAAAGTTCCTCCCGAAATCACAAAAACAGCTCATACGAGACAAATTCTCCAGTGCACATCCGCAGTTCATCGAATTATTCGACGTCTTCAGTCAGAAATTAAACTTCAACAAAATACGCATAAGGAACTTAACTTAAGTCTCTAACGTAACGAACTATAGCACAAACCACGTAGCAACTGAACCTCTAAGAAACTGTAAATTCCACGCAGGCAAGAAAAAGTTAATTGGACGAAGATTCATCACAGTTATGAAAAAAAAAAACAACCTGGAATGACCTTAATGTAACAAAATATGACATTTATAGCGAGACAATAAGAGGTGTTGAAATTTCTTTACAGCTCCCAGGAAATAAACCACAACAGAATCACCCATAATTATGTACCTACCCCACAACAGAGGTAACTTTGGTAAAAAACGAAGCAAACGAAACTATTTACAGCAATGGGGTGAGTTACGTAAGAGCAAGAGAAATATAGTACAGTTGTAGTTCTATCAAATGTTACAAGGGGATACGATTAAGAACAAAATTGGTTCTTGTAATATTATGATGGCATTGCTGATCGTCAGGCGCTGACGGAAGATGATGAAAAGAAAAATTTGTTTTAAGGTACCAATGCAAGGAAGTAGATTACAACAGGTACAATCCAGCGTGTGGCTGCAAATGTTCCAAACCTAGCAAAATAATGCAAATGAATACAACTTCTGGCCGGTTGTTTCTCCATTTTGATAAAACAGAAGCGAAGAATGATTACAAGTTGAACTTTCCCAAAGAAACGTTCGTAGTAGTTCACTGAACATTAACGAAACCTTACCGCAGAGTAGGTTCATACATAAGGCCGTTTAATTATCCCCAACTCGATTTCCATCCAAGTCTAGTGAAGAGATGGTTCAGATGGCAGACGGTCTCTCTTTTGGAACAGACTCAGTCCTCGCAACTGACAGGCTGATTATCCCTACAGAGTTGTTTCCATATCTTTCTGCCTTGGCGAAAAAAAAATCCTCTGAATACCTTCCCTGTGTTTCAAATATAGTGGGGGTACTTTCTTTTTAAATAAGATTACCCTTTGAATAATATTATACGTATAATACATTATATTCGCCATATTTATCTCCATCGTATTCAGGAAACCAAACTTTATTCTTGTCGAACCCTATTATTAAGTTCCCTGTGTTTCGATTCTTCTCTTTTCCACAACGCTACTCTTTCACGTAGTGGGACACTAAGGGCTGGTGAACTTTAAAAAAATTAATTTGTTACAACGAAGAATTTTGAGCTTCCTGACCCATCAAAATGTATTTGATGTTGGGTGGGAGCCATCGTTTAGGTACATAATTTCAACTCCTCCAGGACCCATCGAAGAGTTTGAGGAAGAGAAGGGCTATTAGTTCCGGTATAATATAGAATATTATCTTCCTAACCCACAATTAGCTCATTGTTAGAGCTCTAGCCTGCCAATGAAATCAGCATTAAATCAAACATTTTTTATTTATTCGAGCAGGTTTGTAATATTAAAGAAGTATTATAACTGATGTTAAATGTACAAAGTGAATTGCGAAAAAAAGCTCAAAAGTTGTTCAAACATCCCCCACAATGGCAGAATATGGTGTTCAAGGTGTTCATTCAACCTAACTGTCGCCAGTGCCGGTTTCGAGTTGTTTCAACAACCTGAAGAGGGCGGCGGCTTCGCGTATGCGACTAAATTCTATACAGAATGCCTGAACTTCGAGAAACAAGTCCTGCACGTTGATGATTTTGTTTCGGATCAACGACTGGAGGAAGACGCAGACGAGGCGGACGAGACGGTTTTGCATGTAGCGGTCTTTCATTGTTTCGCAGGTGGAGATACAGTTGGAGACGAAGAGGTGGATGAATTCCGAAGGGAGCTTCACGGTTGTTGTCAACCGGTTGACGACTTCCATCGAGTGGAGGGACATTTCCATCGTGAGGAGGACGCTGAAGTAGTCGTTGATTTTGGGGGAGTCGATCAATTTGCGGAGGAGCTCCGACGCGACGAGGGGATTGTTTTCGACGAGATCCGGAAGTTTTTCCGGCAAAAGGGAAATGTCTTGGGGGCCGTCGTTGTCCAACTCGACCAACAATTGTTGTTGTTCTTGGAGAGTCAACGAGCCTTTGAGAGCCGTCGAGATCAATTTGGACATTTCGCTTTGGATTTTGGGGCCTTCGGAAAAGTCGAGGGCGAACTCGTGATCCCTTAGGTCGAGGTCTATCCAGGACATGTCCTGACTCGGGAAACCAGCCGTCAACGGGGGTACCAACCTCAACGGGCCCGGACGGTACGTTTGACTAGCTGGGGATTTGGCGATGATCCCGACGGCGAAATCCTTCAAGTCTTTGGGATCTTCAATGTCGTCAGAAGGTAAAACCTCAGGGAAGAAACACGACAGCCGATTTTTGACAGTTTCAGGTCTGTCACGAGTCCTCGTTTCCAGTTGTTTCTCGACGTACGTCAAGTCCAACTTCGGCTCCATTGGAGAATTCATAACTTGTTTGGGAGTCTTCCTCAACATATCCTGAGGCCTCCCAGACACAATCAGATGAGTCAAAAAGCTCTTTTCCACGTTCCCCAAAGCCAAATTAAAAGGTACAGCCTTCGTTGACGGATCATTAGGAGATTTAATCAAAGAAATAACAAAATGACCAAACGGGTTGTGTACAAATTGCTCTCCTCTGTACAACTCTATAAGAAGCGTCACCCCCATAAGCTTCTTGACGGGGGTCGATATGACGTTGTGGTGTAGAAAATTATAAACGCACAACCCGATTTTGTAATTGTACGCTTTGGAAAAATACTGTTTGACGTGACGAACGAAGCTGTCGAAAGGCTGGTCTTCGAAGGCCTTGTCCGAGAACAAAGACAGAAGCTTGCCGATCTCTTCGGGCGTCAGAGTCATTTTG
Organism: Pilophorus perplexus; assembly: GCA_955831195.1. Classification (NCBI taxonomy): domain Eukaryota; kingdom Metazoa; phylum Arthropoda; class Insecta; order Hemiptera; family Miridae; genus Pilophorus; species Pilophorus perplexus. The sequence goes on along the minus strand of OY037010.1, from coordinate 4,334,828 downwards.
AAACTTCCCGAAGGCGGAACTCCACGTCGCGGAACACGCCCGAAATGACGGAACACCCCGAAATGAGCGCGAAAGAAGAGGGAATTATCCGAAAGAAAGCCCGATATGCGTCGTAGTTTGCATCACAACTTGTTGCATACGCATAAAAAAATAACCGCATGATTTGATGTGAACGGAAGCGAGATAACCGCTCTGATGGTGGAACCTTCTCACTTCCGCTTGGACATTCGTTTTCTATCAAACAGTAGTGAGCCCGCTGACCAGGAGCAGCGAATGGCGTACACAGGATTTATCGGGGGGGGGGGGGGGGGGGGGGGACCAATTTTACATATATATAAACGCAGCAAATTTTACACATGGGTTTATTATTCTTTGATATAGGTTACTTGTGCGAAAAATAATTCTGTCATTAATTATAATAATTATAATAAATTTTTTTTTTCATTGTTGGAATAGATGTAAATGGCCCTCGAAATATGGATTACCGATGCGTCCAAAATTACTCGGAAAATATTTGACTTCCTGGGATTCTTCAAAAATTCCATTTTTAGCCCCAATAGAGCCCTATAGATCCCCCCGGTGAAATGTAATCGCTCTATGACCCCCGAAAATGGATTCTACGTCCAAAACTACTTCGAAAACGACACCTAACTCGACCCAATAGCCGAAACCTTAAAAAACCTCCCGTAGCCCTTATTTAGCCCCAACAGAACCCCACGGGGTTGGGCGATCGGGCTGAAAACCTTGCGGGCACAACTAGATGGTAAACCGAGTACCTACCTAGGTATTGTGTCAAATTTTCAGATTAAATAAAAAACGCTGCAAATTTTACACAAGGGTTTATTATTCTTTGATATACGTTACTTGTGCAGAAATTTAATTTTGTCAATGAAAAAAATTTTTTTTTGATTTTTGTTTCAAAAAAATATTTTTTTGAAATTTTTTTTCAAAAATTTTTAAAACATTTTGTTTTTTACTTGAAAAATATTTGCCCTCCTGGGATCCTTCAAAAATCCCATTTTTACCCCCATGAAAGCCCTATAGATCGCAACAGTGAAATCGGATCGCTGTGGGACCCCAAAAAATGAATTCTACGTCCAAAAATACTTAGAAAACGACACCTGACTCGATCCCATAGCTAAAAGCCATCAAAACCCCCCTCCCGTAGCCCCATAGCGCCCCACGGGTTTGGGCGATCGGACTGAAAACCTTGCGGGCACAACTAGATGGTAAACCAAGTATTTTGTCAAAATTTCAGATTTAAAAAAAATTCCTACTGCCCAAAACGGCTCGGACGGCGGACGGACATTTCGAATTTTGAATGTAGACCTCTTGAAACGGATAATGTCAAATTTTGAGGCCGATCCGAGTCGTCGACCTCCGTCGCGAAAACATAGGCGTATTATTCCAAGAATAATAAACCAAAATACACTTGAGAAGTCAAAAGCTCGATAGAAAGAAAAACAACGTAAAAAAATTCACTGATGAAAAAAGACTGACGAGAGCCTTTTAATAGAAGGCAGTGGCTGGTGGATGTCAATCACATCCTGCGAAGAGTTGGCGATCCGTTGCATTCTTGAAAGAGGCGTGTTGCAACTGTAATTTCGAATGTGGAAAGGAACGAAGAATCTTGAACGAGGCAATGAGATGTTGCTGGTCGATGGATTTAAGTTTTCGCGCCACAAAGTGTTGGTGTCAGGATAGCCCATTGGTCTTCTTGAAAAGGTCGGAATTCAGCATTTCTGACAACATATTCGGATTCAGCACCTTTAAAACCCCTAAACCCCAATTTTTAGTTCGAAAATCCGTATAGGTACGTGCTGAGCTGTTTTCGAAATGTTAGAGATTTTGAAATGAAAGCCGGGCATATTTTGATGACTGTTTGTGCTCTCGGGCTCGATCCCGAGAATTTGAACTACAACCTTTTTGTTAAGACGATGACAAATCTGCTCTCAGTTATGGCTGACAGGTTGGATGAGCTCGACGGAAATAGAAGGGAAGTTTCTTCCCTCTTAAATGCCTACGACGCCTCCCGAGAGAGACAGAACCTCTCTTTACATGACTATTTAGTGAACGAAGACTCGTGGGCCGAGGAAAAGAAGTCTCTGCAAACCGAGATCATTAGCCTCAAGTTAAAAATTCGCACACTGGAGAGTAAAATTATCACTCAGGCCGCTGTCGCTGTTGATTGCGAGGAGGACCAGCCCCGACTCGACATGAATGGAGTTGATGCTCTACCAGCGGCTGAGTCTGCCGTGCCGTCGAGGGAAAATCTTATAGTGGACTACAGTCAGTATTTGACCCACTCCAAACCCTTCGTAGTTCTATCTTCAAATTCTACGCAAACCTCCGAAGATGAAGAGCTGAATGAACTGAAAAGGGTAATAATAGTACTTCGTATCAAATTAGAAAAGGCTGAAAGTGCATGCGAAAATGCTCGCTCTTCTTTGGAGCAACAAAGGCAAGAGGGTATGTTCTTGGAGCGGGAACTGCAGGCAGGGTTGGCTGCAGCTGAATCAAGGCAAGCCGAAATTTTGTCTAGAAATGAACGACTGGAAGTTGAATTAAGAAATACTCGTATCGAGCTGTCAAACTTGCAACCCAGCACTGGCTTGTTCGCCGAGTCATACAAAGTACCAGATCTTTCGGTTCCATCCTTGTCTATGGATCTGAACCTAGCAGAAAATAGTCAAAGCCTCATGGAAAAACTTGCCGAAAACGCTCAGGTTATTGAGAAGCTAAATAGGAAATATACCGACATTGACTCGGTCATTTCCAAACTCAAGGACAATTTAACAGACTTGGCTTCATTTATGTCCGTAATACCCGAGCCTTTTACTGTAGTCACAACTAAACACAGTGAAATGGAAAAAAAGAAAGCATTTGTACGACGAATCTTGAAGCCTAGTGATCCAAATGTGGTCTTCCTCGGTGATTCTTTTCTGTTCGGCTTGAGTGAGGAGCTAATATCTACACTTCCTAGTAAATACACCTCGATCACGTACAGGTTTTCTGATGCCACTCTTCCGACCATTCTTAAATCCTGGCGAGATAAGAACAGCTATCCTGACTACCTAGTATTGTCAGCGGGATTCCTTGATGCAGCATACAATGAATTTAAAGCCTTTAAACAAGAATTACTGAAACTCTGCCTTTCGTTAAAACAGACAAAACTCATCATCCTGTCTGTTCCTTTCGAGTTTCTTCTGTCATCGCTTTCTTGTGTCAACCTGGAAATTCATCGAGTTGTAAGCGGGCCCCGCTTATTCCAAAATCCCCCAGACCCACCGGTAACCAGAATCAACATGCAGGGACCCCGGACGGCGCCTTCCAAGAATTCGGAGGATTCCAGGAGCTCTTCCCTTTGTCGGGGCCCGCTCCCTCTTCCGAGAAGCGCCCCACCGACTGCTAAATTGCCCACAAGAAGGAGTGGGGGAGACCCCCTCTCCTGGGACCTGCCAGCCATCGCTGGGGGCCCCCGTCATTCTCTCGTCTGCAGTTGAATCAGAAGGTTGTGTTTGTGTTGTGTTTTTGGCCGAAGGACTGAGCCACCGTAACTCTCATAGTACCCCCCACAGTACCCGTCATAGTAACTTTTCGCGTACCCCCCTCGAAGATACTCTCTTCACTCACGGATCCATTCGTGCCCGTGTACCCCCCTTTGAGATACTTTCTCGCTCACGGATCCATTCGTGCCCGTGTACCCCCCTTTGAGATACTTTCTCGCTCACGGATCCATTCGTGCCCGTGTACCCCCCTTGGTCTGCTACACCTGCGCTGAAGGATCAATCAGGCGACTACACTGGTACTTCACGTATCTCGAAGACGACTCCTAGACATCCAGAAGCTACGGTAAATACAGACTTAAACCTCTTTTGCCATTGTTCACATGCGTTAGGAATCGATTGATATACCGAGGTAGGACTGCATTGAATATATGTCAGATTAGGTACGCTCCGGCGTATTCCCGTTTCCCTTTATTGTTTTAGTTAGAAGTGATTGTTTTAGCAGTACGCGCTACTCCGGCGCAAGGTTTGAATATTTGGTTATTGTTTGTTACGCCTTCAGCGTTATTTCGTGCGTACTCTTCAAGTACAACTTAGCGTTCCGCCGTAACTTTGTAATTAGGTAGTACCCTTCAGGTACGTCCACATTTCATACTTCCCCCTGTTTTGTGTATACATGTATTGAAGTACGACAACAGATACTTTTGTAGATACGATTTGTTTTGTTTTGTACAGAGATACATTTGATTTTATTACAAACTTGTTTTTCAACCGAATTGTATCCAACGTGTTCTCTCTTCATCTCACCCCGTCCTAGTCTGATTGAGTGTATCGTACCTAGTAGGTACAAGGTAACCGTTTTTGACAAGTCGCTTCGTTTGATAACTAACGTTATTAAATCACACGCTACTGCCCCCGAAGCCAGCCTAACATAACGAAGTTGCTTACAGAGTGAACAAATTCATCTATTCACTTCCCGCTAAATTCAAGTCAGTGCATGTAGTTGAACAAGATCAGCTCGATCGGCGTCTCATATCCTCTAAGAACAGAAACCCCTATCACTCATTGAAGACTCGCCAGTCAATCTGCAATAAAATTCGAAATTTAATCTTGTCACCTGTACAGCCCATTCTTCCGCTGCACTTCGAGGATTTCCCTCGGGCTTCTCCATCTTGACGCCTTGTGCTTCCGAATGTTCCTGGCCCGTCCGGTTTGCGTGGTGATTCGGATGGGTCGACTTCATCCTCTCTACAGCTTCAGCCTGTTGATTTTCAAGCCAGTGATTCCTCACAGTGTTCGCGATCGTGCTCTTTTGTCAGTGAGCTGAAGTGTATGTTGAATCATTGCCCCGAGCATCTTCTTAAATTGTATGATTTACCTTTATATAGAAGTGTTTCGACGCCTGCTCGGTTTACAAACCCCCATCCGAGGCGTGATGACGTGAGAAATGTTTCTTCAAAATGCCATTTTACTGTTCTACATTTAAATATTTGCTCTCTTCGAAATAAATTAAACTTGCTCGATTGTTTTTTAAAATCTGTTGATCTAGAGGTTGATGTGGTCAGTATAAATGAGCATTGGTTCAATGCGTCTGAAATGAAATTTATTTATCTGGAAAACTATTCAGTTGGGCCTGCCTTTTGTAGGCCAGCACTTGAACATGGTGGCTCTTTATTGCTCGTAAAGGATAACTTTCTTTTTTCATCTCTTGACTATTTAAATGGTCTCTCCGTTTCCCGCGATTGCGAAATAAGTGCACTGAGACTAGATAGATTAAATTTGATTGTGATTTCGATTTATCGTTCTCCTAGTGGAAACTTCGAAAATTATCTATCCATACTAGAAAATCTCCTTCGTCGTGTATACAGAAACAACCGAGTTATGTTCATTGGGGATTTCAATGTTTGTGCACTTGAAGACACTTCCAAGTTCAGATCGCTCGTAAATATTTTTAGTACATTTAGATTTTTACCCCAAAATTACAGGCCCACTCGTTTGCGGAGATGTATCGATAATATTTTTATAAATTTCCATCCTTCTCAGTCATCATATTTTGTTGAGGATGTTTTCTTTTCTGACCATAGAGCCTTATTCGGTTCTTATGTTTTGGACGCCAAATCTGACCCATCCTCAAATCGAAATATTATCATCCGCCCAATTTCTCCCAAGAATCTTGCAGCGTTTGAATACCATCTTTTTATGACTGATTGGAATTTTGTTTACGATCCGCTGATAAACATCGATGTCCGCTGGACCACGTTCGTGGAATCAGTTTCTAATGCTGCCACTATTGCCTTCCCTTGTAAAAGTGTTAAATTGTGCACTAAAAAGAGTAAACATAATAAACCCAATAGATGGTACAATAATGATCTTAGGCTCCTGAAGGATCAGCTGGATGAACTATATGTTAAATCTAAAACCACTGCTAACCCTGCGTTGCGAAATACTTTCCATCAATTAAAATCCAAATACAAAAGTATGATTAGACATGCAAAACAAGTAGATCGTGAGAAATCTATCTTTTCGTCCAAAAATCCTGTTAAAGCCATGTGGAATGAAATTAATGAGAACAGGAAAGGGGAGGATGGGTCTAAAGCAACCTCGAACCTTTTTTCAGCTGATGCCTATAATTCTTATTTTGTGAATGTCCCTGCAGAAGCTCTCAGTGGCCTTCCTTCAAATCTTGGCGACCCTTTGGATTTCAGTGTCCAGCTTTCAGAAGCAGTTCCATCCTTCGCATTTTCTTGTGTTGAGCCTCAGAATGTCTACACTGAAATAACAAATCTTAAGCAGTCTAATGGGTGTGACGTTTATGGGATTTCGACTAGCATGCTGAAGCAAGGGGCACTGGCTCTGGTGTTCCCTCTCACGCGCCTTATCAATGACTCGATCTCAGCACGGGTTTTCCCATCAGCTCTCAAGGTCGCCGAGGTGGTCCCATTATTTAAAAAAGGTGAACCAAATTCACTTTCCAATCATCGACCCATCTCAAAACTTCCTGCTTTGTCCAAGGTTTTCGAAAAATTACTAAAATCCGACCTTAACGATTATTTTGAAAAGCACAATTTGTTTAATGATTCGCAATTTGGTTTCCGTAAGGGTCGATCCACAAGGGACGCAATTCAAAGCCTCACTGATTTTGTGGCATCTGCTTTCGAGGACGGAGAATTCGCTTCCGCGACTTTGGTGGATGTCGCAAAATGTTTCGACTGCATTTGCCATAGAATACTGGTCGAAAAGCTCCACAAGTATAACTTCTCCCGTGGCGCCCTGTCTTTGGTGGAAAGTTATCTATCCGGCAGAATACAGGCTGTTCGCCATGGCGAAGGTTTATCCCAGTTCTTGCCAATCAACTATGGAGTCCCACAAGGCTCAGTCCTCGGCCCAATTTTATTTCTAATTTTTATCAATGATCTCCCGGCATGCCTTCTGAATTCTTCAGCAATTCCCATTCTTTTTGCTGATGACACATCTTTGGTCATGAGAAGCAAATCATGTTCTACTCTCTGCGAAATCGAAGTTGCTTCTCTTGAAGCTGTCACAAATTGGTTCTCAGTAAACCAACTCTCAGTAAATTGTGATAAGACCAGCATTATGAGGTTTGGGTTGAGAGATTTGTCGAGTCTCGACAATAATCTGGCTGACGTAAGATTCCTTGGCGTCTCCCTTGACCCAAGGCTTGACTGGAAGTCCCATTGTACTCGCCTCGTTTCAACTCTCAACAGCTACACCTTTTTATTGAGGCGTCTCTCTGAAAGACTGACAAAGCCTGCTGTCCTCGCAGCTTATCACGCTTGTTTTCATAGCAGAGCTGTCTATGCCATTCTCTGTTGGGGACACTCCCCCGCAGCTTCCATTGTTTTTGCATCTCAGAGAAAAGCTGTACGGGTCGTGGCTGGTATTCGCTATCGCGAGGATTGTAGACCAGCATTTGTCGAGCTCAGAATTCTCACTATCCCAGCTATTTACATCCTTGAAGGCTTAAATTATGTGAGGAGGAACTTTGATAAATTCCTCAGGCCCGACCATCAATACTCCACACGTGGCAAAAGCAGACTCATACTCCCCTTTCATCGCCTAACTACTTCCCGGAATTGCACCTGGTGGGGGCTCAAATTTTTTAACGCTCTCCCAGCAGATATCCGGGATGCTCCAGCTGGTGCGTTCAGGGCCCGTATCAAGGGTTACCTCATCAGGCTTGCTCCTTACAGCTTTGATGAGTTCTTTGCTGACGCCGTTAATTGGTCCATGTAGTGTGCCTGTATTTTGTTTTGTTATACCTAGGTTAAGTTAATCAGTTTTTTTTCTTGTTTTTTTCCTGTATGTATTTGACCATTGCCCATACATTCTGTGTTTCTGGCAAATAAAAGTTTTGATTTGATTTGATATTAAATTTTGACGTCACACGTGTTGCTGGGCGTCGAGCAGTTGGGCACGCAACCGCCAGAGCGCCAGCCATCTTTTTTTTCGTAAACACGCGGAAAATCAAGTCTCAAAGACAGAGTTGGAGGGACGGAGTCCTTACTTTCTCTTTAGCCTCTTCGGACGGAGTCCTTCATTTTTGCTAAGCCGACTCAGGTGGGTCGGGACGGAATCTTATAATTTTCTTAAGCCGATGCCACTGACTAATGAGGGGACGTCCTCCGCCCCGCCGATCACCTTATTCATTCACATCATAGGCCGAGCTTCAAACCATATCTCGCCCGTACAAACACGATCTACGTTAAAACATGTTCCCTGAGGAGCGACTGGTAAGTAAGTAGAAAACCACATGATAAACGTAAATTTAAAAAAATATACTTTAATAGGATGATTAACTGGAGTTTTCATTATTTTCATTTTCAACTGACACAACCCGACAGCGAATCGCATTAAAAAGTAACATGCAAGAGTACAACGATAAAACCTACAGACGTAGTAAATAAAATTTTGCATGGCACTTGTTCAGGTGAGATGATGTGTAAAATTCTACCAGTACAATTCAAGGAACTAAGTAACGTAAAATATCCAACTGGTATAGTTTTAAAAAAAACTCACTGGTAATTGGGAGGTTCTGCTTAGTTGGTGAGGGACCTGCCAAACACAACCTAATTTTTAGCCGTAAATCGGCTCAACCGTAGTAAATTGTTCACGGACAACGACATTTTCATCCAGGAGGGTCCCTGGAGGTTATTGGACGGTTTCACAGCTCGGCGTGGCGCTCCATTATTTTCCCTTCGAGGTCGAGATGGATTTTGGCCACTTTGCGGGTCTGATGTTTGATTTCCTCGTCGGTGAAAGCGCCCGGAAGGTGGACGGAGTTGTCGTAGGGGTAACCGCCGGCTTTCCGCCGCTCCTGGGCCATCGCCGACTCGACGTGCATCCGGCGGAGCTTCAAAAGCCGTTTTTCGTAGTGCTGGAGCTCGTCCTGAAGAAAACAACGAGTTGATAGTGACTTTGATCGTGGGAACTTTGACTAGAGCCCCCCTCCCCTTGCTGGCACGCCAGCCAACCCCCGACCGTATCCCGCCAGGCCTCAGACCCAACAACTCGTTTTCCCATATTGTGCAGTTTTTCTCTTTAAAAATACAGATTTTTTTATTTTTGCTCCACTTTTGGAGCTTACATGCGCCACGCGGAGCAACTTTTTGTGGTTTCATATTTTTCTCGTCATCTACTCGCCAAAACGGATTTTTTTTTTTTTCCTTTCAAATTTTGGTTTATTATTCTTGTTTTCGCGACGGAGGTCGACGACTCGGATCGGCCTCAAAATTTGACATTATCCGTTTCAAGAGGTCTACATTCAAAATCCGAAATGTCCGTCCGCCATCCGGGCCGTTTTGGGCAGTAGGAGAAAAAATTAAAATTTAAATCTGAAATTTTGACAAAATACTTGGTTTACCATCTAGTTGTACCCGCAAGGTTTTCAGCCCGATCGCCCAAACTCGTGGGGCGCTATGGGGCTACGGGAGGGGTTTTTTGAAGGCTTTTAGCTATGGGATCGTCGTTTTCGAAGTATTTTTGGACGTAGAATCCATTTTTGGGGGTCCCGGAACGATCCGATTTCACTGTGGCGATCTACAGGACTTACATGGGTCTAAAAATGGGATTTTTGAAGAATCCCAGGAGGTTAAATATTTTTCGAGTAAAAAATAAAGAATTTTTGAAAAAAAAAAATTTTTTTTCAAACGAAAAAATCAAAAGAAATTTTTTTTTTAAATATAAAAATAAATTAAAAAAATTTTTTTTCTTTTAGTTTTTTCCATTGACAGAATTAAATTTCTGCACAAGTAGCGTATATCAAAGAATAATAAACCCTTGTGTAAAATTTGCAGCGTTTTTAGAAAAAGTTTAATTTCCCGTTTTTTCCACTTTAGGAGCTCAGATACGCCACATGGAGCTACGTTTTGGTGGTTTCAGATTTTTCTCTCACTATGCTCGCCAAACTGAATTTTCCAAGACCACTGCTAGAGCCTGCTAGAAGTGCCCTAGAATAAAGATGACCAAAATCGTGTCACCCTACTCCTCCCTCCTCGGGCTACGGCTTTAATATAATAGACTAAGGGGCCACCCCCTGTTGGCTAAAGCGAGCCAACACCCGACCTCTCCCACCTGGCCTTTGACAACTTCTTCTCGCTTTTTGAAAATGAATAGTTTCTTTTTCTTTTTCTTAAAGAAATAGAGGATGGGGGTTCCTTGAAATTCTAATTTGAATTTGGATTCAGCTTGAGAAAAGTGTGTGGGATACTGTCATCCTGTATTTGGGTCATTTTCCCAGAAAGTGCCAATCGCTGTCCACAATGGATTCTGACGCTGCATATCATATTTGGCGAATTGAAAAAAAAATCTTCGAATATTCTGTCTAGTTCGATCTACCACCTCCAAACAATTTCAATTTTATTGAACAACATGCTTATCTGGGAAAATTCAATTTATGGTGCAAATTTCCTTCTCCCGCCATGTCCATAACCCTACCTTTCCAACATTGCGCTTGTTTCAGCAAACTTTCCCTCAACTTTTTGCAACTTTTAAGGCAGTTAATCGGTTCAGAATTTTCTCTTCTTCAAGAATAAAGTCAAGCCATATTTTTAGGAATTGAAGGATAATGTGGGGAGAGCGACAAAGCTGTGTCCACAAGTTGGGTGTCTTTCTCCCGACAACGTAGATTTTTCGAATTTTGGCGGACTTGTGCCTATGCCAGCTGACCGCCGTTTCTCACCTAAAGAGGGGGCACATGTCAAGTTTAGCAAGGTTGATTTGTGGAAACCGTCCAGGCATTGGGAAACCTTCAGTGAAGCAACAAGTTTTCTGTGGCGAGGTGGGTGAGACAACGCAGTCTTCCTCCCGTCTGGAATCACCACGTGAGTTGCTGTATTTTGTTGTTGTTGTAGAGCTTGTTAAGAGGTTTCTATTGATCTATCACTTTGTAAAAAAGCATTGAAATTTGCTTTGTTAAATGAGAAAATTGGTTCATGCAAGAATCCCTGTCTTTCTCCTCTCGCCATGTTGTCTTCCTCCCGCCCCTGATGTCTTTCCCCAGCATTTGCGTTTTATATTTTTATTTTTAATTAATTAACAAAGCGGAATGTTGTATGACCCTGCATTGATATTCAATCAGTAGACTATACAGAGCATCCTCAAAATTTCCTGGAACGATTTTCATGATTTAGAATTTTGAGAAAGTCATGTTGAGATTCGTCCTTTCTGGGAAAATGGCCCATTTGATTCCTGAATGATATAAAAGAGATGAGAAACTGTAAATTTTGATCACAGAAATAGGTACCCTTTTTTCGATTTTATTATTCTCAATTAAATACATGAGGGGGAGGGTCGCCGACACGTCGCACAGTGGGGCCAATGACAAAGTTCAAAGGAACGAATTTAAATGGAGATAGAACTGTTCTCAGGCACCCAAACAAACACGATTCAGACGGAAAGAGCCGAAGTGAAGAGGTAAGTAGACCTTTAGTCACTTATAATCGATGGTTGACTCCGCATCACAAGTTTCAGCCACTGAAGACCTGACGTCCCTCTTCGGCAAAATTTCAGCCGATTTCGAATCTGCTTTAAATTTTCCTCAACAAGGTACGAACAGCTATGTTATCAATCCATTAAAGTCAGTATTCCTTTACAATTTTAGAATAATATACATTTTTCGTGATTTTTTAAATTTATTTCTCCAACTATAGTGCGTTACTTTTGGCTAGAACGCATTAGAATCGTGATTTTTGCATAGTCTGCATGCATATCTGTAAAACTGTGGGTGAAAAAAAAAAAAAAAAAAAAAAAAATTGCCCGAATTTGCCCCATTTTGAAAAAAAGAAAATTACAAAAATTGAAAAAAATTGAAAAAAGAAAGAATTGAATTGAATATAGTAGAATTAATACTGTTAAATACATCTTTCCTATAAATTCGACTGTAATCACTTAGTTTTCATTCATTTTTTGCGGCGCTTTTTTATGTACTTTCTTTATTTTTACTGGTCGGTATTTAGTAATTTTTCAATAAAATATTTATTCAATTGATTCTTGCAAAACCTCTTTTCATCATTTCTGAATAGATTTATACTCATTCACCACCATACTATTGCTCTAAGAGGTTTTGACCGCTAATATGGGTCATTGGCCCCACTGTGCGACGCCCGATGGCGTACTATGAGCTCCATGCCCTTCGAATCCGTCCCCACGCGTCGCCTCATCAGCATTGACTCTATTTTCCCCGCGGACACCGCCCTCAACCCTCGCAATTTGCGTCCTCGTCAGCTTTTACCTTTTTTCTCCCTATTTTGAGCTCCGCAGTTTCCGCAACTGTCTCCCTTTTATCAAACTCGTGAAGAACCGTCTGCTCACTTTCAATCCTGCTTTCCCAAAACCTGGTCTGCAAGATTGTCCCTCATTATCCCTCCCCCTTCTATCCCACTCCCCCCCCCCTTCCCATCGCCTCTGATTGAGGAGCTAATTCCCCCCTCAGCAGAAAAATGGGTATACATTCTTCGGGGAATTTCCGACCACTTTGTCTCAGCAACGCCCTCCCTCCCCCTCCGCCGAGCCATTCTTTTCAATCCCCTACTCCCTCATCAATCAAAATTTTCCCAACTGAGCCAGCCAGTATTAAATTGAACACTGAGCCCGTTTTTTGAGCAATTTTGAGTGGACTTTTTGGTGTTTTCCGACTTTTCTCGTACTATGCTCGCCAAGAGGAATTGTTTGGTTTGTGATTCAAATTTTTGCGACATGTAGAAGCGCCTTAAAATAAAAATGAGCTCTCCTCCTCCTCCTCCTCCTCAAGCTGGAGCTCCAATATCACAGTCTCACTTGTGAACGAGTGAACTCACCCTGAAATACTCGAGTTCATCAGGTTTGAAACCAGCGTTGAGAGCGAGTTTCCAGAGGCCCTGCACTTTCGGCTCGATGAACTCCCTGCTGTTCGGCCCAGTCATCGACAGCCGGTACAATTTGTCGTAGTCGTCCCTGATTTCCTTGTGCTTTTCCCTACAACAAAACGACCCAATAAAGTCTCGTATCTTTCGCTTGTATTTATTTTACACTTGAAGAACCCAACCTGAGCGCAACGACTTTGGCCAAATAGTCCTTAGCCACCGGATCAGTTTCTTCTAATTGGTCCAACTCGTTGAACCGATCCAATTTATCATCAATGGAATCTAGTAAACAAAAATGCAATCAATTCCAGGCTTAAACAACAGACAGAGAACACGTACAAAAATTACTTGAGTCATTATAAGGAGTCAACATGCAGAGCAAACGAAAATTAGTGAAATCGAAAACGACTGACAGGAATGTAAATCGAATTGATGTATCACTCAGATATTTTGACGCAGATGAACGAAATATGGCAAACTCATTTCTATGACATGTAGCGTGCCATATCCACAACACAATCAAGACACTGTACAATCATGTTGCGCATGTCGAGGGTCCACGTAGATCCGCAAATCTAGGTTCAAAAGCCCGTTTCCAGGTGAAATTTATAAAAGTTTTTTGTTACCAAAGCCCTTCAAAACCCCCGACTGTAACCCCTTAGAAGCCCCCGGAGCCCCACGGTTTGTCCAGATGAGTCTGGGAGCCCCATCAATCGATTCGACGTCCCAAACTACTGCGAAAACGACACCTCACACGGTTTTTTGGACAAAGCCCTTCAAAAATCCCGTCTGTAGCCCCCATAGAGCCCCCACGGTTTGTACAAGAGTATGAGAGCCCCCATCAAATGATTTTACGTCCAAAAATGAGTCTAAAACGACACCGCAAATGACTTTATGACCAAAGCCCTTCAAAAATCCCGTCTGTAGCCCCCATAGAGCCCCACGGTTTGTCCAAATGAGTCCGAGAGCCACTTCAATCCGACTCTACGTCAGAAATTACATCGAAAACGACTCATAACACGATTTTCTTACCAAAGCCCTTCAAAAATCCCGTCTGAAGCCCCATAGAGCCCCACGGTTTGTTCAGATGAGTCCGAGAGCCACTTCAATCGACTCTACGTCAGAAATTACTTCGAAAACGACTCAAAACACGACTTTCTTACCAAAGCCCTTCAAAACTCCCGTCTGTAGCCCCCATAGAGCCCCCACGGTTTGTCCAGATGAGTCCGAGAGCCACTTCAATCGATTCTACGTCAGAAATTACATCTAAAACGACACATAACACGATTTTCTAACCAAAGCCCTTCAAAAATCCCGTCTGTAGCCCCCATAAGTTCCCTTAGTGCCCCACGGTTTGTCCAGATAAGTCCGGGAGCCATTTCAAATGATTCGACGTCAGAAATTACTTGGAAAACGACCCATAAAACGATTTTTTTTTTACCAAAGCCCTTCAAAAATCCCGTCACCGGTAAAATACTTCTTCACTGATCCACTAAAATGGGTGCTGCTCATCTCGAAACGCTTTGTTGCTACTATTCAGCTGTCGCTCTTCGACTGGTTCCTAAAAGTCGTCGTCTCGCTCGTGAAATTCCAAATTAACCTCATAATTCATTTTGAGAAGTACAACCGTCATGGGAAAAAGCAAAACAAAAGGATCTTGATGACGTATCAGCAAAAACAGAAGCTGAGTGCCCACTTTAGGGACCGCGTGAGGTCACTTGAGGTTTGTCGCCCTTAATGGTCAAGTTTGGTTTATGAAAGCAGTAAAGTGTGCACTTAGATTATCATTAGAGTGGGCCACAAAGTGTGTCCTTGAAACGTTACTGTGATTAGTGCTGAGGGCGCATCCTCACTTTGGAGCTCACTTTAGGGCGCACCTGCACTTGAGAGACGTCTACGAATCCCGCCCTTAGTGTTTCATGAAGTTCCTTGATTCCACTACAAGCAACGCACCGACCTGAGTGATCAAGAGGACTGATTGTGGCAGTTGCCAGGTGTTGGCAGAGTGCAAGACGTCCCACTGGCATCCCACCATCCATTCCTAAGACCCCTCGTCTGCGGAGGATTGGTGGGCCAGGTTAGATTTGTCTGTCTGAGATGGTTGAGGCAATCCGAGTAGAATAATTCTTTTGCCCCCGCTCTTTCCAAGCAGAATCACCCAAGGGCCAAGGGGCGGCAGTAATGTCCGAGATTCAGTCCCGAATCACCAGGAACCTTCCCCCCTCTCAATGGGGCTTTCCAAAGACGAAAAGTCGGATGTGGTTTCGTTTTTCAAGTTATTTTGGACGTAAAATCTAGTTTTTAATACTGGTCAGGAAATAACAACCGGAGGGGGAGCAATCGCTAAACCCCGTTCTGCGATCGCCCATTCCACCCGGACCAATCGCCACTTTTAGTTTATTCTTGGAATAATACACCTATGTTTTCGCGACGGAGGTCGACGACTCCGATCGGCCTCAAAATGTGACATTACCCGTTTCAAGAGGTCTACAATCTAAATCCGAAATGTCCGTCCGCAGTCCGGGCCAGAAGGAATTTCTTTTTTAATCTGAAATTTTGACAAAATACTCGGTTTACCATCTAGTTGTGCCCGCAAGGTTTTCAGCCCGATCGCCCAAACCCGTGGGGCGCTACGGGGCTAAAATGGGGCTACGGGAGGGGTTTTTGAAGGCTTTTGGCTATGGGATCGAGTCAGGTGTCGTTTTCGAAGTATTTTTGGACGTAGAATCCATTTTTTGGGGTCCCGGAACGATCCGATTTCACTGTGGCGATCTATAGGGCTTTTATGGGCTACAAATGAGCATTTTTCAAGTAAAAAAAAAAAACAAAAAATATTTTGAAAAAAATCCAAAAAAAGGTTGTTTTTTTCATCTAAAAATCCGAAAAAATTATTTATTTTTTAAATTTTTTTCTTTGACAGAATTAAATTTCTGCACAAGTAACCTAAATCAAAGAATAATAAAAGTGCTAAAATATAGATAATAGCTGGGACAGCTGGCTTCGCAAGAAATATAAAATATCAAATTCCCGTTCAATAATGCATCCATTCTTCACACAGAACGCAAGCAAGTCCGACCCGTCCAACCTTGTTGACCCATTTCTTGTTGTGAAGTTTCAAACTATCTCGAAATAGAAGGCCCGTATAATAAGAGAGGGTAAAATTACCTGTCCATGTAGGTTTACTTGAATTGATCCTCAAGATGTTGTACCCGTACCAAAGTTTAGCGCTCGGGGATTCCTCAAAACCCCCTATCAATAATGCAACCCTTGCTTCACTTGGAACACCCGTAGCAACCCGTCAACTCGTGATTTTTCTTAGTAACAACGGTTGTTGACCCGTTTCAAGTCGTGAAGAATCAAACTCTCAGAATCAGGCTCTCGTCGCGAAGGAAAGCTCCGTTCACGGTGAATGAAGAGAGTTCGCTAAATCTACTATACTTAGCCTATCATCTAAGTCGGAACACGCTCGTCAATTTGCGCCCACCCGCACGGAAATTGGTTCAGCCGTTTGGGCGTGGGAACATACATACACACAGACATCCATATAGATTATAGATTTTTCTCAAAAGTAGAAAACATTTATAATCGTTCATCACCACCGTGGTTTTGAATCAGTTTGTTGGTGAAAATGTGATACGTCATGTGACTTTCAGACCCTCGATATACGTCATCAGTTATCATCAAAATGCAAAAAAACCAAACTCACTTTTCACACTGTCAGGGTCACCTGCTTCGACGGTGTTGAGAATCGAGTAGTACTGATCCACTTTGTCCTGGTGGTGATCGAATTCCTCCTTCAACACCTTCAGCTCGTCGACTGTGAACCCCGAGTGTTCGGCTTTTTCCCACAACTTGTTGAGCTTCTTGTCCCTGAAGAGGCCTCTGTTCAGGTGGTTGTCGACTGGGCCGTAGTAGGGCTCGTGGGGCTTGAACTGCCTCTGGTCGTGGACGTCCTCGAAGTGTTCCAGCAGTCCGTACGTGTTCATGATGTCTACATCGGAAAAATTAAGTGGAACACTTCAGTGAATTGGTACCTAACCAGATTTGAAGACGTGCTTTAGTCGTAACGTAAAGCAGGGTTCACATCCATGCGGCAATCCGTCAATGCGTGAACGCGTCAGCAGTGGTGGGGATTCCGGCCAGACGTTCACAAGCGTCCGTCAAATTGCCATTGCGTTGCACACAGCTGTTCCGCGTTTATTCGTGTTTTGTTGATGTTGCTGTGGCGACCACAACAACCTGGATGCTTATCGACGTTATCAATGCGTCAGTCCCTCAAAACTTACTTCCTCCCGCCCGCTGGAATCGGCCAATCAGCAGATCAAACGCAATGACGGAATGATGCAATATCGCATTGCCGCATGGATGTGAACCCTTGCTTAAATGCCCAAAAACGTTTGTTGGGAAGGAAGACGCTGATGTGACATCCATATATTACATAATAGGTATATACCTTTAGGTAAATACTATATACTATAGTATTTATAAATACTATAGTCTGTCTGCAATGACATTGGGCTCCGAACCTGCTCCCTAGCGGCGGACGAAATGAGACCGATGAGACTGCTGAAAATCCTCGGGACTTTGGTGTGGTGTGGTGGCAACATTGGCTCCCCTTCAGCTGTTGGCGACCGTCCGCATTGTTTGCGTCCGTTCATGTTTGACGACAAAATTTGTTTTGTTTAGTGCCAATTTTTCGGTCCAGTCGTGAAAATGGATCGCCAAATCCGGCGTTAAGCAGTAGGTCCCTACTACTTCTGTATTAGTTGGTCAACACGCTCAACAGATGTTAGTAGCGAGAGGTCGCCAACGCCCGATTACGGGTATGGCACCCAAAGAAGAAGAAGAAGAAATGACGATTTTGGGCACATAGAAGAAGAAAGTCCTTAGTAGGCAAGCACTGCTGAAAAGGCGCTTAGATTGCAGGGGGAAACTACTCCCAGGTGTGCCGCGTCAAAGGGATAAAATCTCCCGAAAAGTCTGCATTGCAGACAGACTATAGCTGGGACACCCGTGCTTCGCACGAAACATCAAATTCCCGTCCATCACCTATCAACGATGCACCCGTGGCAACCCGTCAACTTAATTTTTCATAGTAACAACGCTTGTTGGTTTCTCGTAGTGAATTATCAAATTCCCGTTCATCACCAATTATATGCAGCCCATAGCAACCCATCAACTCAAAATGAAATTACCTAGTCGAAGGCTCGCAAAAAATACTCGTCCCCACCAACCGACGATCTTCGAATAACTTGCGAACGGGTTATCGCACAGAAATCGTTTTGTGCTCGTTGAAAACAGCATGAAAGCTCGTGTTAACAGACGTAGTTTCGTTCTAAACCGACGACAAAAGTTGTACCAGGTTTCGGAGTTTCGAAAATTTTCCTAGCGATCCCTAGTAACGACGCTATTTGACCCGTCTCTCGTCGCGAAGGAAAGCTCCGTTCGCGATGAAGGAAGAGACCGATTTTGTAGAAACTTCTTTAAAACCAGATGGTTTTGTAGATTGTAGATACAATGCTTCACAAACATTCTCTCACAATGTGGTGCCAAACACTCCACTGGTTTTTAAGTTGATTTAGGTAGATTTGGCAGTCATTTTTATAGATATAGATTACGTAATACAAATTATATATACATATAACCTATATATAGGCTATATAACCTCCAGTGTAGACACTGCAAGTCTTTCTCGTCCTCTCGCAAGGGTTTCTTGTCCTCTATGCTAAAGCGTAATATGCTAATATTATGTCCCATGTTTCTTGAATTTTAGCGATAGGCTCCAAGCAAAAATCATCCAGGGGTCCTCGAGGGCCGAGTTTTTTTAACCTTTCAAATTAAAATTGATCAAACGAATTATATGAGAGGAGTGTAATTGTTTCGACCCTTACTGGACAATTTTTTGCGTATCGCTGCCTCCAGAAGACCTTCTTTGTCGTTCCCTTCGGCCGCCAGCCTCTTCCACTGCATTTCTTCTTTGTCGTGAACTTTCAGCTCTGAAAAAAGGCTCTTCAGCTTTGGCTCAGTCAACCTCTACAACAAAACGGAACAAAAGTGCTTTTAGTTCGTTATTCTCTGACCACACAGCAATACTAAAATAATTTTCCAGCAGCAATTATTGTAACAAATACAAAATAATAATAAGCCCCCGGGTAAAATTTGCAGCGTTTTTAATTCTCACTTTCAAATAATCAACCAGATATTTTGAATATTTCTATAAAGGTCATCCCGGTGGGAGTAAGTCTGGCTCGCTACACGGATTATTTCAGATTGCTCGGGCAACGTTCCCAGACATTTTTCCTCCCGGACTTACACCTTCGTAGCTAACAGATGGGAGAAAGCGTGTTTGAAATATCCCTGTTTTTGGCTGCGTGTTAAAGACCCCCGGATTGTTTTGGTTTATTATTCTTGGAATAATACACCTATGTTTTCGCGACGCGGGTCGACGACTCCGATCGGCCTCAAAATTTGACATTATCCATTTCAAGAGGTCTACATTCAAAATCCGAAATGTCCGTCCGCCGTACGCCGTCCGCCGTACGCCGTACGCCGTACGCCGTACGCCGTCCGCCGTCCGGGCCGTTTTTGGCAGTAGGAATTTTTTAAAAAATCTGAAATTTTGACAAAATACTTGGTTTACCATCTAGTTGTGCCCGCAAGGTTTTCAGTCCGATCGCCCAAACCCGTGGGGCGCTCTGGGGCTATAATGGGGCTACGGGAGGGGTTTTTTGAAGGCTTTTAGCTATGGGATCGAGTAAGGTGTCGTTTTCAAAGTATTTTTGGACGTAGAATCCATTTTTTGGGGTCCCGGAACGATCCGATTTCACTGGGGCGATGTTTAGGGCATTCATGGGGCTAAAAATGGGATTTTTGAAGGATCCCAGGATGTTAAATATTTTTCGAGTAAAAAATACAGAATTTTTGAAAAAACACATTTTTGAACAAAAAAAATCCAAAAAAATATTTTTTTTGAGATAAAAAAAAAAAAATTTTTTTTTTTAAATTTTTCATTGACAGAATTAAATTTCAGCACAAGTAACGTATATCAAAGAATAATAAACCCTTGTGTATAATTTGCAGCGTTTTTTCATGACTCTCACAGCATGATTGCCAATACAATGGTCGATTAGTTGAAATAATATTAGATTTCGGGTCCATGCAAAATGCAATAATTTAGTGGGACCCAACAATTTTGTCCATATAGGTACTCGTATTTAACATATCAAATAAGTAGAATTTAATCATTTGCCGCAAAATTACCGACGTATAACACCATTCACATGAATAATTAAATTTAACATTAAATGTTAGTTGTTACAGATCATTTTCATGTCCACATGATCTACCTATGGCTTCGAATTTCGCACTGAGACATCGAGAAATGGGGTCAACGTTCTCTCAATTACAAGACTTGTTATTAGTGTTCAGGTCGTCAGAAGAATCCATTTGACAGAATTTTCGGACGTAGAATCCATTTTTGGGGGTCCCGGAACGATCCAACTTCACTGCGGAGATCTAAGAGGCTTTCGTGGGGTTACAAATGGGATTGTTGAAGGATCCCAAGAAGTCAAATATTTTCCGAGTAAAAAAAAAAAATTGAAAAAAAAAAAGATTGTTTCTAAAATTTCTTTCATCGACAAAGAATAAATTTGATCCCTACACGTGCTGAATCTGGCCTACAAAAACAACACGAATACCGAAAGATTGGAAAGTGGCAATATTCGTACCAATATTTTAAAACGCTGCAAATTTTACACAAGGGTTTATTATTCTTAGACGTAGGTTACTTGTGCATAAATTTAATTTTGTCAAGGAAAAAAATTTTTGGGGAAAAATGGTTTTTTAAATGTTTTTTTTTTTTTTTTCAAAATTTTTTTTTTTACGCGAAAAATATTTGACCTCCTGGGATCTTTCAAAAATTCAATTTGTAGCCCCATGAAAGCCCCATAGATCACCACAGTGGAATCGGATCGTTCCGTGACCCCCAAAAATGGATTATACGTCCAAAAATACTTCGAAAACGGCACCTAACTCGACCGCATTGCCAAAAACTGTCGAAACCCCATCCCGAGGCTCCATTTTAGCCCCATAGCGCCCCACGGGTTTGGGCGATCGGGCTGAAAACCTTGCGAGCACAACTAGATGGTAGGTAAACCGAGTATTGAGTCAAAATGTCAGATTATTAAAAAATCTCCTACTGCCCAAAACGGCCCGGACGGCGGACGGACATTTCGGATTTAGAATGTAGACCTCTTGAAACGGATAATGTCAAATTTTGAGGTCGATCGGAGTCATCGACCTCCGTCGCGATTACAAAGGTGTATTATCCCAAGAATAATAGCCCAAAATCAGTATGTATGACGGATAATATCCTTATAGGTATAGATATATACATTATTCTATAATATTATAATAACTGCCAAGTATTGGCACTCAATTCGTTCGTTTCACTCCAACGTGTACTTCGTAATGTAGTCGTAACAGCACGATCTAACTTTCATTGAGTTGGACAGCAAACGGCATCAAACATGCAGTACAGACGCAATCGTACTTTACTATTACACCCTGTACAACGCACTCACCGAGACAGCTTTGGTCCAGAGCAGGTTGAGTTTGGCCATGTGAAAAGGTTTGTTCATCTTGCGGATGTCGAAAGTGGTAAAATCATCGACGAACTGCGACGGATCGAAAGACGTTTTCCGCTTTTGCTCGTCGTTGAAATAATCCCGCTGCGCCTGCTTGTATTGCTCTTTGTCGTGTTTGTAATGATCCTTCCTGACGTCGTAGTCCTGTTTAGAATAACGATCGTTGGCGTACTTGTCGTACTTGTTGCACGACACGAGGGCGCACGTGACGAACAGCAGGATCACAATTAAGTTTCTCGCACTGGACATGGTGCTCGGTTAACGAGAACACTATCGAAAATCCTCTACAAATCTCCAGTCCACCGCTCACCCGTTTGTCACCACGAGGAGGCACACAGGAACTGAAACTAAAATGCAGACCACTGACCGGCTACTCTGCGTCTGCGTATCTGCGGATTACATCTATTATTAGACTAACGAGCAAACGAAAGAGCCCCAAGAACGATCCAAGATACGACAGATCACATCAACACTTTGTCAGTGTCGTAGGTCACATCAATACCGTCGGGGTCACTATCACGGAACAACACAACACAGGTCTCTCTATTTCCTGGCCACTATATTAAAACCGGAGCAATGTATGTAAAATGGAAAGTATGGAAATAGAAATGAAAAACAATGGAAATGAGGGGAGTCAACAAGTATCCAAAACCGAACGAAAACAAACCTTGTTGTTGTTGAACTCTAATTTATGGCTCTCTCCGGTAGGTTGTGAGCATTTCTATTTTTGTTGTTGATGTTGATTATAACTAGGTACAACTTTTAATTATTTTTAAAAAAAGTTGAAAGCCCATAATGGCATTTCGACGTCGTTACCGCAACACCACACAACTCATTTTGAGTAATTTTTCAGGAGAGCCTGATAAGTGGTTCTCAATCACTGAGAAGGAAGACTGAGGTAAAAACAACTTGATTTCTGCGTATTAGGGTACATGTTGCACCTCTCCATAGGATTAAGCTAGTAGCAATTGGATTATTTCAATTTTTCGATAATTGTGTGAGTTGTGCGGAGTTGGCTGGTTAAAACTAATGAGTTGTGCAGAGTTACCTGTTTTGATCGTACGATCATGCTTTATAAATTGATGTATGATTACAATAATTGTATTAACACTTCAGTTAATATTAAAATATTGATTTGACCTAGTTTTTACTTGATGGGTTATAGTGAGGGATAAGCCGTTGGTGGTTGGTTGCTCAGGGCGTATATTTTGATAGATACATCGCCTCGAGGCGCCTTTCGCCCGTCCCCAGGTAAGTATGGGGTTGAGGGCTCTTCAGGAGGTTGTTTGTCTGTCGGATAATACATCGAGTGGTAAGTTCTTATAATACAAAAGGCATAGTTATAAGAACTTACCACTCGATGTATTATCCGACAGACAAACAACCTCCTGAAGAGCCCTCAACCCCATACTTACCTGGGGACGGGCGAAAGGCGCCTCGAGGCGATGTATCTATCAAAATATACGCCCTGAGCAACCAACCACCAACGGCTTATCCCTCACTATAACCCATCAAGTATAATCTGGAAGCCGACACACTACGCTTATGTACCTAGTTTTTACGTTACGAACCATATTAAATATGGTGATTAAATTTTAATCAGTAGGTATCGAAGTTGTATTGTGATATTTAAATTACTTTCATAATCGAATTCTCAACTTCTTTATTTTCCTTTTTTATTAAAATTTAATTTAATTAGAACAGTATGCTGTTTCTCATTGGAATTGAATGCCAATTTAAACATCTAAAATTTAGAACTGAACTTGATTCTTGATTTAAGTCTTGATTCTGATCTCGCTGTGGCAAGCGTGCATATAATAAGTAACGTACCTAATAAAGCAATTCTGAACATTGTGCAATTGTAGGTAGCTATGCACCATGTTCATTGTTTTATTACTTTCATTATTTATTTGATGAATTTTATTAAAACATCCGGTTCATCAAATGGACTTAAGTGAAGGTAATCCTCGTAATAAAACGCAAACAAAGAATCTGTAATACAAACAGTGTGTACAGAATACAAACGAATTTTAAGCCTAACTATGGAGCTCCTTGTGGGATCCTGAGGATTTTGGCCTTCTAAGAACTCTAAACCCATCTCGGCTCTAAAAGAGTGGTGAACAATAGTACCTAGTCGTTGGTCAGCTGTCCAGACACGTCATATTAAATAAGAATAAATTGTACACTCTTCCTTTACCTCATACTTGGCAAGTTTTAGTTGAGTACCTAATTAACCGTTTTAGTTGAGTACCTAATTAACCTTTTTTTACAACTCTTAATTTTAACTTATTGATATGAATCTTTCCGTGCAAACTTCCCGCATGTTCTTCACACTAACCTATCATCCCCTCGTGTGGGAGAACAACAACAGCAACAACAAATTTAAGGCGGGAAAAATGGGTTGGTTCCTTTTTCTGTGTCCTGATTAGAGCAGGTTAGTTTTGTTTTGGCACGAGACTCGTTCCGTGTTTTGAAATTTTTTGATTGTGTTTAATGTAGTATCAATAAAGATTTTTTCGACTACATTTGTGGCGACCGTGACAGGACTTAAATTTGTTCGAACTGAAACGCGATAAAACCTCTCGTAATGACGGAAAATAAAGAACGAGGTGTGTTCCGATCGTTGTTTACCAAGGACGTTAAAATTCTCGACGACCTCATCAGAATCAAGGCGGATTTCACAGACATCGACGCCCGATTTGAAGTTTTGACTACGAGGTACGGTAAGATCAAAAGTTTGGATGATCAAATTTTGGAATCGATGTTTTCAGATGAAAATGGGTTAGCTGATGACATTGAAAAAGAGATCCAAAAATGCGATGAATACACTATCAACTACCTCAAGTTGAAAGGGACTGTTGAGACACTCAAAATTAAAACTGAAGATGAGTTGTATCAGCAGCGTAGTATCACACCGGTACCGAAAGCACAGACGACGTCACCCTTCTCACAATTTACTATGAAACGAGAGATTCGAAAATTTGACGGCGATTTGAAAAATTGGATTGGGTTTTGGACTCAATTTCGCAAAATTCACGAAAGTAATGACATTTCGGAAGAGGATAAGTTTGACCTTCTATTGCAGTACATAAAACCGGATTCGCCTGCTGAAAAACTTATTCAAGGGTTCCCCCCGTCGAAAGAAAATTACGGAAAGGCCCTAGACTTACTCAAGTCAAGATACGGTAGGGATGAATTTCTCGTGGAGTACTACGTTCGCGAAATTTTGCACTTAGTTACTAAGAAAGGGAAAAATGTTGTTGTGTCCGCATTTTACGATAAGCTTGAGTCGCAGTTGCGCGCTTTGGACTCCCTGGGCACCACGAAAGATAAATACGCCGCTATTTTATTTCCGATGGTGGAGTCAGCTGTCCCAGATCATGTATTCAAAATTTGGGAGCGGCACCGCGTGGATAAAGGTGCTTCCATCAAGGATCCCGATGAGTGTCTTGCTGAATTACTGAAGTTCCTCAAGATTGAAGTGGAAAGTGAAGAGCGCCTCAAACTACGTGCCAACTACTCAGAAAAGCCTCAGAGTGAATCTAAGCCTGCCGATAAAAACCAAAATGGTGACTCTAGTCGCCCTGCAACTGCCGCAGCATTGACGACAGGTAGCGCCAGTGACATTTCCTGTATTTTTTGCGACAAGGGACACAAAAACCCGCAAGACTGTTCAGCAGCTGCAGAAATGTCTTTGGATCAGCGCTGTTCATTGGTGAAGAAGAAAGGCGCTTGCTTTAAATGCCTTAAAAGGGGGCACATGATTGGGAAATGCACATGTTTCGTCAGGTGTGTTTTGTGCAAAGGCAAGCACTACCCGGTTTTGTGCAATAATGTGAAAGTTTCGTTCGTTCAAAAAGACAGCAGTTCAGAAACGGAAGAAACTGTCACTGCAATGTCGACTAATGATGTCCTACAGCCGACATATCTTCAAACCTTACAAGCATCAGTCATCACACAAAAAGGGAAGTTTCGTGTGAGAATTTTGTTGGATGGAGGGTCCCAACGAAGTTATATCACTAAGAGAGTTGTCAAAAAATGCCAGCTAAGACAGTGTGGGAAAGTCCAGATGACACAAAAATTATTTGGTGGTAAAGAAACATCTCTAAAATTTTACGGAATTTTCAAAGTCATGATTGAAAATTTGGATGGATCTTTCCTGAATGAATTCACACTTCTAGGTCAGGATTGCATTTGTGATTTTGCCCCTCAAATCTCCAAGCAGGGATTGCCTGAAAAATTGAGTAGTGATGGAATTGTTTTAACTGACATTGAGGGTTCTGATCTGCAGGAAGACGAACAAATTGATATTCTGCTGGGTGCAGATTCCTGGCCAAAGTTGGTGACTGATCAATACCTGAATGTTTCGTCTGACCTCGTAGCTATCAAATCCACTTTGGGATGGACACTCTCTGGGGTTGCTCCTGAGTCCGTGGGCGTTGAATCGAGTGGTCTCATCACTCTCACCTGCCGTACTCATCTGTCGAACTGGGATATCAAGCTCTTGGACATCACTGACCCACAGGTCGAGGAGAAACAAGACCAGAAGAACGCCGAAGTCATCACCTTCATTGAAGATGATGTGAAGAGGAATGAAGACGGCTGTGTCGAGTTGAAACCTCCGTGGGTTGAATGTCGACCCCAACTTCAAGACAACAAAAAGGTCGCTGAGAAGAGATTGGGGTCAACTTCCCAAAAACTATGCAAGATGGGACAGTATGAAGACTACGACAAAGTTTTCGAAGAGTGGCTGGAACTGGGTATGATAGAGAGGGCCACTAGAACAGATTCTTTGCGAAGAAACCAACGTCATGTGCCTGGAACCAAAAACACAGCTGATCTGTCGTTGAGGCGATACTTGCCACACCAGCAATGGGACTCCAAGTGGTGGGAGGGGCCTGACTGTCTTCCACTGCTTTTAGGACTGAAGAAGAGTTGGAAGATTTCTCGGCGCCTACTCAATAGATTGCTCCATCAGAAACTCGTAGCTCAGCGTGGGTGAACTGTGAAAACTTTATGGTAAAAAAGAAAGAGGAAAATAAGTTGTACATGTATGCGATAGTAGTTGATGAGTGTTTGTGTTTTTTAAATTTAAAAAGGGTCTTGTAAATTGATGCTTAGGTATTTTTCTCTCGTCAGATATTATCAGCTTATTCTGAAAAAACTATTTGAAAAAAAAAAATTGTTTTCATAAATTCTCGAAGTTTTAGGTTGGTCAGTTTTTGGTTGGAATTTCATTGTTAGCAACGTTTTAAGAAATTTAAGGATATTTCTCAAAAAATTTAAATAGCTTTGTTTTTTGGTTTTTCAACGAAATTTTGATAGTTTGACTTTAGATTTTGCAGTCTTGTTTAAGCAATATATTGTTGTTTCTCTTGCAAATTTTCATGCAAAATTTGCAAGGTGGGAGTATGTGGGAGAACAACAACAGCAACAACAAATTTAAGGCGGGAAAAATGGGTTGGTTCCTTTTTCTGTGTCCTGATTAGAGCAGGTTAGTTTTGTTTTGGCACGAGACTCGTTCCGTGTTTTGAAATTTTTTGATTGTGTTTAATGTAGTATCAATAAAGATTTTTTTCGACTACACCCTCGGAACAGCTTTTTATGGGGGTAGAAGTCTTCTACTCCCATAAAAAACTGTTCCAAGGGGATGAGGGGTCGGCACGTGTCGATGGACTCCGAAGTACCTACTCCCATGAGTGAAGGATTAACAGGATGTCCGAGCTGCGGGCTATGGAGATTCTAATTCAGTAATAAGACCCACACAAGTCACACACTCCCACACGTTCGCACGTGACGGCATTACCATGTTTAGACCATTCCTGATATGAGGGGGCTCGTCTGGCCCTGAGTTTGTGTCGAGGCCGCGCTGTTTTATGGTGTCAGAAAGAGTCCAAACATTCGGCTTTAGCCTAGCCCTCAGTAGGAACGTCAACCGAACCGAACAAAGTTACGAAGTCAAAAATAGTGTTCCAAACATTTCCCTCTATACCTTTTCTGCACTTCTATTAAATTGTGAGAAAGAAAGAAAAACGCTGCAAATTTTACACAAGGGTTTATTATTCTTTGATATACGTTACTTGTGCAGAAATTTAATTCTGTCAATAAAAAAATGTTTAAAAAATTTTTTTTTTTTTTATCTCAAAAAAAATTTTTTTTTTGGCTTTTTTTTTGTTCAAAAATGTGTTTTTTCAAAAATTCTGTATTTTTTACTCGAAAAATATTTTCCATCCTGGTATCCTTCAAAAATCCCATTTTTAGCCCCATGAAAGCCCTAAAGATCGCCCCAGTGAAATCGGATCGTTCCGGGACCCAAAAAAATGGATTCTACGTCCAAAAATACTTCGAAAACGACACCTAACTCGATCCCATAGCTAAAAGCCTTCAAAAAAACCCTCCCGTAGCCCCATTATAGCCCCAGAGCGCCCCACGGGTTTGGGTGATCGGACTGAAAACCTTGCGGGCACAACTAGATGGTAAACCAAGTAGGTATTTTGTCAAAATTTCAGATTTTTAAAAAAATTCCTACTGCCCAAAACGGCCCGGACGGCGGACGGACATTTCGGATTTAGAATGTAGACCTCTTGAAACGGATAATGTCAAATTTTGAGGCCGATCGGAGTCGTCGACCCGCGTCGCGAAAACATAGGTGTATTATTCCAAGAATAATAAACCAAAAGGGGGGGAGAGGGATTGGTGAGGACCCTATCAGCCCTTTCTGGGGCTTTGGAATGGGTTTATATAATATTAGAAATGAGCATACAATTTTCCCGAGTGAAAAAAACGCAAAAACCGCCAAATATGGGAAATTTGCTAAATTTCGAGCAGAGCTGCTGACACAGCTCTGTATCTCGCGATCTATAAATGCTAGGGGAACCAATCTGGTCTTTGTTCTAAATGTTGTGTACTGTAAAAATGAATGTAGCGGTTTTTATCGAAAAAGTGGTTCTTCGGGGTCAAAATCGGGCAAAACTAAAAGAAGTGCGAAAATGTCATGGTTTTTCGTGTTTATGAGAATGTTCCACTTGGCTTCCGATCTCGACATCCTCCCAGACAACATACCAAAAAAGATTTAGTACCCCCCCCCCCCCCCCCCCAATTTTGTAGTAGTTGTGCCCGCAAGGTTTTCAGTCCGATCGCCCAAACCCGTGGGGCTCTGCGGGGCTAAGAAAAGGCCACGGGAGGGTTTTTTTGACGGGCTTCGGCTATGGGATCGACTTAGGTGTCGTTTTCGAAGTATTTTCGGACGTAGAATCCATTTTTGAGGGTCTCAGAACGTTCGATTTCATCGTGTGGATCCTCAGGGCTTTCAAGCGGCTCCAAATGGTATTGTTAAAGGATTCCAGGAGCTCTCATGATTTCCGAGTTCCTAATTTTAGAAGCATAATCCACTTTTCGAGACCCCATTTGGGGAATAATCTGTCTGAACATTGTGTGGAATTTTTTTAACGTTTTTTTCAAAAATGTTAAAAAAATTAACCTATATCAAAGAATAATAAACCCTTGTGTAACATTTGGAGCTTTTTTTTTAATGGGTAATTTTTTTATTGACGGAATTAATTTTTGCCCAATTCTTTGACAGGTATCAAAGACTTTGAGTAAATTTTTAATCGATTTTGGTCTCAGAACCATCCGTCAATGGGGATCAATGGGCCCGTTATTGGGCTTTGAAAGATGCCAGGAGGTCAAATATGGTGTCGTTTTCTGAGTAATAATTACTCCAAAATTATTTTGGACGCATAATCCATTTTTTGAGGTCCCATGTCTGTCCAAACACTGTACCTACAGGGAACTTTTTTTTTAATGTGTTTTTTAACAAGTGGAAAAAAATTTTTAGTGACAGAATTAAGTAATTTAAAAGAATGAATTTTATCAAAGAATATCACTTGTGTACAATGTTTAGGTAGCGGTTTTTTTAAAACTTGGATTTCAAGTAGATCAGCTCATCACCTAGTAGGTAACTGCTACTGTAATGCTACAAGAAAACTCGCGTGCTACCCGCCCGGTGTTCCCACGTCCCGAAAATCCGTTGCCGTCGAAGCTCAGCGAGGGCCGTTTGGTGGTTTGTTACGAAAGGGCGGCGCGGAGGGGAGCATTTTTTCGAACTTATTTTTTTCAAGTCCCTCGCTTCTTCTATTTGCGTTGATGACGACATCTCACCGACGCACGCACACTGGCGCCCCGCCCCGGTGACGTCACAGTTGGCACGCCTGCGTCTCACGCGGACAACTCAAACCCTCCGTTTTCACGTCGCGGATATATTCCCGAATTTGTTGATTTTGGGGCGCTTACTTCGTTTAGTATCGTTAAAAATAACTTAAATTTTGTTGTTTGGTAGAATTTTTTACATTTAAAGTTTACACAACGAGCGAAACATGGTGAAGATTTCAAACGAGTCAACGGTTTCAGCCATGTTGTTGGTCAGTGTTGCCAACGCTTGTTCACTTTCCGAAAAACGGTTAGCTTCAGTTGTTTTTTGACGGATTTTGAGTTCGATTGACGCTTTTTTCTAGTCGACTGAAGTACATTTTTGTTAGGTTTTGCTCACCGTCTACTCTCAAGTTTCATTGAAAATAAGTATGACAGTTTCAGTGGGTTGGTGAGTCATAAAGTGGTAAAAGTAGGTTAGCGGACATTCTTGAGTGAACCGGTGGTTTCTCATAGCGTCCCAGTGTAGCGTGGTGTCGCGTTTTTGTGTAAGAGCCCTCCCGCTGTGAAAGTGGAAATTTCAGTGTTTTCAGCGGTAGCGGTGATATCGGCGGTGATTGTTTTATCGTCGTGAAAAAATGGCGAGCAAAGCGAAGTCCGGGAGTTCCGGGCCGAGGACGTCGGCGGCCAAAAGCACGACGCCGGGGCCCTCGTCGGCCGGCCACACCAGCCCGGCCCGGTATAGCAGGCAGCACGAAAAAGAGGAATTGTCCAATTTGAACGATCGCCTCGCCTGTTACATCGACAAAGTTCGGTCTCTCGAAACGGAAAATTCCCGGCTCACCCGCGAAGTCCGAACGAAAGAGGAGATCATCTCGAGGGAAGTCAATTCCGTCAAGTCCATGTACGACAAGGAGCTCGTCGACGCGCGAAAACTTTTGGACGAAATCGCCAACGACAAGGCACGCATGGAGCTGGACGTGAAGCGGATTTACGAACAAAACACCGAATTGCAGAGAAATTTGGATTCCAAATCGGCCGACGCTTCTCGCCTAGCTGCGGAATTGTCCATTGCCGAACGACAACTGGCAGACATCACTGGGAAATACACTCAGGCGAACAACGAGCGAAAACGTTTACAAGAAGAAAACAAGAAATTGGCCAAAGACAACCAGAAATTCGAGGCCAAAATAAAAGAACTTGATAAAAAGTACGTTTACGATGCTAGTTTTAGTTTATTATTCTCAGATCAATCAAGCTATTGCGACGGGTCTCAAAATTGGACTCTATTAAACATCTTATAGGTAACAAATTTTGTCAAGTACCTGTAAGATGTACCTGTGAGTGAATGATACCTATTATCATTTTTGGAATGTTCACCTGTTCAACTGAACCGTCCAGGTTGTTTTGAGCCGTGGGAATGTATTTCAAGTCCGATTTTTGGACAAAAAACTCGGTTCTCCATCCTAGTTGTGTCTGCAAGGCTTTCAGCCAGATCGCTCAAACCAGTGTGGCTCTGTGGGGGCTAAAAAGGGGCTACAGGTGGGAATTTATAGTAGAGAGTGAAGTGGGTTGTCGTTTTCGAAGTATTTTTGCACGTAGAAACCTTTTTCGGTGGTCCCAAACCCACCCGACCTCTGTGGGGCTCCCATGGACGTCATTAGGTCGAATGAGGTATCGTTTTTGAGTAATTTTGGTCGTAGAATCCTGGGAGGGGCTAAAAAGATGGATCGTATTTTCGCAGTTTCTCACTTACTATATCTCGAAAACTATCGGGTTTCAAGCAGCGACTACCCATACAAAAAATAATCTAAATGTAATTTTGAACAAAAACGTAACAAACAACTGTTCTCGTAAAATGAACGGTTACAGAGATATGGAGGGTCTAAAATACGCCATTTTTCAATATCCTTGTTTTATTTTTATTTTATTGAATAATGCACTACTTACGTGACTCTCATAACATTAGTGCATAATATTATTATGAATTATGTTAAATATAGGGTATAGTATAAATTTCATACTTCTCCGGTTTTTTCCTGAAATAATAACCCATTTTTACCCCCTCCATATCTCCGTAACCGTTGATTATACTAAAATAGGCGTTGAGTACTTTTTTGTTCAAAATTTAATGTAGATTATTTTTGTATAGTGTAACCTTTGCGTTACACCCTATGGTTTTCGAGATATAAGCGAAAAACTGCAAAAATACGAAATTTTCCATCTTTTTATACCCCCTCCCTTCAAAACCACGGCTTGAAGAGGTACGACTTTATATTACGTAATACTAGGAATAGATGGAACAATTTGGCTTTGAAGGACCTTTGATTTTTTTGAAATTTGTGTCTGGAGCTGATTTTATCGCACTACTAGGAGGCTACAGGCTATGCCAGCCAACCCCCGCTCTTTACGCCCTGAGTGGGCGGTCGTTGTGGCCTGGCGGGCCGCTCTGTTCATGTGTGCAATATGAAACGTTGTTAAAGTGGGAGGATTCATTTGGAACGTAAAATCTAGTTTTATCCCTTTCGGAGCTCAGATACGCCACAGGGAGCAACTTTTTGGTGGTTTCAGATTTTTTTCGTCTCTTTTCATTTCTCGTCCTTGCCCTATTTCCTGAAATACTCCCCCCCCCCCCCAAATTTTTTGTATCGCTAGAAGTCCCCCAGAATAAAGATGACCAGATTTGGGTCACTCTCTTCGTCATCCTCGTGTTGCGGCTTTAGGCCACTAGTTCAGCGTGCTCGCCCATCGTATGTTAGGTCACTAGTTCGGCGTCCTCACTTGTCTTACCGTTAGGCCACTATTTCAGCGTCCTCACTTGTTTTACCGTTAGGCCACTATTTCAGCGTCCTCGCTTGTCTTACCGTTAGTCCACTAGTTCGGCGTCCTCACCCGTCATACGTTAGGCCGCTAGTTCAGCGTCTTCACTTGTCTTACCGTTAGGCCACTAGTTCGATGGACTCACCCCTCTTACGTCAGGCCACTAGTTCGGCGTCATAGTTACTTTTTTTCTAAAAATTTTTTCATTGACACAGAATTAAATTTCTGCACAAGTAACTTATATCAATGAATAATAAACCCTAGTGTAAAATTTGCACCGTTTTAACACTGTAAGGGTGAACAGGGTTTTAAATTTTCTCTCAAATGTGTGCGGTTTTGGTGCTTATCATTCATTGTTCATTATTCAGCGCTCTACAACTTTTCCGTTTTTCAGGGTGACCGAAGAGACTATGCAGCGAATAGAAGCCGAGACGAATTTGGTCACCACCAAAGAACAACTTGAGTTCAAAGAGCAGATGCATCAGCAGCAGCTGTTGGAGGTCAGGACCCGCAAGGAAGTCGAAATCTCGGAGTTGGACGGAAGGAAACAGCAAGAATACGAGCAGACTCTTCTTGCCAGCCTGCAAGTAAGTGACGGGCGGTTTCGGAAGGTTTGAGGAAGTTTTGTCGACGGTTGTTTATATTTGGGATGATGTGTGAGGGGTAAAAGTGTGAACATGTGAATTTTGAACAGCGTGAAATGAAGCTCAGGTTGTCAAGACAGCAAGTCCCGCCCGCCTCCAGACCATTTTCCCCCTTTCCTGTTCCTTCCCACACGACGACCGGATTCGAACCTCTTTTCCCCCGTATGAAGTGAAATTCGTAAGTACCAAGTCACGCAGGGGTTGCATACTGGGATGCGCGAAGCGCCAAACACGATCAGAATAGCCACATTTGTTGTTTGTCACTATTTTCATTCATTTTCTTCTTCACTGGCACTTTTACATTCCTTTCTGCCTTCTTAGGAAGTCCGCGAGCAGTGTGAGATTGACAACGAAGCCAAAAATGATGAAATCAAGCGTTTGTACGAAGAGAAAATCCGGTCCATGGAGAGCCAGCTGAGCCGCAACAGTCAGGCTGCTGCAATGGCCATCGCTGAAATGCAGCAGATGTCCCACAAGGCTGAAGATCTCGTCAGGAAATTACGCCAGGTCAGTGAAAGATTCCCATTCACATGATTTCTTTATTTTTGTAACTGTCTTATGAAATGAATACTTTCAGGCTGAACAAGAGAGGGACGCGTTGAATTCAAGGAACCGTGAGATTGAGAAAGAATTGGACCACGCCAAGAACCGTTACATCTCCGAGTTTGCCAAACAGGATCAAGAAGTGACGAGGTTGAGGCAGGAAATGGTCGCCCACCAGCAGGAATATCAGGAGCTGATGGACATCAAAATCAAGTTGGACGTGGAAATCGCCAACTACCGGAAGCTTTTGGAAGAGGAGGAATCCAGGTGAGGGCAGCGTAGTCTGTTAGGTTATTTCTTGTGGGTCGTCTTACTAACGGATTTGTCGACTCCAGGTTGAATATCACCCCAGTGTTGTCGCCCGTCGCCCGTCAGACGCCGAGGAGAGCCGCCAAGCGAAAGAGGGCCGCCGGGTACGAGGAAGAAGTGTCGGAAATTGACTGGTCCGTCAACTCCTCCGCCTCCGGAGATATTCAAATTTCCGAAGAGGACAAAGAAGGCAAGTGCGAATTTGAGATTGGTATAATAACCAGCGTCCGACCTTTAAGGGGAGGGGGGTTTGGACATGACTTTTTTTGTAGGGGCTGCGATTTAAATAAAACAAATATTGTGGGCACTCGTGCGAAGAATCCATCCTGATGAGGCTACGGTTTCGCATCCCGTTGAAGGCCATGAACATTTTGCGCAGCTGGGTTAAACGAATTAGCGCCCCATTTTGTTCGGCCGCTTAGGTCACAAACCTTGACGCAAAACTCACTTACCTTTGCCTATCTAGAAACGATTTTATTCTGACCAAACTTTTTGGCTCGCGCAAACTACGTCTAAATGCAAAAATCTGCTCACTAGAAGGCCCTTTAGCTGTGTTCGCAGAGCGTCATAGTCGAAAAACCATTCCTTGATGATCAAAATGGTCAGAACCTGAAAAAAATGTGCAAATGTGGAAAAGTAGCCCAACTTTGAAACTGTATCTTGAAGGCTACTGAACCTACACGGCTGCGGTTGGTCTCAAAGTGTAGTAAATTCTATCTGGTATAAAAAGTCATAAAGTGGCCATGATCAAAAAATCATTCCTTCATGGTCAAAATAGTGAAATCCCTAAAAAAAAAAAATGCAGAAAAATGGCGGGGCCCCGAGGTCGAAAACTTGGAAAAAGTACCTCCACCCCATCCCAAACTTTGGGTAAAAAAATCGCTTTTACCCGACCTAATGTTTGTGGGACCCCTGTTTTGATACTAATTACCCTGTACTACAACTACTTGAATCCTTTCAACTTGTACAAGCCCTCAAATTTTAAACTTTCAAAGTCAATAGGAGACTGCGACCATCCTGTGAAATCGCATCACCGCCATTGACCGTTCAGCTATGGTGTTTCCTCGCCGATTTCACAGATGTTTACTTCCCAGCTTCGCCACATGAGCGTTAAACGAGCTTGTTCCCAATCACGCTTATTCAATCTCTCTTAGAAGAACTCTTATTCTGGTATACCGGGGCAAGTGCAAAAAAGGAAATCTCTCAATGATCCTTCCGTGATTGTGATTAAAATGCGCTGTGTTAGCGGCTAAGTTAAATGACACAATGTGACTTCATAACCTCCCAGCCAGGTTACTATTTGCGGTGACACCATCTGGCGGTGTGATGTCAGGCATATAATTTCAAACATAGATGGCATCCAGTGGAAATGTTCAAAGTAGCATTTTCACCCACTTACGCACTTGCCCAATTTTTGCACTTCCCCCATCTTATGACAACAGTAGGTAATACACCGTAAATGAAAACTGTTGACAGCACATCCCCCATAAAAAGGCCTGTAACAACTGACTCATTAAACATGGGCCCAACAAATCATATGATTGATTCTTCATAGCCTTGTCAATTGTTTATGACCAAAATCGTGGTCCAAGTCTGATTTATGCACTTGCCATCAAAGTGGGGTAAGTGAGTTACTGGCATGTTCAATCTTTGGGATACTTGATTTCACCAGTGCAAAAAAGGCACATAATTTCAATTTTAGCCTTTTAATAGCATCCAGTGGAAATTGTTCAAAGTAGCATTTTTACCCACTTACACACTTTCCCCGTTTTTGCACTTCCCCCACCTTATGGCAACAGTAGGTAATATTGAAAACAAAAACAGTTGACAGCTAGTTCCCCATAAAAAGGCCTGCAACAGCTGACTGTAACAAGGGTACCAACAAATCGAATAGGAATTTCTTCCGTGGCTGGTCAATTTTTGCATCCCCCTCCCCCCACATTAAGGGTTCATAGGTATACTGCCTGGACCTCCTCACCATGTGGTTTGCCTTCCATTTACAACAATTTGTCGTTATTTTGATTCAGGAAAGTACGTCAAACTCCTCAACAGAGGCACATCGACGATCCCCCTCCAAGGTTGGCAACTCATCCGCAAAGTCGGCGACCTAACGAACGTGTACAAGTTCACCCGCGCCGTCAAGCTCGAGCCCGGCGCGACGGTCACCGTCTGGTCGTCCGACGCTCCGGGCAAACTCAACGAGCCGCCGTCCGACGTCACCATGAGGGGCCAATCCTGGGGAACCGGGGACCTCCTGACGACGAGCCTCCTCAACGCCGCGGGCGACGAAGTGGCCACCTCCGAGACGAAGAAGGTCGTCAAGTCGTTCTCGTCCACGTACGGCTCTTCGGGTCTGTACGGCTCCCAGTTCGCCCGAGAGGGGACTGGAGCTCAGGGCGAGAAATGTGCCATCATGTGAAAACCTCTCACTCGACGGAATTTCTCCGTAACTCCACCAAAAGGTTGTCCCACAACCACCCCGTTGGCGTACGCGCCTGTCATTCTTCCATTTTCCTCATTTTTCTTTCCCCAATATATTTTATTTTATTTTTTTCAATTTTTATTCAATTTAAAATTTAGGTTTGTATATAATTCATGCACTTTTTTTGCTAAGCTTTGATACACTCATTAATTTTTTGTCTAACTAAGCTTTACTAATCAGAACAACCGCTTAAGTTAGAAAACTCATTTCAATCATCTGTCAGCTTTAGTTTGAACTCACTTCGTCAAAAGACAACAATTCGCTCTTTTGCACAAAAATCGCTCCTTTCGACAATTTCGAGCCCATTTTAAACGCGTATAACTCCGGATTAACTCTCATTGAACTGAATTGCCGCTTGTATAGTTCCCAGCCACCCGCTGAATCCGATCGCGTTGGTTTCTTGCCAAATAACAGCCGACATTTCGCCATCCTAGAAAATACGGGAAATGAATTTTTGTTTTTAGTTCCTGTTCGTGCAAACTGGATGTTGATGTGCCATTTTATTTTTTGTGCTAAGTGTTTACCTTTTTTTGTTGGTCCTTAGTGTAACTTCCCTTACCAGGGGAATGTCCTCGATTCTGACTGACAATGTTCAAGAGTTACGGTTTTTTTTTTTTTTTTTTTGAGTAATTTTAACGTGGTTTTGACGTCACAAGTCATCGTAAATGACGTCCAATGACTGAGATCTATATAATTGGCATAATTCAATATAAGACGGCATTTTACGTGCGAAAATACAAAAATGTTCACTTTCCTTTTTGTTGTTTGCCAGCTGGCGCCCTCTGCCGATCCTGCTGGTTTGTTGCTTGGCTAATTTGTTTCCAGGAGGTAGACAATCACATTTTGTCCTTAAATTTTTGTTCATTGGGGTGGTCAATCAATCATGGACGTAGACGTAGTCTCAATATGAACAAACATTTTCTACAATTTCACCTTAGACATAAAATTTGAAACAAAGAACACCAAACTATGAAAATTGTAATCTCACCATTGATTTTTTTCTCTTCCCATTTTGGCATCCAAACCCTTCTAGGTGCTACAGCCTTCGAGTGCATTTATTTTATTATAGTAAGTGATTAGTGATCAGGTTCTGGTTATCTTTTTATTAATGGCCGCATCGATTTTACAAAGGACCTATGCACGTAAGGGGTTGGACTCTTCTCAATTTGTATCACAACTGTTTGTTTTCCAGCCGAATGGGCAGATGACAGATGTTGATTATGTAGACTTATGTAATTCTAGTTGCTTAGTTTTTATGTTTATTTTTGTGTTTCTTCTAAAATATTATAAAAATAAAAATAGAAAATATAAACTAAATACTTCGATAAGGGCAGTGTTTTTGTTATCCCCTTTGCACCGTGGATTTTAGGTTGCGCGGCCATTTTTCGACCAAGTAGCCTTTGTGATGATTTTGATAGTTTGATTGAATTTGGATTATAAGATTATAAGATGAGGATAATAATCACACTTAGTGTGAAACGTCAGGAAGGCAACTGCGATGCGTTCTGAAAAAAGTTTATTGAACAATTACACAGGTTTACAAAAAAAAGGTCCATCTCAGGCGCCGCAGAAAAAACCATCAAACTCTATGTTTTTTGGGGTGCTGAATCCGAATCCGACACCCGTTTTTTCCGGTCACGTCCAAATTTTCGAGATATTGGCGATTTTTCGTTTTTTCGACCTTTTTCCGTTTTGGAAGTCACAGCTAAACGTGCGGATACCACAAAAACTCTCTTCTTACTGGAAATTTATCGCTGATTCCGAAAATATATATGAGTTGGTGTCTAAAACCACGAGAAATGTGTGATTTTGCCAAAAAATGTTGAAAAAACGTGGTTTTTTCCAAACCAAAGTAACGTTTTTTGATACTTTTTACCTTCTAGCGTGAAAACTAAGGCCGTTAATAAAATTTTTCCAACGAGGTCTTGTAGGTAGATTGTTTCTGCGTCGAATGGGACCAACCGTTATTCTTTACTTTCCATAATAAGGGAGCTATGATTTTTCAAAGTTTCTACACATTTTGGCCATGTCGTAGAACATGAACTCCTGGAGTCGGCAATGCAACTTGATCACAACAAAACTTTGTTCCGAGGAATATATTGGACTCGGAGGCATCAATTCAGACCGACTCAAAGATGGTTTTATTCATCAAGAACTCACGGAATTGCACTTGAAGCCCTGAAAAACAAGCGCCCAGAAACTTTGAAAAATCATAGCTCCCTTATTATGGAAGGTAAAGAATCACGGTTGTTCCCATTCGACGCAGAAACAATCTACCTACA
Source organism: Pilophorus perplexus (assembly GCA_955831195.1). Classification (NCBI taxonomy): domain Eukaryota; kingdom Metazoa; phylum Arthropoda; class Insecta; order Hemiptera; family Miridae; genus Pilophorus; species Pilophorus perplexus. The sequence goes on along the minus strand of OY037010.1, from coordinate 4,296,090 downwards.
AGACCTCGTTGGAAAAATATTATTGACGGCCTTAGTTTTCACGCTAGAAGGTAAAAAGTATCAAAAAACCTGTCTTTGGTTTTGAAAAAACCACGTTTTTTCAACATTTTTTGGCAAAAGCACACATTTCTCGTGGTTTTAGACACCAACTCATATATATTTTCGGAATCAGCGATAAATATCCAGTAAGAAGAGAGCTTTTGTGGAATTTTTGGGCATCCGCACGTTTAGCTGTGATTTTCAAAACGGAAAAAAGTCGAATTAAACGAAAAGCCGCCAATATCTCGAAAATTTGGACGTGACCGGAAAAAACGGGGGTCGGATTCGGATTCAGCACCCCAAAAAACATAGAGTTTGATGGTTTTTTCTGCGGCGCCTGAGATTGACCTTTTTTTTGTAACCCTGTGTTATTGTCGACAATAATAACCAACGAGAACGATAATGAATAATAACCAACCTCAAAATCGAATCGAAACGAAGAAGCCTTCTATCGGGGTGTTTAATGGGTGGGTTCGCATTGATTTTTTTTCTATTTTTTTTTTCTGAAAGTACCCCCTGAGAATGTGGGGAAAACAGTAGTCAGCCGCCTGAAATCGTTTCCAGAAAATTTAAATAATTTAACGAAAATTACGGCGTTTGAAAAATATGGCCATGGAGGGAGCGTGACGTCACTACCTCATTACAGCTGAAGAGCGTCGTCGATAGTGTTATTTTCTTGACAGGTGAGGGGATTGTTCCGCCCAGGGTTGCCACTCCACTACTCATCACAGAATAAAATTCAATTGAGCCATGAATCCTGATAAGGCTTCAAATTTCAAGTATCGACTATTATAATTAAAAGTTAATTATGTTTTCCGTCGTATCAAGTTTTAATTGCTTTAAATTTATCATATCAGCTGACGACACTAGCGCTCAGGGTGAGAGATTCACTGGAACTGTGAAGTCACTACCTCAAGAGTGACTGGTGGGAAACCCCGGCCGATTCAAACTGTGCGTTTCGTTTTTTCGTTATATCTCCTACAATGATTTTTTTTTCGTTGGTAGGGAAGATTTCCAAATTACTTTTTAGCCATATTATTGAATGGTAGGGAAGATTTCCAAATCTAAAATCAATGCGAACATCTTGTTCACACTGACTGGTGCCGGAAGGATAAAACGCAAGACCTACGAGACGGGGGGCAAGCTACAAAGGGCCCCTTTGTATGGAGTGAGTAGGTGACGAGGTATCGATAAAAAGAAGGATTTTTTTTTTTTTTTTTCAAAAGCAAACGTTGCGGTCTCAAAATTTGAGGTTATTTAATAACCTTGACAATGACAAAACCAGCCTATTTTTCTCTCTCGCTTCGCTCGCTCGGGGTGGGATGTATACATAATTTTTCCCCTTCAGGGAAAAACATCAGATCATGGATATGTCACACCAATTTTGATTGTGTACACTAGCAACTATTGTGTACTTGAACTTTGATCTTCCCTTCAAAGTCCGCATCCATGGGAGATCAAAGTGGAGACCCCAGTTTGAGCACGGGGCTATGGATCTGTCATGGATGGTAGAGCTGGCTCGGGTGTCTCTGGACCCGGGTATCAGAGCCACTTGGGGCGATGACTACCATCTGTCAGGAAGTTAACGCCATCGCACGGCTGCGATGTCGGCGCATTAAAGGGGCCAAAGTCTACATACTGTCGGACAGTCAGGCTGCACTGAAGGCCTTGGCCTCGTTTTCTATTACATCGAGGCTGGTCTGGGACTGTCTGAGCAAACTCAAACTCCTCGCAAGGGACAATAGAGTGACCCTCGCATGGTGCCCTGGCCAACAGGGCATTGAGGGTAATGAGGCTGCTGACATCCTTGCAAAAGAGGGCTCAGAACGTCTCCCAATAGGTCCCGAGCCATTTCTCGGGACAACAAAGAGCTTTCTGCTTAATGAAATCTCTGAGTGGGAGACAAAGGAAAGAGCCCTGCACTGGCAAAGACTCCCTGGTCAGAGGCAAGCGAGGTTGTTCATTGGATTCTCCAGGTCAAGAGCAAGGGAGATGCTTCACCTGGAGATAGGTGATATGAGGATACTTGTAGGCCTATTCACAGGCCATTGCAGGCTCCGATACCATCTCCATAAGTTAGGATTATCAGACACTGAGGAGTGCCGTTTCTGTAACGCCGAATAAGAGTCTGCGGAGCATGTACTGTGCACATGCAGTGGGGTCCGCCCGATTCCTTCCCGGTAATCGTTGGGTTCTTAATTATCGCCGGATTCCTTCCCAGAAAATTTGTTACCTGCTGGAGCACCGCCCGATTCCTTCCCGAGGTTTTCCGTAACAGATGAAAGTAACAGTTCAAATGTCTCCGTTAGCAGAAACCAATAGTAGCCAGTGATGTTTAAGAATCTCAAAGCTCACTCCTCACCTCGCCAGTCCTTGCCTATAAAACCTATCTCCGCACAACTTGACGCATTTTGTGACTAAATTTTGGAAAATTACGTGCTGGAAGACGCCTTAGACCCACCTACGCTTTGGTCCAAGTTTTCGGCGAGTTTGGACAGGACGACAAATTCTTGTGAGGGTTTTCACAGCAGGTTTAACAAGAAATTTTACTCTGAGCATCCAGACATCTTCAAGTCTTCTTTAACAGAAACTTGCATGAAAAAGTACCTACATGGCGAAAAAGTTGACTCGTCTACAGTTTATTCACAAAGTCTCCTTCAAAAACTTTTACTTGCCAAAACCAGTTGAAACACCTCAACCCTGATTTTCCTTTAGCATGACGAATCACCCATCAGTGAGGATAATGGGGGACTTGGTGAGAAACCTCCTCGTGGTGGCCCCTGGGTAGCGCCGATGTCTCACTCTCAGACCTAAAACTCAATTTACTGTTCCAAGTAGCAGTTCGTATACTACTTGGAACAGTTACTTTCCCTAATAGCGAAAGTGGTATGTCTGGGAAGGAATCGGGCGGCCCTTTCCCCTCCTAACAAGGTTCGACGATGCGACATCATTACCGGGAAGGAATCGGGCGGTCACCCATGCAGTGGGCTTGCACGGCTCCGTTTTCTGTCCCGGAGGTGCGTCACTTGTACTCCTTGGAACATAGTTAAAACAAGGATGGGAGATCTCCTAGGTTTCATAAAGTCCTGATGGAGGCTGGTGGATGGACCAACGTAGAAGTAGAAGCTAAGTTTTAGGTAGGTAGAGGAAAGGGCTGAAGTCCGATCCTCATAAATAGCTAAATGGTGCGGATGAGAATCCACACCGAGTCACGGGTCTCTGGGCAGGGCGTGTACTTGGAGAGCCTGATGGGACGGGCGAAGTGTCCAAACCCAAAAACACTAACAGGACCAGATAGAGGGGCTTTTGCCCCATCCAAGGGTTCCTTCGGGAAGGGCATATATGCCCAACTTACTGGATGTAAAATCCAATTTTGGTCAACCAGCAGAATGCTGGTGTCTGCGTAAGCTGAGAGTCAGCCTAGCAGGCAGGGGCGCGTGTCGCTGCCTGCCGCCACAATCAGACCCATCAGGGACTGCAGTGTCAGACCCATCAGGGACTGCAGTGGCGTCTATTGACTGTTAAAAAGATAAGAATAACCTCAAGTCCACGGAATAGAATTCTATTCCGTGCTCATGTCCTTTTCCACCGACTTACTACCAAGACTTGCAGGTAGTGCACTTGATAGTTATCCGTAGTACGAAGTGGTTGTTTGCCGAAGGTGCAGAGGTTTGATCCAATGTGTTTGTTAGGGAGAGAAATGACTCCTCGCTGTTGTAGGTACTAAATTGTAGTGTAATAAAAAATGTAGTGTGGGGGCAGGTTTCGAGCAACTAAGATCATCTACAGCCCAGAGTACATAATTTACTTCAATTATTGAAGTAGGTACCTACCTACAAGAGCAGAGGAGTAATTTCTCTCCCTAACCCCACATTTGATATTATCGATATAGGTACGAATCGTAACTAGTTGGGCACATTTTTATTTATGAATAAGGTTGTGAATTAATTCACATCATGCTTTGTTTGTGAATGTGAATGTGAATTAATTCATACTTTACCTGTTTGCAAATGTGAATGTGAATTAATTTACATTCACAACTGTAAATGTGAATTACTTCACATTCACAACTTTTTATGTAAATTAAATTAAATTTACACAAAAAATTATAAATTATTCACAAAAATGTAAATAATTACAAAAAAAAGCCTGTGAATTTTTTTTAATTCACAAATAATTTGTGAATTTTTTTAAACTCACAATTAAATATGTGAATTTTTTTAAATTCACAACTAAATATGTAAATTTTTTTAAATTTACAGTGAATTAAGACCGAATTCGCCGTACCTAATTACAGTTCTCATGGGTCTGCTGATATTGTAATACACTGAGAAAAGCCGATGAATACAATTTTTCTGGCAATTACTACCACTTAGGCCTAATCCTACTACCACAATTATACCATTTAATAATATACTACAATTAACTGGTAGGAAATTGCCAGAAAAATTGTATTCATCGGCTTTTCTCAGTGTATTACAATATCAGCAGACCCATGAGAACTGTAATTACGGCGAATTTGGTCTTAATTCACTGTAAATGTAAAAAATTCACATATTTAGTTGTGAATTAAAAAAAAATTCAGATATTTAATTGTGAATTTAAAAAAATGCACAAATTATTTGTAAATTAAAAAAAAATTCACAGGCTTTTTTTTTGTAATTATTTACATTTTTGTGAATAATTTACAATTTTTTGTGTGAATTTAATTTACAGAAAAAGTTGTGAATGTGAAGTAATTCACATTTACAGTTGTGAATGTGAATTAATTCAAATTTACAGTTGTGAATGTGAATTAATTCACATTTACAGTTGTGAGTGTGAATTAATTCACATTCACAAACAAAGCATGATGTGAATTAATTCACAACCTTATTTATAAAAAATATATATATATAGTATAATATACTATACTCTACTATGTACGATATAGGTACCTACTAGTTTTCACTATCCAGCTAGTTTCAAGTACCTATAGGTATACCTTGCCAAGCTTGCTTCGTACAATTTTGAGGAGTCCATGGAGAGAGTGTTCAATTTAGCCTGTTGATAGGGATGATGTTTTTCATGTAAGGTATAAAATGTTTAAGATATTTTCTTAAACATGAATATAATTCTGTTTTTGCCCAGTTATGCTTCTTTAGTCAAACCACGCATTTTGACCAATATCACACATGAGTGTTCTAAAAATACTTCGAATTTAACGTTGAGTTTCCAAGTTTTTAGGATTTCCTACAGGATATGATATTGCCTATGTGCCATAATATACGGGAGTATTTTTAGATTTTACGCTTTGGTTAACCAAATAATCTGTGAAACCGACAACCTTACTCGTAACCACACACCTTCACCTGAACCAATAATTATTCAGGGATTATAATCGATGAAGCCCACTTGTTTTATTTGTATTTGCCAGTACAGGTAGAATCAGGAGGTTCTACCTGTACTGGCAAATACAAATTTCTCAGAAAGGTATTTACATTGAATCTAATGAATATCAACTAAGTTGGAAGGGGGAGGAGGCTGCCTATAAAATTCACGAGTTGATGAATCGGTCATATTGCCCAAGTCAACATGAAATATTTCCCAGCTCTTCTCATTTTAGGAGTCTGCATCGCCAGCGTGTGCTGTTCAAGCGAGGACGACGGCAAGAAAGAATGCGAGGAACGCAAGAAAACTATTTTGGACCGCATAGAGCAGTACTACCAAAATGCTGAAAGGGAACTCGGTGAGTAGAATTAATCATTGTTATTCTTAAAATCGTGTTTCAAGTTGTGAATTTAACCCTTCAGGTTTCAAAATGTCCAAGTTTTCAAATGGGCAGCAAAAGAAACTATGAGATCAAATTATTCTCACATCAAGCTTTATTCAAAACAGAGTCCCTACGTCAAATATCTAAAGAACTTTCAACATTACCCCGTCTAGCCTGAAAATCCATGATTATGAGAAGAAATCCTTCTATTTTGCAGAAGAGGCACAGGAAAAAGTTGAAACGTTGACTGGAGATGCAAAAGACGCCTTGGAGGAAAGAATCGCTGGTATGCAAAGCAAAATTAAGGTGATCAAGAGGGGACTCGAAAGGGCTGAGAACATCTCATGTTGATCTGAAACCACGACTCCATCAGTGAACTCATTCTTTAAAACGATTTTCAATAAAAATTAATTGATACAGAACGGTTGTAGTTGGTTTGTACCGACGTAATTCTCGAGAAATTGGAATAGAATTTCTTGGGAGTCCTGTATTCAAAACCAAGAAAATTAATTGGGTGATGAAACCATAGCAAAAAAATTTTTTCCGCTCCACAGAAAAACATTGAAGCATGGATATGTTTTTGGGCTTTGTCTATCCAGGTTTCACATAAACAAATAGCGTCACATATCAACTACATAGCAACACATAGGTGGGTGATTCCAAAAAAAAACGGAAATTTGGGGTTTCGTTTAGGCCGAAAATTTTTCCTTCGTTTTCTCTAGAAGTGTTATTGATTCCAGTCCAGGGAAAGCCCTAGTTTTCGAAAATATATAGGGTGAGATACTTTATGTAGCCCGGATTTATGTGCTTTCCTCAAGACCATCACATGAATTGGTGTTGGTATAACTATTGAGGAACTCAATATATATTCCCAATTACTTTCAGTATCCGTAGCCAGTAACCGAATATAAAATATAATTAGGGTTAGAAACTAGATTTGAAGGTCAATTTCTGCAACTGAAATGGAGAAAGCTAGGCGTGAAGGACTTGAGTTTTCGTGATGGTCTTGAACTTTTGTGTGAAGGTTATGAACTCTTGAGTGAAGGTCATGAGTTTTTCACAATGGTCTTGCCTTTTACCTAGTAATAATACAATATACCGTATATTATATACGTACATATATACTACAATAACTTGGTCAAGTCAATGAGATAAGTTATTAAATCATCCAAACCTTCACTAACCCCTCATGACCTTCACAAGTTTGACTTGGTAAAGCGTGATGGTCGCGTGAAGGTTTTGAGTGTGACGGTCATGAGAAAGTATCTCAAAATGGCTGGCAAGCTAACTCTGTTGTTCCAGAAGGGTAAACTGGGCTTTCATCGCCACACGAACCCGTTTTGTGTTCTACGGGTGATTACAATCTAATCAAACAATTTGAATTACTCATTTTACGAGCGTGAATGTCTGGAAAAAAAGTATCTCAACAAACATGACTTAGCTCAGTAAACTCTGTGAAAATGTTTCTTTGGCTGCTGGAGATCCCCCACGAGCCGTATTTTCCCTTCCAGGGATGTTGGGCTACTGAACGGACTAGCTCGGAGATCGAAATAGTTAAGGGGGAACCGGAGTGGATTTGCCGAACAAGTGTGCGAGAGAGAGGGTAGATGCTCAAAAGTAGATCCAAATTAACTCGGCATCTAATTGATCAATTTCAATTCTGAAAAATGTTTTGAGCTCAGGACTCCAATCCTGAAGAGGCCAACGTTGAATTTATTTTTTAATTATTGATTTAGTCATTAATTACAAATTAATCAATTTTTATTACTGAATTTTCGGTGATTAATTGATCGAAATATTCAAAAGTTGGCTTATACCGCCCTTGCAGTGAACCTAAGGAATTAGCAGGCATTTTCAAATTCAATTTAAACCTTCAGATAGCGGCGGAATCCGGTTTCCCGCCAAAATCAGTCACTCCGAATAAGAGTTCGGCTGGAATAGGGCGAGGAGGGCTGGGGCGCGCAAGTTCGGAGAAACCTCGGTGGACTTCACCCCTTCATAGATGCAGACTTTTTTTCCTTTCTTTTTTTCTCGGACCGTTTATCCAGCTTGTTTCAATGTTGCTAAATGCTCTACACTGACGATTTTGAATTATTTTGACCGCACCAGAGATAACAGAAAACCTGTTTCCAACAAAGTAATAAAAAGTAAAATTCATAATATTCAACAAAACAGATCCAGTTTGAAAAAAGCACACATTATACATAATAATAATAATAATAATAATAATAATAATAAAATAAATAAATATAAATAACATATGAAAAGAAGCAAAAAAGATAGAAAGAGACTCGGGACTAATCTGGAATTTTGAAAATTGCAACTATAGAAAACGAATAAAGTAATAGTTTACTTAGTTACTTATAAAGTAAACTTATACCTAAGTAACTTATCAATTTCGGGGAGGGTATTAAATTTTGTTGAAGTCCAAATCAATGATGAAAATTATAAAGTCCCTCAGAATTTTTCAGCGTGGATCTCTTATCAAAATTGACTAATGCATTTTATAGGAAATTTAATGCTCGTTCACTTTTGGTTTATTATTCTTGGAATATTACACCTATGTTTTTGCGACGGAGGTAGACGACTCCGATCGACCTCAAAATTTGACATTGTCCGTTTCAAGAGGTCTAGATTCCAAAACCGAAATTTCCGTCCGCCGTCCGGGCCGTTTTGGGTAGTAGAAATATTTTTTAAATCTGAAATTTTGACAAAATAGGTACTTGGTTTACCATCTAATTGTGCGCGCAAGGTTTTCAGCCCGATCGCCCAAACCCATGGGGCGCTATGGGGTTAAAATGGGACTACGGGAGGGTTGTTTTGTAGGCTTTTGGCTATGGGATCGAGTTAGGTGTCGTTTCTAAGTATTTTTGGACGTAGAATCCATTTTTTTTGGGTCCCGGAACGATCCGATTTCACTGTGGCGATCTATAGGGCTTTCATGGGGCTACAAATGGGATTTTTGAATGATCCCAGGTCAAATGTTTTATAGTAAATATTTTCCAAGTAAAGAACAAAAATTTGTTCAAAATAGTATAAGAAACCACCTTGATCACCTCAAAAACAATATTATGGTAGCTTTGCTCTCTCCAAATATGCGAAATAAGTATAGTATACTTATTATGTCGACATATAATGTCGAATCCGAGGATTTCGATAAAAAATAAAACTCAAAACGCTCTAGCTCCTAGGCTATTGCACCTAAAGATCTGCGGTTGGTCTCATTCGATTCAGCGTTCAAAATATTGTACGAAACCACCTTCAGCACTTCAAAAAAAAAAAAAAAATATTATGGAGGCTTTGCTCTCTCCAAATATGCAAAATATGGGTTGAATTCGAGGATTTCGACGAAAAATGAAAACGCTGCAAATTTTACACAAGGGTTTATTATTCTTTGATATAGGTTACTTGTGCGAAAATTAATTCTGTGTCAATAAAAGATATTTTTGGAAAAAATGTGGGACCTCGAAAAATGGATTATGCATCCAAAATTACTCGGAAAATATTTGGCCTCCTGGGATCCTTCAAAAATCCGTCCCGTAGCTCCATCTTAGCCCCACAGCGCCCCACGGTTGCGCCCCACGGATCGGACTGAAACCCTTGCGGGCACAAGGAGATGGTATACCTACCAAGTATTTTGTAAAAAAAATTTTTTAAATTCCTACTGCCCAAAACGGCTTGGACGGCGGACGGACATTTAGGTTTTGAATCCAATTTAGGAATTGAGCCCGATCGGAGTCGTCGACCTCCGTCGCGATTACATGGGTATATTATTCCAGGAATAATAAACCAAAAGTATAACAGCTAACCCCACTACACCATTAGTAAAAGTGGTGACTCGCCATTTTAAGAGCCACCATGTATAGGGTACGTTACAAAAATTATTCTTGGAAAAATCATTATAATGATTTTTTTGACACTGTAAATAGTGTTTTGAATGCTGAATCGAACGGGACAAACGGCAGATTTGTTACAGAGTAGGTGCAATAGCCTAGGAGCTAGAGCGTTTTGAGTTTTATTTTTTTATCGAAATCCTCGGATTCGACATATATTTCGCATATTTGGAGTGAGCAAAGCCACCATAATATTGTTTTGGAGGTGATCAAGGTGGTTTCTTATAGTATTTTGAACGCTGAATCGAATGAGACCAACCGCAGATCTGTAGGTTCAATAGCCTAGGAGCTAGAGCGTTTTGAGTTTTATTTTTGAGCGAAAAAATATCGCTCAAAAAATAATCATTATTTTCTGAGCAGAAAAATAAAACTCAAAAAATAATCATTATTTTCTGGGTGAAAAATAAAACTCAAATTTTGATTTTGAGCGATTCCCAAAAATAAAAATCACTCATTTTCAACCCCTGCAAAGAAGATATCACCCACCTAATATAATATAATATATTATATTAGGTGGGTGATATCTTCTTTTCACGGGCGGCTACAGATATTATCTGTAGCCGCCCGTGAAAATAGAAAACCAAAAATTTAGGGTAGCCTAAAAATTTCGATCGCCATCTGCGTCAAATCCTCTGATAGGCTCAAGCTGAAATACCTGGCGTGAGAGAGGAATCAAAGAAAGTATGTAAAAATAAAAAACTTGCCGCAGGTACAAAGGGCATCCTGGTGTTTGTTGGTTTGAGTAAGTGGGGTGATTGAGGTGCGGGAAGGGGGGGGGGGTGAGATGAGTCACCAAGTTCTTCCTTCACGGCCCGTTTCAACTCACTCCGCTAATCTCGCATAATTCTGGAAACCGGATTCCGATCGCGTTTTTTGATGAAATGATTAGTTTCGGCGAATAATGTTCATTTCTTGATGTTCTTCAGGGTGGTATAAGCTGAATTTCTTCCTCCACCTCATAATGAGCTAAATTCAAAAATTGGCTAAAATTCAAAATTAAATATTTATTTAAATAGAAGCAATTTCGAAAATGTTGCACGTTGGCCTCTTTTTGATAAGTATAGTAAAGAGATTCCCGTTGCCCGTTTCAAAAAATATTGTTTGGTTGCTCAGCTAATTTGGAACTACTTTTGAGCGAAAATTGGGTTTAATTCGGGGCGACTGGGGCGCCATCTCTTATCAGCGAATCTCACCAAACCCCACTCCGGTTCCCCCTTAAAAACGCGCTCTTCAGGCGAAATGAAAAACTAACTTTTTTTCTTGTGCCGGTCTTGAGTCATCGTGAGTACGCAACTTTTAGAGGGTGGTTCTGCATTTAGATAATTGATAACCCCTTGAACGTAGTAAACTATTCAAATATGGAATCTCCTAATCACTTGGGGAGAAGGCGTTGACTGTAAATCCATGATATGGGATCTAAAATCGATTCCAAACTTGCTCATAGGTCTTGAGTACGCGTGAAGGTCGTGGAGTTTTCTGTAGTAAATCTCGATTTTCTCCTAGTACATTAGCCGAAATAATTCAGAAGTATTTAAAGTGGTAGAGCATTTCGTGTGGAGCTATACAAAAAAAAAGTTAGAAGGGGGGTTTCCCGATTGCGGCCCGCCGTCGAAGTAGTCAAAACTGGCAAAGCCCGATTGCGGCCGCTAAGTTCTCCCCTTCAATTTTGGAACAGCTCGATTGCGGCCCCTCGTACCCGTTCTTTTTGACTGCTCGTTGTACCGATTACTACTGCCGACGGCTGTCCTTTGGGAGGACATGCCCTACATTTTCGGATCAAAAAGAAAAACCTAAGCTATCATCTAAAATAGCTCCATCTAGTCTGAAATGGTAGGTATACCTACCATTTCAGACTAGATGGGCCAGTTTCTGAGTCTTTTCCAAAGACATATAATATATACATATATTATATGGACATATTATGTGGAGCCGGATGCCAGTTTTTCTTATTGGGTCCTAAAATTGTCTGCTAATTAATAACAATGAAAATATGGAGCACAAAAATGTGGCAATAGTAGGAGAAGATTTGATCTTCTAGTGCTGTTGACTGGGGTTGAGAGGCAGTGCAACAACTTGTTGTTCCTGAAGCCTGGAAGAAGAAGTGCTACTGATTCCTTCAGGTTTGATCCAGACACCATCCAGTATATAATAACGTTTTCGCTAGGTAGCATCGTTCCATGATCTTCCTAAACCACAAGCGGAGATTCACCCACAGCTTTAGTGTAGCCGACTGTCAACAACAGCCCTAGTCCTTCGATCAAAAGCTTTGGGGGTTTTTTTTTCTCGCTCAGAATCAGCTTGAACACGATGGAACTCATGACGACAGAGTTGCTAGTCAAACATTGATTCCATAAACGGGCCGCAATTGAGTCATCCAACACAGGGACAACGTACCACTCGATAACGCTTGTTATTTTTAACAGTTCCTTTTCCCTGAGCAAGTTACGGCCGCAACCGGGCGATTTTTATTCATTTCGGCCGCAATCGGGCGTTCCCCGTTAGAAGATTGGGTAATTTTTGGAAGCTACAGAGGCGAGTACTCACCCATTTCCGTGTTTTTTTGGAATCACCCAGGTTTATTGGTATCGCGTCACAAAAAAAGTCTTACGAAATTTCGCACGACCCCCATCCCAAAAGCATATGGGTGATTCTCACAAAAAGCTCAAATTCTAGGGTCCGAATTTCAAAATATTGGACCTTTTCAAAAATTCTTGAAAAAATTCATGAGACTTCTTGGGACTATATTGAAGGTTTTGAAACGCAAGATCGAAATCAATTCACAATTTCTGATCAGAAATTTGAATTTTCAAAATTGATAGGGTGGTGGTAATGTGAACTTAACCTGTTATAGAGAGGTGGTAATTTATAGGTAAGTAGGTATTATACCTACCTACTAGCTTGGTAGGTACCTCTCACACAACAATTTTCAACTTGAAAAATAAAAGTAGGCTTGCATTTAAGGTGATTATCTCATTACCGCTGTTATATCATCATTACCACCGAACGAACATAGAATGGTGGTAATGAGGTGGATGGATGTACGGTAATGAGAATTTGAGGTTTGAGAGCTTGTCATTGCGCTACCACCACTGTCCACGGTAACAGTTGATCGAAATACCCTCTTTTGAGATCAGAGAGGGGAAACTTTAGGTTTGTTCCAGCTTTGACGGACTGTTAACAGAAATCGACGGAGACATGCGCGGTTGAGAAAACGGCTGTTCCAGGTCGCTGGGTCGGAGTTTGGACAGGAATGGTTGGAGTTTGGAATTCCAGGTCGATGTGTCGGCTGACTGCAGTTCAACTGCTGTCCGCCGAAAACGGACAGCTCAAATGAGTTCGGTTGGGTTCTGTCAACTAGGGTAACCCTACCCAGTTGAAACCTCTCTCATAACCTTCTCACTTTATTTTGGTGCTCGGCGTGTCAAGTTGTACTCACGTCCTCCCGAAGTCCTCGTAAATACCCTCAAAACACATTAAATGACTCATTCCCGCCCTTATGATACTCCTCTCTTAAAAAAGGTTGATTATTCTGAATAAAATAAACCAAAAATTATCACTTGGATTTTTCCATTTGAAATTTACTGTCACGTGAATCACCATGAAGTAATTAAATTGTGTAGCATTACTTCACAGTGATTCACGTGACTTGGTTTGTTGACAGATTGCGTTCCAGGTCAGCAGATGGGCTGTTCGACAGAACTCAACAGCGATTCAAAAGGCATTGGAACTGCTGTCGACAGCTTTCAACTTTTGTTAACAGACGCAGTTAGACCTGGAACAAACCTTTTGATGTCGGCGCGGTAATGATACTTTTTTCAGATACACAGTTCATTATCAGCTGTTGAATCCCTAAGTAAACTTAAAAATAGAAAAAAGCTGTTTCTGAGGAGGTTTGTTGGTAGGCTTCCAGTTTCACTGAATCTTTTCAACCTAAGGACATTTCCCAAGGATTGGGAGAGAACTTTTATCAGTAAAACAAAATAGTTACAGGCGGTGGTAATGAGAATTGAGTGTTTCGAAACCCAAAAAATGCATCCATACCGCTAGAAAAAGTAGTTTTTTCATCTAAAAGCGCAGGCAGTGGAGTGATGAACACAAGGGGGGGGGGGGGGGGGGGAAAGCAACCATAGGACTAGTGTGTATGGAGAAAACCTCGAGATACACTAAGTTTGAGCTTTTTGTGAGAATCACCCATATCCATGTTAAAATAATTTATAATTACTAATTTAATAATTTAATAGTAATTTATAATTACACAATTATTGTGTTCACTAGATACTGGGGTGAAAATTTCGTCACGCAAATTTTTCCATGACCCCCAGCCAAAAGACATATCCATGTCAACGAAAACAACTCATCGATTAACAGCGAGGTGACTGATAGTTTTTTTATGAAGTGTATCGCAGATCGCGATAGAACAACAACCGATTCGGGCGATGCCCCATTTCTAATAACGGAAGTTTACGTGTTTCAACTACAGACTGAGGTACCTAATCGACTTGAAATACGACAGGATTATCGCGTGAGATAAAACCCACCAGCCTTTCTGGCGCGCCCTTTTCATGGAATACGCTATTTCCTCCTACTCAACGCAACGAAGACCAAATCAACCTCTAGAAATAACTCATGATTCAATGAAGAAAATTATCATGAAATCATGGCTTTAAAAATTCCAAGTCATAAAATGATGAGTTGGGACCGAATAATTGTTGTATCCCAAGTCCGAAAGCTGTTGCTGTGAAACGTCACTGAAAGTTTTTTCTGGTGACATCATTCCTTCACGATGTTATGCAAATGATAAGCTATCAAACAGAACAAGTCATCAATGACTTTAGGACTCTTTGAGACGACGGGATCCGTTATCAGAGTTTTCATGCAGGTGTCACAGAAAACGCCGTTTCTCGGCTTTGCTTGAGCTGAGAGGCAGATTCATCATCAAGTTTGGTTAAAGTAGGTATTATAAATCCAGAACACGATACTGACATGGGCCCCAGCCCGTCTAAACGGGCCAAGAAAGGAGATAGCAAATGATTTTTTTAACAACATACACATTTCTAATATCCAAAGATATCTAATAACACGCTAGAATATAATAATGTATTTCTTCCAATTTAAAAAAAAAAAAATAAATAAATACCTACATGCAAATGTTCTTAAAAATGCATTCCATTTTGTTTTCATTAAAATTCCCAACTCCTAACAATTATGTGCAATTAAGCAATTAACTCCTAACATAATGCAATTAAGTCAATAACTTCACTATTGAAGAGATCTGTTGACACGAGGCCAATTCTATGAAATAGGTAATGACTTTGAAACGCTGTATCTCAGAGCGTATTATATCTAAAGAACTGCGGTTAGTCTCAAAATGCCGCAAATTGTATCTAGTTTACAAAGTTATATAGTGGTCATAGTCGAAAAACCATTCCTTCAGGATCAAAATGGTCAGAAACTGAAAAAAATGTGTAAAAATGTGCAAATGTGGAAAAATACTCCAACTTTGAAACGCTGTATCTTGGAGGCTACTGAACCTATAGGTATGCCACAGAAACTTTGCCTACGTGTGGCGCCCCCTAGCTGGCGGATCCGCGAACTATCGATCGAGTCAACCTTCCATTGTTAAACCTTGACACGGAAATGGGAGCGGTGAGAAATTCGATGTTCGGGTAGTGGCTGCACTGTGAACGTGTGCTCTCAAGTTCAAGCTGCAGTAGGAGGGAAATCATGCCACTTGTGAGGGAAGAAATCCCCGAAAAATTATCGTACGCAGGGGAATCTGCTTGATGATAAGAGATAACTAGTTCTATTTTCTCCAGAAGAATGCGCCAAACGTAGGCAAAGTTTCTGTGGCATACCTATACACAGCTGCGGTTGGTCTCAAAATGTAGTAAATATTATATAGTATAAAAAGTCATAATATTTTAGTGGCCATGATCAAAAAACCATTCCTTCGTGGTCAAAATGGCGAAAAACCTATACAAGTGCCGAAAAATCGCCGTTTTTCGCCTGGGAAACCAAGTTCTGGAGGGGCCCCGAGGTTGAAAACTTGACAAAAGTACCTACCTCCACCTCATCCCAAACATTGGGTGAAAAAACCGCTTCTACCTGACCAAATGTTTGTGGGACCCCTGTTTTGATGCTAATTACCCTGGACTGGTGCGTTGGTTTTTGGAAATGAGATCACGATCCGTCCAGCATCGACGTTGAAGTGCCATTGGCACTGTGCCAACTGCGGAGGAGTCTTCCCTTGATTCCACAGCTGGAATCGAAGGACTGGCTTCTTCAGACGAGCGGTGGCCAGATAAAAGTTTGATTTTTATATTCTATAGTTCCATGGTCTGGGTACCCAAGTGAATTAAGAAGATACCTTTTAGAGTTTTGAATTCTATTCCTTCTGGTTTGATTATTTTGATTTGGTCTCGATGACACACAATTAAATTTTTGCAAAAGTAACCTTTATATAGGTTTTGATGTATCAACGAATAACAAACCCTAGTGTAAAATTCGCAGCATTTTTATTTTCAGAAGGTGGTCGCCTTAATTTGCAACCATCACCGGTCCGGATGGAGCCGCATTCCATGGTCCCTTGACAAGAGTGTTTTGTGAGTGGTTTTGAGTGGATTCCGAGGGGTTTTCGCCTCTTAGAAACTCGTCTGGGCTGAGAGTCTTCCCAGGTCGAATTTTTATGGGAACTGGTCTCGGTGCCAATTGGTATTCATAGACCGGCCTTTTAAGGAATGTAAGAAGCTCGTGGAGGTTTTTAAGTAGCGAAGGTGTTTTCGAGACGCCACACGTTGGAGACGTAGGGATTAAATTAAATTAAATTTGGTTATGGTAGTCGTTTCAACCGAATATAATAGAATGTTAAGAGGTAGTCTAATTCCGCAAAACCGTTCAGAATTGTTTCCCCCGCGACGTGGTCGCCCTTGACACAGTTCCTGCCAGAATAATCAGCCACACCTGTTGCCTACACACGTGATGAATGAACCTGCCCGTCAGGCACTACACACTACGCTGAGCTCAGCTGACCACATCACGCAAATTCCATCGTTGATTCGATCGGGCGTAAGTCCCATCCATCCCGTGAACAGAAACGTCGGGGCACCCAAACTTCAGAAATAAGCCTTCAAACTTTAACTTTGAAAGAGTAAATTTTTGTAAGATGTCAGGAATTGAATTTGGGCAATGGTAAACGGCAATAATGTAAAATGAGAACTAGGACAAAGGCGTGGCCTACTACTGGTCGGAAAATTCCTTTTAGCATTGACCAAAATATGATTTATTAAGTAAACATTGTTTTTATGCATAGGTAGGTAGTTGAACATTCTTTTGCCAAGCACTAGTAGAACAAATCTGGTGATTTTCCCCTGCAAGCAAACAGACATAGAAATAACTGGCCAAAGGATGCAAGTGAAGGCACGTACTCTTCGGGCAATGGTTTCGGCCGAACAATTTTGGTTTGGAATTATTCCTGGAATAATACCATACACCTATGTAATTGCGACGGAGGTCGAAAATTCATATCAGCTTCAAAATTTGACATTAGGTAGGTAGGTATACGTTTCAAGAGGTATAGATTCCAAAAACGAAATGTCCGTCCGCCGTTCAGGCCATTTTGGCAGTAGACAATTTTTTAATCGGCAATTTTCACAAAACACTCGGTTGACCATGTAGTTGTGCCCGCAAGGTTTTCAGCCCGATCGCCCAAAGCCGTGGGGCGCTATGGGGCTAAAATGAGGCTACGGGAGGGGTTTTTGAAAGTTTTCGGCGGTGGGGTCGGGTTAGGTATCGTTTTCGAAGTTTTTTCGGGCACCTTTGGGGGTCCCAAAACGATCCGATTTCACCGTGGGGGATGTATGGGCCTTTCATGGGGCTGCAAATGGGATTTTTGAAGGACCCCAGCAGGTGAAATAAGGTGTCGTTTTCCGAGGCCCACATCTGTCCAAAGATTGTACTGAAAATGAAATTTTAGCGTGGAACATGTTTTAGCGTGACCTAACTGCCCAAAAACGTTAATCGGGGAGAGAGTCGCGGGAATGTCACGTTTATATAGGATTTGCCGATTTAACTAAACCTTTTACCAAATGAGTTGAACCTAGGTTGGCAAAGCTTTGCCAAAATAATTAAACTTCTTTCCAAAATAAGTAAACCTTTTTCCGAAACACTTCAACCTCTTGAAAAAAGGGGGATCTAATAGAAATATAAAAAGAGTAAGTAACAAACAGTATAGTATCAGTGAGCACGAAGTTGATACTACTGGTGAATCCCTTCCGGGTGATACCTCTCACTCGGAAGGGATACAACAAAGCTTTATGGCTTCCACAAATGACCAAAAAGTGTTAACCAGTGGTTAATAACCACCATACACGCCGATGCTAAACCGAGTGGAAAAGGCTTTCTCCAAAATCAAGTTAGCAGCAAGAGGAATATTAGGCCGCCGAGAAGAGCACATTCTTCCGCAAGTAGGCCTTAAGGGCTGGTTTTTTTTTTTTTTTTCAAAAATGTTCTCATTGTCGCAGAATTAATTTTTGCGCAATTAACGTATTATTATCATCATGGATAATATTATTCATTATTATTATCAAAGAATAATAAACCCTCGTGTAAAATTTGCATCGTTTTTAATTACCATTTTTGTACTCCTCAAATGTGGAAAAAATAGGGTAGGTATGCATTCAAAAGAATTAATTCAATTGACATCGACAAATAAGGGACACCCGGAGAATTTCAGAACTCACCTCAAGTCATTTCTTTCAAAATAATTAAATTATTCAATTTAATTTAATTTATTAAATTATTTTATTTTATTTAATCATTAAAATCTATTAAATAAATGTTATCATTTTACATTTTTTACAAGGCATTCTTCTGACGTTGTTCTACATCGTAGGTACCTACGTAGGCTAACGGGTTGGTGCTAACGAACCCGTGTGAACTTAGAAACACTCCACGAGGATGGGATCAAGTTGGGTAATCAAAATACAATGCGCACGTTTTTCAATAGTGACTAGAAGAAAGGAAGAGGTCGATTATTTGCCCTTTTTGTCTCGTCGGTATCGTCGACTATTGAAACGACGTGTTCAAGGAGGACACCCGAGGGGAACCTTCCAGGCTTGACAGGTCAGTGATCCGTGGCGCTTTCTTTGTCACTGTTATAGCGCTTGGAAGACGGAATTAAGAGGGAATAAACGACGGAGGGAATGAAACTCATCGCCTTGTTGGATTCAACGTCTACAGATCGCAATTTAAGCCATAGCCTACTATGTACCTACTGCAAGCGCCATCTGTTTGCAGATGATTTTCAAGTGTACCTTCCCAGCGAGCTTGGAGAGGATTTGGTCGACGCGGTTCGGAAGCTCAACTGTGATCTGGCGTCTGTTACCTTAAGGAATGGAATTTTGGTTAATCCAAAGAAGACCCAAGCAATTGTGATCTACAAATTTAGTGTCCTCTGATCCCATTCCTCCACTTCTTGTAGAGAGCATTGTTGTGTCTTACATGTCGCGTGTCAAGAATCTTGGGATCTATGTAGATAACACTCTATCATGGCAACACCAAGTGACTCAAGTGTGTGGTCGTATTTATAGAGCTCTCCACAGCCTCAGGCATCTGCCTCGCTTTTCTCCTCAATCGCTTAAAAAGAGACTTGCCACTTCTGTCTTAATTCCGTACTCAATGTAGGTACTGCTCGAATTTCATATCCTGTTCTTTGTCAGCCGCTTCATTAAAAAAATCCAGGTAGCCTACAACGCTTGTGTCCGCAGGGTTTTCAGCCCGATCGCCACGGTCCAAACCCGTGCGGCTAAAATGGGGCTACGGGAGGGTTTTTTGAAGGGTTTTGGCTATGGGATCGTGTCAGGTGTCGTTTTCGATGTATTTTTGGACGTAGAATCCATTTTTTGGGGTCCCGCAACGATTCGATTTCACTGGTGCGATTTATAGGGCTTTCATGGGGCTACAAATGGGATTTTTGAAGGATCCCAGGAGGTCAAATATTTTTCGGGTAAAAAACGGAAAAAAAAATTTCATTGACAAAGGATTAAATTTTTGCACAAGTAACCTATTTCACAGAATAAAAAACGGACGGTAGACCAAAGGTTCTACAGTCAGATCATTTAATAACGATTTACGTTTGTTCGCCAAAATTTCCGACACTAGGCCAGGTTTTTGAAACCATAGTCAAATCACCGCAAACGAGTGGTTTGGTGACCACCGTCAAACGCGATTTTACAGCCGCTATTTTGTCGGCGTTTTTAGAACCATAGTCAGCGTTCCGACAGCTGACCACGCCGCTAAAATTTTGGCGCCTTGAATATTTTCCCTAGGTGAACTTTTTTCGTCATTGCGGGTTTTGACAACTCATTTGTGAGGAAGGAGTTCACATTTCCCGCTTCTTCTGCCTTCAACATGTTATTATTTTGGGCGTTATTTGAGCGAAAAAAGTAAACAATTATCTCCATCTCCTTCTACCACTCCCCACCCTGCGCGGCGCGGAGTCCGCGGAGCGCCGTCTCGTCAGTCAGTTGTTCCTCGTCAACCAATGAAAGCGGTGGTCACGGCTCCGTAAAAATTTGACCCCAGGGTCCTGCTGTGGTTACCGTTTCGTAAAAATAGCGGCCCGTAAAACGGTAACTAAGGTTCAAAAAACGCTTTTTCGGTTTTACGGCCGTCAGAGTTGTCTTTTACGGCCGTCAGAGTTAACTATGGTTTCAAAAACCGGCCCTAACAAATTTGCAGTTAATGCATCAAAAGATGAAAACGTTTTTGTTTTACCTCCCGTCAATTTCCTAATGTTATTATGGACCGAATGAACTCTAGGACCGAGTCAGCTGAATTGATTACATCATAGGTTATTTCTATACTCGAAGGTGTTGCTTACCTACTCATTATTAGTTGTGCCAAACGAATTTTTTATTTCTTCAAATATTGTTTCCGTTGTGCTTAATTTAAATTTAGAATACGTCTTCAACTAACGTCAAAGAAGGAAAGTGAAGAAACGCGATATGCCTAAAACCTCTGAAGGAACTGCGAGAAAAACGTAAGTGTGAAATCACCAAACCGCTACACGCAGAACCATCAAGTGTCTGTAAATTCCCTTATAACTGGTGACAATGTGTCTGAAACAATCGAACCTAATAATGAAGACTCTTCAATCGCCCTTCTTGATGAGGATATGATTTTGATTGAAAATGTTAATAACCTCGCGATTTGGGAAATTCCCAATAAGAAGATCGTTCCTGTGAATATGTTGCAAAATTTAAAGAAGCAGAATCTGATGCAGAAGTATTTTACAAGAAAGAATACTTGGCTGAAGAAGTGAAAATTACCACTATAAAGAAAGCGCTTGAGGTACACTCAAACCGGATGAAGGAGCTAAAGAAAATGAAAGATCAGGCAACTATGAATAGTTCTATGAATTGAATGAAAATGTTTAGATCCACTGCAACATCAATGTTTGTGTGAATTTTCGTGCAAGAATAAGTTTTTAAAGTTACTGTATTTTAAATAAACATATTTCGTTTAATCTGTGATCTCATTGAATTAACTTTAAATTAGGTTGAAATACGGTGAATAATTCCTTCGGTCCTTACCGATGCTTATCTAACCCAGATTATACCGTAACGTAACGACTGCGACGTCTCATAAATAAATTGACATCACCAAGTCAATTATGTTGTGATTCCGGGTCGTCGGAAGACGAGAATGACTTTTTAGATCCATGTCAAACCATTTCCGCATAAATTCGATAAAGTCGCTGTTCTCCTGTTTTTTCAAGTCGAGATTGAAGTCTCCGCTGAATATGCAATGTCTTCAAGAGCGTCGGCCAATGCATCTCTGCCGAACTGAGGGTTAAAAACACTGTGCGTTCCCCGACTGGCGCATCATCGCAAATAAGTCGCGCTTTCTTCCAGCCCAATGCAACATGGGATTGGGAATAGATTTCAAAAACATTAGGTTTTCTTCGGCGCAATTTTCCAGAAACCCGTTTTGATTCTTTCTCCTATCACCATCGAAGCCATGTTTTCTCGATATCGTTTGGCTCTCTCGGCAGCCGTAGCATCATGACATTGTGATTATAAACCCTTGTGTAAAATTTGCAGCGTATTTAATGAAAGGGATGATTTCAACATCGGTAGACAAGTCACAACACAAGTTTTCGGTCAATCATTTTATATTCTTTTCCTTTTTTATACACAAAACTATAGTAGGTGAGCTCAAGGGTGTCTCTAGTCTTGAATAAACACACAATTCGAACACCTACGCTATTAACAGCGATGGCATTTTACATCACATTTAAGGAGGGAAACAAACTAGCAATTCATTAAAAAGGAATACAGGAAATGTAAGACTAAAAGTTCAATTTTGCCAGAATAAAGAAAAAAAAATGCACGGAAAAAAGGAACACGCTTAAGTACCCTACTAAACATTGACAACAAATAGAGACACGTTTTGGCAGTGTCATAAACAGAACTTTTCGCTAATGGGCCTGACAGTCGATTGTAACCAACTCTACCGTAACCTTTCGTCACAAAAATTGTCACTTTCTGGCAAGAAGGTCTCTGTACAAACGTATTTCACGTTTAAAATAAGATGAACAGCACAGTGACTGAACAATTAAAAAATATTTTTGGGGAGGGGAGGAGTTATTTAATTCAAACTGAAATTGAATTCCAAGTTATGAATTTATAAGTTATTTCAAGAAAATCAGAAGGGGAAGGCCGAAAAATTTATTGGGCCCCAGTTGGGACTCGAACCCACAACCTCTGCATTACTAGTGCAACGCTCTACCAACTAAGCCACTGAAGACCACAGGAATGATAGAACATTGGAGATTGATCTCTGAGATCTATCATACCTGTGGTCTTCAGTGGCTTAGTTGGTAGAGCGTTTCACTAGTAATGCAGAGGTTGTGGGTTCGAGTCCCACCTGGGGCCCAATAAATTTTTCGGCCTTCTCCTTCTGATTTTCTTGAAATAACTTATAAATTCATAACTTGGATTTCAATTTCAGTTTGAATTTAATAACTCCTCCCCTCCCCAAAAATATAAACACTGCATGAGGAAGCAGGTCATAAATCTCCTCAGTCATTCCTTAATTAAAAAATATTCCGAATTTCTTGAAAATTTGGTTCACAATTTTTTTTAAACCAACATTAGAGCTTTAGCCACAGCTCACCGTGTTTGGAATTGTTTACGTGGTATTAGATGATCAACATTTTGAACAATAATTTTTATAAACACTTTTATTGGAAAGTTCAAATCTATTTAAAAAAAAAGCTCAACAAAATTCAAAATAACACTACACTAAAATGGGGTAACTCAATTCAATCCTGCACATCACACGCTTCATCTTCATAAACCTATTGAATCCATGCACGCATTAGGAGCGAACCTTTGAGCAGATTTGCGACCTCGAAACAGT
Source organism: Pilophorus perplexus (assembly GCA_955831195.1). Lineage (NCBI taxonomy): Eukaryota > Metazoa > Arthropoda > Insecta > Hemiptera > Miridae > Pilophorus > Pilophorus perplexus. Next base: position 4,272,984 of record OY037010.1, on the reverse strand, counting down.
AAATCGGTAATTTTCTATCTACAAGAAACAAACTATAACGAGCGGGTGCATACGAGGGTTCACAATGACTAAAATAATCAGTCAACAAAGATTTTTTAATATCTTACTATATACACACAAAATGTACCTTATTTACAGTAAATACAAACTCCTTAGTTAAAATTCAACGGGGGTGTATTTTGAGCCTTTCGGAGAACCCTTAGCGAAATGGCGGATTTTGAAGAAGCGAAATGAACGGTGGTGTAAGAAGGTTTTACAACAATAAAAACGGGGGGGTTTCATTTGAAACGATAATGTGCACACGTTGTTAACATACAGATAAAAATTGCCTCTTCAGATTAAAAAAAAAAGTGTGGGATTGACAAGAATACTGAGCACTAACAACTAACCATTTTGACATAAAGGGACCCGTATGAGAAGATTTAAAAAGCGGCAGCGTCGGCACCGGGGTCGTCCTCACCGTCGGAGCTGGACGAGGAACTGGACGACGACGACGACCCCTCCTCTTCGTCGCTGGAGGAGTCGGAAGAGCTCGACGACGAAGAAGATTTCGTTACGGGCTTCACCTGAATTTCCTGAAAGAATCACATGATGATAGAATGCTGAGGCTTGGGATGGTCAACGGTAGTCAATATGTCGATGTTCTATAGTATCCAGATGGATCATCATTACCAATACAAATTGCAGTCTAGATATTTTTTGATGGCGGCGGGGAAATCGGAAAGTTTGGTAGCGTCTAACAACCGGACTGTTTCAACCATATTAGGTGGCAAACTTGTCAGATGATGATGACGATGAGGTACCACGTGCTGCTTGATTTTCTAAAGGCAGAGAGGTAGTCAAGAAAATAGGAGCGAGTGTCGCTGCTTACCGCCACAATCAGATCCATACTGGCGCCCGCGCCTGCTGAATGACAAAATTAAAAAAAAAAAACCAAAAAAATTCACCTCTTCATCTTCGTCGTCCGATTCGTCCGAACTCTCGACCTCCCGCTTCGTGGCAGTCTTCCCCTTCTCGACGGCAGTCTTCGCGTCGCCGTTCTTTTTCTGCACCACTTCCTCAACTTCGTCGTCGTCTTCTTCGCTGCCGTCTTCCTCCTCGTCGTCGTCCTCGTCCGAACCTTCGGACTCGCTGAGTTTCACGTTCAACTTGGCGTATGGACTAGATTTGTCTTTATTGGCGGTGTACAACTTGAGCTCCTCCGCGGATAAACTCTGAAACACGCCAATAATTAATTGTATTACGACACAACACTAGTTTCAGGACTGCTTCACCAAACGGTCGAAGCTGCGTTCTGATGAAAACACTGTCAAAACGCTGCAAATTTATTATTTTATGGGTTCAAAAATTCAATTAATTCAAAAATTAAATGAATTCAAAATTCAATTAATTCAAAAATTAGTTCAAAATTCAATTAATTCAAAAATTAATTCAATTAATTCAAAAATTAAATTAATTCAAAATTTAATTAATAATTAAATTTAAAATTTAATTAATAATTAAATTCAAAATTTAATTAAGAATTAAATTCTGCGTCATTAAGATACTATTTTTGAAAAAGTAAAAAAAAAAAATTTCTTTTCGATGTTTGGACGGATGTGGGACTTCGAAAAATGGATCATGTGTCCAAAATTACTCGGAAAACGACACCTTATTTGACCTCATGGGATCCCTTTTTGTAGTTCGTGAAAGCCCCATAGATCCTATAGTCCAGGCAAATAGAGCCAAAAAAAAAAAGGCCGTGCTGCCTAAAAAATTCCGAACAAGCTAGAAACGGTTTTAATCGACGTTGGGCGACCCAAATATGGGAAATGTGAGGTTTGCGACAGTTTTCTCTCAGGGCTTAACTTTTGGGGGCTGAAAAACGTCGAAATGTTTGGATTTATTTCGTTTTTTGCAATTTTGACCTAGAAGGAAGCGGCTGACAAAAAAAATTACTCCAACCTTTTTTGTAGGAGATGAAATTACGCTTGGAATGCGACCAAGAGCGTCCAAATCGGTTGAGTTTAGCCACAATCGATCGTCAGTTAGATTTTTTTCAAATTGACTTCGAAGGCAGAAGAATCCATGAAAATCGACTTTTGACGTCCTCTATACCTATATTCATCCTTGGATATATAATTTGTTTAGTCAATTTGACTATTTGAGAATAGGGTCCGCTGACCAGGCGCCTTGGTTTAATGAGACAGAAGGTAGTCAAGTTCTGATATTTTTTTGTTCGGACGTTGTTTTCCTTCCTCGGACCCTCCAATGATCCTGTCATTCATGAGGAAGTAGGCGACTTTCGGGGGTAGAAGACCTTACCCGTGTTCAAAAGCACCAATTATCAGCATGTGTTATTTTTGATGCTGAAATGAAAGTTACAATGCCTAAGGAACGGTTCTTATCAAACGAACAAAATAAAAAGAGGACGACGAATACGAATGGCACTTTTTTATTGTTTCAATAGACATGCAATGTGCCGTCTAATATAAAATTTAATCAGCTTTCACCTAAAAAAATAGAAAAGTAAGATCGGACCAACCGTTCCCGCGTTATAGGCAAAAATGTGCAAAGAAACACGGTTTGTTCGAAATTTGCCACTTCTTTGCCGTGCCTGCCCCTCCCTTGCCAACGCTCAAATCAAAATTTCACACAGAATAGCTGCGATTGGGGATTTATTAAGCTTTCACGAGAAAAAAAGAAATTAGTAATCGGACCAATAGTTCTTGAGCTACAACCGAAAACGCTCTGAAAAACGTGCTTCCGCTGTCTTCAGGTCTTCAACTAAAATGTTCGCATTTTGGAAAAAATGGCCTATTTTCAAAGTGCCATAACTCTGGAACTAATTGACCTACAAAGCTCCGGTTGGGCTTAAATTGTCACACATTTAATGCTTTAAAAAAACTCATATAGTAGTTTTCGCCGGAAAATGCATAGTTTATTAGATATAGAGCAAAAACTGAAATAAGGCCGAAAAAATCGCGGTTTTTCGTGAGCTACGCGTGAAGCACAACTTTTGGGAAGTTGCAAAATTGGGTAAACACTACCCTAATGGGTCCGAACAACATACTAAAAAATCAGAGATACATCTCGTTTTGCGAATTTAGCGATTTTTAGTGTCGATTTTAACTGGACTAGTACGTTTTGGTGCGTTTTCGTATCACATCAACTCTGCCCGCCAGACACTTTACAACGAACTTTAGGTGCTTATCTTATAGGAAATGTAACGCTCTACAACTTTCATTTCGTAACATTTCTCGATGGGACCGGCCGTTTTGAAGGTACAGCTTTTAGAAGTGCGAAAAAGTGATCGAAAATCGTGTAAAAAATCGCCCTTTTTCAAATCGCTCTAGCTCCTGAGCTATTGTGTCTACAATCAACTTTGACCAGTACATTGAATAGGAAATTTAATGCTCTTTCACTTTGATAATAGTGACTTTTCCCGCAGGACGCATAGTTTTGGAGTTAGAAGTAAAAACCCGAAAAAAGTGCCAAAAGTTTGGAGTTTGGAGGTTGAACTTCAGATTGGGATTCAGCACCCAAAAAAACATAAATTCAACAACCTATTTTTCCCCTCGTCCAACTCTCGATTGGACGAAGCGTGGATTACCAATTTAAACTATTCTTAAAAGCCCGCCTTGTCGTCCAGCAGTGAGGTACTTTTGCCTGGAAAAAATTCCAGTTAATGAAATTTTGGGGCGTTGTTTTGAGATCTAGGGCCGCTAAATCCGAGTTTTCTGACAAAAAAAGCCTGTGCTCGATTGTGGGTGGCCGAAAAACCGCGATTTTTCCGGGATTTTTTCGGTTTTCCGCCTATAACTCGAAAACTATTCCTCGTACAGAGCTTTTTTATTTCATTTTCGGAAAGAACATTAAATATCCTTCAAATTTCACTAGTCACATGTTTTTTTTGACCGACTATCTGCTAAGTTACAAACGTTCCAAAGTAGTTCAAATTTCTCAAAATGTACAATTTTACGGAAAAATGCATGTTTTAGCTTCTGAACATTCATTTGTACGTACTGATTCAAATTTATACATACATTCATAACATACATGTATACTATACTAATACTACCTATATCAACCCCCCCCCCCCCCCCCTCATCCCTCCCTGTATTCGTCATTCCCATCATAGTGAGGATGACGAGCCAGCACTGCCAAAAAGACAAAGAACGACTGAGGAATGATTTATATATACCATATTACGTACATGTACATAATAACTGTCCATTCATGTACTTACAATTTTAAAAAATTGTTTTGGACTATTGGAGTATTATACAGCACACCTCACTATGATGGGAATGAAGAGAACAGGCCCCCCCTGTTGATATAGTAGGTATTTATAACATACTTACATACATTTGAGTCATAGTACGTACAAATGAATGTTCAGAAGCTAAAACATGCATTTTTCCGTAAAATTGTACATTTTGAGAAATTTGAACTACTTTGGAACGTTTGTAACTTAGCAGATAGTCGTTCAAAAAAAAAACATGTGACTAGTGAAATTTGAAGGAAATTAAATGTTCTTTCCGAAAATGAAATAAAAAAGCTCTGTACGTGGCATAGTTTTCGAGTTATAGGCGGAAAACCGAAAAGAGCCCGGAAAAATCGCGGTTTTCGGCCACCCACAATCGAGCACAGGCTTTTTTTTTTTGTCAGAAAACTCGGATTTAGCGTCCCTAGACGTCCCAAAACAACGCCCCAAAATTCTATTAACTTTGGAATTTTGTCCAGCAGTCCACAGATTTTTAGACCTCACTGCTGGGCTATTGGTGAAACCTGCCCTCAGTCTTGGTAGAGTTCGAGTCAAATTACCTTGCAGAACTTCTTAATCTCCAGCAAGTACGATTGCTTCAGTTTATCGAGCCTTTCTTGCAACACGGCTCGGGGTTCTTCGAGTAGAGCGTCGAAACTCTTTTTGATTTCTTTCACCGGGTAATTCTTGTTGGGGAATCGTTTCTTTATGTCGTCGGCGAACAGTTCAAAAATGTCCCTGTGGAGGTAATTGTGGATGAGTAAGGGCGTACGAATGAAAGACAGGGGGAAATAAAATGAAATACTCACGTAGGCGGCTGTTTAGGTTCTCTTTTGATTATGTCTTCTAACGTGGGCTGCTTCTGTAAGATAATAAACCGTTGAGGACATTTTCAGTACGTACGTTCAAAATAAGGTTTTCGTGGGCCGGTAGTCCTGACATAGAACCTTTGTAAATCTATTGTTCATTTATGCGCATGATTCCACAATAATTATTAGGCTTTCCACGGGCCGAAGGCATCAAATCTTTGTGTCTTCGGGTCACCAACCGACAGCGTTAAAGTCAACGCTGGAAATGAAGTGATGAAGCGTAATTTTCTAACGTCTCGATTAACTGGCAGGTTGAGGTTAAGAAGGAAGTTAAACCCGCGGTACGGCTTTTTGGTGAAAGTGGCCCAAAAAAAATCGGGGGGTCCTGGTGACAGTCATGAAATCTGGGTTCTCCAAGTTCGTGCTCACTCTCACGTGACCAAACCAAGAGTCACCAGAAAGAGCGGGATATCTAAAGGTGCGTTTTTCAGAAAGTTTCCGTTTACACCAACGTAAAAATGTTGACAACGATGTTGTCAACATCGACCAAGGCGAATTGTTGAAAACATTGTTAGAACGCACGACAAATGTTGGCAACAATTTTGCCTACAAAATGTTACTGGAAACATTGCTGCTAACATTTCAAATAACAAAGTTATTTTTTCCGTCAACATTGTCACCAACATTGTCACCAACATCGATTTTTGCTATCGCCCAAGGAGTGATCGCAAAATGGGATCTTTCGGCAACATTTGGATTTGGAGTTATTACAAGGGCGGGGAAAGGGCAAGGGTTGGCAAATCCAGATGGATAATTAACTACTGTACGTATCTTCGCTCTTTCATTTTTGGTTTAATAAACCAAATAAATAATATTATTCTTTGAATCTTTGTACATTCATTCTATTCATAAAGGGAATACTGAGATGGCTTTCCAGTCTGCCGTCGAATACGAGGGCCTACACGATTCAGCAGGAATTCAAAGTCGGTGGAGGATAATATTATTCTGGCAAATTCCCTGAAACTGTCCAGCTTCATCTTCTTCAAATTCAACATCACTTCATCCTCTCGGACATCCTTGAGAAGATCCTGACCGCTAACTTTCTTCACTAAGGAGGGCCGGTCCCATACACTCTTTCTTTCACAAACCGAGCATAAAACTAAAACGCAAGCGGCAGCAGTCGCGATATCACCCACTTGCCACACCGGAATGAACTGTAGACGGCCGCCATTACCAAAATGTTACTATGAAAGTTATCAACATTGTTGACAACTTTGTTAACGAACTAGACCCACAAAAACAGACAGAAGAATTTTTGTAGCAAAAAAGTTTATAACCTTGCTGCTAACAATGTTTTTATGATTTCTGTTGGCCGTCTCTTCTCGTCCACCAACATTTTTGTTGTCAACAATGTTTTGCTATCAACACGTTATGTTGCCAACATTTGTTGTGTAAGCACCTTTATAGGTATGTCTGATATCCTGCTAGGCCCCAGCGTTTCCCCCCTTCCCAGCCGATTGATCAGTCATAATAAAGATGCAAATGAGTAGAAAAGCCTACGCATGAAGGGGGCCAAGGGAGAGTTCGCGTGGCTTTGTATTTGGAGAATCCCCCCCCCCCCCTCACCTTCCACTTATTTGCTACAAAAGACTAGTGTCGCTGTGCAACACCGGCGCAAGACTTAGTATGAAATTTACTGGGTAGTGGCACAGGCAACACTTTAGGGGCCTCCTTGTCTGGCTGGGCGAGCATGAGCTCTGGGACTCGCAGGGTTACACAGAGGCAAGGAGAAGAAAGAGCGATGTCTTCAGCAAACTCCCGAATGGGCTATGGTCTAGAGACATCGAACGCGCCACTGAATCACACAGCTCCCCCCTCTTCAAGATTCAAGATTCAAGATTTTTTATTGCCAAGAACACAGAGTGCAAAGACAAGGTCGCTGGTGCTCCTTCAATGGAACGGAGGCTTACCTGACGAGAGATACACAGCCATATATGAGGAACCTGGTGGCATAACTTCTACAACATGAGCCTGGCCCCGTGTGTACTCTCCCTTTCTATGACGACATTCTCCACTTTATGGTCGTCTGTCCGGAGCTCCGAGATGTCCGTATCAGGCGCCTGTCGGAATACCTCACGAGGAGCGATGCACCTGAGGAGCAGCTTGGTCGCGTTCTGACCTTCAGGAGCTACGCACAGGCGAAGAACGTATACTGCTTCATAGTCGAGGGACTCTCCTACAGAGATGATGAATCCCACTGAATGAACTCCGGCGACTGACCCCCTCGACCCCCCTTTACCAGCGGCTTTCCCTCTAAGATCACTTGTTTTGGCAATCCGTTCTTGTTCTTCAAGAGTGAATTACCAGAAGAAATACTGAGATGACGATAAGGAAAGGTTGTTTGCAAGCATGAAAGCGAGCTCCTAATTCCTCCAAATCCGGAGCAGATCGCCTTCTGGCTTTTTGCGAAGTTGTTGACGTTCGGGACAGCAGAGTAAATAACTCTCAAGAGTAGATTATTCTGGATATCGACCCAAAACTTGTAAATCGTCAGTTGTATGTTGGATTTGGGTCATACGAGAATTTCCACTCATTCACCGAGCTTTCGACAATTATATTTTCTTCTTCAGGGCTCACACATCCACACGATAACTTCACTCTGAGCCCTGAAGAAGAAAATATAATTGTCGAAAGCTCAGCGAAGGAGTGGAAATTCTCGAATGACCCTAAGCCAGATATAGGGATGGGAATCGATTTCCGATTTTTTGTTCCGATTTTTGTAAAAATCGTGAATCGATTTTTTTAAAAAAAATCTTGAATCGATTTTCGTCATTTATAAAAACTAGTTTAGTATTTCAAGTGACTCAAGCAAATTTCGCGACTTAGGTCGGTTAAAAATGATGTAACATAATAACAACAAAATTCACTTGTTACCAGCGACGTCCGCCATGGCTTTTTCTGACAGCGAAACTGATAACTTGTCTGTTATCAGTACTGTATTATACAGTACACTATTATACAGTTCACTATAATAGTGAACTCATCAGTAAGGAAATTCCTAACGTTGCACAGTGGGGCCGATAGCCCCAAAAGGTGGCGGAAACCTCAAAAATTAAAATGCCTCTGATTGACTAGTTTTTTCTGGATATATTAGATAACATGTTTGTGCACATTGGACCATCATTGTTTTGACGGTATGAGCAGTGTGCAGGAATGGAGAGGGGAGGCAAGTCAGCTCTTCGTGTGTTTCTTGCCAGATTCGACGTGATAATGTTAGTGTAGTTTATTCGTTCTGTTGAGCTCTATTCAATATTTGAGACGTAAATCATGACTGAACGTGCATCAGGTAAGTGCTACGAGTACGAGAAAAATATTAAATATCGATATTTGCCTATTCCCCCTCCCCCCAGCCTTAAATGCAGGAAAAAAGGGGGTAAACTGTTATAAGTTTGGAAAAAGAGTAAAAAATAGTACATGGAGCCACGTGGATCCGCAACGAACCATATTGCCATGTATTCAGAGGGCCTTCTAGAGTAGTTACCAAAAATAAAATCGTGCATCTACGTGCTTTTTGATTTAATACCAATTTTTTTGTACTTTATTCCTCCGTAATTTAATTAAAAAACGATGCATTCCATGACCTTCAGGGAATTTTCTTCACGCAAAATGTCTCGAGTCAAGACCAATGAAGATATTTTAAACCACTTATTGATCTCCTCCGACCCACTTATATCGTCGATGAGACAGATAATGAAGAAAAATTCCAGGAATTTGGAGTCCGAAGTTATTTCGCTCTTGACTGCACCAAAGATTCCTGGATTGAATACTCGTATGAGAGATACAGAAGCAGTAGCAACATCTGATTCTGGCACCTCCTCTTGAAGCTTCAATGCTCAGAATCAGAAGAGCTTGAAGAGGTGCCAGAATCAGATGATTCTGTCGGAGGAAATTAATAAGTGGTTTAAAATATGCGTGGAATTGGCTTATTGTTTTCAGTCACTATAAGTAAGTAATTCAGTTCAGAAGTAATTTTCCAGTTTCGTTAGTTATTAAGTAGGAAAGTCGGAAAATTATTCTTGATTTTTTCCCCTCCAATATAATTTGTTGTTGTTGTTGTTGTTGTTGTTGTTGTTGTTGTTAAAACATGTATCTAGTTTCCTATACTTTGACAAAATTATATTTTTTGAAAAAGGAAAATGTTTTTGGGGTGTTTTGCGTTAAAAAAAATTTTTCCGCTAATGATAAGGCTTTTTTGACTGACATATTGATTAAAACTACCAATCTACATTGTTTTTATGTCGAGAGACAATTTTTCACCATCCAAGTCACGGGAAATAGTTTCCGCCACCTTTTGAGGCCTGGCCCCACTGTGCGTTGGTAGGAATTTCCTTTACCGTTGTTAGGAACAGTTTCCCAATCAAGGAACAGACTACATGGGAAGCTTGTTTCCAAACTTTTGTTTTTACAAAATGATGATGACATGTGGTAGATTAATAATAACATTAAATGTTTATCATCAAAATTTTTGAAAACATACAATTTTAATTTTAAATAAATTCTTTTAATGACCTTTTTATTTCTTGAATCTACCTACTTTGAATATGTCTACCGTTATCACTCATTAAAAAAAATTTTTAAAGACTGATTTTTGAATCAATTTTCCAAAAAAGCGATATTTATATGGCGATTTTTTTTTGGGAAATCGATTTGGAGCATCCGATTCTGAATCGATTCAAAAAATCGATACTTCTTACCGATTTTCTATCCCTACCCCGATACAACTGACTCTCAAGAGTCTCACGAATTCCACTTGCTTTTCGATGAGCCTTCTCACGAAGGACCCTCGTGGAGCTCAGTGAACCATTCTTTCAATTTACTAAGATTCGACGAGTGAAGTGGACCACAAATAACCTTGGCCACGTTGCAACTCACCTTTGAGGCGGCCCGCGACTTCTTGGCAGCCGGCGCCGCTTCATCAGTGTCCTTCCCCTTCCTTTTCGACTTCCCTTTCTGCTCTTCCTCTTTCCTTTGATCCTCAGAGAGTGAAGCGAGGTACGACCCGTAGTCCAACTTGTAGTTAGCGTGAAGCTGAGAAAAGACGAATGAGCTCTGGAATCGTCCAAAAAACCAATCCGCTTGCTCAAATTTTCAACGTTTCAAACTTACTTCGGAAACTTTCTTTTTGTACAGCTCTTTCTCTTGATCAGGCACGTTCTTCCACAACTTGGCAACCTCTTGCATTCGTTCTTTCGGCGTTGACCCTTTGATTTGAGGGTTTTTCAACATCGTCTTGGAGAAAAGGAGGTACGCAGAAGATGGCGGTTTGTCCGGTTTCCCTTGAGTTCTGGAACATAGCTGCTGTAGACACTGCTGCGATGCCTTAGTTAACAAAACAAAACTGCACTCACTTGGCAATTATGTTGCGTTCCTCTTTGGACAGCACGGGTTTATACTTTGGTATCTCGATGTTAGGGTTGACGGCTTGGTACGCCTTGAGGTCTTCCTGAAATATAACGACCGGTTATCAAGTACAAACTCTGGTTTCAACTCTTTACAAAGAGCCCGTACATATAACACTAACCTGGTATTTAACTTCTTGTTCGTAAGCGAAACGTATGAAAGGGAGCTTCTTTTTGGCAGAGAGGTGCTTCCATTTCTCCTTGTACGTAGCCACCAGTTCGCCGTAGTTGGGCTCGTTTGAATGCTGTTTCATCCTTTCAGTCAAATACAACTAAAACAAAAGATTTTGGTTAAATTTTTGTGTAGAGGTTGATTATGTGGGAGTTTTGAAGTGCTTACTTTGACAGGTGGCACCGGTTTTTCCCCGCCGTTCCACCCGGGCATGTTGACGGTCCGTCTCTTATGGCGACTGCCGTTGGCGTACACTCGGGCCATTTCGGTGGGGTGAGTCTCCCTGTGGACAAGGAACAAGAAGAACTTGAGGACCTTGGAAAAGTCATAGACAATTTGAATGGGAGAGGAAAAACTGTGAACAGCTGTAAAGCAGGGTTCACATCCATGCGGCAATGCGATATTGCATCAATCCGTCATTGCGTTCGGTCTACTGATTGGCCGATGCCAGCGGGCGGGAAGAAGTTAGTTTTGCCGGAGAAGCACTTTTGAAGCTGACTGTACACAACCGAAAAATCAGATATTTTACCAGATGCCGCATTGATAACAGCGATAACAGCAGTTCCAGGTTGTTGAGGTCGCCATAGCAACATCACAAAACACAAATAAACGCAGGAAGGAACAGCTGTGTGCACCGCAATCAGAAAATTTGATGGACGCTTGTGAACGCCTGACAGAATGCCAGAATCCCCTCCACTGCTGACGCGTTCACGCATTGACGGATTGCCGCATGGATGTGCACCCTGCTTAAAGCATGTAATGGAGTTCTTCAAAGTATCGACACTATTCGCCCTTCAGTGCAACAGGGCCATATTTCGAGTTATGCCTTTTTGCGAAATTTGCAGCTCTCCTCAGTCGTTTCTATATAAACATAATATCATTATGTTTTTATTCCTATTCCGTTCCTATTTAATATTCAGCACTATGCCCAACTACTCGACGCCCAGCAAGGCGAGGTGTGACGTCACGTGCCCTCTGTTTCCAGCTCAACATTCCTAAAACAGTTCTGCACGTAATTATGCGGATTTTCAAACTAAATATTTGTGTAGGGGGGTTTTAAAGGGTGCTGAATACGAATACGTTGATAGAAATGATGAATTCCAACCTTTTCAACGAACTTTGGGTGCTTATCCTAAAGAAAACATAACGTTCAACAACTTTTTATCATTTAACGCTCTATAACATTTTCCACAGGACCGGCCGTTTTGAAAGTACAGCTGATTGAAGTGCAAAAAAGTGATTTTTCGAAAAACGTGTAAAAAACCCACAGGGTAGGTACTGCTTAGAGCCTTTGGCTAAAATTCAAGAAACATGGAACATGCTTTGCCTAGCAACGTTGCCAAGCAGAAAGAAATCAACAATTGTCAAACAATAATTATTATTGTTTGATAAAAAATAGCTCCTTTGTTCTCCTAACCTCCTAATACTCGCTTGACTAGCAGAAAGAAATCAACAATTGTCAAACAATATTTATTATTGTTTGATAAATAATAGCTCCTTTGTTCTCCTAACCTCCTACTCGTGTGACACTTCTACGTCAGCCATCTCGCTTCACGTTTTCGGGCAGTTAGCTCAAGGCTAAAGCATGTTCCATGCTAAAATTGCCCTTTTTAAAATCGCTCTAGCTCCTGAACTGTTGGGTCTACAGACAACTTCGACCAGTAAAATTTATAGGACATTAAATTTTAACCCTTTCACGACCATCGACGAGATATATCTCGTGAGAAGAACTGGCCCCTCTGGACCAGAGACGAGATAACACGTGAGGAGAAGTGGCCTCCCACAGCCAGAGACGAGATATCAAGCAAGAAGAAGTGGCCTGCTTGGACCAGAGACAAGATACCACATGAGGAGAAGTAGCCTGTACGGGCCATACACGAGATATCAAGCAAAAAGAAACGGACTGCCTGGGCCAGAGAGGAGATACCACATGAGGAGAAGTGGCCTGTTTGGACAATAGACAAGACGCCAAGCTAGAAGAAGTGGCTTCTCTGGGCCAGAGCTGAGATAACAAGTGAGGAGAAGTGGCCAACTTGGACCATAGGCGAGAAATCAAGCAAGAAAAAGTGGACGAAATATCACTCGAGGCAATATTTTCGGACCGTTTGCAAATACCCTTAAAGTAACCACATTATTACATGGCAAGGCGGTTTCATGCATTGTTCAGTTTCCCCAAAGACTCAGTTGCGATGAGTTAATTCTCTTTCACTTTAATAATAGTGACTTTTGCCATATGAACTCTACTCCTCAATTATTCTGTCACATTTTGGTCACACCCTTTCGTTTCAAGCATGAAAAGTTCACGTTTTTTTTTTTTTTTTTTTTTTTTTTTTCAAGCAGCCTGCAACGATGCACAGTGGGGCGAAACAGCCTTTTTTAGGGACATGCTGTTCCCCTCCGTTAATATTTATACTAAAATGTTGAACTAGGTCATTATAGAAGTATTTTTTCGCGCTGAATCGAATGGTGAGGTTTATTTCCCCGATAGGAGTCGAAGGAAAGGCGGTAGAGCCTATATTAAATAATTCCTGTATCATAAAATTATGATGGATGGTTGCTAACGTTCCGCATGGGAAAACTGGGAGAAAGACCTTAATTTAGACCAGCTTACTTAATTTATTTTATTTATTTATTTGAAAATATGAAATTTGTATAAAACATAAAATTCCATTTCTGAAAAAATAAAGAAAATAAAAATATTTAAAATAATTAAAAAGCCCATTGTAAGGCTAATGATTGAAAAAATACATTTAAAAGTCATCGAACTTTTTGCTCAATTTTGTTTTTTGCCAAGTTTTATCCAAAAATACCCTGAAAATTTCCACAAATTGTTCGTAAAAAGAGTCTGTTGGGCAAAACCGCAAATTACCGCAGGAAATTCCTTCATAGTTTGTTAACTGAACATGTCAGGAATGCACCCATACCATCAGATGTTGAAGGAAACTTGAGGGAAAAACTTGCGAGCTGATTATCGCTCGAAAACAGCGTTTTTCGGGAAAAGTGTTATGCCCCGACTACTAAGACGTCCAAAATTTTTTTACCAACGTTGAGTCCTTCTACAGACCTCAAGGAATGAGGCTATCATGCCTGAAAAATTTTTTAAAAAATCCTAGAAGCTTCTGGGCTACAATAAACTTGACCGACGCGACGCGTCAAAACTGCTCATTTTGTTAGTGATCCAGTGAAAAACTGGGGTAAGGAAGTAGTTTAAAAAATTGAAACTTCGTCTCCAGATACCTAAGTCTACATATATTCGGAATATATCCACCCTGAAACCGCCGTTTCGCCCCACTGTGCGATGGTCAAAACCATGTCAGCAATGTAAAAGGTTTCTCCATTGATAGCTCCAAGAACGGTTTTGCCCTGAGTCTACCTGTAAAGATGCATGGACGTATAATTGCTCTTTTCCCCTGACCACAACCCAAGAGATAGGAGAAGCATTTCAATGAAAGCTGAACCAAACTTGGGGTGAAGACAGGCTGGAACTCTGGATGTCGGCAGGCTTATTCCACTCGTGGCCGGATAAATTCTGAACCTCCGCCCAAACAGAAATTAGAAAGGCCACGAGGGAGCAGCGAATATAAAGTCTCCAGGTATAATGGCATTCCCCCAGAAGTCTTGACGACAACCAAGCTGCGAAACCAGCCACTACTGGACGATGGCGTGAGAAGAAACAATACCAAAACGACACCCAGAGTACGATCAAACTCACGCAAATTTAGCCATCTTCGCTGCATATTCCTCTTTCATGGCCAAATGCATCAAGTGATATCTGGACTTCTTGTGGGGAGGAAGCTTGTTGAACCTTTCCGCTATCACTTTGGACAAATCAGTCTGGAAAAGAAAATCAACATGAATAGCTTATTTAACGTAAGGTAGATGCGGCGAGATAGTGGGAATCCATCCTATAAAAAGACGATTTAAGACGATTAATATGGTACTGATGATGGTCTAATCAACCGAAACGCGTCTACAAGTTACATATATTTATATTTTTATCGTGGAAATAGACTACTTCGTCTTAAATCGTCTTTTTAATAGCTTATTTTTTTGCAAGCATTTCAGCTAATTTCTAACAAGTTGCCAACTTACCAAAGACAATCCGGGGAATTCCTTGGCAATCTTGGCTTTCTTCTTCATGTAAAAGATCATGTACGTCGTTAGCGGTTTCTTCGGCATTTCTGGGTGCTTTTGAATCTGTAAAGAGGAGATTAATTAAACGCTGGAAGACGATACATTGTGAAAATGGTAATAAACAATAGCGAACCTTGTTTTTGTTCTTTCCTCCTTTTCGGAAGTCCGTCCAGGGCTGCTCGAGCCAACTTTCGGCGTCGCAAAGCAACTCCTCGAGTATCCTGTATCCTCGAATCTTCTTTTCAATCGCTTTCCACTTTTCGTAACACTCTCCTGATGAATGAGACCCGAATTTAATCTGGAAAAGAGGAGACAAGATTGAGAACTCGATCAAGAAACTGGTTGGGAGCACAGCGGTTTACTGACCTTATCCCAATTCATCTGGTTGAGCCGCGTGGCGGCTTTGATGAAGTCGTTTTTGGGGATTTCTTTTCGCATCCTGGATAGCAGCTCTTGTACGTCGGCTTTGGTCCATCCGTCCAAGAAAACATCATCTGCAATAACACGAAACGGATGAGCTTGCTGTACAAGTGCCTCAAAACAAAAAGGTTCCCTACATCTTGGAGCTCATTTATCCACCACTGATGTGGTAAAAACTTCACAAGGGAGAGATGAGGTTTTTAATAAGCGCGATTTTCGTTGCTTATAATGCTCAAGTTTTAAAATCTATAACTTTATACGGCAAAATCGTAGGATCTTGGAACTTTCAGGAACGGTTGTCTGAGCTGGAGAAGCATGCTCTGGACAAATCTTTCTGCACAAAGGTGCACTTAGAGCTCGATATGACTGTTAGTACGCAAATGATGGGAGGGAGGGTTTGGCAGGTCAGCTGTTCTTCTTCACAAATATATTAAATACCTACTAGCACTGTGACAGGGGAATCAGAATCAGAATCAGAAGAAGCTTTATTTGTCGTGTACACATGGTATATGACAATGGTCAGATTGATGTCTTACAGGCTAAACTAGAGGTACAAACATGCACATGTCAAGTAAAACAAATTTAAGTCAAGGAGAACATCAGGTGGCAAAAAACTACAAATAGCGTTTGGTGAAGGCAAAATATTCGTCGAAAGAGTAAGGCACAATTTGAGTCAGGAGGTCTTTACATGTATTTTTGAATATTGTGTCCTTTTCTTGACGTACATGCAGAGGGAGTGCATTGAAGAACCTGATCCCCCACCAATTTTGGTTTATTATTCTTGGAATAATACACCTATGTTTTCGCGACGCGGGTCGACGACTCCGATCGGCCTCAAAATTTGACATTATCCGTTTCAAGAGGTCTACATTCAAAATCCGAAATGTCCGTCCGCCGTCCGGGCCGTTTTGGGCAGTAGGAATTTTTTTTAAAATCTGAAATTTTGACAAAATACTTGGTTTACCATCTAGTTGTGCCCGCAAGGTTTTCAGTCCGATCGCCCAAACCCGTGGGGCGCTCTGGGGCTATAATGGGGCTACGGGAGGGGTGTTTTGAAGGCTTTTAGCTATGGGATCGAGTTAGGTGTCGTTTTCGAAGTATTTTTGGACGTAGAATCCATTTTTGGGGGTCCCGGAACGATCCGATTTCACTGGGGCGATCTTTAGGGCTTTCATGGGGCTAAAAATGGGATTTTTGAAGGATCCCAGGATGTTAAATATTTTTTGAGTTAAAAATAAAGAATTTTTGAAAAAACACATTTTTGAACAAAAAAATCCAAAAAAAATTTTGTTGAAATAAAAATCCAAAAAAAAAATTTTTTTTTTTAATTTTTTCATTGACAGAATTTAATTTCTGCACAAGTAACCTATATCAAAGAATAATAAACCCTTGTGTAAAATTTGCAGCGTTTTTTGAATTACGGCTCGTGGTCAAGCGGGAGAACGGGAGGACCAACAAATCAGCATTTCTCGTGAAATGGGAATGCGTCGGAAGCCTGAACCCCGCCAAGTTCCTATGGACATATACCAGGCACTCGAGTATGTACAGGGCAGGGATAGTCAGAATTTCTAATTCCAGAAAAAAATCACGGCAGTCATTTCTGAAAGAAATTCCTGCAACAGCTCTAATGGCTCTCCTTTGGCTAGCGAAAACCAAGTCACTATGTGTGGAGTGACCCCAGCACAGAATACAGTATGTGGCTGTACTTTGGAAGACCGCATAATAAGCTGACAAGACTGCGGATTTTCGGTGCAGGCCATAAGCGCCAATCACCTTCAAAAGTATACTAAAAGCGCCAACACCTCGAACGTTTGATTTGACATAAGCGCCAACTGAGTGTACAAAAAGCGCCACCCGTTTTCTTATGACATAAGCGCCAATGGTTCAAAAGCGCCAGCATAATGTAACAAATGTGGGTCCACCACGCGATTTCGTGTTTCATACACACCCCTCCCGATGGCTTTAAGGCACCCAAATTCGAGTACTTTTCCGTTATAACACCCCCCACCCCCTCCCACTCGATTTCGAGTTTCATACACACCCCTCCCGATGGCTTTAAGGCACCCAAAGCCAACCGAAATCGCCTGGGGGGGGGGGGGGGGGGGGAGGTATAACGGAAAAGTACCGGCCTTCTTTAGCAGAGCTTTAGTAGGTTGGACTGGACCCTATCTCGAATATGAAACTCGTACCTTCCTAGACAGAGTGTTGCGCTTATCGCACACAGCCCGTTCGTTGTGCCATGATTTCGCTCGCGCTTTTGTCACACTCAAAATATTTACTGCACACAATACAACTCTCAATCACCTGGCGCTTTTTGTATGCCAATTAAGGGGGATTGGCGCTTATGGTATGTAGCCGCGGATTTTGATAGTTTTTGGGTAAGTCGGCGGAGAAGATATGTTATGCTGTTTAAAGATTTAGCCAGCTGTGCACAATGGGCTTTCCAGTTCAACTTAGGGTCGACAAATACTCCCAAGGTTTTAACTTTGTCAGGGTTATTATCAATACTCGAGAGATCTCGCAGGCCGAAATAAATTTGTTCCGATTTAGAATCATTGACCGCCAGCCGATTTCTGTGGAACCAGCTGCAAATAGAATCAACCGAGTTCTCGGTCTCCCGTTGCAGGGCCGGTAAGCTGGCATGTGCGGTCAAGATAGTCGAGTCGTCAGCGAATAGAATCGCGCGATTTGGGGTATGTTGGGGTAGGTCATTGGAGAAAATCAAAAATAATGTAGGCCCCAAAACGCTCCCCTGAACCACTGACAAGCCTCCCAGATGAGTGACATGGGATACATCATCACCTATCCTTACCCTCTGCATTCTATCTTCCAGGTATGATTTTACAAAATTTACTGCATTCTATGAGAAGTTGTACTTGGGCAGTTTACCCAGAAGTATGTCATGCGGAACGCAGTCAAAGCACTTGGAAACGTCCACCATTGAGGCAGCGACGTATCTGCCCTTCTCAAGGCCCCCACTAACAAAGTCTGACATGCATAGAATTGCTTGATCAGTCGATCTGCCTGAGCGAAAGCCAAACTGCTCGTCGCAAAAGAGGTTATTCACCTCGAAGTGGTGTTTAATTTGCTTGTTCACTGCTTTTTCGAATATCTTCGAGAAAACAGGTAATTTAGAAATGGGCCGAAAATGGGACATATCGTCGAAGTCCCCCTTTTTATGCAGTGGGATTACTTCAGCGATTTTAAAGCTGATGGGAAGTGACATGCATTTATGGATTCGTTGATCAAGTGCGTTAAGGGAAACACAAGCGCCAGGGCTGCCCTTTTGATCATATTTGTTGATAGACCATAAAAATCACAACCACTTGAGTTTCTAAGATTACCTATTATTTTGCAAACCTCATCCGGCTCTATGGACGAGAAATCAAACACAGGCGAGTCGTTTGTATTGAAGTCTAGCGGATTACTAGTTGCTGGGGGCAAATTGGCTACTGTTCTTATACCGACAGATGAAAAATAATCGTTAAACTCATCTGCCGTAAACGGGGCCTGGTGATTCGACTGAGACGACCCCTTGCTTCGATTTTCGTTAATAAGGTGCCACATTTTCTTTTTAGGGTTTTTGGAAGAAAAAATCTCATGCTCATTGTGTGAAACTTGTGCTGATATGATGGAGCTTCTGTACATGCCTCGGAGCGCCAGATAAGTGTCAAGGTCCCCGGGGTCGTCTGAATTATCTGAAATTTTGCCCAAAAACATCACAGTCTGCCTCAAGGATTTCAAATTTTTATTGAACCAAGGCTTAGAGAACTTTTTTCCATGCTTCATCGTGATTTTTGGAAAGACTTCGCTTGAGAGACGCTTGAGATAGCTGATAAGAAAAACGCTGCAAATTTTACACAAGGGTTTATTATTCTTTGATATACGCTACTTGTATTGTGCAGAAATTTAATTCTGTCAATGAAGAAATTTAAAAAAAAAATTTTTTTGGATTTTTATCTCAAAAAAATTTTTTTTTTGGATTTTTTTGTTCAAAAATGTGTTTTTTCAAAAATTCTGTATTTTTTACTCGAAAAATATTTAACATCCTGGAATCCTTCAAAAATCCCATTTTTAGCCCCACGAATGCCCTAAAGATCGCCCCAGTGAAATCGGATCGTTCCGGGACCCCAAAAAATGGATTCTACGTCCAAAAATACTTCGAAAACGACACCTAACTCGATTCCATAGCTAAAAGCCTTTAAAAAAAACCCTCCCGTAGCCCCATTTGGCCCCATAGCGCCCCACGGGTTTCGGCGATCGGACTGAAAACCTTGCGGGCACAACTAGATGGTAAACCAAGTATTTTGCCGAAATTTCAGATTTTTAAAAAAATTCCTACTGCCCAAAACGGCCTGGACGGCGGACGGCGTACGGCGGACGGACATTTCGTATTTAGAATGTAGACCTCTTGAAACGGATAATGTCAAATTTTGAGCCCGATCGGAGTCGTCGACCCCCGTCGCGAAAACATAGGTGTATTATTCCAAGAATAATAAACCAAAAGACCACCTAGAATCTAGATCGGTGAAACTATCGTAGACAAAATCCCAGTTCAAATTGAATAAGGTGTACTCAAAACGCTCCAGTTTGGTTGGCGTAACTGGGCGACACGTGAAATAATTTTCATCTACTGATGGTGTTTTTGCCGGTGGACGTACAAGTTGTAAAATGACTGGGTTATGATCAGAAAAAGTTACAGCATCAACACACACTTTCTCGGAGCAATTCAAATTAAAATTGATGAATACATTATCAATACAACGTCTACCACGAGTAGGTTCGAATACCTGAGGCGAAAAATTGTATGAATGAAACAAGCCACATAATTTCCCAAATCTGGTTGCGTCTTCTAGAGCACACACGTTGAAATCTCCCATTACAATAACCCTTTTGAACTTGAAAATCGTATTTAAGACTTCCGACATAATATAAAGAAAATTTTCAAAGCTCCCACTGGGGGAATGATATACAGAAACCAGAATGAGCCCTGACCGATCTATGCGGAGTCCAACCACCTCACAGTCTCTAGGTTGTGTCAACAAGTTAATGCTGTCCATAACTGAATAATTAATGAGATCGTAAGCAAATATCAGTACCCCACCATGCTTGATCTTGGGCTTACAGAAAGCTGTAGCCAGCGAGAAGTTTCCAAGTTTTGTGTATTGAAGTTCGTCTTTTTCAACCCAATGCTCGTTTAAAGCAATGAAATCAACTTTGAAATCGAGTGATTCTATGTAGGCCTCCAAATAAGGAATTTTATTTCTCAAGGAGCAAATATTTAGATGAATGAATGAAATGTACGAACCGACCAAAGGTGAGTAACATGATGGGGGAGGAGACGTTGAATTTAACGACACCTGAGGCCTCGTTGAATGAGAGACGTTCATAGTAGGAGAGGCGGAGGGTCCTGGGGAGGGGTTGTTCCTAAAAAATGATCATTCGACTGATTAGGAGATGCCCCTTCTTCTCGGCAGCTCTCCGAAGTACTACTAGGAGGAGAAGAATTTTCTTGAGCGGCCATGACGATGAGAGGCAGCGAGGAGAATGTTGAGTCCAGGATAGCTTTCTTGATCTTCTTCCCCAATATAGTTCGTGCTTTCTTCGAGTAATAGGGATCCACCCGTTTGGAAGAAATCATGTCTCGGCCCACTGAGTCCAGGCTGATCAGCTTTACCGAATGAAATCTTCTGGCCAGCAGTGACAGAAATTTATTGCAGCGTTCAATTTCCTTATTCACCACTGACCATCCCGATAGAGTGTAGTTAGTTATACGGGACGCTGAGAATAATAAGTTTCGTTCCTTTCAAAGACTGACAGAGGTTCAACAGCTCACGCTTATACGTTTGGAGATTATTGTAGGAAACGTCTACATATCCAGCTGACAACACTAGAAAATCCGGTTTTGAACGAAGATTTTTCCACGAATTTAGAAGAACCGGCGCCGTGGCCTCAGCCATTCTGAGGGCAGTCGTCTCAAAACTGCTGGGTAGAATCGATGACAGTTCGTCCCTCAATCCAAACAGAAGCGAGTCACCGAGAGGAGGATCGCTTCGCTCGTCCATTTGAATAATACGTCAAGTGATAGGGTGTATACATTTTAAACTCCGAAAAACCTCCCGATCTTTGGAATAGAGAGATGCATCGTCTTCCCACACACCAGAATATATACGAATGTCAACACATGGCAGCCCACACTATTTTGGTTTGAAGCGCCGAGCCATACCCTGAGAGGGCGGCGCACTGTGGTCCAGAATTCGAATCTAGCTGGACAAAAATCATTTTTCGACTTGAAAGGAAACGAATAATCAGGTACGTACATGCATTCACAAGGGTCCGAACTATCATAAGTCAGACCTTTTATAATTTTAGGCGTACTTTGACCCTTGCCCGAACCCGGAACGATTAGCGATATTAGCCGTAATCAGCCGTAATGAGCATTGATGAGCTATTTAGATTTTAGCACATTTGGACGGCTTATAACTGTCATATCTTTAGTGGAATCTGCTGGAACCTAGTTTTGACTTCACAGCCTCTCAGATAAGGTCCTGTTGACAAAAATGATACAAAAAACCTTTGCTACACTGAGAGAAAAAAAGGACCTATTCTAGGTTATTTTTCGATTTTTTTCTAGGTTAAATGCAACCTAGATTTTTTTTGGTTTTCATTCTAGGGTGGAACAATTTAGTCTAGGTTGAATATAATTTAACCTAGATTGAAAATACTGGTGAAGTTACCTTCCTAAAAATGCAAACAACCAAGATTTAAAATACGCCACCCCCACACTTTAGTTCTAGGTTAAGTTAACGGTGTGTGCCGCCGCCTCCATCCATTTACAGTCTAGGTTAAAAACATTAATGTCTTGGTTGTCTCACCCGGTTATTCAATGTTTTTCACTTTCATAGACGGTTGATTTACCCTAAAACAAAAACGTTCTCACCCCACCTCAAACAATTTACAGCCATGGCGCGTTAACCTAGAACCCTTTTTTCTCTAGGTTGTGTCCCTTTATTTACGAGGTTTTTTCAATTACTATCCCTGTGGTTCCAGTTAAATTTCTAGGTAGCTTCCTATTCTTTTCAGGTTGGTTCTAATAAATTACTAGGTGGTCCACTTTTCTTTCTAGGTTTGCTCCACTTCCATTGCAGGTTGTTTCTATCAACTTCAACTATCTTTCTGGGTTGTCTCAGTTTCCAACTCAGTACAAAAATTTGAATGTGACTGCACATAGTGACAGAAATTAGATGATTAGAATTTGACAAAGATTTGGCCTCAACCCCACCGGCTAAATAGAAGGGGTGCCAAGACAACGAGAATTAACGCCCACCGCCTACAGTGGCGCTCTCCGCGGCCACTTAGCGTACTGTAGAAACAACCTGGAATTTATTGAATGAATTACAATCACTGTTGTTTAAACCTAAAACTATTTGTAGTACTACGGTAGTTTTAACCGAGACTGAAAGTCTAACTTTTTCTTCTGGGTTGTTACCTAAAGTAGCAATCTCGCCTTTTAAATCTCTCGGTTGTTTTCAGTTGTACAACCGAGACTTTAATGGAGGGGAATTATATGGAAAGTCAAATCATTCAATTCTAGGTTACCCCACTTAAAAGTCAAAGGTAGGTTATATATTTTCTAGGTCGTTCTCTCTCCCTAACCAAACTCATATTTTCTAGGTCTTCACAATGTCAACCTAGACCAAATGTGAAGTTCACATTTGGTCTAGGTTGACACTTTTTTATTCCAGGTTGTGGTTAGAGGGTGGGTAATAACGGGTTAGGTTGTTTCTATATGGGTCTAGGTTGTATTAATATTTTTCGATGTTACTTTAACCTGGACCTTTTTTTTTCTAGGATGAATCAATTGATTCTAGGTGGTTTCAATTTCTTTTCGAGGTTATTTCGGATTTAACCTAGCCACTAAAAAAATCTTTTCTCTCAGTGTACTTTTTGCTACTTTTGGGGTTATGGAATTGTTCGTCCTACAGATGGTGCGGAAATCACGTTTTCTCGACATGAACTGTTCGTGAAATTGATGGAATCACTTCCTGACAGGTTCCTAGACAGTAAAAGTTCTGTCCAAGCCCTTGGTCCCCCAAGGCCTTGCTAGACCACGAGGAGTCCAAAGTCGGACGCGAACATAAGTTTCCTTCAGAAGAACATACCATGTTGCAATCAGCTTTGCATAATTTTCATCACGTTTTGGTGAAAAAGTGGAACTGTACCAATTAGAAAAAGTAAATCTTTTCATAAAGAAGTCATCAATTTGTTGGAATCTCTCAATTTTGTGGCAGAGGAGGATGATAACATTTCCGAGGAAGAATAATTAGTTTTCCTGTTTTTGAAAATATTAAAATATTCATTGTATTTTATGTATAAAATACTCTTGTTACCAGCTGTTGCCAGTGATTTGCCTGCAGGGTAGGCTAGGTAGTATATTATACTACGTATTACGTTATGTTTTTCACGTTTATAGAAGGAATATTAAATATTATTTTTTTAATTTTTCGATACAATTTGTTATACTGATAGGTGTATCAAATATACCGGTATTTTGTCATATGAGTCGTGGGATGTTCATTTTTTACCTATCGCATCGAAAAAAGGGAAGCGGTAAGTACATAGTAGAGGTATGTTTACTGTACCGAATTTCTGCTACCTATTTCAACTAACTATTAACTTCTGCGAGAGAAACAATGATGAATTGGGTAAGTAAGAGTACCCTCCTGAGGCCTCAAAGAGGGTTCAACGAAGAACTTCTTCGATTTTTTTAACTGGGCGAAAATTGCTTTTTGCTGGGTAAGAAATAGCCTATTTTTCGGAAAACTTCTTTTAAAAAACCTAGGAAAGACTGATTTTATTGCAATGTGGAGTCGAAATTCGGTTTCTACGCCCCCAAAAAAAACCCTAGAAACCAAATCTAACCGAATATGGACAGTTTCTTATTTTTGTCCAGCTAGATTCGAATTCTGGACCACAGTAGGCGGGGGGACCTAACACCTTTACAAGAGCAATTTTTCCCTGCAATAATTGCACAAATTCGAAAAGATTGCACTAGAAAAGTTGTACGCAACACAAGGCAATAATTGCGGTGAAAAATCGCCTCGTGTTGCATCAACATGTAGCGATGCAATAATTGCGTTGTGTTGTACAATAAAAAATTGCAGTTAATTTTCCGAACCCCTTGGACTTCACTTCCAACACAACGCAACACCTTCCGGAGCGTGTGTGGATCCAAAAATGTTGGCCAACACTCGGCAATTATTGCTTGCAATTTCTTCAGGGCGAGAATAATAATTATTGCATTGTGTTGCATGTCACATTTACACGAGCAACACTAAATCTGAGCAACACTTCTCGCACGCAATTATTGCAGGGAAAAATTGCTCGTGTAAAGGCCCCTTTACCGACATCTGAAGTGGGTAGCGCCCCTCGCCGAGACTCGGGGAGTAGCGCCTTGACGACCCGAGTCAGTTGGGAGATCGCATAGACCTTACACACACACACACACACACACAGGCTGGCCCCTATAAGGTCGAAGAGGATGGAGAAGGCTGGGAACTCCCGAACTCTCTTCAGCCAGACGCCCCTCCACGATCACTCCTACAACACCCTCCACAATCCCTGCACAGGACCAACCACAGAGTAACAGAGAGCAAAGTGACCAACAGACCATGGAGGGGCCGGCCCCTATAAGTTCTATAGACACACAACAGGCCCACGCGTGATCTCTCAAAATCGTTCAAATTAAACTTGCAGTCAAAATTTGCCAATCTTCAGAATTAGTAAACAACAAAGAAATTGCCCTTAATAGGCTTATCGGACGCAAAATTGGCTCGGGAATCCAAATCCGACATAAAAATTATGTGTTCACATTGAAAATAAGAAAGTTGGGCGCAAATGCGCCAGTTTGCGCTCATTTTAGGAGATCCCTCACCCCCGAGTCACCAGTCAATTGAGGATTGTGAGGAGATGAGGATTAGAAACTCGCTTTACATTTACGTCATTGCTGGTGCAATATAGTCCAGTCAAAATCGACACTAAAAATCGCTAAATTCGCAAAACGAGATGTATCTCTGCTATTGTAATATGTTGTTCGGACCCATTAGGGTAGTGTTTACCCAATTTTGCAACTTCCCAAAAGGTGTGCTTCACGCGTAGCACACGAAAAACCGCGATTTTTTCGGCTTTTTTCAGTTTTTGCTCTATATCTAATAAACTATGCATTTTTCGTCGAAAGGCACTATATACGTTTTTAAAGAGCATTAAATTTGTGACAATTTAAGCCCAACCGGAGCTGTGTAGGTCAATTAGTTCCAGAGTTTCTTTGAACATTTTTGCCTATAACGCGGGAACGGTTGGTCCGATCTTACTTTTTTTTTTTTTTTTTTTTTTTTTTTTTGGGTAAAAGCCGATTGAATTTTAAAAAGCGTGGGGTTAATGAAATTGCGATCGGAGAAATAGTCTTGGAGGGAGAGGAGAAAATCTTCCGAAAAACCCTTTCCGACGAATACAAATGGCACTTTTATTGTTTCAATAGACATGCAATGTGCCGTCTCCTGTATAAAATTTAATCAGCTTTCATCTAAAAAAAAGAAAAGTTAGATCGGACCAACGGTTCTCGCGTTATAGGCAAAAATGTGCAAAGAAACAGGGTTTGTTCGAAATTCGCCACTTGTTTGCCGCGCCTGCCCCTCCCTTATCAACGCTCAAATCAAAATTTCACACGGAATAGCTGTGATTGGGAATTTATTAAGCTTTCACGAGAAAAAAAGAAATTTGGAATCGGACCAATAGTTCTCGAGCTATAACCGAAAACGCTCTGAAAAACGTGCTTCCGCTGTCTTCAGGTCCAAGTAAAATGTTCGCTTTTTGGAAAAAATGGCCTATTTTCAAAGTGCCATAACTCTGAAACTAATTGACCTATACAGCTCCGGTTGGGCTTAAATTGTCACACATTTAATGCTCTTTAAAAACGTATATAGTGCCTTTCGACGAAAAATGCATAGTTTATTAGATATAGAGCAAAAACGGAAATAAGGCCGAAAAAATTGCGGCTTTTCTGTGCTACGCGTAAAGCACAGCTTTTGGGAAGCTGCAAAATTGGGTATACGCTACCCTAATGGGTCCGAACAACATATTAAAAAAGCAGAGATACATCTCGTTTTGCGAATTTATTGTCGATTTTGACTGGACTAATAGTATTCGTCGCTCACCTGCATTTGGTTTTGCTGTAGGTTCTTCGGCATCGTCTATTTCCATATCTTTGTCATCATCGTCCAATTCTTCGGGCTCATCGTCGTCATCGTCATCATCTAAAAGTACAACAGACAGTTCGACAAAAACCAAACTGGATTTGAGGGGGAACTGCATCAACGGTGATCACCACAATCACTCACCATCTTTACTGTCTTCGTCTTCGGACGACGAGTAAATTTTGGGTTTCGGTTTTGGCGGCGGAGGTTCATCCCCCTTCTTCACCGGCGTCTTGCTGGCTCCTTTCTTGTTGAAGCTCTTGATGCTTTTCATTATATGATCACTATCCGAGCTATCGTATTCCGAAGAGAGTTCTGACGTGTCCTCTTCGTTCGTAGCGATTTTCAACTCGGCCGAATCCGTCGAATTATCGCTAATGTTGATAGTTTGCCCGAAGAGGTTTTGATTATTGCTGGCCTTTTCCACGACGTCCATCTTCTTTTTCTTCTTCTTCTTCCCTTTCGCCTTTTCTTTCTGTTCGGTTGGTTCAGGCTCTGTTTTCTTCCTCTTTTTCTTCTTTTTGGGGGAAGCGTTCAGCGGTAGAGTTGGCGCAGGTTTTACGACTTTGTCATTTTTGGATTTTGACTTCACAGCTCCCACTAAGCCCTGCGCCAGCAAAGTTTCGTGAAGGGAGTTACCGCCTAAAACTTCATGAAGGGTTGACTGCTTCAAATTTTCATTTGCGCCCTTTTTCTTACTTTTAAATTTAACCGTAGGAGTTTTAGAAATAATCCCAACTTTTGAATCCTGTTGACTCGGAATGGCTTGTTTTTGGGGAGATTTTTCCAAATTACTTGGAAGGTTCGGTGAAACGTCCGCCTGCTTCTTTTTCGACTTCGATTTCGGTTTAGGGGTGTTTTTTTCAGGCTGTTCAACGTCCTTCAGTTCTTTAGTAATGACAGGACTCGCTGCTGGTGCAGAAGGCGCCTCCCCATTTGGATGCTTTGATTTCTTGATTTTCTTCTTGGGAGTGGATGGCGCTTCTGGATCTTTAGAACCGGCGCTTGCAACAGCTTCAAGCACAACCGGCTCGACGCCTTTCTTCTTCTTCTTATTCTTCTTCTTTGAGCTCAAATCTCCGGCAGGGGATCCTTTCTCAAGCCCCTCCATAATTCACCTGAAACAATCAATGCATGTAAATTGGTTTGGAGCTCTCTTTCCAGGGTGTCAGTAATGTGCACAAGTGGTAGGAGTTTTAGAGCGTTAAAGAATTTCCCAACCCGAACCATCTGATTGGATTTTTATTAAAAGAAAAAAAAAAAAGATAATAATTATAACAATAAAAAACGCTGCAAAATTTACACAGGGGTTAAGGATTATTATTCATTGAAATCGGTTAATTATGCAAAACTAAATTCTGTATTAATAAGAAAATAACTTTGAAAAAAAAAAAAAAAAAAAAAAAACACCTCTCGAAACGATCCGATTTCACCGAGAGGATTTATGGAGCTTTCATGGGGCTACAAATGGGGTTTTTGAAAGATCCCGGGAGGTCAAATATTTTCCAAGTGAAAAAATTATTATTTTTTGCAAAATGTTTTCATTCTATGTCGCTAAAATGGGGCTATGGGGCTACGGGAGGGTTTTTTTTTTGAAAGCTTTAGGCTATGGGATCGAGTTAGCCGTAGAATCCATTTTTGGGGGTCCCGGAACGATCCGATTTTACTGTCGCGATCTATAGGGTTTTCATGGGGCTACAAATTGGATTTTTGAAGGATCCCAGGAGGTCAAATATTTTTCAAGTAAAAAACGAAAAATATTAGAAGAAAAAATCCAAAAAAAGAATTTTTTTTTCTATTTTTTTTTTTTCATTGACAGAATTAATTTTCGCAAAAGTAACCTATATCAAAGAAAAATAAACCCTTGCGTAGAATTTGCAGCGTTTATAATGTTGAAACTGATGCCTTTGACTTTGGACAAAATATCCCATTGAACATTGGATATTATAATAATAAGAATAATCCAACGATTTCAGTAATTATAAAAAGAAGGTTGGAAGGGTGATCGATTGGTAAGATAACCTTTGCGAAATAGCGATATTTATGGAAATACGAATTTTTCAAAAATTAGATGTGTGGTAAGCGACCCGTAAACCTCTTCAAAAAATCGGAAAAAATCAAATAGCATTTTTTTTTTTTTTTTTTTTTTTTCAATATTGTGAATACGTTGGTGGGACGGTTAAATTTCGAAACTTCGAAAATAAGGACCACCCTAGTGGACCCACTTTTTGAGCCTCATTCATTGGACTGCTAACGAGAAGATATCTCCGTTGCGGACCAAATGTTTCAAAACGGTATGAAACTTCAGGGATATCAACTCCAGGTAGTTTGGGTCCACGGAGGACAGTTTTTCTCAAGTGTTTGCCGGATGAGAAAAAAAGGTCAAGTCAGGCTTTCTCACAGTTGGGTTGTTTTAACAACCATCGGAATCCATTGCCAAAGCCTCGTGGTTCATTCCTAATTTTTCCCACAGATTTGCATGAGGTAGGTACATAAGCATCAAAAGGTGCCTCTACTCAAGAATAATAGCACGGAATCGATTACCAATTGGACGTACTAGAAACGGAAGGCAATCACGATTGAGTGAAAGTGGACCCACTACGTTCCTTTTACTCGACAGAGGCCTATTGACCGCAACAAGTGCCACATGCGGGTTATATTAGGACAGAAAACGTTAACCAGATCATTACGGGGTCAGATTGAGACGTTGATGCGGTGAGAACGCAGCTGACGAAGCGGAATTCCTTCACGGTGCAAACGACGCACGGAGGAGTGAAAGAAAACACGGGCGGAAAAAAGTTCATAACAACCTCAATATGCTAACTCAGGGATGCGTCGCGGTGTAAAACTCTAGAGCTCGGAACCATTCAATTTTCGAATCGATTTGGATTCCATGAGGGTGGGAATTGCAGCAAAAACCTGGACCCTTAAAGAATATGTAACTAGGAATGGGATTAGAGAAAAACTCGGCGCTCCACGCCTCGCCAGGGGGCAAGCCCCCTGGACCCCCCTTTTGTTTTTATTTAGAGCCGCTGCTACGAGTATAGAAACGTAGAATACGCTTTAGCTTCTATTGGAAGATGAACTGCTGAACGTTCAACGATGATTATCGCAAATTCAAATCAAAAGACAAAAACCGATTCGTTGTTTCATTTTGTTGTTTTCGGTTTCTGTGATCTTTGTCCAAAACGCTTGCAGACGAGCGCATTGTTGGTGTGTCAGCTGATTATTGGAAAGAGTAATACTCAGTAGTGGACGGTGATGGCTAAAGTAGGACACGTAAGCCATCGTTTGTGTGTTGGAAACGTTTCTTGTAAAAACCCCGTCGATACAAGTCATATTACGTGTCGTAGAAAACACCGTGGAATTATTTAATGCACAGCCAAATGTGTCCTTCATGAACTCAAGGAAGCGTAATACGCGTATACTATACCATCATCGGAGCGAAAGTCTAGGTTAAAATCTCCACAAATGATGATGGGGTAGGTCGTATAATTTCAAGCGTTCCACCAACAAGAACAACCCTTTTAGTTTGATTGAGTATGGTAATAGATATTTCTCGCAGTCGCCACTCTCTCGTTCGTTCAGTAGACGTTTTCGGTTGTGTAGGTTCATGAAGAAGACATATACCTGAAGAGCTCGAAGGAGGACAATCAGGACCAGGGCAAGAGAACATAAACGATTTACTAATCAAAAGTGATATGTAAACTTGGCAGTTCTCTTAGAAACGCGCTTGTTGAACTACAACAACGATAACACCGTTGATCATAATATGATATTAATAATATATTATGTTCCCCTCCGTATCCATGTTATCGTCCCAGATTTCGTTCCACCCCGCGTTCCCTTTTTTGGCTAGTTAGTCCATGGCTAAAGCGTATTCTACGCTAAAAAGGCTATAAATTTGACACAAGGGTTTATAATTCTTAGAAGTACGAAAATTATGCAAAAAATGAATTTTGTGCAAATAAAAAATGATTTCCGAGTAATAGATTTGGGAAGCCGAAAAATGAATTATGCGCCCAAAATTACAAGGAAAACACGACACCTTATTAAATATCAAATTTTGACCTCCTGGGATCTTTCAAAAGCTCCATTTGTAGCCCGATAGATCCCCACGGTGAAATCGGATGGCCCCAAAAATGGATTCTACGTCCAAAAATACTTCGAAAACGCGACTTTAATCAGCCTAAACCTGTCAAAAACCCCTCCCGTGGCCCCTTTTTTAGCCCCACAGAGTCCCAAGAGATTGGGCGATCGGGTTGAAAAACTGTGATGATGTTACACACTATCCAACCGATTGGCAAATTCAGCAAATTCATCAAATTCATCATTTTCCTTTGGCAGGGTGCGTACTACACAGCTACGTTTAACAGTGCAACATACACCATGGATTGTTTTTGCTCTCGTTGTCTTAATCCATTTAATGAGCCTCATTAGACACGGTGTGCGATTTTGAGACGCGTATCGCCTAGTACGCACTATGTACAAAAATTTGTCAGGAGAAATGTCGTAGGTATGTGATAAATGCAGAAAGCGACCTCCTCACCATCTCCTACGGTTATAACAGGTAACTAGAGGAATCTGGACCGAATAGAAAGTGTTTAAATGCCTACAAGAGTTGAAAAAGAGATTTTGATGAAGTCCATTGTAGTCGTGAGTTCTCGTAGAAAAAGGATGCGAGGCAATGCAACCATGGAAAAACTGGTAATATTGAGGAAAACGTGTTTTTCCTCATAAATCAGTTATATCGTTTTTTCCTGACGCCTAACGACTATCCCATGATGCCCTTTAAACTGGATGTTCCACACGTGTATGCCTTGAATCAGGCAAAAAAATAAAAAATATTAAAAATGTCCAAATGGGAGAAACTCATTTCATACTCGGTTTTTGAGGTGAAACATCATTTTGATTGAAAATAAGGTTACACCACAGAAAAGACGGATTTTTCTCTTTCCAAAACACTGGCGCGTTTTTTTTTTTTTTTTTTTTTTTTGCGGAATAAGTGCGGTGTGCAGCGGCAAGAACGCGACGAATCGGTCTGAAAACTTGTGGGAAATTTTTTCTCGTCTAGGGGAACCACATGTTCAAAAACGGTTAATTTCGGAGAACTTTCATATTTTGAGTTCATCCTTTGACGTTGACCCATAAAACGAATTAAAATGGCAATCAAATGAAAACTTTGAAGGGCGACATCTCAAAACGCAAATCATGCACTCAATTTCAGATTAACAAAAGCAAATTCTCACTACCCAAAAAACCTGGACGGCAGACGGTCATATGATTTTTGAAATTTACGGCCTATCAAAATTGTCGACTCCCGACGCGAATACATACGTGTAATATTCCAAGAATAATAAACCAAAATAAGTGCTCTTCGGCCTGCATGAACCAAAACCACCTCACAAAGTACGCAGGGGCAAATTCCGTTGATATCTCAAAACCCTTTTCAATGTTGATTCCCAGGAGGCCGTTTCGGACGGAAAACTCTTGTGACTTTCTGATCTCCTGTTCCATCCCCTCATCGATCGCACTGGAGGAACAGAATGGGCCTCACAGCTCCCGCCAGTCACAATCCGGTAACTTTCCTCTAAATGCAAACCATATCCAACGTCATTCCATCTTTTAACGCCCATTGGGCAATTTGCATGTATTTTAGATTTTGAATTCTATCCTACCGTTCGAATACATGGATAAAAAGCCTTCCAAAAAACCCCTCCCATAGCCCCATAGCGCCCTACGAGATTGAGCGATCGGGATGAAAACCTTGCGGGCACAACTAGACGGTAAACCGAGTATTTTGTCAAAATTTCAGAACATGGAAAAAATTCTCACTGCCCAAAACGGCCCGGACGGCGGACATTTCATATTTTGATTCTACGAGTCATGAAACGAATAATGACAAATTTTGTGGCCAATCAGTCGATTACGATCGGTTATTACTCCAAGAATAATAAACCAAAATTCGATTTAGGTAGGTACCTACCATTAAACCATTTTATTTCCTTTACCTCAATTCAGTGAAACGAACTCCTGACAGTCAAAATACTATGTATTTTATTAGGTATAATATAATGTTTACTGATCCATCCATTACTGTTTATTGATGACTATCCATAGTGGCGATGAATAGTTTGCTTTAACTCTCTCGTTCACCAACAGGAATTCACCAACATTAGGTCGTATACATGGAACTACATTACACAAATCATTGTTCCTATATGAAATAATGTCTTCAACAATCGGAAATGAACACCGTTACTTCAGAACTCGGAAGAGAGCCTCGGAAATACCGCCAGTGATGATGGATGAAGTTGAAATTCGAGTATAGGACCGTGCATTTTGATAGCTTGCGTAGAAACTGATAGTTTCAAGGGCTCGGGCATGAGAATTCGCTTCAGAAGCCGTCATAAACCCATTTTGGCCAAAATGTGGGTTTTAGAAGTGACAACAGGTATATGGGATTGTATATAAAATCTGTATCAATTAATTTTTTTTTAAAGCATGTTGTGGTTATACTTATTTTCACAATTTTCCCGTGGGTTTGATTTTTATTGAAACAATGACCAATTCCATTATCCAACAATCCTGTACGTCCTTTTCACCAGAGATCTTCCAGAAAGAGAGGAGAATACCATAGCGACGTTTGCAGATGACACTGCAGTCCTTGCTGTCGGCGATACCAACTTGGAATCAATTTCGAAACTACAAAGGTCAATCAAGAGACTTCACAGCTGGACTTTAAAGTGGAGGATTCAAATGAATGAGGCAAAATCGGTACATGTCGACTTCACAAACCGTAGGTGTGAGTACATACCCGTTCACCTCAACAACAAAGTCATACCGCACGCAAACGAAGCCAAGTACCTGGGCATGACCCTCGATGCTAAGCTTCGGTGGAAAGCACATGTAAAAAAAAAGAAGATGGAACTAACCACCAAATTTCGAAAGATGTATTGGCTAATGGGGCGACGGTCATCCTTGTCAATCCCCAACAAGCTAACACTATACAATCAGGTCCTTAAGCCAGTCTGGGCCTATGGTGCACAATTGTGGGGCTGCACCGCTCCGAGCAATCGCTTGATCATTCAGCGATTTCAAAATAACGTGCTACGAGCATGCGTAAATGCGTACCGTTACACCAGGAATGAAAGACTACACCGGGAACTTCAAATTCCTACTGTCGAAGAAGTCATCAAAAAACAAGCATTAGCCCATCAGCAGAGGCTTCGGGGACACATCAACAGCGAGGTTGTCCAGCTCCTCGACGTTGAAGGCCTGCTCAGAAGACTGAAAAGAACAAAACCTCATGACCTGTGGGAGTGGGGTGCCCTGTGAACTAATTATCAGCTCAGTAATTACTAGTGCGTCAGTTGCACAAAACAACAAGTCGCATAGAAGCAGTGTTATGTGTCATCGCTTCTGGCAAGTCATTTAGTATGTATACATCAATTGTAAATTGCTGATAAGTTTGCTTACTTGGTGCAATAAAAGTTTCAAAAAAAAAAAAAAAAAAATTATCCAACAAAGTTGGCTAATCATAGAGGAGACGGACACTGGAGTTACTTGAGGGAAGTGCTGCAAAAAAATCGATTTTTTCAACTTTTCGATTTTTTTCGGAAAAAACATCGATTAATCGATTAAAAATCGAAAATGAAAAAAAAAAAGTTTCAATATACGTAAGGGTTTCGAAAAATAATGATTTTCAGCTCGACTGTAAAATTTGCCGTAGGTCGACGGAGCCGCCTCCTGCCATACAACTTGGACAAGCTAAGCTGTTTTTTTTTTCTAAACGAAAATTTAACCTTTTTCCAACCAACCTAAAATTTGGTATTGACGACTGATCTGATATTCGTAAAGTTGTTAACCACTCTCAGTGCTGCTCAAAAGGCCATAATATATCTTGAAAGTGAATAATAGTCATATTGATCAGGTACCTATGCATTTAGAACGTCCCTGACGAGCCTTTAGCACAGTACCTACTACATTTTGTATTTTTTATCTAGATTCTACTCGTTTGCTGGAATAATAATTAAATTATTTTAGTTAATAAAATGTTTTAATAACTGAATTGGATCAAATTTATGTTGTTTGATCTCAATTCTTCGCTGATATGGGTGATTCCACGAAAACTGGAAATTTTAGGTCTTTCAAACACGATGGCTCTCCTATTTGATTTAAAAAAAAAAAAAAAATTTGGGCTTAAGGGAGAAGACGATAGCTTTAATTCGAATCAAGTTTCATCCCTTTCCTTGAAAACTTAGGTATGAAATTTCAAATTTGAAGTTCGATATCCTCATTCTCTCACGTGTCCCTTTCTCGGAGTTTCCAACTTCAACAACTACTGACGATGAACCAAGTAGATTTTCGCCAAAATCCAATGTATCGTTATTTTCACCTGCTCTTCACCTTCAACTTTTTAGAGAATACGGATTTTAACAGTGAACCGTGTTGAGTAAGGACAACATCATGTGGCTGTCACGGAGGTAGTCACCTCATTCTCTCACATTATTTTGAGAAAGTCGTGTGTCCGCCATGCCCCCAGTAGGACCGGAAAAATGGGTCAGCAACACTTCCACACATCGCGTCTGCACGTCGAGAAATCGTCATTGTCAAAATATCCTCCCTCTTCAGTCGGTGTCCTGTTTTGTGGGAGAATTTTATCTTCCGGCACTTGAATTCTCATTCTCTCATCTTTCATAAACTAGTTGCGGTAAGTTTCAGAATTTTGATTATCAGTCACATAGTGAGCGTTGCCAAGTGCTTGTGCCATGTGATTTTTGAAAATTGCAGTAATTACAATGTGTGCAATAGCATCCTATTTTGAAGCCAAAAACCTCATTCTCTCATTCTCTCACGTTAATCATAGGTAAATGAGAGAATGAGGTTCGGAATGAGAGAATGAGGATGATCCTACATTCTTACGATTTTATTATATTACCTAAATATATTTCCTATTTTTCATTAATTGAGTAGACCAACGCAATGTACGCTAGAGTCAATTTATTATACATTCAAAATCAATCTGGCGTCTCATTTTATTTGTTTTCCTCATTCTCATACCTACCTCATTCCCTCATCTTACGAATTTACAAAATTTTCTATTCTTGCTAAACGGAGCACTTGTATGATTGAATTCGTTGCTAAACTTCATCTGAACCACCTTCAAAGTAAGCCTAATCAAAAAAATCTATAAACAAAGAAAGAATTTTTCACTCATATTTGGACATCAAAAACTTCCAGTTTTCGTGGAATCACCCATATAAACTAGATGAATAATTTAAATTATTTTAAAAGGCATATTTCATTTTTCGTCCTTTGCAAGAGTTGTGCATTTTTGTGTCCGATTAAAATCGATTTTATTTTTTTAAATCGATTTTTCGAGGTTTTGGCAAAAAATCGATTGAACGATTACGATTTTTTTGCAGTACTACTTGAGGGGGTGAGAAGAAGCTCAAACGGCACAGCGTTGCTGGACTCTGCCAAGCAAGAGTGGACACAGTATAATAACCCAATTTGACTATGCGTAAATTTGATAATAGTCAAAATTAAAT
Organism: Pilophorus perplexus; assembly: GCA_955831195.1. Classification (NCBI taxonomy): domain Eukaryota; kingdom Metazoa; phylum Arthropoda; class Insecta; order Hemiptera; family Miridae; genus Pilophorus; species Pilophorus perplexus. The sequence continues at coordinate 4,236,938 of OY037010.1, read as the reverse complement.
TTTAACGGGGTAGTTTTTGACCGCGAGGAAGCTTTGTGTATTTTTGGTTCATTTATGGTAGTCGCGAACCTCCCCAACATGGATCATGATGATAATATTCTCATATTATGGTTTGATTTGAGATATTTGTAGAAAAGAATACGTGTAGAAATCGTAGAAAGTTTGTAAAAGATTTAAGGATATTTGACCCGCAGGAATTTTGAAAAAATACTCGCTTTACCATCTAGTTGTACCAGCAAGGTTTTCAGCACAATAGCCCCAACCCGTGGGGCATTATGGGGCTATGAACGGGGTTAACAAGGTTTTCGTTTATGGGGTCGAGTTAGGTGTCATTTTTAAGTATTTTTGGGCGTAGAATCCATTTTTCAGGGGCCCAGAACGATCCGATTTCACCCTGGGGATCTATGGGGCTACAAATCGGATATTTGAAGGAACCCCGTAGGTCAAATAGGGTGACATTTTCCAAGTAATTTTGGACACAAAATCCTTTTTCCCGAGGTTTCACATCTGTCCAATCATTTCAAGTAATTAATTACAGTTTTTTATTTTTAAGTTTTTTTCTTCAGATTTTTACAAAATTTAATTTAATCTTCCTCAAACCTTTCGAGTACAAAATTTCTGTAAAAATCAGTATGTAAACATCAGTATGTAAATTGACGAAAAAGGTTGGTTCCGTGAGGGGGGTTGTAGGTTAATAGTATTAAAATTTAATATTATATAACTTATTTATAAAATTTAATATGATATAACTTATTTAATAAGTATAAATTTTAGATAAGGGGCAGTCGCTTATGTAGGTACAAGTTTAGTCGCTTGGTGGACGTTTCTGATTATTATTCGAACCACTTAATTCGTAAAATAAGGGATATATTAAATATTCGAATTATCCTGATCCACTTAAACGTGGTAGGAAGGGTAAGAAACGAGTTTAGATCCACAGAGCAGCAGTGGGGCACTGGAAAACCAAAACACTAGCACATGAATCGTGTCATCACTCGGTAGCGACTAAGGGAGTAGATACATGCGTCAAATGTGTGGCCTAAAATTTCAAACAGCCAAATAATTTTTGGTAATAGCTCAAAATTTCAACTTGCACCCAAAAAAAGTACGACCAGTTGAAGAAATAGGCCTGTTCACGGTGTAGGACGTGCCTAGTTGAACGGTTCTCAACTTTCAAAACGTATACCGCTCGATGTTTGTCAATAATATACAGTAAATTTAGGCCAATATTGAATGACGGAAATAAAAAATGAAGCAAGGCGCGGAGAGTATGAGAAATGAGAAGATTTGCAGGTTGAAAAACACAGAAAGCAGAACGAGGAAAACGAAAGGAAGAAAATCGGCACTTACCGCCCAAAAAACGAGCTCAAACCCCATTTTGGCGGCCGGCGATGGTCCTCAGGACAATTTACAAGACTTCGTGCGGGGAATTTGACGGGTGAAAAGGGCGAAATTTCGAGTATAAATCGAGAGAAGTTGGAAGGCAGCTCGACGGGACTCGGTGATACGAAACAAGGGGGCTTGAGACGGAGAACATGGCGGCCCGAGGTGGCTGCCTCTCCTGGCCACCGAGACCCGCGGGTCGCCTTGAATCCGGCCAGACGTCCCAGAAGGGTAACAACTGCCTAAATGAGACGAATCCAACGGGAAATTGTTCGGGGAATTTCTACAGAATTTTCTACAAGGAAATCACCGCGCCAGGGTGGTCGCACGGTCGGAAAAATAAACAATTTGGGGGTCTCAAGTTGAAAAAAAAATTAACGAGAAATCGTAAAAAATGAGTGATAAATACTTACGGGTTATTTGAAAAATTATTCGGTCGTAGCGGTCGTCAGGACGGAACATAAACAAAATACCGAACGGGAGGCGGGCGCGAAAGCTGATGCATAGGAAGGAACATGCGGGGTAGGGGAACGCGCGGTCTTCCTTCCATGCGGGATATCCACTGCCCACGTGACCTGTTTCCCCTCCCGATATCCCTCCCCACTACGTCACTTTCCACCCCTCCCTTCACTTTCCAGGGGGCCCTTCAGGGGTGGAAGGCCCGAACCGAATTTTTCGCCACGATCTCACTGCCATCTGACGGCCACACCGCGGTACCGTCCAAATTTAACGTCGACTCTTCCCGCTAAAACGACGACAACCAATGACAGCTGAGATGTAGGCTGAAACCCACAAGTGGCGCGACAATCGACGACACATTCACGATGTCATTCACCCATCGATGTGTGTTAGTTTACTACATCGTAGGGATGGGTATCGATGTATCGATGTTTCAAAAACATCGATGGTTTTTCTCAAACATCGATGTTTTATACATCGATGTTTACTCCTAGATGTTTTTTAGACATCGATGTTTACTCCTAGATGTTTTTTAGACATCGATGTTTTCCCCCCCAAACATTGGTTTTTTCGCGAAAAAAATTTTTGTTTTGATGGTCGTTTACGTGAAAATAGTAGATACTTTTATACCTTAACAATAATTATTCATGTTTTATAAATGCTTACTCGGTTGTTTATTATTTTTTTATATATAAATAATAGGTACAGATTCAAGAAACATCGATGTGTCGATCGATCAGTAGGTAGTAGGTAGTTACCGGAAATCGAAAATTTCAATCAACATTAAATGTTGATTAAATTTTAATGTTGATTCGTTATCACTTGTCGTTATCTGTGTTCATGCGGCATCACTCCTGACACAAAAACGAAACAATCCCTGCTGAGCTCTCGCTGTACTTGAACGCTACCAACGAAAAAATCGAACAGAACACTGGGGTTTTGGATGGTCAACTGCGGGCAACTCTATCATTTCCGAAGTTGTTTTCAAGAATGAACCAAACGTAGCAACATCAGTTCCTTCTGAGAGGCTATTCTCTTAACCAGGCTTAATTTTAAGCTCCTTGAGAAATCGTCTCTCAGAGGAACTGGCGTCATTTTTTTTTTTTTTTTTTTTTTTTTTTTTAGTAAATAGTATTATTCTTTACCGACTTTTTCACTGCCTACTTCTTTTCATCGTTTCAAGTTTTAATGACTTTTTTTCGAATTTTCTACTAAAACTACAATGGAAAGAATTTTTTTTTCATAACATCCCCCCCCCAATACATATAAACCATCGATGTATCGAAACATCGATGTTTTTTCCGATGTTTTTGAGACATCGATGTTTCTTTTCTAAAAATCATCGATGTCTAAACATCGATGTTTTGTTCATCGATACCCATCCCTACTACATCGATGCATTCACCTCGTCACCAGTGTGTCGGACTCCACACTTGCATCTCTGTGCTACCATCCCTTTCAACCAGGGATGTTCATATCGATATTTAAACATTTATCGTCTTAGTAAGTCGATATATCGCCAAAATGTTTTCCGTTTTAAATTCCCACTCACGGTTTTTGCACATATAAATGCTCAAGACAAGTTTCTTCGGGGTATTCATCCTTTGAAATGTGTCGATCTACCCCTCCAGGGGGGCTAATCAGTTTTCTAATAAGCGATAGGCGCGATTTGTTCATTTTTGGTTTCGAACCAAACAAAAGGGAGAGAATGGGTGCGATCTGGCTCATAACAGGAAGTTCAGATACCTACCTCCACTTCTAGAGGGTGTACCTACCTGTTTCAAATAAATTAATAAATAATTGAATTATTTCAATTCAATTATTGAATTATTTCAGAGTAATGATAAGATACGCTCCCTCGAGTCCTGAAACAGAGGCAGATTTTTGAGTTTCTGAGCTTTTAAACGGGAAACGTTTCGGTTCCGATATTGTGAAAATACCTATCGATATAACGTGAAGTGGAATAACGTCCAAACATATCGATGAATTCAGTGAAATATCGATTTTGGTTTATTATTCTTGCAATAATACACCTATGTGATCGGGACGGAGGTCGACGACTCAGATCGGCCACAAAATTTGACACTATCCGTTTCAAGAGGTCTAGATTCCAAAACCGAAATGTTCGTCCGCCGTCCGGGCCGTTTTAGGCAGTAAAACGTTTTGACAAAATACTCGGTTTACCATGTAGTTAACTACATGCACAATGTAGTTAACTACGGGCACAATTGTGCCCGCAAGGGACATATAATAGCATTATAGCGGCATAATTTGCATTTTATGCAAGTAACGATTGTCAATGCTAACTTTTCAGCCGATCGCCCAAACCCGTGAGGCGCTATGGGGCTAAAATGGGGCTACGGGAGGCGTTTTTGAAGGGTTTTGTCTATGAGATCGAGTTAGGTGTCGTTTTCGAAGTATTTTTGGACGTAGAATCCATTTTTTGGGGTCCCGGAACTATCCTTTCATGGGGCTACAAATGGGATGTTTGAAGGATCCCAATTGGGAGGATCCCAATCCTCTTAAGAGGTCAAATTTTCAAGTAAAAACAAAAAATTTTTGAAAAAATAAAAAATAAATTTCTAAAATGTTTTTCTTCGACAGAATTACATTTCTGCATAAGTAACTTATATCAAAGAATAATAAACCCTAGTGTGATATTTGCAGCGTTTTTTTATGTACACTCGGAGTGTAACATGTACCTAACACGGAGTGTACCTAACACTCCTACTTCCAACATTCACCTTTCACATTCCTGGGTCCCAGGCGACAATTGAACCAAAACTTCCGGGAGGCCCTACGACCATGCATTGACAGTCATTACTTGCATACAACGCAAAATTATGCTGCTAGAATGCTATTATATGCATACTTTGAGAATCTCAATCATCATCTGATGATTTAATTTAATTATGGAGTTGATTTTATTTTATTTTTCTTGGAATAATACAATTAGGCGGTCGAAAACTCTGATTGACCTCAAAATATGACATTACACGTTTCAAGACTCGTAGATCTAAAAACGAATTGTCCCTCGACCGAGCCGTTTTGGTCAGTAGAAATGACGTGAAATGTTGACAAAATACTCGGCTTACTATCCATAGATATAGGCACTATAGTTGTACCCGCAAGATTTTCAGCCCGATCACCCAAACCCGTGGGGCTCTATGGGGTTAAAAAGAGGCTACGGGAGGGCTTTTTTTTAAGGGTTTTTGCTATGGGGTAGAGTTAGATGTCGTTTTCGAGTTTTTTAAACGTTGAATCCATTTTAGGGACCGATTTCACCGTGGGTATGTCAGGGGCTTTTATGGGGCTACAAATGGAATTTTTTATGGATCCCAGGAGGTCAAACAAGGTGTCGTTTTCCGAGTAGTTTTGGACGCAAAATCCACTTTTTCATAGTCCCAAATCTTTCCATTTTTTTTCAATTTTTTCAAATATATTTAATATTTTTAATTAATAATAATAATTAAAAAAAATTTTTTTTTGCGCAAGTGATATAAGTTCAATCTTAATATTTTAATTTTTCACATCATTTTTTACCCTCATTTTTCGCCTTTTAGCAATTTTTAAGCAATTTCAAAATCAAGGGCTTGCCGCAAATCCATACAAGACAGGATCTTTTTATAACTTTATCACGTAGGAAAGGATTTTGTCAAAGTTTGGGGTAAATTGAAAAATTCATCCTGGTGGCTCCAAGTTTTTGTACCTAATTTTCCGGTAATTCTAAACAAACGACAAAATCGATTAATAACACGAGGCACCTGGTCAGCAGACAACGTTAACAAGAGAAGTGATGTTTACTACCGCCATGACAGTACAACTGAACAATAATAATAATTCAATGATTACCTACCTACTACTTCCTCTTCTAATCTGGAAACGACTTTACTAAAGTCACTTTAGCGTTACTTTAATGCCTAATGTTATTGTTGTATTGCTTTGATTGTATTCGTCTTTGCCTTTGATCTACCGAAAAATTCATGCTCCAATAAGAAACTGCGTCTTGCATTTAATTATGAAATTGGTGAGTATGATTTCTCTTATCTGCCAGATTACTAAGCGTAGGAAGTGGACCGGTACCGGTATTGTGGAATAGTCATGCTGCTGGTTATTGTGATGCATTTTATTGATGAAACTACGCTGAAAATGTGTCAGAATCTCAAGATGAGACTGTTAACTGCCTGATGGCGAAGAGGTGCTTAAGGGCTTTGGAGAAGAAAGGTGACTCCTCTGCTGAATGTGGGCTCAAAGTTTGCCGCCTTTCATTCGATCTTCGGAAGACTGGTGCCTGAGGCTTACGAATTGAAATTGCATACCATCTAGCGAATCGCGGTGTACAACGAGTATGAGTGCTGATTTTTTTTATGGTCAGGAGGAAGCAGATGGAGTCTCACTAGGTAGGTACATAGTACTTACCTACCTAAACCTCCACCTCCTCATCCCCAAGCAACATCAGTCTTCCACAGACCTTCAGCCAAGGATGTTCGTCATTAACGAGGCCAGTGCAGTCCAGGCTATGGGGCCGAGTTAGGTGGCGTTTTCGAAGTATTTTTGTACGTAGAATCCATTTTGGGAGTCCTTGAACGATTCGATTTCATCTATTGGGCTCTAATGGGCGATACAAATGAGATTTTTGAACGATCCCAGGAGGTCAAATATTTTCCGAGTAATTTTGGACGCATAATCCATTTTTCGAGGTCTCACTTTTTTTTAAAATTTTTATTGACAGAGTATTACCTAAGTAATTTTTTTACGAGTAACCTTCTTATATCAAAGAAAAGTGTACTTTTTCAAAAATTCTGAAAATCGAAGATATTTGCTTGAAAATAAAGCAGAAGGCGAGAGGGGGTCTGGTCGATGGTCGATCTCGATTCGATTTTCAATCTCGCTCGCTGCTTGCTAGCTACCGTGACTTATACTTTATTGCAGTTCACTTTTTTCTAGTCTTCATGTGCCATTCTGTTCTTTGTAGTTTTAGGTCTGCCCTTTGTTTGAAATAAACCTCCATTACCGCGGATTCTTGCATTCTACTTCGCCATTGAGATAGTAGCAGTGTTGTCATACTAAAATGAGCAAAATTGAGGATTTTCTGAAAAATAGTTGATATCCGGATTCGAACGGCAGACATCGGACCGGTTTCGATCGGTTCTTTGCTGGAACGCCATGTATCGGTAGGGGATATTAAATAACAAATTTTTTCCCCAATCCAAATATTAATGTCTCAACTCACGCTGGTTTGACTATTTATACTGTCCTAAGGGAGAGTTTCATCACCCGACGTTAATTCCATGTACCGTATGTTGCAGTACTGCCTGAGTAGCCATCCGAACAAGCCATGCTACATCCTGCGGTTCAAAGAGATCACCATAATGTTGGATTGCGGCTTGTCAGCCCAAACAGCCCTCAACTTCATCCCGCTGCCGCTCGTTCCAAGCTCGCGCCTCTCAAACCTGCCTTCCTGGCTCCCCAGGGAAGCTGTCGACACCCAACTCGAAGGGGTACGAATTGTTTCACTCGTCTACGCCTGTTTAGTGATGAACAGTGTCAGTAATTGTGTGATTTATTGTCCAGGAGCTGAAAGAATGCTGTGGAAGAGTTTTCGTCGACTCGGCTCCAGAGTTTTGCCCTCCGCTGGCTAACATGGTGGACTATTCAGAGATAGACGTCATTTTGATCTCCAATTATTCCTCGATGCTCGCCTTACCTTTTATCACAGAGAGCTCTGGTTTTAAAGGTGTGGTGTACGCTACAGAGCCCACTCTTCAGATCGGAAAGTAATTTTTTCAGTTGAATTGTAAACAAATATTCAGGAGGGTCGCCCCATCCCTCAAAGCTCCTCGGGGATTGTGATGACCTAAAGGAAAACTTTTTGAGGAGTTTCGAGGAGTGAAGTGTCGTGTTTGATGTAATTTAGGTACTAGAATTGACTTATTGGTATCTCAAATCTTTTCCGTGGGGCTTCCAAGGGGCTGCAGGTGGATATTTTGAAAGGCTTTGGCCAGGCGTTCGATTGAGGTGATGTTTTCGAGCTAATTTTGAGACTAGAATCAATTTATGGGAGTTCCAGAAGATGAGGTGGTTTGGGAGGGAAATTACTCCTCTGCCGATGTAGGTATTGAATTGTTTATTCGAATAACAACTAATTATTCGATTGAAAATATTCGTTTATTCTAATAAACAATTTAGTACATACCTACATCAGCAGAGGACTCATTTCTCTCCCCAACTCCCTCATTTTGGATTAGACCTCTGCACCATCAATCAACCACTTCGGAGTCCCTGACCTATCCGACCACTCCACAATGTAAATTTGTCGCTTTTAACTGTTTGTACCTTTGCAGGTTGTTTTTGGAGGAGTTGGTCGAATACTTGGAACAAACGCCGAATAAAAATCAGGCCAAATATTGGAAGGAGATATTACACCTCCTGCCTCCGCCGTTGAGCGACAGTTTCAAACCTCGTAGTTGGAAACAACTGTATACTTTGGCGGAAGTCAAAAACAGCCTGTCCCGAATCAAAGTCGTGGGATACGATGAGAAATTGGTGAGTGAGAGCACAAGTATACGAATGCAAAGTGCGGCATTCGATTATTGAAATCATTTGGATATTCAAATGTATAATCTCTGTATGTGTGCTATCAGCATTCTCCTCCGAAACCGTAAGAGACGCAAAACTTTCTTATTTTAAATGGGAACTGCTAATATTTAGGATGTATCCTACCTCGTAATGGGGATTTTAATACTCCAATTCCAACGATCGGAAAATTTTGACCGGCGGGTTTAATTTGAACGATTTTAAGAGATCGCGTGTGGGTCTGCTGCGTGTCTTGTAGACCTTATAGGGACGGCCCCTCTGCAGTCTGTCGGGTCTGTGCAGTTGCCCTGAACGGGCGCCTGGCTGGAGCCCCCGACCCAAGAGAGTTAGGGTGTTTCTATCCTTCTCTGTCCTCCCCCACCGCTCAGCCCATCACCCTGATTTGCGTTTGCGCTTTAAAATTTATACTCCCCAAGACTTGAACAAACGGGCAAGCGATGCGAGGCCCCCCTGTCAGAGTGCTAGTTCTTGTATTTCTATGAACCTGGTCTATAGTAGAATAATGTTTTCTAAACCAAAACCGATGATTATGAATTGCGTTCGTCTTTGACGTATTTCGGAGGAGTTTTTCAAATAATTTAGTCAGAACTGGTCGGAGTCAGTGAGACATGCAGGACTTGAGCGCGTTAGTAGGTTTGTCAAGGTTGGGAATCATGATTACCTACCTTACTTCAAAACGGTTAAGTTTTTCTCCAGCATCCGAATGAAAGTCGAATAGTCGGCATTCAATCTTTCGTTTTGCCCATCACTAGAAGAGGCGGCAAGTGCTATGTAATTGGGTGGCAAGTGGTACACCTGTATTTTGTTGGTGGTACACCTGAAAGTTGGTGGTACATTTGAATTTCGTTGCAGGATGTTTACGGTGCACTTAAAGTCACTGCGGTCAGTTCTGGATACTGTCTGGGAAGTAGCAACTGGGTGATTTCTTCCGACTTCGAAAAAGTCGCCTACGTCAGCGGCTCGTCCACACTTACAACCCACCCAAGGTTGGTACAAGTTGGTTATTTCTGGCATTAGTTTGTGTTCATCTTGTCAATCTGTTTTCTCTTTTAGGCCGATGGACCAATCAGTCCTCAAGAACAGCAACGTCCTGGTTTTGACCGGATTGACTCAAACGCCCACCGCCAATCCTGACACGATGTTGGGCGAACTCTGCATGGCTGTTGGTAATGTCTAACATGTTCATCTACCTCCGCTGCTGCTAAGAAAACCTTGAATAATTCATTACAATTATTGTTGTTGGAAACTTGTTGAGGGTCAGTCAAATTTGACTGACCCTCAACAAGTTTCCAACAACATTAATTGAAACGGTCAACATCACCATCAACTATTACAATTATTGTAAATGGGGTGCAGTTTCGAGCTTGGAAACTGAATGCCAAGCTGGAAATATACATTACGATCGTAAGGGCTAATCTGAGCTTCGCTGCACTGGTATGGTTTCAGGGGACTTTTCATTGACCTCAATTTGCGCCTGAAGGTGGCAGAAATGTGTGATTCAAGGATGTCAAATATAGTGGGAGGAAATTGATCGAGGCTGGAATGAACTGGGAGGAGAATTCGAGGACTTGGGCGGTGCATCATGGTCACGGGTTATCTGCCTTATTTGGACGCTCCTCTTGTGAAAGCTGATTCTGACTCGCTGCTGCGGGGCTTCGCTGACTGGAAGAATCTGAGTTTTTCACTCTTGCCGAGAACGGGACCCAGTCAAATGTGACAGCCTCGTTCGGAACGTACACTCGAACCTCATCTGACTATATATTATGTTTCCCCACTTCTTGTCACCGTTCGCGCCGTTCTTCCCGACCATCGACGACCACGTGATACAACACATCTCCAATTCCGAGTGACTTGACCGGTTGAGAAGCCTGCTGTGGTCTTGTTTAGCACCCACACCATCCCTTAGTCGCTCGAACATGAGCATAACCCACATTTTTGGCCAAGTTAGTACGAGCATTGACGATTTTTGACGATCTGCTGTGACTTAATTTCCTCTGCCCAATTTGTCGTTCTAGACGGGAAATGTAGCGCTCTTTAATTTGGTATATAGTGAAGTTTTCCTTAGAATGAACGATGTGTCATAAGACAAAAACTGAAAAAAGTGCCAAAATATCTCGATTTTTAGGCTCCCACAAGATAAACACTCAGAAACCGTCTGAAACTTATATTACTCTTATTGGCGATGCTCAAAGCGGATTAACATCATTTCCTGCTTTGCAAAATTGCAACAAGTTTTCCCAGCTTGTAAAATCCGAGGATGCTGATTTCATCCATTTGTTTAGAAAAAAACCAGCCAACCAAGATGGCTCTTCTTCTGATTACTCGAACTTTCCGAGGGCTATGGTTTTTTTCGGTCTGTCATTCATAGACCCGTAACTAGTAGGTGTGTTCTCAGATTCTGTGTGTTCTCAGATTCTGTGTGTTCTCAGATTCTGTGTGTGTTCTCAGATTCTGTGTGTGTTCTCAGATTCTGTGTATGTTCTCAGATTCTGTGTATGTTCTCAGATTCTGTGTGTGTTCTCAGATTCTGTGTATGTTCTCAGATTCTGTGTGTGTTCTCAGATTCTGTGTATGTTCTCAGATTCTGTGTATGTTCTCAGATTCTGTGTATGTTCTCAGATTCTGTGTGTGTTCTCAGATTCTGTGTATGTTCTCAGATTCTGTGTATGTTCTCGGATTTTGTGTGTTCTCAGTGGTGTGTTTTCAGATTTTGTCAGCAATGCATCACTGCTGAGGCCGATTTCCCTCCTTCCATGTAGGCAGATGGTGTCAATGAGGACTCGGGTACTACCAACTATTATTTCACAAACGTAATGAACAATTTTATCATCACCCGTGCATCTGGCAGGTTCTTGGAGTACTTAAGGAGATACAAGTCGAAACCAGAATCAACAAGCATCGATGACCACACACTCCGCTCGAAAACTTGTTTACTTTGTATTGGATAAGCCTAATCATGTTTTGTATCAAGTCAAAATGAAACCTTTATCAATCTATTCATCTAGTCACCTGTTGCAGCCATGACATTGAGAGCCAACGGAAGCGTTTTGATCCCTTGCTACCCCTCGGGCGTCGTCTACGACTTGTTCGAGTGTCTTTCCTCCCACCTTGACAGCCTCAACCTCTCTACAATCCCAATGTTCTTCATATCCCCGGTAGCCGATATGTCTCTGGGATATTCCAACATTCTCGCCGAATGGTACGTTTTTCGGCGGTAAATATTGCATTAAGTTGCTCTTTTACCATTTTGCTGAAACATTTCAGGTTATCGAGCGGTAAACAAAATAAAGTTTACTTGCCAGAAGAACCGTTTCCTCATGGTTATTTGGTTAAAACCGGACGACTCAAGCATTACAAAAGAATATACTCTGACGGATTCAGCACAGACTTTCGACAGGTTCGAATTGCCTAATAGATTGCCCCAAGGTTTACGTAGACCTACCTGTACCTAATTAACTTCGATTTTTTTTTTATCGACAGCCGTGCGTCGTGTTTTGCGGCCACCCAAGCCTCAGATTTGGTGATGCCGTTCATTTTATCGAGCAGTGGGGCTCGAATCCGCTCCACACCGTCATATTCACTGGTAAGTAGATGCCGTCGTGGGTGGATATTGTGGGATCTGTTGTGATTGCGGGCTTGTTTTCAGAGCCGGATTTTCCCCACATGGACGCCCTGGCGCCTTTTCAACCGTTGGCGATGAAAGCCGTCCATTGCCCCATCGACACTTCCTTGAACTTCACTCAGGCCAACAAGTTGATCCGGGAGCTCAAGCCAGGCACGCTCGTCGTACCCCAGGCGTACACTCAACCGCCTCCGGCTCACGCCCACCGTTCCGAACTTGTAATCGATCAGGTGAGTTAGATTGATGTTTCAGCGGCCCCGCCTTAACTCCGGTCAACTCTCACCTTTTCATTATAGGAAAGCCGTTACGTCATTTCGATCACAAGAGGCGAAGTCGTGTCGCTCGCTGTGAGAAGACACTCGGCCAAAGTGAGTCTGGATCCAATTCTGGCCGATAGGATCATCGCCTCTGAGGTCAGACCCGGCATTTCTTTGGCCACCATCACTGCAGCTCTCCACGTCAAAGACAACCAGCACAATATCAAGGTGACCATAGCAAGTTTTTTTCTTAAGTGGTCTGCCCTCCGTTCAACCTCCCCTTATTATCGAGGGGAGCTCTATGCCTCCCTGACAAGCTGTTGCCCGGTCAGTTGTCATCCCCAACGGGGCATTGCAATCCATTCCCGTTTAGAGGTGGGCGTTTCTGCTAATTGTCGAAAACAGGTAATCAACGTTCGTTGACGCGAATTAACTGTTGACGTAAACTGTTAAAAATTAACTGATTGATCTGAGAGTTGAAGTTGTTCCTGCGATCGACTCCCTTTTTGGACGAACGGCGGTCGACTCTGGGGAGTACACAATGTTGCCTTGGCCAGATTGGGACCAGCTTTGTTAAGTCTTGGAAAGACCAGGCAAGCTTGGGTGCCAACCTCACAAGCCTTGAAGACCCTTCGCATGCTTGGGACCATCTTGACAAGCTTTGGAAACCCTTAGCCAGCTTGGGACTAACTTTCCAAGCCTTGGACAGGTCTGAAAAGTCTGGGACCATCTTGGCAAGCCTTCAAAACCTTATTAGTCCAGTCATTAGGTAATTTGGAACGGAAAAAATACCTGAAGAATTTTTCTCGACGGATCTATACGTTTTCGAGGGTGCTGAATCCGAAAATTTGGTTATCTACTAGATTCGGATATGGCTTCACCATGAAAATGGCCAAATTTCGGTCCTTTTTTTGGGGATTTTGCTTTTAACTCGGAAACCATGCGTCCTAGCGACATGACTACTCGATACAAAATTAAATCTGATGAAATTTCCTAAAAAATGAGACCAGAAACGCCTCGGTAGCTTTCTCCGTTTGGCCGCTAGAGCGTGCTGAAGTTTGACCATTTTTTCTAACCATGCCGAAATCATCGTATTCCAGACTTCCGAAGCCTATTAAACACTATTGAACACCACAATCGGTCCCCCGAACCCCACATAAGGTACCCTGACACCTTATTGTCATAATATGACAATTTCACTGGTCAAATGTTTTTTTGACCGAATAGCTGCTAAGTTACAGCCGTAAAGAAACGTCCAATCTGACACCGCGCGGAGAGCGAAAACAACGTTTTTCAGAACGTTTTCGGTCGTAGCTCAGAAACTATTGGTCCGATTCCAAATGTATTTTTTTCTCGTGAAAGCTGATTAAGTTCTCCATCGCAGCTATTCCGTGTGAAATTTCGATTTGAGCTTTGATAAGGGAGGGGCGGGCACGGCAAAAAAGTGGCACATTGTGAATAAAACATGATACTTTGCACATTTCTGCCTATAACTCGGGAACGGTTTGTCCGATCTTACTTTTCTTTTTTTAATCACAAAGCTGATTAAATTTTATATAAGTAACGGCACATTGCTTGTCTATTGAAACAACAAAAATGCCGTTAGTATTCGCCGGAAAGTGCGTAAAAAAGGAATTTTACCTTTTTATTTTACCTTTTTTTTAGGAATTTATTTATTTTATTTTTTATTTTTTATTTTTTATTTTTTTTTTACTTTACCAAGTTTTTCAGAAAACGTTCTTCTTTCCCTCCCTTATCAAAGCTCAAATCGAAATTTCACACGGAATAGCTGCGACGGGGAATTTAATCAGCTTTCACGAGAAAAAAATAAATTTGGAATCGGACCAATAGTTTCTGAGCTACAACCACTATACTAGTACACTAGTCGTATTCCATACATCCGAAGCCTATTAAATACCACAATCGGTCCCCCGAACACCCACATAATGTACCCTGACACCCCTCCCCCCACCCGTCACCCCCTCGCTTCAACCGTGTCAAAACGTGTAACGAAAGGGGGGGGAGTAAGGGTAACTTATCATCGTGCATAATAAGTACATATTCGCAAAAGGTGATTTGGGGGGGGGGGGGGGGGGGGAGTACCTTATGTGGGGGTTCGTGGGACCGATTGTGGTAATAGAGAGTTCCTAAAGAAACATCCGAGATACGTCGACCGTTAATTTTTATCGCCGTAAGCTATTTGTCTAGGGAGAATCAAAGAAAAGCTAACTTCACCTATCACCGTAACAGAGATACGGTCTTATCAAAAGTCACGCTAAATTTAAAGTGCCGCTATTTACCTTCGAAATTAACGGCGTTATCCTTAAGACTGTAAGCTTATCGCCGTATCTTTACGGCAAAAACGTTTGACGTTAGGCATAAGGACGTAAGTTATCGCCGTTATTTCTGCGCATGCGCGAAATCTCGAGTTCCGTCGACCGTAACTCATCACCGTTAGGCAAAAAGTGGCTTTAGGAACTCTCTATTTAATAGTGTTTAATAGGCTTCACTACTTTTGGACACCTAATGACTGGACTATATCCAGCGTGGCGCCAGTTGGCATGCCTTGGAGACCCTTAGGGCCTATTTCACCAACTAACGGCTCCGCAAACTTACCGAGCTCCGCACGGTTTCCCATGCTAATCGGTGCTCCCTCGGGGGTTTAACCTGGGCGTTAACGCTTAAACTCTCGGTATCTCGGTTGGTGAAAGTGGGCCTTGGGACGAGGTTAGCAAGCCTTGGACAGCTCTGGAAAGTTCGGAAAGCAAAGTAAGAATTTTCACCATTTTGTCAACACAAGAGGGGAATGAACGCCTGGGGTCGGAGGTGCGTTCCATTTTCGGGAGGCAATCGCACTGACCTTTTAGCAGCAATCGAATCCCCTTCACGTTTCTCGTTCGACGGGAGTCGATCGCTCTGCCCCCCGGCCCCAACCGGACCAATTGGCTGCAAAGGGATGGGCTGGACACATACTTGCTCCATTTCCCTCACACCGTCAGAGAAAACCTCAGCCCGCAGGATGACCCTCTCCCTTTCAAATCCCAGGCAGCTCTGAAGCACACGCTTTGCTGCGTTCTCCAGGCCACTGCACCGTGCGCAGCCAGCGCTTGGTCCGGGAAGTCCCCGTGGAGCAAAGCAACGGGCCATCAGCTCAACAGATCCGCTCTTCCAATCCCTTCGCCACGTACACCTTCGCGTTCTTTTCCTCTTTTTTTCAGGAACTACCCGAAGACCCGTACATCCCAAAGAAACGACGGCTGTCCAAAGGCGACGAGACGCTGAAATCCCTCCGCTACGAGTGGGGAACCCTCGACGTGGACGTTTTTGTCCGCAAACTCAAACAAGATGGCATCAATGACGTCAAAATAGAACCCAACGGCTCCGGCTACATCATCCATTTGGTACGTTCGCACTACACCTGATATGCCTCATCTTCTCAGGATTTTAACACCTTAACGTAAATATATATTTTCAGGAAGGGGCTGATACTGTGATTCAAGTGGAAGAAAGATCAACTCACATCTACTCTGAAGCCAGCGAAGTGTCTTTAAGATTGAAATTGAGAAGTATTCTTATGCAATGTCTCAACTCATTTTAGACTTCATACGCAGTTGGCAAAGAACGCCTATGAGCTCTTCCATGTAAATTAATGTACATAATCATTATTTGTAATACATTTGTTTAGTTACGTAATTGTTGTGGTTTTCTTCCACTCTGCCCACCATCTGTTGTCTCCAAGGATGAGCGCGTTTGGTTATGGTATTGGGCTAGTTATCTGCGTGTAAGGCCAGACTTCCTGATTTATCAGAACATGTCCTGATCAAAAATTTAAACGTCATGATTTTTGGTTTATTATTCTTGGAATAATACACCTGTTTTCCGCGACGGAGGTCGACGACTCGGATCGGCCTCAAAATTTGACATTATCCGTTTCAAGAGGTCTACATTCGAAATCCGAAATGTCCGTCCGCCGTCCGGGCCGTTTTGGGCAGTAGGAATTTTTTTAAAAATCTGAAATTTTGGCAAAATACTTGGTTTACCATCTAGTTGTGCCCGCAAGGTTTTCAGTCCGATCGCCCAAACCCGTGGGGCGCTATGGGGCTATGGGAGGGGTGTTTTGAAGGCTTTTAGCTATGGGATCGAGTTAGGTGTCGTTTTCGAAGTATTTTTGAACGTAGAATCCATTTTTGGGGGTCCCGTAACGATCCGATTTCACTGTAGCGATCTATAGGGCTTTCATGGGGCTAAAAATGGGATTTTTGAAGGATCCCAGGATGTTAAATAATTTTCGAGTAAAAAATAAAGAATTTTTGAAAATAAAAATAATATATATATATATATTTTAAGAAAAATCCAAAAAAAATTTTTTTTAATTTTTTCATTGACAGAATTAAATTTCTGCACAAGTAACGTATCTCAAAGAATAATAAACCCTTGTGTAAAATTTGCAGCGTTTTTTCCACACATTTCATGAGCCAAGATAGAAAATTAGGCCTGGAAAAATTCCAAAAATGTGTATAAATCAAAAAGAGAGCTGTATGCAGGTCTCTTTTTGAGCAGCAAATTTTGTGCTAATTTAATTACGCATTTATTGCACTTGCCATCCCTCCTGTGAGGAGCAAAGCCAACTAGACCGCCTTCTTTTGAGTATTATTTTTCCCTTTTTCAGTCTCAAGTAAGGACACATTTTAGGTACCTAGTAAACAAGTTCTTTTCCAGCTTCGACCGGCCCCTCAGGACCTTTGGCCTCTCGGGCGTCGCCTGATCGGCCTGGGATCCTGCAAAAATCACATTTGTAGCCCTATAGATCGCCACAGTGAAATGGGAAGGTTCTGGGGCCCCCAAAAATACTTCGAAAACGACTTCTAACTCGACCCCACAGCCGAAACGCAACTAGATGGTAAACCAAGTATTTTGTCAAAATTTCGGATTATTAAAAAAATTCCTACGGCGGACGGACTGTTCGATTTTGGAATCTATACCTCTTGAAACTAATTATGTCAAATTTTGAGGCCGATCACAATTTTCGACCCCCCGTCGCGATTAAATACTAAACCAAAATTAGAACCAGTCACCCAATAAGTAAGTATCTTTTTGTTGTGATACAGGACCTGCCTATTCCACGTAATTCAATTTATAGCCTATAGTTAATCATGTAAATTCACCTACTATGTTATTTTTTTCAACAGTGATTCTAATTAATAATTATAATCTCATATATTTCCTAGAAGCTACTTTTTGATTGTTAACCTTTCCCAAAAAGAGCTGAATTCCACGGAAACCTCTCCGCTTACTGAGTCTTCACTGATTCATTTTCAAATAACTAATGAGAAGGGGAACGGGAAATAAGAAACGAAACTCATCATTAACGACCTAATTTATTCAATACCGATACGTCTATATTAATTAATTTCACTCTTACAGAAAATGCAAATCAAAATGAAATGTAGAATGTGAATTCGGCAAATTTACAATAATTTAAACATAAAAAAACTGCGGGGAAAGCATTAACGGTTCTTAAAATTTGAATTTAGTAGTTTAATCTTCGGTGTATTCGAAAGGCTCTGGAGGTTCGGGTTCCTTGTCGTCGTCAGCTTTGGGTCCAAAAGCAGCAACGGGTTCGACGAGCTGTTCTTCTTCAGAACCGGCTTTGAGATGACGTACCATGATGATACCGCCGATGTTGACTTCTTTCAGGGGGACGTAGCTGCCTGAGTCGACGAGGGAGACGACTTTGAGTTGGTTTTTCATGACGCGGGCGGGATTTTGGAGGATTTCGAAATTAGGTTCGGGCTTCTTCTCTTCTTTCTTTTCTTTTTCCTCTTTCTCTTTTTTCTCCTTTTCTTTTTCCTCTTCTTTCTTTTCTTCGTCTACTTCCATTTTCGTGTCGGCTTTGGCGGTGCCGCGACGTTTCGCTCGAGCGGCGATGCTGAGAACGGCTGTGGTGACTTTTTCACGTTCTTCGCGTTTTTTCTCTTCGAGGGGTGGAGGATATGCGAAGAGAGAGGGGCGGGCTGCGCTGCGGATTTCCAGTTTGGGCATTTTCAAGGAAGCGTTTAGAGCGATGAGGCAAGTCGGCGTGAAGGCTAATGCCAGACAGGGTGCGAGGGGGAACCAGTACCAGTATTGAGTGAACACCAGCATGCCGACGACGGCTAACATGTTGGTGTGTCCGGTTCTCGATTCCAGGGACAAGGAGACGTTGCGTCCTCCGGCGTCGATGATACCTTGGGCGAGGATGGCGCCGAATTTGGCCATGACGTCTTCGTGCTTGTCGACAATCACTTTGGCGTAAAGTGCTCGGAAATCTTTGACTTTAGAGCACGTCTGTTCCGTGTGTTGGATGAGGATCATTGCAGAAGCGATGAGAGCCCCCTGGCGGACGAAATTCACTGGGTCGTTGGTCATCGGGTCGAGCAGAGCGATGGCTTCTTTCAGGCCAGTCCCAGCGCAAGCGATACCCAAAGCCATAGCAGCGCCGTATCTCACGTGAGGGTTGTAACTTTCAGCAAGCAACGACACTACAGAAGGACACTGTTCAGGAGTACGGAACAGCAGGAAACCCAAACCCGTCACAGCTGCTCTCCTCACATCATCGTTGACATCCGACACTGCAACATGCAGCAACTTCTTAATTGCGGCATTTGAGCCAGTTCCACAATAAGCCATAGCGATGGTGTACATGGCAGAACGGCGAAGAATGGGGTCCTTGTCGATCATCAGCTGGGCGATGAGAGGATCCGCTTCTTCCAAGCGGCCGTACATAACAAGAGCAATACCTACGGCCAGACCTCGGAGGATTTTCTCGTGTTGGGTCTCCTGAGCGTACGAAACCATGTCAGAAATGGCCAAAGAGGATTTAGAAGCCAACATGACCATACCCATAGCAATAGAGGCAGCTTCTCCGGTCACAGCATCATCTTGGTACAAGTTCATCTTAAGCTGATCGTAAACTGTCGGTTTGTGCGTACCCATAGCAGCCAATCCAAGACCCAAACATCCACCATGTCGGACCATCTCATTCTGAGCGTCTTTCAGTTGATTCAACAAGTAGTCGGTTATAGCTCCACCGTGATTTGCGTGGATGAGACCCAAAGCGTAGAGACCACCACCTTCGGAATAGCCCGAGGATGGGCCCGGCTCGTTGGGGAGGTACGTCGACATGAGAGCTAATGCTTGAGACTCGTGACCTCTGTGGATCACACCCAACGATGCTGTTGCTACCAACTTCGCCCAATTCGTAGCCCTAGCCAGCCAGTCTAGATTATCTCGCAGGAACTGATCTGATGTTGTGCCGCTGTGCATGAAGGCGTTAGCTATGACTGTCGCAGTGTGGCAAATAGATACTCTAATAGCGTCTTTAGTATTTTTCAACACCAACATGTCCGTGTGGTTGGACCTGATGAGGAATTGCAAATGCAGCTCTATAGAAACTTCACCAGTAAGAATCTTACTGAGGTTTTCTATCCGGGATTGGTAGAGTTTTTCTTCGTCGGTGAGAGTCGCTGGATCGCGTTCAGACGCGGCGCTCTGGTCAGCAGGCTGATCAACCAATACGCCGTCCATGCCAGCTTGATTGGCAACTTGGGGCAGCTTGGATTTGATCAAAGAGGCGATAGGAGCTGACGTCAGCACGGCAGAGACGATCCGTCCGACGAGTTGTTGGGTGGCCGACTCGTAGATGTCAAAAGCCAGCTGGTATCCCATCAAAGTGCTCTCTTCGGTGTCTTTACACAGTTTTTCTAAAATTTCAGCGATAGCTGCGGCGTCATCCAGGAAAATCAAGCATTGGACCATGTTGACGTAGTCCGGAACGTCGAGGCCTTTGTACAGGTTGACGAGACTGCGCAGGACTTGATTCCTGAAGCCTCTGTTTTGGAGCAGAGCCATGGACACTTGAAAAGCGTAAAGGAGCATCCCAGCTTTGTCTTCCGCCTGCATGATAGCTTGTTCGAAAATATCCATCCGTCTAGTTTCCAATGCGATGCCCAAAGCTTGCTTGTACTGCCCTTCGTCCAGACACCTCTGGAACATCCTGTTGACGATGCCCTCAAGACGACTGTCGATCGGCTCCATGTTGTCCGGATCTTCTAAATTCTTGATCCTCAACTGCGTGTAGTGGTCGATGCATTTGGCAATGATCGTGTCAACGTACTCAGACCGGGAATTGACGTCAAAAAGCGGCCCAGCTCCCAAAGCGTAGGTCAGGGAGTCACCAAAAGACCCCAAATGGTAGTAAACTTTGCTGGCCACCAAAGCGGCCAGTTCGTGCTGGGCGAAATTCTTATCCTCGTGAAGGACTTCGATCTTCTCTATCGCCTCGGAAACTTCCGGCCAAAACTCGTCGACAATCACGTTGAGCTTTTTCAGAGCGAACTTCTTCAACTCAGGCATCGGCTCCTCCAACAGGGAAATAATCCCCGCAGCCGAAGTGATATTCATTTTAGCTATACTGACAAAAATGCCTCACCACACTGCCTCACTCGAATCGTCGATGTTCTCGATGTCAACGGGGTTTATCAAATTCAACCGAAATTACACTAGTGAAAAGTCGGAAGTGTGATCATTACTTGGAAGAACTGAGAATAGAGTAAAATGCGGGGCACCTAAAAAGAATGATCCCGATATGGACGATGACAAAACAGAACGCTGAGCATCTCTTCTCTATGATGGCGAAGGTTACACTTTGCGTACAAAAGCCTCAATTTCAGCGCAAATCCTTTCAAAAATATCTCACTGAACGGGGAGGTTTTCCAATAATTAGAATTACTTATTATAAATTAATTGCTTGATAGACTTTAAAAATTTCTACTGCGATAAATTTATAAAATTCGACCCTTTATTTTTTGGAAGTTGGGAATGAAAATCGATTTTTGATTAAATCGATTTTCACCTCCGGTTTTAGATTATTTATCATTACTATTATTATTATTTATCCTTATTACTCAATAATTAAGGGTAATGAAGATAAAATTATTAAATTATGGATTTTTTTTTTTTTAGCTAAATTAAAAACCAGTACTCATGGGCCATAGGTATGTAAAACTGTTTTTAGCGCAACCTTTTTCCAAAAAATGGAAAGGTGCACTCACCTCTTCGAAATGTATGTTTTAATAATATAAGAAGTATGGTTGGTCGGCTTATTGTAACTGTCTGACAAGAATGCTGAGTCTGCTTACGACAACCCCTATCTTTGAGCAGCCCGCCTTTTGTAAATTTTTTACAAAACAAAAAGGTTGTTTCTCTCATAGCTGGCTTCACACGGCGTACAAAAAGCACGTTCGGCAATTTGATTGGCTGTTCAGATCTGATCGCCTGTCACACCCCACCTAAAGGCCAAAAAACACTGCAAGGGTTTATTATTCTTTGATATAGGTTACTTGTGCGAAAATTAATAATTAATTTTGTCAGTGAATTATTCAATGAGAAAAATGTTGGATTTTTTTTTTTTTTTAATTTTCTTTCGTTTTTTACTGGGAAAATATTTGAACTATTGGGGCCCTTCAAAAATCCCATTCGTAGCCCCATAAATGCCCTATACATCGCAACAGTGAAATCGGATCGTTCCGGGACCCCCAAAAATGGATTCTACGTCCAAAAATACTTCGAAAACGACACCTAACTCGATCCCAAAGCTTTCAAAAACCCCTCCCGTAGCCCCATTTTAGCCCCATAGCACCCCAAGGGTTTCGGCGATCGGACTGAAAACCTTGCGGGCACAACTAGATGGTAAACCAAGTATTTTGTAAAAATCTCAGATTTAAAAAAAATCCTAGGTACTGCCCAAAACGGCCCGGACGGCGGACAGACATTTCGTTTTTGGAATAATTCCAAAATTGGTTTCAAGAAGTATAAATTATTTAAACTTCTTAAAACCAATAATGTCAAATTTGAGGCCGATCCGAGTCGTCGACTTCCGTCGCGATTACATAGGTGTATTATTCCAAGATTAATAAACCAAAATATAAAGTAAGACGCGATTTTTTTAGCCAAGTTATATTTTAAAAATTTTTAAATATTTATTTTTAAAAATTAGTCCGACTAATTGGTGCAATCGATTGCGTGATTTCGAGTCGATTGCATAAATCGATTTTGGGCTCCCGAAAGGTGGTTTTTCATGTGTATCTTTGTACCCAACAGTTACTAATGCAGTTACTAAAGGACTGATGCTCATGTCCTTTTTCTGAACGGGTGAGAGTGTTTTCGTCCTATACGTAAATTTAAAAAAAATTTAAATATATTTTTCAAATAAATAAATACAACGCATATTTCAAAATGTATCTGTTTTTTATGTTTCTGTAAAAACGAAAATCTTATCGACTTTCAGTGGCGCTGTTGTGGTAGCATTGTCTATTCTTGGGAATCAGCTGGATTTTGTAAATACCAACAGAAAGAGAAGTTTAGCGTGCTAGATTAAAAAAAGGAGGTTTTTGAAAGATATTGTAAATTATTTATTTGAGAAACTGCTTTGCGTCCGTAATTTTTCGAAACGATTCCCAATTGTGATATTTAATTCAGATTTCTCCGCAATAACTGTGACGGCATGACAAACAAATTCGAAGCGTGAGTATCCCCGTGTCACATAATGGTAGTATGAAGTTGATTTTGTTTCTCGTGGAGAGTATCCATATGGAAAGCGATTCGGCGCTGGTTGGGTGTCGAGTGAAGAAGACGAGGTTGTGAGAAATGAGGGCATGTTGACGGAGCCTGCGTGGTCTGCTGGCAAGGGGTAGTGCGTTCAATTCATTACACCGGGTCGAGCCCGAAAAAGCTGTTGTGAGTCAACTGGATTCAATTTGAACGTTTCAGGCTGATCTCAAGTGCCGGCACTGGAAATCACGTCTCATGTGGGGGAGGTCTGACGTGGTGTTGGACCGACGCCAATTTTGGGACACTTGAGCTTCACGTAGAAAATCCTACCGGTGGGAGTTCTTGGAACATCCACGCCATGTGAGATTGGAAGCCTGTAATAGCCCTCTGTAGCCCAAGCAAACATCAAGGCACAATAAACCTAATCTCCAAAACATTGGAGGTATGTGGTGAGATGGAGCCTGCTGCCGGCGGAATGCGTACGTTGTAATTCCAAAAAGGATTTCTAGAATGAAATTCAACTCCCATCAGGACCCAGGGTCTGACGTTGAATTCTCGAATACGACCCACCAGATTTGATGCCCATTTGAACACTCGAGGGTGCTTTCTCTCTAACCTAGCGCTGCGAATACGGAGCACTCCAAGATGAAATTTAGGACAAGATGATCAACGGAAGAAGATTGAAATGTTATCCCAAAATCAAATTAAATTTTTTAAATAAAAAAATTACCTATCGACTTATTAAATGAATACGTAGAATGCAAATTTTCTGTACATGAGCTTAGTTGCTCGAAACCGGTCCCCACGCAATAATTGTTTACCTAAATAAACAATTTAGTACTCAAACCAGCAAAGGAGTCGTTCTCTCTCCCTAACCAACTCATTTAATTCAAATTTTGTTTATTCTACGAATTCAACTTTTAATTCCCTTAAGCTAAAGTAGATTTTCGTTTGTTATTCGTGGAATAATACACTTATACATAGGGTGGTGGCACCTATTATCGACATTATTGACCGTTCCACTTTCATAGTATTATTATTCTTAGAGTGCCATACCCGCTAACGAGCCCCTCGCGCTACTGTTCATAATCTATATTTATAAAATCCAATGTTAGTGGCGGACTGGGTATGTACGTTCCCACATCACGCCCAAACGGCTCGACGGATTTTGACGGGAGCTTTCCTTCTCGACGAGAGCCGGGTCAAAAAGCGTCGTTACTAGTAGTATAGGGATTACTAGGCAAATTGTCGTAACGCCGCACAGAGGGGCCGATGACGATAAAAGTGGCGGAAAATATTCAAGGTGACAGACTGATTGGTAAAGATGGGTTTAGCATAAAAAATACAAAATATAAATGTTTAGTTGTTTATAATCATTTTTAATTAAAAAATAAAATTTAGAATAAAATGACATTTAATGTTCCTCTTTTTTCCATTTTTTGAATCTATCTCGAGGAAATTCTTAGAAAATGAACCACTTTATCTTCAGGATAATACGTCATAAATAATTTTGAACCTCGAACAATTCAAGCCAAAGCGGATTTTTGCCGTGGCGCATTAGTACAAAAAGACTTAGTGAAAAATAATGAGAAAGCGCACACTTCCGCTCGATCTGACTTTTCAATCACATTCTGGGGTTTCATGTGAACACGCGCATAAAAAACTCCGTGTATACACCTACTATTTTTATCGATTTTCTGATTTTTACAGCATTTTTTGATTGTAAAATCGGTAAGGGCAAATTTAATGAAGAGAATATTTTTAACGTCTTCGTATGGACCGCCTGAATACAAATCAGTTGTGGTTTAAGGCTTAATTAATATTAAATATTAATTACCAAATTTTGGGGCCCGCCACGGCGAGAAAAATGTACTGGTGAAAATGGCCAACTCCAACTTTCCGCCCATCTGCTCTCCTCCAGATAGCTCCAAGCGACAAAACCAATATTGTTCTTTGTACATATTATATATATATCAGCTAAAGAATTAAGATCAAACCGATCGGTCAGATGCGTTTTTAATTTTTCGAATTTCCGCCACCTTTTAGCGTCATCGGCCCCTCTGTGCGCCGAAACCCGGTACAACTTTTGGCCGTTTTGAAAGAAACTACGTCGGTTAAAACGTGCTTTTCACGCTGATTTCAACGAGTACAAAACGATTTTTGTGCGATAACCCGTTCGGAAGTTATTTGATGATTGTCGGTAGGTGGGTACCTGCGAATTTCTTTTGCAGGGCTTCGATTAGTTTTATAGATAGGTACGAGAGAGGCGTAACTACGGGAATTCTCCTATCAGCTGAGTGAGCTAAAATATCTCCTGTTCACACTTGGGCGTTGAAATGGAGTTTTTTGAGAAGGAGCCTTTCTAGGACAACCAGAGAAGATTCAACTGATTGAGCTAAATTCTCTCCCGTTACCCTTGGTCGAAGAAATTTTACTGGGGGCCCTTCTGGGAGCACAAGAGACGATTCTAATGACGGGAACTCTCCTGATCAGCTGAGTGAGCTAAACTCTCTCCCGTTCAACTTTTTTTCGTTGAAATTTTACAGGGAGCCCTTCTGGGAGTACAAGAGAAGATTCAAATGATGGGAAATGTTAAAAAAACCTTATACTGCTAAAATCTCTCCTGTTGAAACATTCAGTTTTGTTTCGCGTTCACAATAGACCAGGCGAAGACCGGGTGTCCCAGCTGGTATTATATGAAAGTGGAACTGTCAATAAGAGACACGACGACAATCACCACCGGGTGACTATCACCTCCGCCGAGTGTCTATTGGACTAGTCAACTCCGCCGGCCGATTTGTAGATTAGGCAAAAGGGCATTGACATCTCCGCCGAGCTTATCCTAATCTCAGTGGATAGCAGTGATGTGGAAAATGTCGTCTCTCTGTCGGGCAAGGAAGTCACCTGTGTGAAGCTGTTCCTGACCCCACAGCGCCATTCAACCCTCCAACATCATTAACCGATAGTTCAATAGTTTTTTTAGTCTCTGCAAGCAGCTCAGCCTCCAACCTATAAACTCCAAATATTTGTTGCCAATTCGGTATCGAAGGTGCAGTAAATGACATCAGTAGCTTTCTGGAGGCCTGTCAACTCTGAAGAAAACGCTAGAGATGTTGCTTTACACTTGTACCGTCCCAACTACCCACAGATGAGCTCTCGTGGAAGGGTGAAGCTTGGCTCCCGCTGGATCAGGAAGTATGGCCATCATCATCCTCTTTGGTCAACTCACTGAACTCAAAGCAGCTCTTGTTGTCTTGTCGTTGCCACCTGCAAAGGCAACCAGCGGATCCCTTGGAAGGAGAACCTCAATTTAGAGAGATAGAAGATATTTAATATCTTCTCGGTGTTTTGAATCCTTCCTGTGTGGAGTTTCACATCAGGGATAGTACATTCTCTGGGTTTAAATACCCTCAAGACTCTTAATTACTATTTTAATTACTTAATTACAAGAGGAATGAAGAAGAAGATGCCTTGCTACTTGCCACAGTGAGCACCTTTCCAGGCGACAGACAGGGCCATTGGTAGGTCAGTGACTGCGGTCAGCCGATGTAAAACGTCAGGTTGGCTCACTGCACTCCCACTGCGAGGCCAGCATTTTGATCTATCTGCCAATGAGTTCCGTGATGGGTTGGCTATGCGATGCAAGCGGAAGCCAGTTGGATTACCTGCCTTGTGTGATGGGTGTGGTTCAGTGTTCTCCTCAGAACATGCGTTGAATTGTAAGATGGGTGGTTTGATTTCCCGGCGCCATAATGAAATAAGAGATGTTCTTGGGGAGCTGCTGAGTTGCGCTTGGGGGAATTGCCTTAAAGAGCCACTGATAAAGGAGGCAACGCCCTCCCATCCGGCTTTGCGAGGAGACCTTGTATGCCGAGGGGTTTGGGAGGCTCAGAGGGATGCGTTATTTGATATCCGTGTCGTCCACACCGACGCTCCCTCTTATGTTTCTCGCTCCGTCTCGGCAGTACTTGCATCAGCTGAACAGAAGCGGAGGAAGTACTCCAGCGCATGCGAAGACCGCCACGCTACATTCACGCCATTGGTGTGCTCGGTGGATGGTTTGTGGGCTCCGCAGGCGAGAGCTTTCATCAAGGTTCTGGCGGAGAGGCTCTCTGAAATCTGGAGACGGCACCAGTGCAAAGTTCGCGAGTGGGTACGCACTCGACTGACCTTCGCAGTTCTTAGAGCAAGCAGCTTATGTCTCAGGGGTGCCCGGAAACGCTGGAGGTGCGCTGACAACCTGCTGGGCTTCGAGGGTGGTGCAGCTGTTCAGCTCGGCTTGGACAGTTCCCCATGAACCTCCTTCTTTCGGACCCGTGACAAGAGGACGGTGGCGCCCAGAATGGCATAAGACGCCAAGCAGCGTCGGGCCGTCGGTTTCTTGTTCATGTTTTTGTTTTGTTTTTGTTTGTTTTGGCTTGTTACCTTGGATTTGAATAAAGTTTGTGCTTAGTGAACTCTATTTCTTCTCTCTGAATTCATAATGAGACGTATTTTAAACTAGAAAAGAATTTAAATAGGTACATTCTCTCAGACAAGCTCTTTGATTGTAACACTCCCTATTTAAATGCCTACTATATGATTTGATATCTCTTGGAATACCTTCTGTGTGTATAACTTTCACAGTCGGGATACCTTCTCAAGTTGTGTCAGTTTGAATGAACTTTTTTCGATTTAATATTCTCTAAATTGGTCAATGAGTGAATGATTGGAGCCGTCTGAACTGGTTACAGTTGTAATGAGACGGAATTGGTTTCCAGACTGAAGAACAGCGACGATAGTGGAGAAGATGACCATGGAAAAGACATTAAAAGTGCAGATTTGATCTCATCGGTAAGTAATGCGCATTGCATCTCTCCTCTATGCGAAAATGTGTTTGGAGGAGAGCTGCTACACAGAACTAATTTTCTTTTGATTTTTGTTTACTTAAAACTGCGGTTCATTAATTATTGTGTCTCAATTTTTTGTTTTCGCAGACGCCTATAGAAATTCCGCCAGGTGATCACAAGTTGCAGTACTGTTACTGGCTGTGGTACAGCAGGAGGTCGCCTGGCAAGCAAAGTGTTCAAAATTACGATCAGAATTTGAAACTCATCGGGAGTTTCGGGTCGGTCGAGCAGTTTTGGGCGATCAACAGTCATTTGGCTCGCCCATCCGACCTGCAAAGCCACTCCGACTTTCATTTGTTCAAAGTCGGCATCAAACCTATGTGGGAGGTGAGTAGGTACTAGTAACCTAGTAATCCTAATCCGTTCGCTTTTTTTTTTTTAAATTTCCTTCATTCGACAAAATATTGGTTTTGTGATATTTGCCTCTGGATTTCAGGACGAGGCCAACCAAAGGGGCGGCAAATGGATCGTCAGGTTGAGAAAGGGCCTGGCCTCCCGGTGCTGGGAGAACCTCGTCCTCGCCATGTTAGGGGAGCAGTTCATGGTCGGCCAAGAGATTTGCGGAGCAGTGGTTTCCATCAGGTTTCAAGTAGGTACTCAAAGACCCGATACACCAAATATTCATGTTCAAATTTTACACAAGAGTTTATTATTCTTTGAAGTAGGTAAATTGTGAAGAAATTAATTTTGACAATAAAATTAATAATAATAAGTAAATAAAGAGAAAAAAACGCGGAATATTATACACAAGGATTTATTATTCTTTGGGATAAATTATCCAAAAATTAATTACACGCCTATAACAAAATATTTCGTGTTAGTAGGTAGTGAAGTGTTTTTAAAATTTTCTTGTTAAACTTTACTTTACTTGTGGGACCACGAAGAATGAATTTGCCTCCAAAGTCACTCGGAAAACGACCCCTCATTCGACTTCCTGGCATACTTCAAAATCCCCATTTGTAGCCCCATTAATCCCCACGATGAAATCGGATCGTTCTGAGACCTCCAAAAATACTTTGAAAAACGACACCGCCCCCTAGACCCCTTTTGAGCTCCATGGGGTTGGGCGATTGTTCTGAAACCCTTGCGGCACAACTAGATGGTAGACCGAGTAATTTGTTAAAATTTTATATTTAAAAAAAAATTCTACTGCCTGAAACGGCTTGGACGGTGTACGGCGTTGGCGGACGGCCATTTCATTTTTGGAATCTACACATTTTGAAACATGTACAAATTTTGAGGCCGATCAGAATTTTTGACCTCCTACGCGTATTCCAAAGTGTATTCCAAATAGACCAAAAAAATAAATATTTAAAAAAAAATGAAATTTTCCCGTACAATGTTTGGTTTGAATAGTGCAAAAAATTAATTATGCGTCCACAGTTACTCGGAAAGCGACACCTCACTTGACCTCATCACATCCTTCAAAAGCTCTATTTGTTGCACCACGGTGATAACGGATGGCTACGGAACCCCCAAAAATGGATTCGACGTCCAAAAATACTTCGAAAACGACACCTAAGTCAACCTCTTGACCTAACTCTTCAAAAACCCTCCCGTAGCCCCTTTCTAGCCCCACGGAGCCTCACGGGTTTGGGTGGGGCGGCTATGGATTCCA
This sequence comes from Pilophorus perplexus, assembly GCA_955831195.1. Classification (NCBI taxonomy): domain Eukaryota; kingdom Metazoa; phylum Arthropoda; class Insecta; order Hemiptera; family Miridae; genus Pilophorus; species Pilophorus perplexus. Next base: position 4,207,523 of record OY037010.1, on the reverse strand, counting down.
CGGACCCTCATTATGAGCTCAGATTGGCCTAGGAATCTTGGGATTCCACACCATTAATTAGCATCGTCCTACCAACACTTTGGGATTCCACTCCAGGTTGAGGAATCAAACAGAGCCAAACCAATAGAACAACAGATCGGGTGTTTGAGGGGTAAGGCAGGGTTCCTTTCTGGGGCCAATACTGTTTTTGCTGTACGTAAAAGATCTAACTAGGTATCAATTTAACAACAGACAAAGCGACATATTTTGTTCGCAGCGTGTTGAATGTGAATATGACTGTGCTAATGAATGGCTCCCACTCTGACGTCTTATCCCTCAATCTCCAACCGCCGGACGAAATCCTCCAAGCTTGGTGGACATCCCGTAGGCCCTTAGACGTCGACCAATCGAACTGTTGAGACAAGCTTCAAACCAAAATACATGAGCCAAACCGAAAGGTTGAGACGTGAGTCCATCAGGGCAAGCCGGGTCAAACCAACCAACAGATCGAGCCAAAGCAATAGGACTTCTGCTTGTATTCCCACGTTCACTTTCACATAAATTCAAATTTCAACACTTCAATAGCTGCGTAACACATCGAACTCTCTAATTGATACGGATACGAACTCTGCATTAAATGCAGACAACTTTTGTCAACTAGTTTGAAACCGCGCCTACATTGGCTGGATCCAAAGAGCAGCGTTCTAACAGCGGAATCCCAAGGAAGGGCCAACCTGGAAGGATTATCCCCGTGTTATTACCCTTCAGTTATTGAGCCCCCGAGGTGGAATCCCAAGGCACCATTTGGGTGATCGGGCTGGACCGAGTATTTTGTTAAAATTGTGGATTTTCGAAAAAATTCCTACTGCCCTAAACGGCTCAGGCGGTTTGCTCCAGCTCTGCCGGTGTCTGTCGACAGCTGTCCCAATGCTTTCTGAATCGGTGTTGAGTTCCGTCCAACAGCGCACCCGCAGACCTGGAACGCCGAACCATCAAGAAACTGTTTAGCTTTTCTTCACGGTGATTCACGCGGCTGTAAATTTCATACGGTGTCGTTTGACGAGTATTTTTGGTCATAGAATCCATTTTTGGGAGTCGCAGAACCATCTGATTTTGTGATCTATGGGTATTTCGCCGGGCTACAAAATGCATGAGCATACGCTCATCTCTTGCGGGTGACAACTTGACACGCCGAACACCAAAAGTGAGAAAGTTATGAGAGAGGTTTCAACTGGGTAGGGTTATCAAAGTCGACAGCTCCCAACCACACTCGAGCTGTCGGTTCCCGTCCGACAGCCGTTGTTCTACTGTCAATCTACAGATCTACCTGAGCGCCGACCGAGCAACCTGAAACAGCAGTTATCTCAACTGTCTCCGACGATTTCTGTTAACAGTCCGTCAAACCTGGAACAAACCTAATAAACGAAAATTGCAATATTGCCAGTCTGGCAACACTAATTTATGGTCCTTTCGTTGTTCTTTTAGGAGGATATAATCTGTGTTTGGAACAAAACGGCTTCGGACCAGGCAACGACCGGCCGCATAAGAGACACAATGCGACGAGTCCTCAACCTCCCGCCTAACACGGTTCTCGAGTACAAGACTCACAACGACAGTTTGAAGTAAGTGGTTCATAATTTTATTTTAGCAATCAACGTGACTTGGGCGCCATTTCTGGCTGAGATTTGGATTGTAAGTAAATTTGAAACGTTGCGTTGGGGGATTTCACTGCACTTCGTGTGTAATTTGACAACTTTTGGGCGTGTTGGGTTGGTATTAACGAGGTCTCAGTGAAGCTGCTAGTGCGGCAGTCTATTTTATCTTTTGTGTTCGTCATTAATGACACAGAAGAGGGTGGACTGGAATGCGAACCGCGGACAATAACCAGTGTTTACGTGTTGGTACAAGAGGATGTTATTACTTATTCTGTGGTGACATTGCTGAGGACTGTGTGTAGTTGTATCCCTCTCGTTTTAATGCGGAGTCAGAAGTGGGATAAGTCGCTCATTTTCTAAGTGGGGCTTCAAATGAGGTGACACAATTTTCAATCAAATTGGACAGTTTCTTTATCCAGAGCACCTGACAACAGTACAATTCCAAATCACACGTCGAGTGGCTGCGCATCCCAATATGCACCGTTATTGACTTTAATCTCGTGTCGTCTGTGATTGTCGATGGTCTTTTCCCTGAAATCATATTCAGGTGTCATCGTAGACTTTTCCGTAGTACTATTGTCATCTGTGTAAATGGTCATTGTATCCCTCATTGTGTGCCACTCCTCGTTAGCTTAAAAAAGGGTACACACGACGGTGACCACTAGTCATTTCAGTAAAGGGTGGTTGGGTTTCAAAATTGGTGAATGGGGGGGGGGGGGGGGGGGGAATTTGTTTGTCGTTTTGGAAGGTTTTCATTTTCTACCAAGTACATCATTACAGGTGGTCTAGCGCTTCGTGGTCATCGGATGCGCAGCACAGCAAAACCAGCGTGAACACGGGTCTGTAGGCGTTTGGACTGAAAAAAAGGACAAGAGAGGTACTTTTGCTAACCAGTATTGAGGACTTGAACTGAACTCATGTTTACCTACCTTGACGTAACGCACATGTGCCTGATAACATGTAGGGCTAATAACAAGCTAACAAGCACGAGCAGTTTTTACCTGAATAGGGTAGGGAGTTGTCGGTAAGCACCAATTCAATATTAATGTACTTTGGCAGTCTGGTTTGGGGAAGAACAAATAAAAGCCAAATGGCCGCTTGACTCGGCGTCTTGTCATAATTTGGCAACGCTGGACGTCAGAACAAGAGATCGACCCTGGACATGTTAGGAGTCGTTTCACAGTAGTTTTGGGGATTGTCTCGGCCAGCCAAGCACCACATCAGGAAGGGAAGTAACGGCATTGTACAGAATATTGTACAGCAACGGAGACATTGTGCAGCCTTGCCTCACTCCTTTTTCAATATCAAATACCTCCGTCATTGAACCATCTGGGAGCCTGACTGCCACCCTTTGGTTCTAGTACAAACCCTCAATGATTTGGATGTCATGTTCCTGTTCGTTTCTATCTAGTTAAGGCCTTTTGATAATCCTGAAAACACTACCATCATTCTTAACGGTAGTAAAGGCTTTTCCGTTATCGCTCAGCCAAGCCATTCAATCACCCTCCGGCTTCGTTACCTGAACCACATCTACAAGTGATGTTTATTCCTTTATTGATATCAGATCAGAGAGAATTATGCCTAAAACCAAAAATAAATTGCAATGCTCGTCAAACTCTTAGATTCGTACCTCTGCTAATTTATTTGGCACCAGTCCGTTGAAGCCAATCAAGTGGTTTTCGCCTCCCAGTGAAGATCTGTTAATGCCTACTTCATCGAAAATTTGATCAACTTATTCAAGAGATCGTACAAGTTACATAAGTTGGGGTAAGTGCGCACCAAAAAATTGAAAGTTTGACTGGCAATAGAAATGTACCATTATAGATAAAAAGTATTCGAATTTTGGGCGGATGTAAGCTGAGCAAAAGTAATGACCCTCGGCTCAGGGTCGAGGATTAAAAGATTATCTGTGGATGTGAACTGGGCGAACGACTCTCGACAAGTAAACATGTCAAAGGTGTAAACTGAGCGAGCATTGAAGCCTCTCCGACGGCCAGTTGTGAGATCTGCGTTGTGCTGATAGTAGTGCCCAGTTGTTTTGTTGTGCAATGTCGTCCGTCAGAAAAAAATAAGTCGTATGAGACATATGCAGAAGCTTTTCACGTACTTCGCGACATATGTAGTCACCATTCTCTGGTCCTTCAACCACAAGTCGTCTTCACCGACTTAGAGGCTGGATTGCGACGTGCTTGCCTTGCTGCATGGCCTTCAACCTCTCTGTTAGCATGCCGTTTCCATTTGGGCCAAGCATGGTGGAGGAAAATCCAAGCACTAGGTTTAGCCAATGATTATAAGAAAAACGCTGACGTAGGGAAGTGGCTGAAAACCTTTTATGGGCTTATGTTCCAGGAGCCACATTGACACGTTGCTGACGTACCAAAAAGAGGTGCAAATAAAATTAATAGCATTGGTACGGCGCAACGAAGAACTCGCACACTATTAAAAAACGCTGCAAATTTTACACAAGGGTTTATTATTCTTTGATATACATTACTTGTGCAAAAATTTAATTCTGTCAAGGAAAAAATTTAAAAAAAATTTTTTTTTTTGATTTTTATCTCAAAAAAAAATTTTTTTGGATTTTTTTGTTCAAAAATGTGTTTTTTTTTCAAAAATTTCGTATTTTTTACTCGAAAAATATTTAACATCCTGGGATCCTTAAAAAATCCCATTTTTAGCCCCATGAGAGCCCTATAGATCGGCACAGTGAAATCGGATCGTTCCGGGACCCCAAAAAATGGATTCTAAGTCAAAAAATACTTCGAAAACGACACCTAACTCGATCCCATAGCTAAAAGCCTTAAAAAAACGCTGCAAATTTTACACAAGGGTTTATTATTCTTTGATATACATTACTTGTGCAGAAATTTAATTCTGTCAATGAAAAAATTTAAAAAAAAATTTTTTTTTTGGATTTTTATCTCAAAAAAATTTTTTTGGATTATTTTGTTCAAAAATGTGGTTTTTTCAAAAATTCCGTATTTTTTACTCGAAAAATATTTAACATCCTGGGATCCTTCAAAAATCCCATTTTTAGCCCCATGAGAGCCCTATAGATCGGCACAGTGAAATCGGATCGTTCCGGGACCCCAAAAAATGGATTCTACGTCCAAAAATACTTCGAAAACGACACCTAACTCGATCCAATAGCTAAAAGCCTTCAAAAAACCCCTCCCGTAGCCCCATTATAGCCCCAGAGCGCCCCACGGGTTTGGGCGATCGGACTGAAAACCTTGCGGGCACAACTAGATGGTAAACCAAGTATTTTGTCGAAATTTCAGATTTTTAAAAAAATTCCTACTGCCCAAAACGGCCTGGACGGCGTACGGCGTACGGCGGACGGACATTTCGGATTTAGAATGTAGACCACTTGAAACGGATAATGTCAAATTTTGAGCCCGATCGGAGTCGTCGACCCCCGTCGCGAAAACATAGGTGTATTATTCCAAGAATAATAAACCAAAACCCTCCCGTAGCCCCATTATAGCCCCAGAGCGCCCCACGGGTTTGGGCGATCGAACTGAAAACCTTGCGGGCACAACTAGATGGTAAACCAAGTATTTTGTCGAAATTTCAGATTCGCCCAGCCTGGCGAGGTGTGACGTCAAATATGCCCGGCGTTCATTTCAAAATCTCTAACATTTCGAAAACTGCTCAGCACGTACCTATATGGATTTTCGAACTAAAAGTTGGGGTTCATGGGTTTTAAAGGGTGCTGAATCCGAATATGTTGTCAGAAATGCTGAATTCTGACCTTTTCAAGAAGCCCATTGCTGCAGGATGCAGGCCAGTTGCACGAAAGCCGCTGAGAGTACCTCACAAAATCTTTCAGGATACATTTAATGTATAAAGGCTCCTCCACTCTCCCTGCCCGTGTCATCAAACTCTTGTTACTCACTCTTGCCTCAGGTAAGAGAGAAAGGGCGGAAATCCCTTTCTAATCCTTATTACAAGCAGATATAGGGTGATTGGTTCAATAGCTGGTACATTTCTCCTAATAATTACTTTTATCGTAACTTTATTTTTATTTCAAACTAAGTTTGAAAATGGCTCAGGGTCTCGTTTAACCCACCATTGACTTGGTAATGGCTAAATAAGTAATTGAATAATGGGAGGTCACACGCATCAAGTTCACCCAATATTGTATTTGGCTATTTAGCCAAAGTGTAAACTTAATTTGTTTACAACTTTAAATTGAACTCGGTGTAGAGGACAGCGAATTAGCCCCCCCCCCCTCCCCCACCGGTTGCATCTGCACTTGCCCCATACCAGCAAAAAGTCAGGGACAAGTGCGGATGAGGTCTGAAATCCCAAAATGGACCAAATCCTCAGGGTTTACAATTGAAGAATATCAATCAAAGTTTGCACTTACCGCAGAAAAATGGAACATTAAAGAGCAATCACTTCGGTGTTTGATGATAGCGCTGAAGCCACCACGTTCTTTATGTGAGAACCTTCAAAATATGGTTGTTTGCAACCTTCCTGTCAGGTTATACTCTGTTGTAACTCACTTCCAACAAGGGGCTATTTTGCCAACTTTCCCAGTTGACAGTTCGCGTTGTTTGTTCCCGTCGGGCTGTCATGGCCGGTGGTTTTCAATGAGTATGACTGGGGGTCTTGCGCCAACAAAAACGGCTGGTGGTTTTCCTCTCTTTATTCAAGCTTTCGGCTACACCGCTATCTTAAGGAACTAACTGTGGAATTCACGCTAAGGTAACTATGACTATGCGGCTATCAACCAAACATCATATGCTGCTATAATGCTCCTGGCAGGAGGAACGGCGGATGGACGGTCGGAGGCGACATTAACAACAAACAAAGTTACGTTGGTTTTCCATGGCCTCCGTCATTATTTAATAGATAGTAGCTTGTACTGGGTTTAGTTCAATATGGCCGAACTGCTTCTAACTCTGTTTACTCAATTCCCGACGTTTCAAAAACATGGTAGCTTTCATCATCAGGGGGGGGGGGGGGACCTGGGAACAATCACAAATAAGGGGTTACGGGTTAGGCATAACCCAACACCTAACTAACAAGATCCTTATTATAATTATGGACACTTACAGTGGAATAATTCTCAAATACGTGTGTATCGTCGTCAGAAGGAGCATTTCGTCAGTACATCAATATCGTCGAAGAATAGATGGACCTGTTATGTGTAATAAAATGAGTTATTATTTTTTAATTGTTTGGTGTTACCTGTCAATTACTTTAATTTATACTTTCCGCTTACCGAGTCCAATATAGTTATTAATTTTACGCTTAAGTTTTGCATCTAAGGATACGCAGTCAGACAAGACATTTATGACTAGAATATGGGTCTCAAGAGGCCTGACTAGAGTTTCTACTGTGGCTACTATATAGGAACGGGCACTTAATCTCATATTAAAATGAGTTTTAAAATTTTTAAAACAAATTGCACGTTGCACATCAGAAAATCTGGATCAACAGGTTAGGACGATAAGCGGCGTCCGTTATCATTGCTACTTTATGTCCGCCATCAATGGCTGACACAGGAACAATATTTTAATCGATTAGGGGATACCGGACCGGATTTTTTAAAAAATTTTCAACTTCTCATTCTAGCACAAGGGAAAAGAAATTTTTTACCACGCAAGAACTGATAATACCTACCACATAACAGGCTCACATAGTTAACAGTCATTATTTTTCGAAAAGGCAAAAATATCTAGGGTGTAATACTTTTAAATCATTCTTCCGCACATTTAGGACGTTCTCACCACCTCTAACAATATGGATATTTTCTAGGATTCGTCTTTTGGCCAAACAAGGCTCACTAGCTACTATTTTAACATTTTCTGCATCAACTTTATGCCCGGTAATGCGACAATATTGCCGCGATATACCAGATACACTGTCTTTGTTACTGTACGAATCTCTTTCATGTTCAATAATCCTTTTCTTCAAAGGTCGACCCGTCTCTCCAATATAGTATTTATCGTTACAATTATCATTATCACATTTCACCTTGTAAATACAATTCCGTTTTTCAAGTTTATAAATTTTATCCTTAGTACATGACAAAGTCTTTTCAATTTTATTATTGTACCTCCATGCTACGTTAACATCATACTTTTTTAATACACGCTTTACGCTACCTGCGATCACTGGGTTATAGGTAAATGACATGAAGTTTTTCTTGACCGCCTTATCATTATCCACTACTCTAGGTTCGTTGGTGATACTTTGCACATTAGGTTCGCTAACATTTCCAAGTTTTTTTAATAGTACCAAAGAGGGTTTCTTTTGTACAAAGGGTTTCTTCGTGCTTACCTCGCTACTACCGCGCTTACGTATAAGTAACGCCGATGGCTTTTTTACAACAAATTCTTTACGCCCTTTTACACAACGTTCGCCCACTTCATAAACTTTTTTCAGGGCTCTATTCAATTGGAAATTGATCACCTGGATAGGATAATCATTCGCTCTACAGATAGCTATAATTTTTTGCTTCACAAAATTAGTTTACTTAGCAGACGTTCTATAGAAGGCATTAAGTGCCATGTTGTATACAAGGTTTGTTTTAAAATACTTCGGGTGGCTCGAAGATGCAAAACTTAAGCGTAAAATTAATAACATTTTATTACACATAACAGGTCCATCTATTCTTCGACGATATTGATGTACTGACGAAATGCTCCTTCTGACGACGATACACACGTATTTGAGAATGATTCCACTGTAAGTGTCCATAATTATAATAAGGATCTTGTTAGTTAGGTGTTGGGTTATGCCTAACCCGTAACCCCTTATTTGTGATTGTTCCCAGGTCCCCCCCCCCCCCCCCCCCCCCTGATGATGAAAGCTACCATGTTTTTGAAACGTCGGGAAATGAGTAAACAGAGTTAGAAGCAGTTCGGCCTTATTGAACTAAACCCAGTACAAGCTACTATCTATTAAACAAACAAAGTATCTACCGATAGATGTAACCAGGCAGACTATGCTGCTATATTCCCCTAGTCATAGCTAGTTACATTAGTGTGTATTTCACGATCCTGAAGATGGCGTGTAGCTGAAAGTTTGAATAAAGAAAGGAAAACCACCAGCCATTTTTGTTGGCGCAAAACCCCCAGTCGTACTCCTTGAAACCGACTGGCCAAACATTCCCACAGACTACAGCTCCTTGACCCATCTGACGGCTGTGGTAGCTCCATTGTGCACTTGCCCCACTTCACCTTATAGTCCAGTCAATCTAGGGTTTTCCGAAGAAAAATGTTTAGAAGTTTTTTTTCTCAACGGTTCTCTATGTTTTTTGGGTCGCTGAATCCGAATTTGAGGTTTGCCCCCTCGCCAGAGGTGAGCTAACTTCAGGAAACGCAAAAAACCTCAAAAACTTTCGACTTTTTTCAGTTTTTTGCGTTTATCTCGAAACCGGTTTGTTTTAACGAAAAGACCACTATATACAAACATAAAGTAGACAAAAGTTCCTACAAGAAAATATGATCAAGTTTGTTTCTATCTTTAATAGGACGGCCGCTAGAGCGCTCTGAAGATTGACCATTTTTTGGCTCAAGTGATAAAATGCAGGAAACCTAAATCTACCGTTGCTCTACTGTGCCATTGAGTTGTAATATGGCTATAAAATGTTTTTCAATTAATAAATTATGTGTCTGGGTCATTATAGTTGGTTGGATGATCGTCAGTGAGGTGCACTATCAGCGGACCTCATTTTTTTTTTAACCGCGCTTCTCCCAGTTTAGCGGATTGACCAGAATCGTTATGGAATATTTTTATTGAAAAGAATAATTGACCAAGAAACTATATGTTTTGATAATAAATGTTATAGTACCTACAAAAATGATCGATGATTATTATAATAAGTAAAATTGTTATTTAAAAAGAAGGGACTAAGTAAGCACATTTTCTGCAATGTAGTGGCTCGTTCTTCAACTGGAAAAGAACGAATAGAAAGAATTAATTCGAGAATTACTTAAGACTAGTACTTTTAAAAGCCTAAGGGTAATGTATTACGTACCAGTGCAAGACGCGGTCATTTTATTTTTTTCCTCTTCATTCCTGAGGGCCCAGGCTGCGCTTGCTGGGGGTCAGGCATTCGTTTAGGTTCTACCTTTCTCCATCCCCACATTTCTGGTGCCACCTTGTTCCTCATCCACTGTTGTACCTGGCAGTACACTCTAAATGAATGTTGGGTGGCTGCTGCATTAGTGGGAGGCAGTGCTGCGACCTTGTAAGCGAACTGGAGATATTGTTTGTATCTCAGCTTATTCAACCCGGTGGAACGATGGTCTCCACCATACAAGGTCACAATGAATCTTTCCCCAGCCTCAGCAATTCGTTCAGGTGTGACACAAGGGTCGTAAAAGGCACGAATGTAAGGATGAAGGTCTGCGTTTCGTTCGACAGTTTTCAGAGCCTTCCTTTTTCCTTGCTGAAAAAGGGCTGATGTTGTATCACAACTGCTTGCTGCGTGAACGAACAGAACTCCTTCAGAAGGGTGGTGTGTGGGTGGTAGAGTGTTGGAGCAACTTTTCCTCGCCCTGGTTTCAGGAAATAGACATTTGCTGGCGTTGCTGTTCCTATTAAGATGTGGTTGTGAGAAGGGCCATAAGGGGAATTGTGGGTGCCGTCGCAAAGGCTTATTCTGTTCTAAATTGTACAAGGTGTGTGATGGGACTTGCCAGAATACAGGGGAATACTTCTTCAGAGCGCTCTAGCGGCCGTCCTATTAAAGATAGAAACAAACTTGATCGTATTTTCTTGTAGGAAATTTTGTCTACTTTATGTTTGTATATAGTGGTATTTTCGTTAAAACAACCCGGTTTCGAGATAAACGCAAAAAACTGAAAAAAGTCCAACGTTTTTGAGGTTTTTTGCGTTTCCTGAAGTTAGCTCACCTCTGGCGAGGGGGCAAACCTCAAATTCGGATTCAGCGACCCAAAAAACATAGAGAACTGTTGACAAAAAAACTTCTACCTATACATTTTTCTTGAAAACGGCCTTTTTGAACCTAGATTGACTGGACTACACTTGCAACATTTCACCCGGTACGTTATTAAGGGTGGCGGAACGATAACGGAAAAGGTCTGGGTGAGAAGTTGGTGACTAACTGGGAAGGCCGTCAGTTTGAATTTTTCTCCGCCTTGCCTGCTCCAAGCTGGTACAGCACGCTATTAGCTTGCTCACACGTTCTTGAAAGGCGGCCATGCAATCGATTCAGGTGTCATTTAATTTGGGAGAGGGATTTCTATATTTCACCAACTTGAAGTCTCTGATTACTTCCAGGATTTTGTCATTTTGTTCCAAATCCCAACCGCTCTAACACGACTAACCTTCTTCGCACTTGGGAGTTGAATCTTGTTCAGATTACATACGGCAGTGTTAAACTGTGCCTGGCTGAATCACAATATGGTACATTTGAGTGGCACACAATGATACCAAATTCATCCTCATCTTCTGAGCTTGACACATTTCAAGGGGTTTCACCTGTTGGTCAAACGCTTTGCTTTTGTTTACTGTGATTCGTTCATGCATGAATCCTTTGTGTTTTACTGTTGTCCATCACATAGCTGCTTTGTCATTTTGTGGAATTGGTTGGTTTAGAAGGCCTTGCTTGTTGTCATTGTTTTCTCACTGTCATTGGTTCTTGAATTGGCATTGTTAATAAAAGACTAATTCGGTGTGGCTCGTTTTAATGTCTGATTAGAACATCGAAATCTATATTTTCAGAGATGGGCTCTCGCTCAATGCGTCATTTTTCATACTCCTTCCTTCCCCCCTTTCATTTCGCTTGCAATATCTCGTCTTCCTGCTTCTTTTTTTTTAGATCTAGCCGAATGAAACTACGACCTGACCACCAGCTTCAAGCACTACAAACCTGAACAGTCTTCCGTTGTGTGAAAGATTTTCTAAGAGTGAACGTTGAATGTAAAACGAAAAAATAAAATCAGTCGCACACCAAGGCTGACTTTTCGATGCGTTGGAGTGACATCCTAAGATGCCAAAATGCGGATGGGTCCTCGCAGCCCGCCATTTGCCTCAATTCGCACTTGTGCGTTGGATGGTTATAGGTTTGTTCCTTCCGCGACGAGTTCAGGGTGTAAGGTGTGAGAATATTGGGTGGATGAATTCAAGTGGTGGGGGGAGGCGTAGCGCGGGTGCAAAGAGTTAGGAGTGCTCACCGGATGGAACGCATATGGTTTTTTATTGCAGTAATGGTAATACAATCGTCATATTATTACAGAGATCACAAATTCAGCACGATTACTTTAATAAAAATTCATCGGCAATATTACAAATTATTAGGTTAGGTAGGTATATAACAGTTATATACCTAGTTAACTAGGTTACTAAGTTATTTACCTACCTAACCTAATAATTTGTAATATTGCCGATGAATTTTTTATTATAGTAATCGTGCTGAATTTGTTATCTCTGTTTGAAATAATAATATGACGATTGTATTACCAATATGCCTTATTAAGTCTTAAAATAGAAGAAAAAAGTCGTCGACAGAATACAATTCTGCATTAATCAATGCGTTTTGGTTTATTATTCTTGGAATTCTTGGACGGGGGTCGACGACTCCGATCGGCCTCAACATTTGACATTATCCGTTTCAAGTGGTCTAGATTCCAAAACCGAAATGTCCGTACGCCGTACGCCGTCCGCCGTCCAGGCCGTTTTGGGCAGTAGGAATTTTTTTTTAAATCTGAAATTTTGGCAAAATACTCGGTTTACCATCTAGTTGTACCCGCAAGGTTTTCAGCCCGATCGCCCAAACCCGCGGGGCGCTGTGGGGCTAAAATGGGGCTACAGAAGGGGTTTTTTGAAGGCTTTCGGCTATGGGATCGAGTCAGGTGTCGTTTTCGAAGTATTTTTGGACGTAGAATCCATTTTTGGGGGTCCCGGAACGATCCGATTTCACTGTGGTGATCTACAGGGCTTTCATGGGGCAATCAAAAAAAAAAAAAAAATTAAATATAAAAATCAAAAAAAAAATTTTTAATTTTTTTCATTGACAGAATTAAATTTCTGCACAAGTAACCTATATCAAAGAATAATAAACCCTTGTGTAAAATTTGCAGCGTTTTTACAATAGGTTACCATAATCCTTTCGGCAAATGTCGGAATTCGAAAGCAAAGTAAAAAGAAGGAATTCGAAAGCAAAGTAAAAACGCTTGAAAAATATTTGACCTCCCGGGATCTTTTAAAAATCCCATTTGTAGCCCCATGAAAGCCCTATAGATCGCAAGTGAAATCGGATCGCTGCGGGACCCCAAAAAATGGATTCTACGTCCAAAAATACTTCGAAAACGACACCTAACTCGATCCCATAGCCTTCAAAAACCCCCACCCATAGCCCCATTTTAGCCCCATATCGCCCCACGGGTTTGGGCGATCGGACTGAAAACCTTGCGGGCACAACTAGATGGTAAACCGAGTATTTTGTCGAAATTTCAGGTTTTAAAAAAATTCCTACTGCCCAAAACGGCCTGGACGGCGGACGGCGTATTTAGAATGTAGACCTTTTGAAACGGATAATAGAAAGTTCCTAAAGCCACTTTTTGCCTAACGGTGATGAGTTACGGTCGACGTAACTCGAGATTTCGCGCATGCGCAGAAATAACGGCGATAATTTACGTCCTTATGCCTAACGTCGAACGTTATTGCCGTAAGGTTACGGCAATAAGCTTATGGTCTTAAGGATATCGCCGTTAATTTCGAGCAATAGAACGTAAATAGCGGCACTTTAAATTTAGCGTGACTTTTGATAAGACCGTATCTCTGTTACGGTCTTATGTGAAGTTAGCTTTTCTTTGATTCTCCCTAGACAAATCCCTTACGGCGATAAAAATTAACGGTCGACGTATCTCGGATGTTTCTTTAGGAACTCTCTAATGTCAAATTTTGAGGCCGATCGGAGTCGTCGACCCCCGTCGCGAAAACATAGGTGTATTATTCCAAGAATAATAAACCAAAACGGATACCATTCTGTAGCGGGCTACTTTTCAAGGATGTGGTCAATCGCTCGCTGGAAGGACGCAACTCGTCACATGTCCTTGTGCTGTAAATGTGAAATTCGGAGCCCTTAGGAACCAGAGAATCATATTTTCTAACCAGTCTCACACAGTTGAAGATGAACAATAAGGGAACAGTCATACAACCTAATTTTCTTATTAAGCCACGGCAGCTCTCCCTAAAGCTGAGACCCAAAATGATTCTAATAGCGGCTTTTTGTAGCTTGAAAATATCTGCGTAAGATGAGCCCCAAAAAACAATCCCATATGATACACGGCTCAAGAAGAGAGCGAAAAACAAGTCCCGCAGAACCGGGAAGGAGACGATGCCAGCAAGACGACGAAGGACGAAGTTCACAGATGCCAGCCGAGCACCGATCTTTTCAATGTGACAGCGCCACGAAATCCTGCTGTCAATCCACAGCCCCAGGATGTTGACCGCGTTGTCCAGACGACCGTTGAGAAGGAACTCTAGGTCTTGGGTCTTCTCGTCATTGAGCCGGAGCGAATTCGAGGCGCACCAGGATTTCACCACCATGTCCGCCGCCGGCATATTGCCCGACAACTCCAAGCGCGTTCGACCAGACGCCAAGACAGCCATGTCATCGGCAAACAAGTAAATTTGATTCTTTTGTAGATTGAACTCATAGGCCAAATCATTGACGTAAAGGAAGAACAACGTCCGACCCAAAATGGAGCTCTGCTTAAACCCACAAGCACTGAAGAAGGCAACAGACCCCTCATCAAAACCATAACGCGAGAGTTTCATCAGCAATCTGTCGTGAGGGACCAAATCAAAGGCCTTGCTCAGATAGTAGAGACAGATGGCGGTGTACTCCTTCTTTTCAAGGCGCTCCAAAACAGTTGAGATTAATGCGTAAGCAGCCGTGGATGTACTCTTCCCTGCCTGGAAGCCAAACTGGTGGTCATGAAGGATACAGGAAGGATACACATATACCTTCACCGGGAGTGGCAGCTTCGCAATAGGGTGGTGTTGATCGTAGCAATCACATTTTCCTTTTTTTTGGGATAGGACTAATTGCAGTGAACTTGAGGCAGTCTGGAAAGCTCCCCGTTGTGAAGTACAAATTAAACAGAAAGGTAAGGAGCTCCACCTGAAATGCTGCCACACATTTCAACATGGCTGTTGTAATTCCGAAGACGTCCGCTGCCGAGGTGTTCTTCGACCTCCTCTACCCGAACCTCTCGAAGTCTGAAGGTACCTACCAGAAAGACGAGAAGTATTCACGAAGGTACCAGAGACGAGAAGTATTCACTGCATGCGCGAATTGGGGAGTGTTTTCCATTTGGGGTATGCTGCTGACGATGTGTCAACTTTCGGATATATTCTGGAGTGTGGGAAGACACATCTAAACCATATTCAGTGTGGTATGGTGGGATTCTGCAGAAATAGAAAGCTCGTGGTAGGCGATCCGACTCAGGCTTTTACCAGCATTGAGCTAATGTAAATCCGGAATACTGCTGATATTTTTGATCACTAAAACAGTTGACATCTAAATTCCTGTAAATGCATCTTTTTCGTACAAAACGAGGCTCCAGATTCGAAATTAACAGTCAAAAGTAGAAGAACTTGCTTTGTCAGCGGTCTCACTCTTTGTGATATCTTCACTTTGGCAACCATTTCGGACTCAAGCGGATTGTTGATTCGGGTAAGCATTCATCGCACGCATCTGTGTTAACTGGTATGCAAAGTAGTTATGCATGGTCATCTCATCTGTGTATCTGCATATGAAATTTAAACGGTGAAAGATTTAAATAGTGAATCGAACTGCACGGCGAGTGAAAGAATGTGAAGAGTAAATGTAAGCTTTGGGTGGGGGGGGGGGGGGACATTTACTGTGTGGCGGGGATTTTCAGTTTCGAGCGTTGGAAGAAGGTTCAGTCCTTTGGGGGTTGTTGTAGTTAGTTTGCAGTGGGAGTGTTGTGTTGAAGCTGGTGATGGTCTCTTTCGGTTGTTCATCAATGCGATCAACCCATTTTGCACCCTCTTGTTTGTGTTTTGCATGGTTGTGCGCCTAAGTGTTCTGCGTGTTGCCTTACAGTTAGGGATGGGTATCTACCAACAAATAATCGATAACTATTTCACCTATAATATAGGTGAAATATTATACCTCAAATATTATTAAATAATATAAATATAAATAATATAAATTTTATATATATAAATAATAGAAAATTTATCGATGTACCGATTAATCGGGGCCTTAAAAATCGATTATTTTTAAAAAGGTTGGGAAAAAATTCGATACAATAATGAAAACAACGAACTCAAAGCAAAAAAATGCATTTAAGACACAAATCAAAATGAAGGGAAGTTGAGTAATACCAATATTTGTCATCATTCGCCTTTAGGAAAATGTATAATCTTTTCATCTTTTCTAGGGATTTTTGTGGGTGCTGAATCCGAAAATGATAAGCCTTTTTTTCATTGGGGGGGTTAAACCTTCCTTTATAGCAGTGGTCCGCAACCTTCTTTGAGTCGCGGCACCCCTTTTCGTGACGGCCTCACCCTGTGGCACCCCACCATACAAACACAAAATTTCGCAGTGTAATAACTTCGGAATATATTCTTGTTTTGTTTTTTTTCTATAGAAACAAGTTTTCAGTAAAGAGCACAAAAACTTTTATTAATAATTAATAGGTAGGTAGGTACCTAAGTAAAATGTTAATTCTTTTCTTTAGTGGTAGGTGAAATTTGTCCCTGATGTTTTCGGCAAATTTCTGGGATTCTAGGAGGCAGTTGGGAAAGGCAAACCCTCATGTCGTCCTCTAATACGCTTTCCAACATTCTTTGCCGGTCTTTGGTTCTGTCTTTTACGTCGAACGACATTTCAGCAACACGACGAGCGACAGTTTCAGTCGAGAGGGTACCTTGTCAATTTCCAAAGCTGCCTCATTTCCGAGCATTATGCGTACCATTTCTTTGCAAGCAGGTTTAACCAAATTTTCTCCAATGGTGTGTGCTTTCATTTCTCCTACGATCATTCGGGAAACAACGAAGCTAGTCTCGAGAGTTCTATCTGAAACCTTGACTTTTCTTGTGAACTGAGCAGCTTGTTTATTATTGCTAGAAAGAAGCCTCTTGAAATAAACAGCATTCTTGTCCTCCAAATGAGAATGTTTACTAGAAAGGTGGCGTTTCAATTTACTTGGGACCATTGCTGCATTGCTCAATGTTTCACCACAGACAACATCGGTTTGTTTCACCACTTAGGAATCGGTTTGTCTGGAGGCCCACACTTTTTTTTATTATACACCGCTTTTATAATAGGTACGTCGTTTCACACATATTATACTAGTAAGCGGATCTGTTAGTGAGTTAGTGTTTTGGGATGTGTTTAGTTCAATCGTGTCCCAATAAATTGCAGTAGGTTCAATATTTGTTTTTTTCTCCTTTCTTATTATAATTATACAAAAAGTTATTCCGATCTCAAAATCTTGCGGCACCCCTGGACGGGGCTCACGGCACCCCGGTTGCGGATCACTGCTTTATATTATAGTTATACTGAATCACCGACTTCACTCGAGCTTCTTCAAAAGACACTAATCTTATAGCAAACTTACTGTAGATTCCAAGTATATACTTACATGTAGTCTAAAACCTTTTTAAACCATCAAAAACCTCAAAAACTGCTAACAAATGAGCATAAATCACATCCACTAGGGAGGTTTGTCTGGCGTAGCCAGGAACTCCAACCTGGGGAGGCGGAGGATGCTCATCCTAATTCTAGGGCACTTCTAGATGTCAGAAAAATCTGCAATTGGTCTTAAAAGAATCCAGTTTGGCGAGCATAGTACGAGAAAAATCTGAAACCACCAAAAAGTTGCTCCAGTGGCGCATGGAAGCTCCAAAATTGGTGCAAAAAGGGGCTGGAGCAATTGACGGGATGTTGGGATGGTGGTGGACTGAGGGGTGTCCGACGTGGCTGCAGCCTCCCAAAAGAAAACCACTAAAATCTGTACGAAAAAACAAACAAAAAACTACCCATTATGGGAAACGAGTTGTTGGCACTGAGGCCAGGTGGGATACGGTTGGGGATTGGCTGGCGTAGCCAGGAAGTGGTAGCCCCTTAGTATTTCTTATATTCCTCTCTCTACTCGCTCCAAATGGTCTTGGAAAAAATGTTGCTCTTTTGTTTGCAGTTGTTTGAGGTTTCTGATGGTTTAAAAAGGATTTGAACTAAATGTACGTATACATTCGGAATCTACAGTAAATGTGCTAATAAAATGAGTGTCTTTTGAAAAAGTTTTATTGAAGTCGGTGATTGCTAGAAAATTCAGTGTAAAAGAAAGCAAAAAAAAGCAATAAAAAAAAAGCTGCAAATTTTACACTACCCAGAGTTTATTATTCCTTGATGTAGGTTACTTGTGCTGAAATTTAATGTCAATGAAAAAAAAAAAAAAAAAAAATTAGAAAAAATTTATTTTTTTGATTTTTTTTTTCTTCTAATATTTTGTTTTTTTACTTGGAAAAATAGGTATTTGACCTCCTGGGATCCTTGAAAAATCCCATTTGTAGCCCCATGAAAACCCTATAGATCGCAACATGAAATCGGATCGTTCCGTGACCCCCCAAAATGGATTCTACGTCTAAAAATACTTCGAAAACGACACCTAACTCGATCCCATAGCCAAAAGCTTTCAAAAAAACCCTCCCGTAGCCCCATTTTAGCCCCATAGCGCCCCCACGGGTTTGGGCGATCGGGCTGAAAACCTTGCGGGCACAACTAGATGGTAAACCGAGTATTTTGTCAAAATTTCAGATTTTTAAAGAAATTTCTACTGCCGAAAACGGCCGGCTGCCCGGACGTCGGACGGACATTTCGGTTTTGGAATCTAGACCTCTTGAAACGGGTCAACATCGGTGTATTATTCCAAGAATAATAAACCAAAAGAAGCCAGCAACTCGCAGATTTTTTTTTTTTTTTTTTTAGGCCAGTTTTATCTTTGCAAAGTAATCGATTATCCAATTAATTCAACCTTAAGGACATCTAATATTACGATTAATCGATAGGTACCCATCTCTACTTACGGCCTATCGTCTCCTCATAAGATTGCATTTGCCACCTCTTCTGAATATCCAGTTTTCTATCAATTATATTAATTGATATGTACCTCCTACGTGCAATTATACTCATAAGTACCATGAATGGTGTAATTGGGAAGCCTCGTTTATTATTCTTAGGTATAAATTAATACCCAAAAAGTATTTTTAAAACATCAAGTTTTACTTGAAATCTGTATACGTACAGCCTTTGGACAGTTGTGGGACCCCGATAAATGAAATCTACCTTCAAAATAACTTGGAAATTGGCACCTCATTCGATTTCCTGGCATCCTTCCTAGCACCATGAGAGCCCCGCGATGAAATCGGATCGTTCTGGGACCCCCAAAACAGCGTTGGACGTCCGAAAATGCTTCGAAAGTCACACCTAACTCGACCCCTTCAATACCCCCTCAAAAGCTGCTTGAGCTATAGGGCTGAAATTGTTGCGGGCAGAACTGAGTATTTTGTCAAAATTTCCGCATTTTCATTTTATTTTGAATCTCCACGTCTTGATACGTATGATGACGAATTTCGTAGCTGATGGAAAATTTTCGACGCTCCATCGCGATAACATGGGTGTTTTATTCCAAGAATAATAAACCAAAACGGACTAGAGCCTTTTCTAGTCCAACTCTGACAAAGGCGAAGGCTGTGGAAGATGAGGAGTTCTGTCAAGAATCACCTCCTGGTCAGCAGACCCACTAGATACGCCGTATTTCCCCACCTTCAAGAAATTATCCCCCACACCCTCGAGAGAACAAATCGCACTTTGAAAGTGATAAAACGCTGCAAATTTTACACAAGGGTTTATTATTCTTTGATATAGGTTACTTGTACAGAAATTTAATTCTGTCAATGAAATTTTTATATTTCAAAAAAAAATTTTTGAGGGGATTTTTTTTTTTAAAATGTGTTTTTTCAAAAATTCTTTAATCTTTACTCGAAAGATATTTAACTTCTTGGGATCCTTCAAAAATCCCATTTTTAGCCCCATGAAAGCCCTATAGATCGCCACAGTGAAATCGGATCGTTCCGGGACCCCAAAAAATGGATTTTACGTCCAAAAATACTTCGAAAACGACACCTGACTCGATCCCATAGCCAAAAGCCTTCAAAAACCACCTTCTGTAGCCCCATTTTAGCCCCAGAGCGCCCCACGGGTTTGGGCGATCGGGCTGAAAACCTTGCGGGCACAACTAGATGGAAACCGAGTATTTTGTCAAAATTTCAGATTTTTTAAAAAATTCCTACTGCCCAAAACGGCATGGACGGCGGACGGCGGACGGACATTTCGGTTTTGGAATCTAGACCACTTGAAACGGATAATGTCAAATTTTGAGGCCGATCGGAGTCGTCGACCCCCGTCGCGAAAACATAGGTGTATTATTCCAAGAATAATAAACCAAAAACTTTACCACAAAGTTTTATCGTTGTTCTCACCGCCTGCCTTCCTGATCCGCAAATGACCATTTTCCTCTCCCATTTTCCAGGGACAAATCGAGTTTCCGAAACACCGACATTTTCCCGCGGTAGCAGACGTCACCAGCCAGAAACTCCCGGACCGCCTGAGACCCTTTCGCACAACGTGATCTCCACTCAACTCCTCCAGAAGACAACCTGTTCCCTTCAGCGTGTCTCCCTCCGCCTGAAAACCTTCCTTTGAAAAGAAACGACTACCGGTATAAACACAGTTCAAAAATACATACTACTACTGCTCATTGGTATTGTTGTTTTTGTTTTATTATTGCTAAATTCCCCATTGCCGCTCATTTGGTTTACACACCAAATGAGCGGCAATCTACACGTAGATGGCACTTCGATGTTCGACGTTTTTGAAGCTACAACATCAATATAAAAGACGATTTGGGTCATATGGTACTGTTATGCTCAAAATCTCTCTAAGAATGATCGGTGTCTGTGTGTATGTATGTTTGTCTCCCTTTCACGGCCAAACTGTTGGACGGATTTTGATGCGGTTTTTTGCAAAATTATCGGGATAGCACGGGGAAGGTTTTAGGCTATTCAAACGGGTTCGAACGGCGGCCGTTCTGGCTGAAATCTGAGTCCTTCAAGACGGAAGTTGTTTACATCCTTGGCGTAACTTAGGAAGCCTGAAAAGCAGAACGAATATTTTTGTCCGATTTCGACGGGACATGGCTCACCGGAATGAGGTTTTCAAGCTGATTCCAGCTGATTTCTGTAGCATGCGCCGTTTGTTACATCTGATCGATAATATTATTAGGTTTTCATGACAAGGGAAAGGAGATAGCAATATGAGGGCGAAATTACGTTGCGATAAACTTTCGCGTCAGCATGAGCCGTTGAAATTTGAAAGTGAGGCTCCGGGGGATGGCTGACAACCGATGTCTGACCCCCGATCAGCTAAGGCTGGCCGTCCACTGGACGCGAATTCGCGCAAAAAGCCGTTCGCGCGAATTCGTGTGAGTTCGTGGGAAGGGTTGTTCGCGCGTTGGAACCCCGGCGAAACGCGAATGGGCTTCTTGAATAGGTCAGAATTCAGCATTTCTGACAACATATTCGGATTCAGCACCCTTTAAAACCCACAAACCCCAATTTTTAGTTCGAAAATCCATATAGGTAAGTGCTGAGTTGTTTTCGAAATGTTAGAGATTTTGAAATGAACCTCGGGCATATTTGACGTCACACCTCGCCAGGCTGGGCGTCGAGTAGTTGGGCACTGAGCCGCCAGAGCGCTAAATAATAAATCTGAACAGAATCGGAATAAAAACACTCGGCCCGGGTCGATTTTTGAATAACTTTCTTTGATAATAACCTCGATGCTCAATTTTCGAATGACCTTCTATAATTATTAAACCGATTTTCGATTTTTGGGGTCAACTTTTCGCGTAGTAAAGTTGGCTGACTTGCGTAGATGAGAGAGAGAGGGATCTCCCGGCCAATCAAATGATGACGAAGCAGCCCACGTCATGTACCCTCTCCAGACCTCGGAATTCAAATATCATATTTTTCCTAAGGCCCTATAAATAATTGAAACAGGTTTTCTGCAATATGGACCCGTTTTCGTAACTTTAGAAGCAAGACCTTTGCAGGAAAAACGTTTTAAAAAATCACTAAAGGAGCTCATTATCTTCAAGTGAGTAAGTACTTGAGAAGAAAGTCCCCGATATAATATATTTGAACCCATTTGAATATTATCTAAACCCGGTTTTGGTTTATTATTCTTAGAATAATACACCTATGTAATCGCGACAGAGTTCGAAAATTCAGATCGGGCTCAAAATTTGACCGTTTTCTGACACGTAGTTTCCAAATACGCTGCAAATTTCCATGGCAATAAAAAAATTGTTGGACAAAAAATCTACTTTGTTCGAACACATGTGGGACCTCTAGAAATGAAATATGCGTCCGAAATTACTCGGGAAGTAAATACTTATGCCAGCTATCTCGATTTCGATTTATAAAAAAATCAAAAATTACCAATCGATTCATTGCGAAAAATCGACTCCAAAACCGTCTAAACCCGACATTTAACAAAAAAACGCTGCAAATTTTACACAAGGGTTTATTCTTTGATATAGGTTACTTGTACAGAAATTTAATTCTGTCATTTAAAAAAATTTTTTTTTTTGGATTTTTATATTTCAAAAAATTTTTTGGGGGGATTTTTTTTTTTCTTCAAAAATGTGTTATTTCAAAAATTCTTTCATTTTTACACGAAAAATATTTAACTTCTTGGGATCCTTCAAAAATCCCATTTTTAGCCCCATGAAAGCCCTATAGATCGCCACCGTGAAATCGGATCGTTCCGGGACCCCAAAAAAATGGATTCTACATCCAAAAATACTTCGAAAACGACACCTAACTCGATCCCATAGCTAAAAGCCTTCAAAACACCCCTCCTGTAGCCCCATAGCGCCCCACGGGTTTGGGCGATCGGACTGAAAACCTTGCGGGCACAACTAGATGGTAAACCAAGTATTTTGCCAAAATTTCAGATTTAAAAAAAATTCCTACTGCCCAAAACGGCCCGGACGGCGGACGGACATTTCGGATTTTGAATGTAGACCTCTTGAAACGGATAATGTCAAGGCGTTGAGACCGATCCGAGTCGTCGACCTCCGTCGCGAAAACATACCTAGGTGGGTGAATATCACAAAAACGGACATTTTCAGACCTCCTACTTTTGGAAAAATTGACCTTGCAGGAGAGTGCCCAGGATTTTTTTATTTCCTCTTTAGGTTAAATAAAATTGTTTAATGTGGTCGACATAGATCAAAATCAGTTTAAATTTAATTTTTTTGTAAAACATTGTACCACGTCAATGAGATACTTCCACGCTCCTGAGGTTAACTTTCTCAGAAGATTTAAATAATCTAGGTTTTATGATTTTGTAATCTTGTTGCTGGGAGGGCAAAATGAAGGTGAAAGTACCATGAAATAAATTAATTTGGGTCTCAAACCTACCTATTTGAACCCATTTCAGCATCTAGAACGTCAAAAAAAATTGACACCTCATTGTCATGGAAGTATCCTCATATGACGTGGATTGATGAATCGTCCACGCCATTGAGGTCCATTCTTCCACGACATTGAGGATTCCCTCTTTGAACGTTCACTGTCAACTGTAGAGGCTTTATTTAGTGAAAAGTGAAGCATGGGGTGATCAGGCACAATTACCTCTACACAAACAAACAACTTATAAAAAATAATTGTGACAGAAAACGTAGTTTTCATTCGTCCACGTCATTGAGAACAATAAACGTACACACCTGACTAGGTCCGCTGCAAAGCCCATGGCCCGCCCTACTGTGGAGTCAGTTGAAAAACGGCGGTTTTGTTAGAGCCTCCAGTGTTGCCACTTCACGTTCCACTTTTTCCCATTTCCGAAATTCCTCCATGGAGGCCGTGGAGAAATGTTCATGATTGTTCCACGACATTGAGGTTGTACTTCAGGTAGCGGAGTTTTGTTATTGATAAATTTACAACAGGAAAAATTGAGTTTCATTTTTTCTCAACCAGGTCAACTGCCAGGTATCGGAAAATCGGAATTATTAGGAGGTGTGAGAGTTAACAGAGGATGAACCAGCATCAACACCTCAAAATATGCATTTGGATACAACCACGTCATTGAGAAACTTCATCTAAAAACGCAGTTAAAATGTTCTTCTGGGGTCTAACACCATCCCTAAACGTTGTTCCTCACACAGGGACAATTAATTCTAAGTGTGACAAGTGTCCCCAGGACAAAATCTCATTACTTCCTGAGTGAAGCTACAGTGACTTGAAAATGTCCGTTTTTGTGATATTCACCCAGGTGTATTATTCCAAGAATAATAAACCAAAATGAGATAGGTGGTGTTGCCGCATAAGCGACGTCAAATTTTGACCTCTTGGGATCCTTCAAAAATCCCATCTGTAGCCCCATGAGAGCCCAATAATCTCAAGAGATTATAGATCCCCTCAGTGAAATCGGATCGTTCCGGGACCCCGCAAATGGATTCTACGACCAAAAATTCATCGAAAACGACACCTGAATCGACCACATAGCCGATACCCTTCAAAAAAGCCCTCCCTTAGCCCTTTTTTAACCCCACAGAGCCCCACGGGTTCGGGCGATTTAACCAAAACAATCCATTCTGCTTGCCCCCTTCCGACGCGCGATCAAATTCAAACTACCTAGATTGAAATCTTTCGCGTTCGCCCGTTTTCGCGCGAACACAGCGCCCCCAGTGGACGGGGTCTCATTCATTTCTCTGCGTTTGAACTGACTCAACTATAAACTCAGAAAAACACTTCCCGCCTCGTATTCCAAGTTGCTAGAGTCCTACCTCTCAAACCGATTTTTCCGGATCAAGCAAGAAGATGCGTATTCGAAAGCTCAAAAGATTCAAGCTGGAGTACCGCAAGGTAGCGTACTGGGCCCACTCCTGTACGTCCTTTTCACCAGAGATCTTCCAGAAAGAGAGGAGAATACCATAGCGACGTTTGCAGATGACACTGTAGTCCTTGCTGTCGGCGATACCAACTTGGAATCAATTTCGAAACTACAAAGGTCAATCAAGAGACTTCACAGCTGGACTTTAAAGTGGAGGATTCAAATGAATGAGGCAAAATCGGTACATGTCGACTTCACAAACCGTAGGTGTGAGTACATACCCGTTCACCTCAACAACAAAGTCATACCGCACGCAAACGAAGCCAAGTACCTGGGCATGACCCTCGATGCTAAGCTTCGGTGGAAAGCACATGTAAAAAAAAAAAGAAGATAGAACTAACCACCAAATTTCGGAAGATGTATTGGCTAATGGGGCGACGGTCATCCTTGTCAATCCCCAACAAGCTAACACTATACAATCAGGTCCTTAAGCCAGTCTGGGCCTATGGTGCACAATTGTGGGGCTGCACCGCTCCGAGCAATCGCTTGATCATTCAGCGATTTCAAAATAACGTGCTACGAGCATGCGTAGATGCGTACCGTTACACCAGGAACGAGAGACTACACCGGGAACTTCAAATTCCTACTGTCGAAGAAGTCATCAAAAAACAAGCATTAGCCCATCAGCAGAGGCTTCGGGGACACATCAACAGCGAGGTTGTCCAGCTCCTCGACGTTGAAGGCCTGCTCAGAAGACTGAAAAGAACAAAACCTCATGACCTGTGGGAGTGGGGTGCCCTGTGAACTAATTATCAGCTCAGTGAGTAATTACTAGTGCGTCAGTTGCACAAAACAACAAGTCGCATAGTCATCGCTTCTGGCAAGTCATTTAGTATACATCAATTGTAAATTGCTGATAAGTTTGCTTACTTGGCGCAATAAGTTTCAAAAAAAAAAAAAAAAAAAAAAAAAATTGCGGCCGTTTTGGCTGAAACCTGAGTCCTTCATAACCGTAAATACGGAAGCTCTTTATAAAGGGCTTCTACCAGACTTCGGTAACTGTAGAAGTAAAACTAATAACAGGTATTTGGTGATGAAAGCAGGGACCTCCCACGCGCATTGCACGGGTAGCCGGCTAGTAACAATAATAACACAGGTTTACAAAAAAAAAAAAAAAAAAAGGTCAATCTCAGGCGCCGCAGAAAAAACCATCAAACTCTAAGGTTTTTGGGGTGCTGAATCCGAATCCGACCCCCGTTTTTTCCGGTCACGTCCAAATTTTCGAGATATTGGCGATTTTTCGTTTTTTCGACCTTTTTCCGTTTTGAAAATCACAGCTAAATGTGCGGATGCCCAAAAATTCCACAAAAACTCTCTTCTTACTGGAAATGTATCGCTGATTCCGAAAATATATATGAGTTGGTGTCTAAAACAACGAGAAATGTGTAATTTTGCCAAAAAATGTCGAAAAACCGTGATTTTTTTCAAAACCAGTCACATTTTTTGATACTTTTTACCTTCTAGCGTGGAAACTAAGGCCGTTAATAAAAAATTTCCAACGAGGTCTTGTAGGTAGATTGTTTCTGCGTCGAATGGGACCAACCGTGATTCTTTACCTTCCATAATAAGGGAGCTATGATTTTTCAAAGTTTCTACCCATTTTGGCCATGTCGTAGAACATGAACTCCTGGAGTCGGCAATGCAACTTGATCACAACAAAACTTTGTTCCGAGGAATATATTGGCTCGGAGGCATCAATAATTGAATAGGTGAATTATTCAGACCAACTCAAAGATGGTTTTATTCATCAAGAACTCACGGAATTGCACTTGAAGCCCTGAAAAACAAGCGCCCAGAAACTTTGAAAAATCATAGCTCCCTTATTATGGAAGGTAAAGAATCACGGTTGGTCCCATTCGACGCAGAAACAATCTACCTACAAGACCTCGTTGGAAAATTTTTATTAACGGCCTTAGTTTTCACGCTAGAAGGTAAAAAGTATCAAAAAACATGACTTTGGTTTTGAAAAAACCACGTTTTTTCAACATTTTTTTGGCAAAAGCACACATTTCTCGTGGTTTTAGACACCAACTCATATACATTTTCGGAATCAGCGATAAATTTCCAGTAAGAAGAGAGTTTTTGTGGAATTTTTGGGCATCCGCACGTTTAGCTGTGATTTTCAAAACGGAAAAAGGTCGAAAAAACGAAAAATCGCCAATATCTCGAAAATTTGGACGTGACCGGAAAAAACGGAGGTCGGATTCGGATTCAGCACCCCAAAAAACATAGAGTTTGATGGTTTTTTCTGCGGCGCCTGAGCTTGACCTTTTTTTTGTAATCCTGTGTAATTATTATGAATGGAGGAAGTTGACTAAAATATATTAATAATGCTTTTGGCTGGATGTGAATTCACGTAGAGGATCACAGCCTTGAATTTTAGATTACCTATTTTTTCAAATTTTTTAGAAAAGACTTTTCCCACTTTTGGAGCTTTCATGCTTCTACCATTTGCCGTTCCCATATAGTAGATTCACAAATTACGCTCCAGAAGGATGTCAAATTCGAATGGAACCTTTTGACAGCTAGATAAAGTTAGCGTCAATTTGTAAGTGGCAACAGGCCACTTTCACCAGCCGCTCGGAATCATTTTTTCGAACCCAACGCTCGGAATTGTAACGCCACCGTATAAACATGTTAATTATTTACATCGTGGAAATTGACTGCATCGTCTAAAATCATCTTTATCAGGCTGACATTACAAATCGGGGGTTGCACGCAACAAAACGCATTCATAAAAAAAACATTTATTCAAAAGAAGACAAATAACGACTTTGATTGTACGCATAAACACCGTACTAAGGGGGGGGGGGGGAAACAAAGCGGTCAATAAGTAGACGATCCGACATTTCAAGTCAAACAATAAAGCAACACCATATCACGTTCTCTATTAAAAAAAGAGAATATTCGTTAAGAAAATTTAGTAGTTACATTTTACACGTGTAGCATTATTTTCCACATTGAGCCGTTACTGTGCGAAGCTCAACAAAAAACGCGATAAAAATCTGATGAGTGATTCATTACCTTAACATTTAAGTATGACTACAATTTTAAAAAATATATCTCACGAGAGAATTTGAAAGTTAAAGTCCTACGTTTCTTGATAGTTAAGCGATTTTGTTTTCTAACTAAGCAACATCCGCTGCAGGCGACTCGCCCCTAAGAACGGAAAAAAGTCTACGAATTAAAAAACCGGGAAAAAAGGCACCCAAATGTTACTTCTTGCACTTGACCGAGTCTTTTCAAAAGGGTGCGTTCGTGAGGGGGAACGCGTTAAATAAAAAAAGGGTTGGAAGACAGGACGAGTTTAGAAATGCAGTCAGGTTGGATTTGAAGAGAGTAAAAAGACAACTGCAAAGAACAACTTGGAAAACGTTGGGCAAATTGGTCATGATGAACTAAGTCCACGTCTACAACCTCAATAGGAGGAAAATTTACACGAGTGTTCCAACGATTACACGTCCTTGAATTCAAAATCAAAAAAAAAAAAAAAAAAAAAAATCATTAGGAGCACAAAAGCACACGAGGACAACAACGACAACTCAAGTGGGGATTACACAAAGTGGACCGTAGTTTGCAGAGTGGCGCTTAGAGCGCTCTGTTGAACTGAGGAGAAATGCATCTCGGAATAGAGATTGAGCGATCGAGAGAAGTATTGGTGTATTCAAGGCCGAAATATCACCATAGTGACCAAACCTGAAACAGAAGAGAAAGAGACATCAGGCGACGTTTTGCCTGATAAAGACTTAAGTGGTGTTGAAGGTGTTTTGATATCACAATTTATTAGGCAAAACATCGCGTGATATGTATTGAAAAAAAAGAAGCTTTTTATGAAGTAGGAGTCGTCACAATGGGTAAAAGTACTCATAGTCGACACCTTAAGGAAATTTTGACAGGTTTTTGTCTCTTCCACCCTCAAAATCGAGTTTTCCCTCTTTTTCAAGGTTTGCGCAAATCCCTTCTCTATACGATGCAATAGTAAATTTTATTAACATTTGGGCTTAGAAGGGAGAAAAATTAGTTTTTCGAAAGTGTGTTTTTGCACCAGTAGTCGACATAGGGAAAGAAGATTGTTTCAGTAGTCGACCGGGGGTTATGCACTAGTGGTCGACATACGTGCGTTGGTAGTCGACATGGGATTTGCATCAGTAGTCGACAGGTTGGCCCGAAAACCGCCATTTTGGTTTATTATTCTTGGAATAATACACCTATGTTTTCGCGACGCGGGTCGACGACTCCGATCTGCCTCAAAATTTGACATTATCCGTTTCAAGAGGTCTACATTCAAAATCCGAAATGTCCGTCCGCCGTCCGGGCCGTTTTGGGCAGTAGGAATTTTTTTTTAAATCTGAAATTTCGGCAAAATACTTGGTTTACCATCTAGTTGTGCCCGCAAGGTTTTCAGTCCGATCGCCCAAACCCGTGGGGCGCTATGGGGCTAAAATGGGGCTACAGGAGGGGTGTTTTGAAGGCTTTTAGCTATGGGATCGAGTTAGGTGTCGTTTTCGAAGTATTTTTGGACGTAGAATCCATTTTTGGGGGCCCCGGAACGATCCGATTTCACTGTGGCGTTCTATAGGGCTTTCATGGGGCGAAAAATGGGATTTTTGAAGGATCCCAAGAAGTTCAATATTTTTCGAGTAAAAATTAAAGAATTTTTGAAAAAACACATTTTTGAAAAAAAAAATCCCCCCAAAAAATATTTTTTGAAATATAAAAATCCAAAAAAAATTTTTTTTTTTAATTTTTTTTATTGACAGAATTAAATGTCTATACAAGTAACCTATATCACAGAATAATAAACCCTTGTGTAAAATTTGCAGCGTTTTTTTACTTTTTTTGCTTTTCGGTTATTTTCACCCAGAAAGAAGCGTCTGGACGAAAAATTCATTCCATGCTTTATTATAGAGGACGAAATTCTGCGTCGAATGAGCACCCTATCGATCAAATCCGGTTCAGCCTTCTGGCTGAAACCGAACGTCAATGATGTGCAATGTTTTCCAAAAAGGGGAAAAACTGAATTTTGAACCACTTTTAACGCTCCAACAGTCACAAATCACCTAGTTGATATAGGTACTAATGGTAACTACTTAATAATATTATCGAAATTATGTGGCTTGTAACGACGAGAAACCACCCTGTCGACTAGGTACTTACTCAGCAGCAGATTACAGAATGATTCAGTTGTCGACACCCCCTGTCGACTACAGTAGCGACTGAAAATGAGCGTTTTTTGCACCCATAGTCGACATAGCCGGAACATAGTAAAAAATCGTTAAAATGGCAAATATTTTGGATCAACATAAACGTGAAACACTAGGGAACACAGGAATTCAGGAAAGATACAAATATATCAAGTGATATCATGTGAAAATTGCATACAAACTGAATGCACTGGGTTCTTCCAGCTAACGAATCGCCTCAGAAACGGTGGCCATGACAACTGCTAACTAAATCTTTCCCCTTTTTCGGTTTTTCTCGCTCATTTCCATGGCAACTTCCCATCAAACATTCAGATGACATTGAAGGATCAAGAGCGCCACCCAGGAATGCAAATCTGTGTCCTTAAGCTAAGCTTTTCTCATTTTTCGAAGGGGGTGTCGACTACTGGTGTAGAGTCGACTATGGATACTTTTACCTTAACGAACATGTTTGTTCAGGACTGGAAATTACCACAAGCTCAAAGACACCCTACAATCCCTCTGGAAATGGGTTGGTTGATAGATACAACGGTATCATATGGGAGTCCATTGTTCTGCCCTTGAACTCAAAAGGACTCAACATCTTCAATGAGAAGCAGTTCCATCAGAAGCTTTACAATCTATCCGGTCTCTTCTGTGCACCTCAACGAACTGCACACCTCAAGAGCGTTTTTTTTTTTTTTTTTTTTTGTTGTTTTTTTTTCATCGGGCGATGACCTAACGGTACTTGCAAACTGGTTATTTCAACCTGGCACTAGTCAGAAGACATTCGGTCGAGTGAGTAACTAGTTGACGAAATATAACGAGCGGAAGCAAACCCCCAATATGCGCTTGTGCGATTCTCAGATGGACGAGCCCACTGTCTCGCTCAATTGGCACCAAGAGGAGAGACGCAAATGTACTGTGGAAAAATCAAGCAGAAAAATCAAGCCAACCACCGTCTGCCTCATCACCAATGCTCAGAAGCACTTCGTTCTCCGATGCGGAGCAATAAAAGGTTTGAAGTTGGCGACTCTCATACTGGAAGAACCACCGGAGGCAACGCCAAAGAGGTAAAGGAAGCCGCCATATTACCTCAAAGACTGTGGTTTAAGCATTTAGCGGGGGCGAATATGATAATTTACAACTCTTCCGCTCTTGTACAAACTCCCTGAAACTACCATTGTAACGACTCATCCTTCGTAAATAGCCTTTCAATTTACATTACGCGAAGTTTTGCCTAATAAAGCCTTACGCTTTTGAAAGGTTTGTGATATTACACTCCTACTCAGTCACCCACGGAGTTAATGAGGGTGTCAATTTTCTTCACTACCAAGGTAGCAAGAACACTTGGCTAATGAACAATGCTTACCAAGTACATAGGAGAACACTAGTTTCAAGTTGATTGGCACGGTGATGTGCAGAGAGCTCGGTTCCCCTTCATTCGGCAGGAGGAGACAGACGAAGCAGATGACGCCCGTCAGCCACACTAAAGGATTCGAAGAAGCATTTCCTGCAGCTGTAAAATAGAATAGAATATTTATTTGTAAAAGCCAAAAGGCAGTAAAAACGTCGAGCACAAAGGTACGTTTAGATAAATAATTTTATTAATACAATAGCAGCCATGAAAAACAGATCAAAATAAAAGACCGCAAAAACAAGAAGCAGAAGTGAGCAACCGACGAGACGAAACGAGAAGCAAAAACAATTACATCAAGTTTGAGGTCTCAGTATACAGAACACAAAAGTGCGAGAGACTCAACGTACAACCCAGTCAATTTCCATAAATTCCTCCAGAGAGTACAACTCAGCCCTAATAAGTTTTGAGTTTCACCATCCTGAGGAAAGACTTTATAGGGAGCTCCCGTATCTCCTTGGGAACAGACGAGAGCGCACCAACATTGGGTCACCCTAGCGGTACTGAGGCGAGTGAAGGGGACGACAAGATCGCTACGGGACAGAGTGGTCGTGAACTCCAAAAACTAGAGGAAGGCTTGCCGAATTGGACTGTCATGACGTACAAACAGGCCCAGCCGAGCAAAGGAGCCTCTACAACTTTTTTCTCGGATTTTTATATTTCAAAAAAAATTTTTTTGGGGGGATTTTCTTTTCTTCAAAAATGTGTTTTTTCAAAAATTCTTTTTAATTTTTACTCGAAAAAATTTAACCTCTAGGGATCCTTCAAAAATCCCATTTTTAGCCCCATGAAAGCCCTATAGATCGCCACAGTGAAATCGGATCGTTCCCGGACCCCCAAAAATGGATTCTACGTCCAAAAATACTTCGAAAACGACACCTAACTCGATCCCATAGCCAAAAGCCTATAAAAAAACGCTGCAAATTTTACACAAGGGTTTATTATTCTTTGATATATCAAGTATATATACGTTACTTGTGCAGAAATTTAATTCTGTCAATGAAAAAATTAAAAAAAAAATTTTTTTTGGATTTTTTGTTCAAAAATGTGTTTTTTCAAAAACTCTGTATTTTTTACTCGAAAAATATTTAACATCCTGGGATCCTTCAAAAAACCCATTTTTAGCCCCACGAATGCCCTAAACATCGCCCCAGTGAAATCCGGGACCCCAAAACATGGATTCTACGTCCAAAAATACTTCGAAAACGACACCTAACTCGATCCCATAGCTAAAAGCCTTCAAAAAACCCCTCCCGTAGCCCCATAGCGCCCCACGGGGTTGGGCAATCGGACTGAAAACCTTGCGGGCACAACTAGATGGTAAACCAAGTATTTATAATGTAAGGTGGATGCGGCGAGATAGTGGGAATCCATCTTAAAAAAGACGATTTAAGACGAAATAGTCTATTTCTAAACCAAGTATTTTGTCGAAATTTCAGATTTTTAAAAAAATTCCTACTGCCCAAAACGGCCCGGACGGCGGACGGACATTTCGGATTTTGAATGTAGACCTCTTGAAACGGATAATGTCAAATTTTTAGGCCGATCGGAGTCATCGACCTCCGTCGCGAAAACATAGGTGTATTATTCCAAGAATAATAAACCAACATGGGAAGTTTGGAGATTGGGCGGAATCCACTGTTATCACTTTTGGAATCGGTGTTATAACGGGCTCTCTTTTACACAGTTAGGGAACCTCCCCTCCGTGAAATATTTATTTATTATACAGGCCAACGGTTCAATAATAAATCCAGCTACTGATTTCACCAAATGGGTATGAACGGCCAAAAAATCAGCCGCGCTACTATTTTTGAGAGCCATGATAGTAGCATGTAACTCTTCGACAGTGTCAGGGAGTAGAGCGAATTCACTTCGCAGTTCAGGGACACGATTCAAGAAATCAAGAAAATCCTGAGACGGACTTATCACAGACCTTTGCTGCTCGTGACAACTCAAACCCACAACCGCCAGTCGCCAAAAAACATCTTCGAACCTTTTTGATCCCGTTGGTAGTACTCAGGGTTGTTAAACCTCGAGATCTTCCACTCCGTCGACGCTCGATCGGCTGACGTCACGGAAACATCGTCGTCCTCCTGTTTGGGAGCGACGCCCGAATGAAGCGTTGCTGGAATATCCTTCTTGCCGATGACCTGTAAAAGGAAAATTCTCCCTAAGACAAAAATAATAAACAAACAAACAAAACATCCCAAGACGAATCATCAGTAAAAAAAAAGTGTTACCTGTTTGGTCTCAAGATGTTGCATTTGTATTCTGAACTTGTCGGTGACATTGCAGTTGGCTGGGGATAAGGCCTTGTGTCTAACAACAATGTCAATTTGGCACTTCGGTTTGATCTTCCCTTCGGGGCTGGGTACATCGAATTTGTCAGGAGCCGTGCATAGTACTGTAAATTGAAAGAAATCTTTAGATAGAAAGATAAAATAGAATAAAGAACGCTGCAAATTTTACAAAAGGGTTTATTATTCTTTGATATATTGTAGGATGGAGGAACCGGCTGTCGAAGTCAGAAGATAACTTGGAAGAAAAGGCCGGGTTTTCTTGAAGTGCTTTTAATAGACCTATTAAAAGACCTATTAAGCACCTATTAAAAGCACTTCCAGAAAACCCGGCCTTTTCTTCCAAGTTATCTTCTTTGATATAGGTTACATGTCCAAATATTAATTCTGTGTAAACAAAAAAATTTTTCAACATTTTTTTTCAAAATTAAAAAAAAAATCAAAAAAAAATTTTTTTACTCGGAAAATATTTGACCTCCTGGGATCATTCAAAAATGTAGCTCCATGAAAGCCCTATAGATCCCCACAGTGAAATCGGATCGTTTCGGGACCCCAAATAATGGATTCTACGTCCAAAAATACTTCGAAACCGACACCTAACTCGATCTCATAACCGAAAGCCTTTAAAAAACGCTGCAAATTTTACACAAGGGTTTATTATTCTTTGATATAGGTTACGTGTGCAGAAATTTAATTCTGTCAATGAAAAAAATTTAAAAAAATTTTCTTGATTTTTTTTCAAAATTCTTCTTTTTTACTTGAAAAATATTTGACCTCCTGGGATCTTTCAAAAATCCCATTTGTAGCTCCTTGAAAGCCCTGTAGATCGCCACAGTGAAATCGGATCGTTTCGGGACCCCAAATAATGGATTCTACGTCCAAAAATACTTCGAAAACGACACCTAACTCGATCTCATGGCCGAAATCCTAAAAAAAAAAACCTCCCGTAGCCCCATAGCGCCCCACGGGTTTTGGCGATGGGGCTGAAAACCTTGCGGGCACAACTAGATGGCAAACCAAGTATTTTGTCAAAATTTCAGATTTAAAAAAAAATCCTACTGTCCAGGACGGCGGACGGCGCACATAATATGTAGTTCAACTATATAATATTATAATAATATAATTCAATATTATGGTTGTATTTTAGACGGATGAGGAGTTGTTTACGCCAATTACCCAAACAACAACATGTTTTGAAAACACTTGAAGATTAGATGTTATGTAGTCCAAGTGTACCTTTGAATCGTACGGCAAAATCGTAGGGATTGTAAACGGTTAGCACCCTCTTGTACGTTTTGTGGTCCTCCAGGTAGAACTCCACGGAGTTCGGGAACGCAAAAACGGGAATTTTGCCATCGAAGGCGGAACCAGGCTGCATTCCATATAACTAGCAAGAACCCTGCAACAAAGACGGTGGGACGATGACTAATTTTAGACCCCCAAACATCAACGCTGGACAACTCGACGTTGCACGTTTGATCGGACCCTGAAATCGTCAAATTTGGCCCATTCATCGTTTTCTTTGTAGTACGCCACGAGAAATCACGCGGAAGTGGCGTGTTCGTTATTGTCTCGACGATTTCGGAGGAAGGGGGGCCTCTTAAGGACAAACAACTTCTCAACACAAAGATCGATAACAAGTTCGTAAACAAGAGCCCGTTTGGAAATGTTTTCCACGACTTACGGAAAGTGGACGTGGCGCATTCGAAGAGGTGTCGACGGTGAGGGCCTTTCGGAACATCCGAACATTTAAAAAAAGCTTGCCAAAGCGCAAATCGAGCTTCAAGGCTTCGATAGAGTCATAAAAGTTTTGAAGCAGACGTTGAACGCGAAACGACAACACAGCTGAACAACGCAGCTGGTCCTTATCGGCTTATCAGCGTAGGTGTCTGCGGAGAGCACAAAACGGAACACCACGAAGGTTTTGGATGTCTTCTTCGTGGCGCTATCTATAGACCGAGAGACAGAGTGCACTCTATTCAACCGGAAGGATATAAAAATGCCGCATATATAAATTAGTAGTATATTCGATGGAGAGGAAGGTACCGTACGTCTGCCTGTCCGGACACGTGGCGTTTCAAAATGGCAGCCACTCAAATTTGGAAAAAGTGGCATGCTATTCAACCGACGAAGAATTCTGTTGAGTGAGGGCTCATTTTAAAGGAAATTTGATGCTGAATCCGAATTCACACGTCTGCCTGTCTAATTAGGTGGCGTTACTGAGGCAGACGTCTTCAAAGGTGGGAAAAAGTGGCATGCTATTCAACCGGCGAAGAATTCTCTTGAATGAGGGCTCATTTTAAAGGAAATTTAATGCTGAATCCGAATTCACACGTCTGCCTGTCTAATTAAGTGGCGTTACTGAGGCAGACGTCTTCAAAGATGGACAAACGCTTGCGAAGCGCTCCCTTTGCGTCTACGCCGTACCTACCTCCCGCCCTCTCCCTTTACTATCTACCTTACTCTGTGCTCCCGCCTGAACACACTACATTATTGCTAGCTCCCCCCCCCCCCCCCCCCCCACTTTGATTATTACAATAATAATAATAATAATAATGATTATTATTATTACTTTCTGCGCTAGATCATTAGATACCGAAGTAATTAAAACGGGTTGGTGGCACATGAAACACTTCCATTAAATACAAAAGGGATTTATGTAAATAATGCTTCATTGTGGTTGACATTCATGGTCAGTGGGATGGTCCTACGTGTTCTGGTTGTGCTTAAATTGAAATTGAATCACTGCTCTACAAATTCACTCCTCATTACTTTCCTCGTGGGATGAATATTATAGCCGATATTCCACGATTTATAACATTTGGGGAATAAATAGCATGTTTGAAGAGGATTAATCTCGGGACCTATTGGACCTAAAAGCTGCCGTTGCGCTCAAATGGTAGCAAATCGTGTCTACTTGAAAATAGTATACAGTGACTTTTCCATTAGGGCGCATATTTTTGAAGTTAAGAGCCAAAAACTGAAAAAATGCCGAACATTTCGCGGTTTTTCGAGCACCCAGCATTCAGCACAAGGGTTTCGAAGCTGGTACCGTCCCTGCCAACGTTTAAAAAAATATGTATAAAAAAAATAATAATAGAACGTGTCGATTTTTTCCGTCCTAAGCCGTTTTTTGTCCGCTGACCAGCCTATCAGGAGCTATTAAATACCCACAAATTTTGAATAAGTACTAAATCCAAATGGTGGCCTCGGCTGCCTCCGTTTTTGAACAGGCTCGTTTCTTTTTTAATTATAGTCAATAGGTAAATCTTTTCGTATTTTCGGCACCGGCACCTGCTGGTTCATCGATTTCTGAATTCTTTCTTCAGGGGAATTATCAGTTTTCATCTTGGAGCACTTGGAGCACGCGCCTAATAGCCTTCGAACTATTTTCCGTTAAAATATTTTTCCCAACAAGACTTGAGCAATGTAAATTACGAGGTGCAACTAATTCTTGAATCCCGGGATCCCGGGGTTGACTCCACAAATCCCGGGATTTCAAAGTGGCAAAAATCGACCGGGATCCCGGGATTGCAACTCCTAAGTAGAAACGTACATGTACGTGTTATGCATAACACGACATACCTTCTGCTTCAACGCCTTTTGTGTTGGTGGAATGAGATGAGGTTCGAAATTTTTGCACCTCCTCATCTAGGGTTCATCCATCCGTGTAGGATTGTACGCTTTCTCGAAGCAATGAAGCCGAGTTTGACCGACACGAGCACATTAAATGTGCTCTATTACAAATTTTGTAGATCCTATACATTGCACATACAAACCTTTCCGATAGCTCAAGATTTATGTCAATGTCAGTTTTGTGATACTTGCTGAACAGGTTTATGAACGCGGGATCTTTAGGCATCAATTTTAAAGGACTGAGCTTTGCTTTTCTGAAGAATGATGCTGTACTGTCGCTCCCAGTAAAAGCATGAAAAGCTGGGAGCGCACCACAGATGTTTGGTGATAGTTTGTTGAAAATACTGTTGATGCCAAAAAAACCGAAGTGTGTTTTTCGTGTACAGTCCCACCTCCAGCCATATTTTATGCTGTGGGAATTTGAACATATTTCCAAGAAGAATTACCTTAACATCCGTGTCATTAGCTCACAATATTGGTTGGGTTAGGAATTTGAGCGATATGAAACACCATTTTGGTCCGTGACATATATCGTTTTCTGCCCATACAATTCAGAAAGGTTGCCATCATTCCAATTATCAATCAGAAATCTCACCAAATTATCTTTATATGATTTTCTCCGTTGATGAAAATTCTGTGGAATAAGTTGATCTGGGACATGGATCGTGTATATTGTCCCGCTGTCGTTCGCTCGTCTGCTTCTTTCACAGTCCTTTACTGAAGGAATGAAATAACGATCGAATATTAAGTGAATGTTGCTCGCAGTATTTTTGGTTATCACCGTCAACATTTTTTTATCACTGCCCATTACGTGCGGGGTAGCTCTCGAATAGTGTGAATGAGGAAAAACCCATCGATAATGTAAACGTCGATAGTAGAATTACTTTGGAGATGAGCTAATCACCAGATTTTCCAAATACTTAGAAAGTTGTGATTTATCAGCCTTCATCATGGTCCCGTCTGGATGGCTCAAAACTAGAGGTGTTGAGGTCAATTCATAGGACAACACTTCAGCCATACCTATCAACGTCTTCACAATAAAAATAATTATTTTAATAATCAAGGGGGGGGGGGGGGGAGCTTGCAATAATGTAGTGTGTTCAGGCGGGAGCACAGAGTAAGGTAGGTAGTAAAGGGAGAGGGCGGGAGGTAGGTACGGCGTAGACGCAAAGGGAGCGCTTCGCAAGCGTTTGTCCATCTTTGAAGACGTCTGCCTCAGTAACGCCACTTAATTAGACAGGCAGACGTGTGAATTCGGATTCAGCATTAAATTTCCTTTAAAATGAGCCCTCATTCAAGAGAATTCTTCCCCGGTTGAATAGCATGCCACTTTTTCCCACCTTTGAAGACGTCTGCCTCAGTAACGCCACCTAATTAGACAGGCAGACGTGTGAATTCGGATTCAGCATCAAATTTCCTTTAAAATGAGCCCTCACTCAACAGAATTCTTCGTCGGTTGAATAGCATGCCACTTTTTCCAAATTTGAGTGGCTGCCATTTTGAAACGCCACGTGTCCGGACAGGCAGACGTACGGTACCTTCCTCTCCATCGAATATACTACTAATTTATATATGCGGCATTTTTATATCCTTCCGGTTGAATAGAGTGCACTCTGTCTCTCGAACTACTACGTAGGGGTGTGCGAATAACGAAGCGTCGGTTTTCCGAAAAGAATCGATTCATCAGTGATTCGATTCTTTCCAGATTATCGATTGATGCGCTTTTGAACAAACTACCGTTTCAAAAATTGATTTTAATCTGAAATTTTGGCAAATAGGTACCATCAAGTTTTCACCCCTATCGCCCAAACCGTGGGGCTAAAAAGAGGCTGCGGGAACGGTTTTTGAAGGTTTTCGGCTATGAGTTCGAGTTTGGTGTCGTTTTCGAAGTAGTTTTTGACGTAGAATCTATCGGGGCCTCAGAACGATCCGATTTCACCTTGGGGATCTAGGGGGCTTTCATGAAGTACAACATTACAAATTTTGTACAAATTTTGTAATGGGATTTTGTACAAATATTGTACAAATTTTGTAATGGGACTTCTGAAGGATGCCAAGAGGTCGAATGAGGTGTCGTTTTTGGAGTAATTTTGCACCCATAATCCATTTTTCGTCGCCCCACATCTGTCCAAGCGTTGTAAAGGGAAGTTTCTTCTTACTTTGAAAAATTGTTTTAAATGGGCATTAAAATTATATTTACCTATTGTTGTGCAAACATACCTAGTTTACAAAATTTTGTATAAAATTTGCACGTTTTCCTTGTTTTTGAACGTTCTTCAGAATTTATATCATGGCTTTGAAGGAATTTGCGTCAGTTTGCAAATCCAACGCCTTACGCAAAAAATAATAAAATAATAAGTAGGTAACTTAAAAATCATTATCAACAATATTTCTTAATTGATCAGTAATTGTATCAATAATGTTTTTTCCTGTTTGACTAATAACAATCATCCCTGAAGTGCAGATTAAATCCTTATCGATCCCTCATTTTGAATTCCAAATGTACGAGTATGTACACATCAGTCAAGAAAATAGAATGATGAGTATCAAACTTTGACAGTAACAGTAGATAGAACTGTTCTATCTAGATAGATGGCCGATGCTTTGACTAGTAGAGCTTATAAACTACCCCGAGATCATTTTCGAAGTCGTTGACGAGGATGAGATTCTTATTCATTATCGTAAGAAATGAATTAAGTACCTATATATAATTCATATAATATAAAAAATATTCGTTAGAAATGAATTATTCATGATCGAAAAGCGAGTTGAAGGGGTCTGAGGCCAGGTGGGAGACGTCAGGGGTGGGCTGGCTTCAGCCAGCAGGGGGAGGACTCCTTGTCTACTCTGTAGAAGCTGCAGGCCTAGGTCTACATCTTTAGGTGAAAGGTAAGTCGTTTACGGTTGCCATCCACGGTCGAGTCTACAATGTAGATAATATCATATTATGTCATATCGCTTTGATGTCTCAGATTAGCTCGAGGGGGCTAGGGGTCGAAGTTACACCCGCCCTAGAAATCACCCAGGTCATAATAGATCATGATTTCTAGGGCTACCTAGTTATCATGTGATAATGAAAAAACGCTGCAAACCTTGCACAAGGGTTTACTGTTCTTTGATATAGGTTAGGTAGGTACCTACTTGTGCAAACATTAATTCTGATACCCTTCATAAAAGCCCTCCCGTTTAGGCGATCGGGCTAAAAACCTTGCGGGCACAACTAGATGATGAACCGATTTTACTTTTCAGATTTTTTAAAACTGTCGCGAAATCATAGGTGTATTATTCCAAGAGTAGGTAATAAACCAAAAGAGCTCTTTTCACAGTAATCGAATCTTGAAATAATCGATAGTTTTGACATCTTGGCTGTCCCATAGAGATCGGTCACACCCCTAAGATAAAGAGTAAACATTGAGTGGTAGTTATTTGAGGTTCTCCAAAATGGTGAAAAATGTAAATTAAATCACCGTTCGAACACTTGTTGCGTTCTACTAGTGTTAATTAAACTTCCCCCTAATTTTGATCTCCGCATAAATCCCTCGTGAGCGCCCTAAAAATGTTTTCCGCGGTATCCTCACCAATCGGACAAATCGTACTGTTGGTCGCTAACAAGTCGTGAGGAGGTCTCTGGAGGGGGAATGACCTTGATGAGGGTCGCCTCACGGCCTACGAAAGTGAAAAATTTTCAGCTCATTTTCCAGCCGCCAAAGGTCCCACGTACTCGGGTGAGTTATTTATGGAAATTGAAATTTTTCTGGCTGATTTTCCCATCAATGACGTCTAATTTTAGGCGGCTTCAGGTCCGTTCACCGTCAATGATCTGTCGCACTTGTTGACTCGGACGGGAAATGGTTCTCTCGAGTTGCGACACATTTTTTCATCGGCTAATGAATTGAAGAGTTTGATTAGTCGAAGCTGATGAAATTCCAAATTGAACCCTTCTTGTTTGCTATGATCGTCATAATTTTCTACAATGCCGCCTACGTTGTGAAAAATTTAATATCGGCACTACATAATGAGGCTTTGACTGCTGGCCAGGGCGTAGCCGGTTTGTAGGCCGACGTGACCTTCGTATCGTACAACCCCCGTATCGGACCATTATTTCCCCTTGAGGTTCACGTACCGACTCTCTCAATAACCTCATTCAAATCAATTTCATGAGTGTCCGGAATGGGATTTTGAACCGTTAGTTCGCTTGTAGACTGCAGAGATTAAGCCGGGGAAGAATTGAGTCTGTGGTTCTCTCTGATGATCCCAACTAAGGGCAATGTTCACAGTTCATAGCTTGAAATCAAGCAACTGCAAACGACAGCCGTTTTCTTCATGTCAATACGAGATTACCTGGACAGGAAACAGACTAGAACAACAGTAAACGTTCCCCTTGTGGACATGCGAAAAATGGACCAGTTTTTTGTTTCCCCAGTTTATTCAAAACGAGTTATATTTTGAATCGATTGATGTTACTGTCTACTGAACATCTCTGAATGGATAGAGATAGAAAAATATCCAATTGAGGTGCTCTTTACAAGAACCGAATAAGTCCAAAATAATGAATGAATGAATTAATAAAATAAAATTAATGAATAAGTCCATAATAGGTAATTATGAAGCACCTTAAGGGGCGTAACCTAATTAGTGCTTCATAATTATTATGGACTTATTCATTAATTTATTAATTCTATTTAATTAATTCATTCATTCATTATTTTGGACTTATTCGGTTCTTGTAAAAAGCCCCTCAATTGAATGGAATAATAGGTAACAAATCATCAAAATATCCAATTGAATGGAATAATAATATTATGTAACAAATTTAATTCCCCAAGTCTTGATTTTGCTTCAACAGTGAACACGTAAAATCGCGATTGCTCCAGAAGCGGACATTTGAGGTACCCGTAGTGGACAGTTAGTTTTTACGATGAAAACGAATATATTTTCCAATAACGACAATAAGTTAGTCAAAAAACGTCACACGATTTACAAAAGGTAACGGAAACAAGTTGTAGAAACCAAACACTGCAAGATTCAAGAGCCTAGAGAGACTTGTATCCTTATTTTTTGAACCTTTGGACAGATGTCCACGACTGGAGAAATGTCCACTACGGCTACGTTTACCCGTACAGAGAAAAATATGTATTCATTTTTGGTTTATTTAAATCCAAAATGTCCGTCCGCCGTCCGGCCGTTTTGGGCAGTAGGAATTAAAAAAAAAAAAATCTGAAATTTTGACAAAATACTCGGTTTACCATCGAGTTGTGCCCGCAAGGTTTTCAGTCCGATCGCCTAAACCCATGGGGCGCTATGGGGCTAAAATGGGGCTACGGGAGGGTTTTTGAAGGCTTTTAGCTATGGGATCGAGTTAGGTGTCGTTTTCGAAGTTTTTTGAACGTAGAATCCATTTTTGGGGGTCCCGTAACGATCCGATTCCACTGTTGCGAACTATAGGGTTTTCATGGGGCTGCAAATGGTATTTGTGAAGGATCCCAGGAGGTCAAATATTTTTCTAGTAAAATACAAAAATTTTTGGAAAAAAAAAATCCAAAAACTTATTTTTCTTATTTTTTTTTTTAATTGACAATTGAATTTCTGCACAAGTAACCAGGCTGCGTTTTTTACCAGTTGATTGCGCAGCATTCGAATACGCCGTCGATAGGTACCTACCCTGCCAGTTTTTTCTTTGATCAGTGTGAGAAGCTGTACAATGTCAGCTGGCGGGCAAATGACCTGGTTGTTATAATGCATGAATAAAAGGGGTAGGAGTGTCGTGGCGAGCGTCCAAGTTCCACCAGAATGGCAGTCAGTATCTCTAAATTCGGCTCACCCTCTCAAGAAGGCTTGGGGGAAAATATTCCCGTGAGGCCCCCCCACCTGTTCGGAAACGGGCAAATTGTGTGGGAAGAGAAATCTCGAAGTATTCAGGAGGGCTCTGACGTTAGCGAAGTGGGCCAGTTGTGCATGATTGCCCTGGTTTTCTGTTCTGCTGATCGATATCGTTCTTTGTGTGAGATGACTGATGGTCTTATGGTACACATGGCGCTCTCAGTTTTATTCAGCTAACTATCGTGACAAGTCATAGGTATGCATTTGCATGGGTTGTCATCATCCTAGCGCTATAGCTGGAGGGAAGGAGCCATTCTTAAGTACGTAGTTGATAATATTGTACTTATTCGTTCACGAATTGGATCACATCGGGGTTTTCTATAGCTGTCGGGCAGTGCACGAAACCCCTCCTTACACCATCTTTAGCTTCGTGGTTGGGCTGAAAAATTTCGTTACTATGACAGCCTCGATTGGCTGTTGAAACTTTCGTCGGGCAAGAGCGGCGAAAACCCCTTTTGGTTTATTATTCTTGGAATAATACACCTATGTT
Source organism: Pilophorus perplexus (assembly GCA_955831195.1). Classification (NCBI taxonomy): domain Eukaryota; kingdom Metazoa; phylum Arthropoda; class Insecta; order Hemiptera; family Miridae; genus Pilophorus; species Pilophorus perplexus. Next base: position 4,164,005 of record OY037010.1, on the reverse strand, counting down.
TTCGCGACGGGGGTCGACGTCTCCGATCGGCCTCAAAATTTGACATTACCCGTTTCAAGAGGTCTACATTCTAAATCCAAAATGTCCGTCCGCCGTCCGGGCCGTTTTGGGCAGTAGGAATTTTTTTTAAAGTCTGAAATTTTGACAGAATACTTGGTTTACCATCTAGTTATGACCGCAAGGTTTTCAGCCCGATCGCTCAAACCCGTGGGGGGCTATGGGGCTAAAATGGGGCTACGGTAGGGTTTTTTAAAGCTTTTGGCTATGGGGTCGAGTTAGGTGTCGTTTTCGAAGTATTTTTGAACGTAGAATCCATTTTTTGGGGTCCCGGAACGATCCGATTTCACTGTGGCGATCTATAGGGCTTTCATGGGCCTACAAATGGGATTTTTTGAAGGATCCCAAGAATTCAAATATTTTCAGAGTAAAAACTGGCATTTTGAAAAAAAAAAAATGTTTGCAGTAAACTTTTTTTCAAACAATTTTTTTTTTTTTTTTCATTGACAGAACTTTTTTAACCTATATAAAAGAACTAGTCTCTCTGGCTCGCTTCGCTCGCTCCCCTAGTGGGGTGTATTGCCGCCTGTGGGGTGTATTGCCGCCTGTGGGGAGCGTAGCATCGATGGACACGTTCAAACCCCTACTCAGACATAAGGCCTCGCTCCGCTCGGCCCCTCCTATTCGTAGCAGAGACGATAGAAAAAATCGGCGTATTTTTAGGGCTTACCGTTTAGGAAATTATTATTTTTAATTCAATTCAACTTTTTTTAAATAAAGGCCTCTCCATCTATCAAAGTTCCCTGGACCCTCCGTTTTCTAAGATCCCTGGCCCCGCGCGAATTAAAACGATCCAATTGTCTTCTCACCGTGAAATCGCCCCCTCCCCCTCGGTTTTTTTGAAATCCGACTTCGGAATCGGATTGGCCATATTTTGGCGCGCATTTGGCTCGCGGATACCATACCCAAAAAATGGCTCCTTACTGGGTATTTTTGAACCCGAAAAAACGTGGGACAAACTTTGAGAAAGACGATTTTTCGACGAATTTCCGGCGAATTTCCCGGGCGAATTTCCGAATTACGATTTTACCGACGTCTTCCTCCAGGTCTGATCTATACGGCTCGTATTTTTTCGTAATTTTTTCGATCCCTTAAACGGGCTTTGGCGCGAGTTGAAAGTGGAAAACGTAGGACTAACGGGAGAAAGACGATTTTTCGACGAATTTTCGACGAATTTCCCGGGCGAATTTCGGATTTTCGATTTGACCGACGTCTACCTCCAGGCTCGTATTTTTTCGTAATTTTTTCGACCCCCTAAACGGCCAGCGAGCGGAAAGTGAAAAAACTCATTCGGGAACGCGTTATCCCGTACCAACAAACCACACGGCTACCACACGGCTTATGTCGGCCAACACAATTTTATATTATTGTATGATATGATATGATATGATGATGATATGATAATAAACCCTTGTGTAAAATTTGCAGAGTTTCTTTGTCAATAATTGACATTGAGTAGAATTATTCTGCTCCACCTGAATTCACAAATCAGAACGAGAAAATTTTTAGTCAGGGCTGGACGGTCAGGATGCCCCTAAAATTGGGACATGTCTTGATAAATCTGGAGGTCTGGCAAGTCTGTGATGCATTTCTTCCAGTTTATACTATTGACGGGAAAAAAACGAGAGAGTTCTTATCACCTCACACCTACCTCTTTCTTCCTGTCTCAAAGGTATCACGTGTCTAACATTCATCATTTTAACGTAATTTAATTGGGCAATTGACCTCGGAAAATTGTCATTCGGTAAAGATTTACTCCAACAATAATTGCTATCAGGTGATTTTATGCTATGATTATATTACGTTCCCAATTCCGGACGAGTTTCAAAATCTGGAATCCAAATAGCTGCTTTGGTCTTTGATATTCACGTGGCCATGAACCTTTCTGGGCAGTTAATCGGATTTGGTAAGAAACGCTGTTACGTTATTCAACGGTTGATCAGATTAAATCTGATGGAGAATTGAAATTTTCTATTTTAGTAGAGATCTAAATACGCGATGGTGCTAAACCTGTGATCAGGATGTACCGGCGTAGGGGGTCAAATGTTAGTTTTATGGTGATGCTGCACCTCCACGTGTCAGCCTGGCACTTAGGGTTGGCAGCATGTCCCACTGCCAAAGTCACTTCTTCCGTCAATATCAAGCTTCAAAGTGAATGTAGATGTTCTGAATTATTTTTGGAGAAAGGAGAAGTCAAGGCTTTCTTATCTGACGAACGTAAGTGCAGCGGGGTGTTACAGGGTCGAGTTGGAGATAAGCGAAAGGTGACCAGGGTCTCTATTTCTTAAAAGAGAGGACGAAAAATCAAATGTTATTTCAGATAAGACGTTAAGATCTGTTTGTGAGTGGGACTCATTAGGATTTTGAATTTGTCGAGGAATTACGTTTACTCCTCAACATCGTCAATATGAATTTTATTCTTGTCTTCAATTTTTGACACACACGGCGTCTGAAATGCCTCCAAGGACCTTTGCTTTTCTGACAGTGGTTGTTAGGTGGGCTGTGGGTGTACCCTGATAGCAAAGACCGGAACGGGGCCGAAATCAAGCTGGCGAAACCCCAAAAGCGACATTGTTTTGTGGTGGTCATGCGAACGATGTAGACTTACACCAGCCTAGGTAAGGGGGGTGGGGATTTACAAAAGGAACAGGCTATTATCATCTCATCCTGTCATCTCGTGTGTCCTCTGTTTCTGACTGAACCTCCGAACTCGTCTCAGTCGTAGGAGTGCATTCATTTGACGAAGTCGAACCCTCCTCGACTCCCCCACTGCATATTACGTAAGTTATTGCGTTTCCCCCGAGATCATTTCTTCATTTTCAGTGTCGTCCGATGTACAGCCGCGTGAGAGCTCGATGTGGTATTGAGAATATTACAAACGTCTAACTGATCATTTGAGTCGAGATTTTGAACGACCTCCTCTTTTCCTGACGTTACAAATGATATTTTTTATTTAATTGTGTAAGTCGAGTGATTGTTAATGCTAATACAGTCTCATCTTGTTCACAGGTCAGCAAAGCCTTTTTGAAACTCACAACATGTCGAAAATTGGGATCAACGGTTTCGGTCGTATCGGCCGTCTCGTCCTGAGGGCCTCAGTTGAGAAAGGAGCCGAGGTGAGTTTCATATAACAGGTCTGATTTATTTGATGCTTCCTGGAAGGGGTTGGTTTCCAGTTTAGGATACACTTCGGTTTCAGTTGCGTAAAAACCGTAAATCGAATCGAAAATCGCGAAAAATGGCCGTCAAGTTCACTTACCGTTTTAGTCAATAGGTAAAAAAAAAAACTAGAAGATAGATTTTATGTTTCCAATCGGTCTATTGCGATGCCAATAGGAGAAATCCAAGGTTTCCCCACATAATTTTCGATGGGACAACTCTGGGCAGCGTAAACACCACGATTTTGTCTGACTTTTTTCGTTTTTTTCAATATTACTCGAGAACAAGTCATCCTAGCGATATTGCTCACTTGAACGGTATCAAAGTGCATGAAATAACCAACAATTTGCACCCCCTCAAGTCGTTTTTAAACCCAACAGCAAGCAAGGTACAGCTCGTTGAAATTTGATGATTTTCTCCTACTTTGTCTAAAATCTCGAAAATCGACGGTATCGATTTTATATCTTTTATATACCTACGTATCAAGACGAGTAATTTGTAAATATATATTCAATTTTTCCACCTTTGCTAGGGAGATTTAGTGGGTGAACTCACGAAAACCTTGCGGGCACAACTAGATGGTAATCCATCCTACATACTTTGACTAAATTTCAGATTTTTCAAAAAAATTCCTATTGCCCAAAACGGCCCAGACGGCGGACGGACATTCCGGTTTTGGAATCTAGACCTCTTGAAACGGATAATCTCCAATTTTGAGGCCGATCGGAGTCGTCGACCTCCGTCGCGATTACATAGGTGTATTATTCCAAGAATAAACCAAAATATACCTTATATCGATATTTCGGTATAGCGATACCTTTCCCTAAAACATACGAGATTTATATTATTTCTTTATGATCCGAACTATATAAGAAAAAGAAAAAAGAAAATGTACCTATTTATTTAATTTAATGAAATCTTAATAATAATAAAAAATCGATAACATCAATCTCTCATCAGTTATGGCTCGTAACTAATGAGAGATGATGCTATCGATTTATTTTCTTCTTCTTCTTTTCTTTTTGTAGGCTGGACCATAAAGAAGTAATATAACCGCCTAACCAAATTTTGGCCAAAAAGTGAAAAATTTCCATTAAATTTTAATGTGGGTTAGGCGGTTTTAGAGCTGAGGATAAATGCCCCTCCACTGTCACATATAAGAGATGGTATCGATTTATTTTTAGTTGGTTTTTTCATTGAGAAGTAACATGATGTTACACACATAAGAGATACTATCAACTAATGTCCTTGAAGCGGATCTTTGGAAGGTCATTTGAGCTTAACAACTTAAATTATATCAAACTTGTTCGCTTTTGCTGGTGCGTTAATTTCTTATTGTGACATGAATTCAAATCGTGGTTCCCAAGGAACCAACGAAGTGGTTGAGTCTCTTGGTCGTGATAGGGGTTCTGTTTGGCGTCGTGACGCCACAAATCCAATTATGGATTCCAATGTTTTTTCGAGGACATCCAACGCTCTTCGGTCATCTCCTCCTATCGGACGCCTGCACGTATTGGACTCTTCGGAGTCGGACTCGGAATCTTTAATCGGAAAAGACGAGGGTGAAAGAGATTTCCGAGACGGGCGTCAGTTTGTAGCAAGCTCGGCGATCGCATCGATCTCGCCTTGTGGATCAGACTCAACAGTGAGAAGACACCAACGTAATTTGCGGTTCGTCCCTTCGCCTCACCCTGACAAGATTCAAGTCAGAAGCGGTTCGACTGAGACCACGACATCGGTTCGTGAATTCCCCGTCAACATGGAGGTTGCCTCAAGTGCAGGTTCAACGAGTGATTTCGGTTCATCTCCGCACAAACGTCGATTCACCTTCAAGACGCATTCCGGAGTTTCGAGTAATATCGGAAAACGTGTAAGTGAGGCTGCAGGTCCCAGTTGTTCTTATATGCTGAAGACTAATTTGGATGTGGTCCCGCAGCACGCCTTAAGCCGCCAGGGGTCTTCAGAACCTCAAAATGGAAGATTTGCAGACATTGTAAGAACAGACGACGCCATTTCTTTCTGCAGTTTTTCGCCATCACCGCTGGCTAGTCGTCAGAAAACAAGTTCATTAGTCAATTTACGGTCTGATATGGGGGCATGCACCGAAGGATTTCGAAGACCTGGTCAGGGTTCGTACTCAACTGGCGTCAGTCCTGCCAACATAACACACCCGGCTATGAACTCAGAACCTGCTGTTGACCCCTGTAATCCTTCAACTAGTACCACTCATGTACCATCTGAGCAACTGCCTATGAATCAAGTCCTCGACCACACCAGGTCTGTTACATCTCATAACGTAACCTCCTTTGCCGATTCTTCCCGCAGGTCAGTTGTTTCTCGCGTGTCGACCAGTTTCATCCCCTCCAATCGAAGCTATTTGGACACAAATCCTGTAAATGTTAACTATTCGAATCAAGATCAAAATGGATCGTCAGACTCGGACATTGTTATCATGACACTCGTCCACAAGAAGAACAAAGTAGCCGGCTCAAGCTATCACTCGTCCACAGGGCAAGTCCTCTTGATGGAATCCGTCACAGAAACTGCCGAATTGTGCACTACGGTTTTAACGTTGAGGAGTGTGTCGCCCTCCGTAGTTGTTTTACCGTCTTCCGGCGCTACCCGCTTCGTCAAAGAGTTGAAAGCTCAAATTGAAGGGGATTTGGCTCTAAAAGACTGTCAATTCCAATGTATATCGCCTCGCTATTTCGCTTACACTTTCGCACGTCGGACCGTTTTAGAATCCTCCCTCTGGGAAGGTCTCACCTTTCAGTCGGAAGACGCCAAGAAAAATGCCATCGTGTCGAACATAAATTTCAACGACGAACGCCTCGTGTGCGCTTTCGGAGGGCTTTTGTACCATTTGTCGACGGGATGTCCACAACTTGGGGCGGGATTGATACCCGCCATCTCTTCGGTGCAACACGTGAAATTGAGTCATAAACTGTGGCTGGACACGGAGTCGTTCAAAAACCTTCAGATTTTCGACCCGGCGGATCACCCGTCAAGTTTTAAATGGTCGACAAATCGCGAAGAGGGTAAAAGCATTTTTGGACTGTTTGAGCGGTTTTGCTCTCCCGTGGGGATGTCCAATCTTAAATCTTTCCTCGCCAACCCGGTGAATTGTCGCACGACTTTGGAAAAACGTCACGAAGTGGTAAATTTCTATTTGAACCACAACAACTTCAACGCTGTTCAATCTTTAAAAAGCTTCACGTCACAAATGTCGTCGTCGTCCGTCGTCATGGGTTACCTGTCGTCGCCGACGCTCAGAGGCGGCCATTGGAAACACATTTACCGCCATATCTACTACACCGTATCCTACGCCGAAGTCTGCCGGGCCAACGGCGACCAGTCCCAACTCTTTCGAGAACTCGGCTCTCTCATAGTCGACGCCGTCTACTCGATGGCTCACAATCTCGAAAAAGTCGTCGACTTGGTCAACATGGAGAACAACGAAACGTTTGTCATCAAGTACGGCTTCCACCCGCCTTTGGACGCTGCGAAGGAGAAATTTTCCCGGTTGAAAATAGCGATGGATAAAGTCACTCCGTACGAGTTTGACTCAGTGCCTAATTTCATAACTCGAATTCAAATGATGTACATACCGGAAATGAAGTTCCTTTTGTCCATCCCCTATTGGGCTCCTGACTTGTCCAAAGACGAACTCAACCTGCCCAACTTGGAGTTTAAGTTCACCGCAAACAAAACGGCCTTTTACAAATCTCGAAGGTGCTACGAGCTTGATGAACTGCTCGGAGATGCTCAGACTGATATCATCAACGAAGAGTCCATGATCATTCAATCTTTGAGAAACTATCTCAAAAAGCACATGCATCACATTGTGGCAATGACGGCGAAGATAGCTGACATTGAGTGTGTCTTTGCGTTGGCCAAAGTCGCCCGAGAGGAGAGGTTCACGAAGCCAGACATTTTGGACAGTTGTGAGATTGATATTCGGGGAGGTTGGCACCCCTTGTTGGACGTCCCTTCCAACGAAGTGATAACCAACGACGTGGCGTCTTCATCCGAAACCAGTCTGGTCAAGTTGATATATGGACCGAACGCCAGCGGGAAGTCCATTTATTTGAAACAAGTCGGATTAATCATTTACTTGGTCCACGTGGGAAGTTACGTGCCTGCAGTGTCAGCCAGAGTTGGCCTATTTTGTCGGCTTGTGGCCAGAACGACGACGGAAGAATCCGTCATGAGTATGTCGTCGACGATGCTCTCCGAGCTGAAAAAACTCCAAGATGCCGTCATGGGAGGTGGAAAAGACTCTTTGGTGATTTTGGACGAAGTCGGCAAAGGCACCACGGAAGACAATTCCGTCGCCATAGTGACCAGCGCCATAAACTATTTCCTATCCCAAAACGACTGTCCCCACGTTATCATTTCCACTCACCTTTCGGGCATCACCGACTTCGTCACCCCCAGCGGACGTTTCGACCTCCTCGTCATGGACTACGTCGTCACCGACGGTGAAATCGTCTTCTTGTTCAAAATCCGCCGCGGCCGCCCCGACGCCAGTTTCGTTTTTGAACTCCTGGAAAATTCCGAGTTCGCCGCTCCGATCGTCCGGACGGCCCGGACGGTGTTGGAAGCCCTCAGAACCGGCGACAATTTCCTTCCTTATTGCGAAACCAGAATACAGCGGAGCCACAAATATCTCAATTTCGTTCGAAAATTTGTCAAGATTGACATGGCCAAACCGGGATACCTCGGGAAACTACAAAATAAAATTCAAAGATACTATGAAAAACCAGCTTATTAGAATTGTATGTTGTATGATTGAATGTTAAATTAAATAATATTTTCCGACGTGCTGTTCATTTTTATATCAAACGGGAAATGTAAATTCAGTGAAGTTTTTTAAGCTAGGATTTCTTTTATAGGGGGGTTCCCCGATTGATGCCCGATGGAGGCCAATAAGTTGTCCCTTTCAATTTTGGCACCGCCTGATTGCGGCCCCACGTACCCTCTTTTCAATAACTCGTTGTACTGATAACTACTACTACCACTCCATTTTGCGCTACTCAGGGTTCTCGAGACGGCTCCCAATCATAATTGAATATCGTGGTGTTGTAAGTTATTATCAGAGACCCGCGTTTATGACTTTTATTCCCCTGTTTCATGACGCTTATTTAATGAATTTTTTATTTGGTGACATTTTACTTAAAAGAGTGTGACGTTTGTTTACAAAGCTCGACCTTAACAGGTACTATTCAGACATACCTACTGTAAGTCGACCAGAAGACCAGCATAGGTGCCCGCAAGGTTTTCAGCCCGATCGCCCAAACCCGTGGGGCGCTATGGGGCTAAAATGGGGCTGCGGGAGGGGTTTTTTGAAGGCTTCTAGCTATGGGATCGAGATAGGTGTCATTTTCGAAGTATTTTTGGACGTAGAATCCATTTTTGGGGGTCCCGGAACGATCCGATTTCACTATAGGGCTTTCATGGGACTAAAAATGGGATTTTTGATGGATCCCAGGAGGTTAAATATTTTTCGAGTAAAAAAATATAAAAATAAAAGTTGAAAAATAAAATATAAAAAAAATTTTTTTTTGAAATAAAAATCCTAAAAATATTTTTTTTTTTTTTTTCATTGACAGAATTAAATTTTTGCACAAGTAACCTATATCAAAGAATAATAAACCCTTGTGTAAAATTGGAAAGCTCTCAACTTAGGGAACGCTGTTATACAATTTGGCGATTTCAATTTTCGTCTTCTTTAAGCTGTTTACGAATTATGACTAGGGATGTTTGATACTTATAAAGTATCGATACAGTATCGTATCGATACATCCAGACAGTATCTAAAAGTATCGATACGATACTTTCAATAAAGTATCGGTATCGAAGTATCGATACTTTTTAAAAACGCCTGCAAATTTTTAGTCAAGGATTTATTATTCTTTGATATGGGTTACTTGTGCAAAAATTAATTCTGTCTCAATGAAAAATTTTTGAAGAAAAGGTTTTTCTTTTAATTTTTTTTTTTTACTCAGAAAATATTTGAGCTCCTGAGTTCCTTCAAAAATCCCTTTTGTAGTCCCATGAAAGCCCTTTACACCCCCACAGTGAAATTGGATCCTTCTGGGACCCCCAAAAACATACTCTACGTCCAAAAATACTTCGAAAACGACACCCAACTCGAACCCATAGCCAAATGCCTTTAAAAAAACCTTTCAATTGCCCCATTTTAGCCCCATAGCGCCCCACGGGTTCGGACGATCGGACTGAAAACCTTGCTCCAAGCCTCGGGGGGGGGGGGGGGGGGGGGGGGGGTACTGGTAGCAAAAAAGGGGAACATTCCCTCGTTTGGTGTAGCTGTGGCCACACTAATTTCTACTGTGATGAGTGTGTTGGGTTGGTTGGTTGGGCCAACATTTTGGTGGTCCGCCCTTGATCGAGGACGGCTGATTCTTCTGATATGAGAGCTGGTGCAGCTCCAGGAGGTGGTGGTAGGTACCTACATCAACTTTCTTCAAATGCTTGTCATGTTAGAGGTACTGTCAACTACCTATATGCCGTAAGTTTTGAATCTGATGAAATGTGAGGGATAAAAAAAGTATCGGCGCCGATACCGGAAAGAAAGTATCGATACTACGATATGTATCGGGGACAAAAAGTATCGATATGTATCGATACTTTTTGAAAAGTATCGATACTTTTAAGTATCGATACTTTTTCAACATCCCTAATTATGACGCCACGGATCACGTTATCCAAATACTTCCTTTTGGTTAATTATTCTTGGAATAATACCTCCCTACACCTATGTTTTCGCGACGGAGGTCGACGACTCGGATCGGCCTCAAAATTTGACATGATCCGTTTCCAGAGGTCTAGATTCCAAAACCGAAATGTCCGTCCGCCGTCCGGGCCGTTTTAGGCAGTAGGATTCTTTTTTAAAAATGAAATTTTGACGAAATTGTTTACCATCTAGTTGTGCCCGCAAGGTGTTCAGCCCGATCGCCCAAACCCGTGGGGCGCTAGGGGGCTACGGGAGGGGTTTTTGAAGGCTTTTAGCTATGGGATCGAGTTAGGTGTCGTTTCCGAAGTATTTTTGGACGTAGAATCCAACTCAACTCTTCCTATCTTCGTTGCTTACAGTCTGATTGAGTCGGCGCGCACCTCTGTATCCTCCCCCCATCCTCTTGCCGGGGAAAGTGGTCGGCCGAGCGAAGCGAGGCCCCCCAGTCAGGCTTGTTTCCTATATACCTCTACCTAGCAATCCAAGGACTTCATGATCACGTTGAGTGTTTTGCAGAGGCTCATTTCTAACAACCTGCGTGATTCTTATCCGATTGAAGCGCAGAATTTCATTCATGATTTTATTGGGTGAATTAATTTTATTAATACCGCTCGGAGGCTGATCTCTACGGCAAAAAAATCTTCGAGTGGAAATAATTTTACCTCTTTGACATTTGTATTCGATTTTGGCTCGCTGTTCAGCGAGGGGGGTTCTCTGTTGGACCTCTCCTTTGACGGTGACGAGTGCCAAAACGTGAATATTTTTTCGCTCCTATTTCTCTATAAATTGGCGCGGTATTTCGGGGTTTATAGGGACTTTGGAAAATACAATGAAGAGCATTTCAGACAATTTCTGCTTAGCTGGAAATATACCAAAAACGATTTCACAGCGGGTGTTTACGTCACCTGATGTACCTTCTCGTGATTTCAGGTGGTCGCCATCAATGACCCCTTCTTGGGTGTCGACTACATGGCCTACCTCCTCAAGTACGACTCCACTCACGGCCGCTTCAAGGGAGAAGTTTCCATTGACGGTGGCAACCTCGTCGTCAACGGTAAGTAGTGCTGCAAGAAAGGCGGCTCGGATTAGCCGAGTGGTTCTGGGCGTTAGGCACTTCGGCGCTGTTCTGATGAGGCCGCGGGTTCGAATTCCGTTGAAGGCCATGGACGTTATGGGAATAAAAGTCCTGCTGGGTTAATGTGACTCATCAACAAGTTATAGGTCTGCCACAGAAACTTTGCCTCCGTGTGGCGCCCCCGAGGTGGCGGATCCGCGAACTATCGATCGAGTCAACCTTCCATTGTGAAACCTTGACACGGAAATTGGAGCGGTGAGAAATTTGATGTTCGTGTTGTGGCTGCGCTGTGAACATGTGCTCTCAAGTTCTTCCTCCCGAGGAGGGAAATCATGTCACTTTGAGGGAAGAAATTCCCGAAAAATTATCGTACGCAGGGGAATCTGCTTGATTATAAGCGATGATAAGAGATAACTAGTTCTATTTTCTCCAGAAGAATGCGCCAAAGCGAGGCAAAGTTTCTGTGGCAGACCTATAGCGTCCCATCATGTCCGGCCGATTAGGTCAAAAACCTTGACGTAAAACTCCCCTTTACCATTACCATTCAAATCGGACACAATAAACCTCGACTCTTGCAAAGGAGGAATAATGAAATATGACTATTAAAGTTCATCTCTCTGGGAATGATCGGTGTCTGTGTGTATGTATGTATGTCTCCCTTTCACGGCCAAACTGTTGGACGGATTTTGATGCGGGTTTTTTGCAAAATTATCGGGATAGCACGGGGAAGGTTTTAGGGTCCTTCACGACGAAAGTTGTTTACATCCTTGGCGTATCTCAGGGAATTTGATACTTCACTACGAGAAACCAACAAGCGTTGTTACTATGAAAAAGTAAGTTGACGGGTTGCCACGGGTGCATCGTTGATAGGTGATGGACGGGAACTTGATGTTTCGTGCGAAGCACGGGTGTCCCAGCTAGTTTAGTTTATATCAGCGAAGAATTTGGATCAAAACAACGTAAATTTTATTCACTGAATTAATCTAATTTTTATTTAAACAAACGAGTAGATACAAAATATTGACAAAAATAATGATTATTCAAAATACAATTAACACCCTCAGTGCTGATGGCACAGCGTTTGTGCCGCGTCAGTCTACCGCCGCCTACTGAGGCGCAGCTCAAACTTCAAGATATATTATATCGGCTGCGGGGCAAAGTGATCCAAGTGCCACAATCATGTCTGCGACGAATCACGGCACATAGATCACTTTGCTTGAAAACCACTCAGAAAGATACACGTAGCGCCATCTTGTGAGCGGTATTACAACTATTTAGGAAGAGATGAGGCGTTTGGATAACATAGCAGGGCGACGGCGATTGCGTTCAGATCATTTTGGTGGAAAAAAACCTGATTCTCGGATTTTGGGTGAGCACTAAGAGTGGTAAACAATCAGTTCAATCGTCAAATCAAATTTTAGGTTGGTAGGAAAATGTTTGGATTTTTGTTAAAAAAAAAAAAAAAGTTTGCCCAAGTTGCCTGACGGGAGGCGGCTCCGTCGCCTTTGGATGGTGGATTCATCCAGTGAGCTGAAAATCCTTATTTTTCGAAACATTTAAATATATTGAAACGTTTTTTGTTTTTCGATTTTTAATCGATTCATCAATTTTTCTTGCCCGAAGTAATAAGATTTTTTTTTTTTTCGGCACTAGTAAGTAGTTTGAGTTGGATGCAGAAAAAAATCGATATATTTCTGTCGTTTATCGACGCATTTTGTCAATATTAGTCCTTCCAATATTTACCCATAATTTTTTGTCGACTTTTTTTCTGATTCAATTTTTATCGCCCATTTCAATGATGTAATACAACATTTTTGATTAAAAAAACAAAAAAAGCCTCTACCACCTAGCCTCTAGCCTTATGAACTGTTCTCCATATTAGAGACCTTCAGGGGGTTTAAACCTGGACACCATGGGTGATGAAGGATGCCCTGAAAAAAGATGTCACATTATGTTGCGGATATACTATCGCCATTTGTGTTATGAGGATTTTCTACAGGGCCACTTCCCTGCTTTTACAACCGTTGCCCAAACTTCCTGCTGTAGTATTAAATACTAAATTTTAAGCTAATACACATTAATACGATGAATATATCTCAAATATTAATTCACTGAGGGGCATAGCCCCTTAATCTAGAGATACACATTAATATGATGAATATATCTCAAATATCAATTCACATCATAATTTTCAAGCTGTTTTGTTTTTGTAGGTAAGAAAATCGCCGTCTTCCAAGAGAGGGACCCCAAAGCCATCCCATGGGGCAAGTCTGGCGCTGAATACGTCGTAGAATCCACCGGCGTGTTCACCACCACTGAGAAGGCCAAGGTATTCCTCTTTTCTGTCAACAGTCGCTGATCTATTCACAACATGCTAATATGTTCTTGTTTTCAGGCCCACATTGACGGAGGCGCCAAGAAAGTCATCATCTCCGCCCCCTCTGCTGACGCTCCCATGTTCGTCGTCGGCGTGAACCTCGACGCCTACGATCCTTCCATGCAGGTGGTTTCCAACGCTTCCTGCACGACCAACTGTCTCGCTCCTCTCGCCAAAGTCATCGACGACAACTTCGGCATTGAAGAAGGTCTCATGACGACCGTCCACGCTGTCACTGCCACCCAGAAGACCGTCGACGGACCCTCGGGCAAGGTAAGTTTCTGCTTCGTAGCGTTCTCGTTGGAATTTATATTCTACTCAATTCTCTCGGGATTTGCAGTTGTGGAGGGATGGACGTGGCGCTGGCCAGAACATCATCCCCGCCGCCACCGGAGCCGCCAAAGCCGTCGGCAAAGTCATCCCCAAGCTGAACGGAAAACTCACCGGAATGGCCTTCAGGGTTCCCGTTCCCAACGTGTCTGTCGTCGACCTCACCGTCAGGCTGTCCAAGGAGGCCACTTACGATGAGATCAAGCAGAAGATCAAGGAAGCTTCCGAAGGCCCCCTGAAGGGAATTTTGGGCTACACCGACGACCAAGTCGTCAGCGCTGATTTCATCGGCGACACCCACAGCTCCATCTTCGACGCTCAGGCTGGCATCCCCCTCAACAACAAATTCGTCAAGCTCGTATCCTGGTAAGTTGTCATTACATACACGACCGTCCCACAAATTTTGTCCTTTCAACACTTATTGAAATCTCGCTCTCCGCAGGTACGACAACGAATTCGGCTACTCCAACCGTGTGGTCGACCTCATCAAGTACATGCAGACCAAGGACAAGTAAACTCGTGCCATAACCTTTCGTCTGTCTACCGCACTAGATTTGTCTTCATAACTAAACTGTCAGAACTCTAAACAATATTGTATCAACGTAAAAGAGACTTCTCCAGTCAATGAAAGATATATATTTTAAATGTAGCTCGAAAGCTTAATTTTGTACAATATTCCTCAAATTTCGAATACAGACTCCTCATTTCGTTCTTGAGACTATATTTTATATCCCTTTCCCTAGCGTTGTGTCCATCTTGGCCTTTTGAATAGAAATTTGAACAAAAATAGTTGCTCATGATTTCTTCTTCAGCATGGTTTAAATTGGCTTGTTCCGCGCTCATGTAGTTGGTGTTCAATAAATTATACTTAGGGCGGGATTATCAAAATGCTATTTGCTTATTATTAGGGCGGGATTTAATGCTATTGGTTTATTATTCTTGGAGTAATACACTGTTAGAAGGGATTTTAACCAACGTGAAAATCCACTTCATACTGCACATTAAAAACGGCGGCAGACGCTGATTCAGCAGTTGGAATTAAGGGAGGGGGAAGACGCACAAAGAAAGCTCATGAACATTCAACAAACAAAAAGGTTGAAATAATTTAGCATTCTAAGAGTAATGATTAAGTGACTGGTCGAAAAGCTCCACAAGTGTAACTTCTCCCGTGGCCCTGTCTTTGGTAGAAAGATATCTATCCGGCAGAATACAGGCTGTTCGCCATGGCAGAGGTTTATCCCAGTTCTTGCCAATCAACTATGGAGTGTCACAAGGCTCAGTCCTCGGCCCAATTTTATTTCTAATTTTTATCAATGATTTCCCTACATACCTTCTGAATTCTTCAGCAATTCCCATTCTTTATGATGATACACCTTTGGTCATGAGAAGCAAATCATGTTCTACGCTCTGCGAAATCGAAGTTGCTTCTCTTGAAGCTGTCACAATTTGGTTCACAGTAAACCAACTCTCAGTAAATTGTGATAAGACCAGCATTATGAGGTTTGGGTTGAGAGATTTTTCGAGTCTCGACAATATCTGGCTGACGTAAGATTCCTTGGCGTCTCCCTTGACTCAAGGCTTGACTGGAAGTCCCATTGTACTCGTTTCAAGTTTCAATAGCTACACCTTTTTATTGAGGCGTCTCTCTGAAAGACTGGCAAAGCTTGTTTTCATAGCAGAGCTGTCTATGCAATTCTCTGTTGGCGACACTCCCCTGCAGCTTCCATTGTTTTTGCATCTCAGAGAAAAGCTGTACGGGTCGTGGCTGGTATTCGCTATTGAGAGGACTGTAGACCAGCATTTGTCGAGCTCGGAATTCTCACTATCCCAGCTGTTTACATCCTTGAGGGCTTAAATTATGTGAGGAGGAACTTTGATAAATTCCTCAGGCTCGACCATCAATACTCCACACGTGGCAAAAACAAACTCGTACTCCCCTTTCATCGCCTAACTACTTCCTGGAATAGCACCACCTGGTGGGGGCTCAATTTTTTTAACGCTCTCCCAGCAGATATCCGGGATGCTCCAGCTGGTGCCTTCAGGGCCCGTATCAAGGGTTTCCTCCTTACAGCTTTGATGAGTTCTTGACAGACGTGGTGAATTGGTCCATGTAGTGTGCCTGTATTTTGTTTTGTTATAACTAGGTTAAGTTAATCAGTTTTTTCTTGTTTTTTTCCTGTATGTATCTTTTGGCCATTGCCCATACATTCTGTGTTTCTGGCAAATAAAAGTTTTGATTTGATTTGACAAGTAAATTTTTCCTCGGGTAGAGAAAAGAAGAAAAGCTAAAAAAAAGTAATTGAAACATTTTAAGGTATGTATTGCAACATTTTAACGAGAATGTATTAAGTAAGAAAGCCAAATGAAAGTTCAAGCAAGAACAATGTACAACTAACTGTAAGGAAAAATGAAATAACAATGTTATTTAACAATGTTATGTTACATGTCATGTAACTAGAAGATAGATTCAATGAACCTAATTACGTATAAATCATATTAATTTGCAAAACTTGGACAAAAATTAGGGACTCCACATAGGAAATTAAGTATGTATTAAGATTAAACTCTCCACAACTTTAGGTAGGATCTCAACTCATCGCGAGAACGCGTAAATCAAAATGAATGGACTACACAAAGTGAAAAACCAGAGACCTACAAAGTGTAAACCAGAAACCCACAAAACAGAAACTGACCACCAACAAGCAGAAAAACGAAGCGACAAGAGTGCCAGAATACTCTAAAGGAGGAAAGCAGCAACTGCTAATAAAACAGTGGCGACTACCAACACTACAGAAGCTACTGCATACAACAAAAAGTGTATACATCAACAGAAAGGAAAGTCAACCTCCAAAACACTAACAACCAGGGCCGCACTGAAATAAACTCCTCTGCAATCAACTCCAAGAAGAACTTCAACCATCGAAGATCGAGGATCGGCAGCACGTAAGAAAGATCCTCCCGGTCGCAACCATATTTAGCTGCTCAATTTTACTGTGGGCGCCGGGTTGGCAAAAACAAATCTTGACGAAACAAGACCGTCAATCCCGGCTACCTCACAACACCTATGTTTTCGCGACGGAGGTCGACGACTCGTAGGTATCAAGATTCTAAAACCGAAATAACCGTTCGCCGTCTGGGCCGTTTTGGGCAGTAGGGATTTATTTAAAAATCTGAAATTTTGGAAAAATACTTGATTTACCATCTAGTTGTGCCCGCAAGGTTTTCAGCCCGATCGCCCAAACCCGTGGGGCGCTATGGGTCTGAAATGGGGCTAGGAACGCGTTTTTTGAAGTCTTTTGGCTATAGGATCGAGTTAGGTGTTGTTTTCGAAGTATTTTTGAACGTAGAATCCATTTTTGGGAGGTCCCTGAACGATCCGATTTCACTGTGGGGGCTTTCGTGGGGCTAAAAATGGGATTTTTGAAGGATCCCAGGAGGTCCAATATTTTTCGAATATTATTATTATTATTTATTTATATTACTTGATATTGGGTGACAGTGGATTAAAAATTCATTTCACTGGAGTCAAATTAATTTTTAAAAATTACGATCCTAAAGCACATGGGAATGTCAAAAAAATAGAACACATGGAAACGAGAGTAAAATTTCAGTACCTACCTCAACCCCATGCCCAGTCCCTCAATTCAAATAAAACCAAAACTTTGAGGGACTGAGAATCCACCAGTATAAATATGAAATTTCATGGAATGTGTCATGAGGTTATTATCAGAGGAAAAACTGAATGGAGTTTACTTAATAGCCCATTATAGTTTATCAAATAATGTAAAAATCTTTGGAAGAACTCTTATCTGCATGAGGAACCATCCGTTGAGGGACTGAGATGCATGGTTGACCTTTGCGGTTTGGGAACGTTCGGCTATGTTCAGGCCAGAAGCTCCTTTTGAGGAATTATTAGAAATAGAAAATGAAGTTAAATAATGTTCAAAGGTCGTGAGTATTTTTTCAATGGGCTACGCTCGACGACATGTTTTTTGAAAAAATCAGAAATATGTACTTACCAGGTGAGGTAGAAACTTGGCTGGACACCGAATTCCGGATTTTCGGAGAATCACCCACCTGTCTCACATTATGTATTGTAATATTATAATTTAATATTATTAAAATAACAGGCAGGCAGGTGTTATTTATAAATATAAATATTTGTGTGTTTATCTGACTAGGTGACGAAGTCTCGATGAAACGACGCGTTTTACATAAATAATGTGTAATCTTTTAACTGCCTTAATAATATTATTAGATTAATAATTAATCACAAATTATCAGATTAATTTTAATCATAGAAGGACACTAATCGATCCAACACATCGATAATATGAGGTGTGATCGATGTTTCATCACTATCGATAGTCCTTTATCATTGCTGATAGAATCTATCTGATATCGGCTAAACGTTGACTGAAAGTTCCTGGTTTATTGAGCGTGTTTATGTTTGCGGGGTAAATAATTATTAGATAGAGATATTTACTTCAGTATGATTATCGTTGTTTACGTGCCGAACAAAATCAACCCGAAAGTGATACACTGTTTGTAAGTCGTGATTGTTGCGTGCACGTCTTTCTGCTGAGTTCCCGATCGCCTCGTCAGAGATGGCTGAATTTGCTGAAGTGAACAGTTTGGGGTACGGGTTTGGATCGCGCTCGTCTTCGTCAATATTCGGCGAAGGGTCTCCAAGTAAAAGTTCGCCTTCCAAAGACGACGCCCTTCGGTCTTTGCAGCAGTTGATCAGCACGAACAGCAACCCAGGTTGTAATTTTTAGCGTTTTTACGCCATTCAGTTGTATGTAGTAATCGCTGTAATCGCTGGATTACACGGGGGGGTTTATTTTTGTGAAATTTGGTCGCGAGACAGTTGACGCCTACGAGCTACAGTTACTGTAAAATGCGGCACTGATTGAAGACGGGGATTGTGCTGATAAGTTGACGGCTGCAGATGTTGAGAATGAATAACTCTGAAGTGGTACTACCGTGTGAAAGGTGGGGAAAGAGCCAAAATGAACGTATGTATACATTTTAGGTTTAATTGGTTCAGTCTGCGCCTACCTGATGAGTTTGCCGGGTTCAGAGAAGGCCCCCAGTCGTGCTCCCTACTTCCCGAAAGGTCAGTTGTAGGCGTCCCCAGTCTGTGTCCTTACAAAAGTAAGCGACTGGGTGAAACTACGAAAAGGGCGCAGTAATAAACAAAACGGCGAGTCAATGCGACAAGTTTTCTGCAAGCCGTGCGGCAGTATGTGGCTAAAATGGGGCTACGGGAGGGGATTTTTGAAGGCTTTTGGCTATGGGATCGAGTTAGGTGTCGTTTTCGAAGTATTTTTTGGACCCATGGCGGCGTAATTTGATCTCTGTAGAGTCGCATTCGAGGATTTTCCCAGCCACCAGACCGCCTCGGAGCCCCTCCCCCTCCCTTCCATCTTCCCAACACCCTTTCAACTGGTCTTATCATAATATTTTAAACCAATGAAGTGTTCAAAAATATTATTTTTGAACACTTCATTGGTTCAAATTGGTTTCAAGTTTTTCTCGCTCTATGCTCACAAAAACTTGATAGTTCAAATCAAATAATAATAATTAAATTATAATTATACAAATTTCGTTATTTAAAAAAAAATTTTCCGTCTTCTAGCATCGGGTTGGGGGTTTTAATATAGTAAATTTAGCAAAAACCAAAACGCTAGAAAAACGCTACAAATTTTACACAAGGGTTTATTATTCTTTGATATAGGTTACTTGTGCAAAAATTATTTCTGTGTCAAAAGAAAAAATTTTGAAAAAAGTGTTTTGGATTTTTTTTTTTCAAAAAATTTGTTTTTTCAAAATTTCTTTATTTTTACTCGAAAAATATTTAACCTCCTGGGATCCTTCAAAAATCCCATTTGTAGCCCCATGAAAGCCCTATAGATCGCAACAGTGAAATCGGATCGTTCCGGGACCCGAAAAAATACGTTCTACGTCTAAAAATACCTCGACAACGACACCTAACTCGATCCCATAGCCAAAAGCCTTCAAAAAACCCCTCCCGTAGCCCCATAGTCCCCCACGGGTTTGGGCGATCGGACTGAAAACCTTGCGGGCACAACTAGATGGTAAACCGAGTATTTTGTCAAAATTTCAGATTTAAAAAAAAAAAAAAGCCTACTGCCCAAAACGGCCCGGACGGCGGACGGACATTTCGGATTTAGAATGTAGACCTCTTGAAACGGATTATGTCAAATTTTGAGGCCGATCGGAGTCGTCGACCCCCGTCGCGAAAACATAGGTGTATTATTCCAAGAATAATAAACCAAAAGTCCTTTGAAAACTGCGTATAGGTATTTCCCTTTTTTCGCATTTTTAGCTGCCTTTCTCTGGCTCCCGGTCCTGCAGCTCATAACCGTCTAATCCGTGCTGCTACTGCTTGTAACAACACGGATTAGAGCGGGAAGGCTTCTGAACTTTACTTGAAATTTGGTTTGGACGGGTGAATTTGAAAACACTAACATTTCTTATCTGGTAAGAACAAACAGTAACCACCAGTTTGTAGTTACTGTTTGTAGTTATCTTTGTCTATTTGACTACGTCTTAGGCTACCACATAATTATTTACTCGGTTCATCTCCGCCTTTTCGCAGATATCACCTGCACGGACGACGAGTTTCTCACGAGGTTCCTGTACGCTCGGAAGTTGAACGCCGACGAAAGTTACGCCCTCCTTTGCAATTATTTCGCTTACCGGAAGAGAAACCCGGATTTGTTCCAAAATCTGACGACGAACGATCCTTTGATCAAGCAGGCGCTGTACGACGGCTTTCCGGGCGTCCTCCCCAACAAGGACCGGTAACTATAGTAGTTTATAAACTACTAAATTGGCTATAAAATGTTAACAAGAATTATACGACGCGTTTGATTTTGACAGGCGGGGCCGAACGATCCTCGTCTTCTTCTGTAACAATTGGGAAGACAATAACTATCCTCTGGAAGTGATATACAGATCCCTTATTCTGTCTTTGGAACGCCTCCTTAATGAAGTGCACAACCAGGCCAATGGGTTTGTCGTCATTGTTGACTGGACGGACGTCTCTCTACGCCAGGTAGCCTTGCTGAAGGGTTGTTGTTTAAAAAAATGAATCAATGGACTGAAATAGTGTTCTGGCGGCGAAGCGGGTTTCGCTGTCAGGGTCTCAGCTGATGAATTACAATGAAGAGCTTATGAATCTTGGCTTTTCATGTATCACTCAACTTGGAAATGCTCCAGAACTGTGGGTCAAGGGAGGTGAGAAAAGTTTTCTAGCCCTGATTGGGGTTTGAACCGAGGTCCCATCAACCAATACATAGTTCTGACAGGACGTTGAAATTGTCTAAAGAAAGGGTCACTGTAATGGTTATTTGGAGAGGAACCCAATTTTTGTGAGGGAATAAAGGTTTTTCATCAATTGTACGTACACACTAAGTTGTCTTGCGTACATACTTTATTTTCTCGTTCCCAAAATACCTAAATCACTTGTAGGGGACTGTACACAACAAATGATTCAATCGCCAGTAGTGGACAGTCTACTACAAGTGATATATCACTTTAAGTGGAAATCGTTTGTAGTGGACCATGGAGGAATAGAGAGGAGAGTTCACTGAATAGGACTTCATGTGCCGTAGTCGACGGTGGCGCTATCCCTACGGAACGTAGTGAACTACACATAGTACCTTCAAACCCGACTAGAGTGAGCCACTCGCCCTTCTTACGAACGAAAGCCCCAAATACCTCACTAAACGGATTTATCATCCACTGTTGTGCTACTACAATTAAATTAAAGGAAAAATTGAAGGAACCATAATATTATCTGAATAACGAAATTGATTGCTTAGTTGTGTACACTGTGAATGCAAACGACGGAATTCGCAGGGGCGCCATCTTCTGGTTCAGTTTTGGTAACTTACCACCTTCAAAGTTCACTACGTCTCGTAGGGGTCGCGCTGCAGTCGCAATCCCACCCGCCGTTCCATCACTGGGTTGGCGTTTTGGGCACGCGGTTTAACACAGAGTGAGCTCTCCTTTCTATTCCTCCATGGTAGTGGACAAAACCGTTCGGTCCCTTGAAGTGCACTATAAACGATTTCGACTGTAGTTCACACGGTAGTAATGGGCAAAACGAATCATTCAGAAAATCGAAGGCAGAGTATTCGAATAGCCATCCTAATGATTTATTACAACTGCCATTTTGATGTGAATGCATTTGGAATAGTTATTTCTTTCCTAACGCAGAAGAACCGATGACAGTGAGGACAAGGCATTTGGAACAACCAATGGATTTCTGGATTGGCATTCAGATGAAGATACGTATACCAGAATCTGATAGGTCCTGGTACCTACTTCTTCATTAAATGAAGACAAATTTTGTAGTCATAATAGCTCAAAAAGTGCCACTTTTGGTGTATTACTCTTGGAATAATACGTCCGTAATCCGTTTTTTGGGGTCCTTCATCTCCCTTTAGCCGTGACCTAACTGCTCGGAAACGTTACGCAGGAGGGGAAGGCGTGTGTGTCACGATACCGTTAGGCCACTAGTTCGGCATCCTCACTTATCTTTCTCATGTGTGCAGAGAGCTCAAAGTGATTGTCTCTGTGAAATAATTGAAAGAGTCGAGAAATAAAAGTACTTGGGAGTCGTCGTGGATTCCTCCCTCCTCTGGGATCAGCGCGCTGCCTACCTTTACTCAAGGATGCGTAAATTCCTGCACGTTTTCTACCAAGTCAGGTCCGTTTTGTCCGCTGACAGACTGAAGCTTATTTACCGGCGCTTGCGCAGTCTGCACTCCAGTATGGTGTTTTGGTGTGGGGGGGAGCTTATCCGAGCCATATCCAAAAGCTGGTACTCCTCCAGAGGGCAGTGTTGAAGGTGATGGGAGGAAAACATAGAAGAAACCCCTCTGCGCTTCTGTATAAGGAAGCAAAGGTCTTCACAATCCGGCAGTTGTTTGTAAAGAACTTGTTCATTTTTATTTCCGCCACCCCTATATTGTTGAAAAGCCCTACCATCACTACCACCCAACCCGTTTCCAGCAGCACCATAATATTGTAAATCTCAGAGTAAATCTTACCCTGTCGACCAGAAGCCCCCAGTACCTAATTTATAGAATTTTCAATAATCTGCCTGATGTTCTTAAAAAAACCCAAAACTGTAACGCCCTGCCTACAAGAGATTGACATTTTCATAGTTGATACGTCTCAGTCCGGAAACTGACGGCGCCTGTCGACAGAAGTTGGACAGCTATCGACAGATCCCAACCGCACATACTCGAGCTGTCGGTTTCCCTCCAACTGCTATCAACCTACGATCGACCTGGAACAGCAGTTTCTAACCTGCGCATGTCTCCGTCGATTTCTGTTAACAGTCTGTCAAACCTGGAACAAACCTATTTATACCTACCTAAGAATTATTAACCCTTGGGTAGAATTTGCTGGGTTTTCATACAAATTCAACGGATTTTGGAAAATTTAGCACACAGCAGTTATACCTATGTTTCGACAAAGTGAAGTAGGAACGCAAATTCAAGCATTTTCAAGATGTGGCACAGAGTAGATATTAGCTCAAGTAGTATAAGCAAACTTTACATTACTAGAGCTAATGTCTCCTCTATGACAAATCACCCGAAAAACCTTCGAATTTGTGTTCGTATAGCAGCACGATTCTGACAGTTTTGATCTTCAGTACCGGTCGCAGCACCAACTCATAGGCGTCCGAAATTGCGGAATTGCATTTTTTAAAGTACTTTTTCGGGCGCTTTTGGTAACGCTAAATATTCTTTAATACTCCTCATAAGCTGTTCAATAGCTTTAAATTCGATAAACCTTTTCATAGAGTAGGGACATAATTGTGATGCAGTTTCAAAGAGTAGAGATGCAAGCGTGTGAGGTTTTTTTTTTTCTTTTTTTTCACACAATTTGGGTTTCTACTCAATGAACAATTTACTTTGTTTGACCGTATCACTACTCTATGCAAAATTATCCGTTGCATTTAATGCAAGGATTTTCAGGAGATTTGGCACTGAGTAGACTCAAGTATGTTCAAATGTTTTCATCGAGAAGGGATACCAATATAGAGTTTTGTGAAAGCATTGAGAAGTGATACAAGGTTTGTTCCAGGTCTAACTACGTCTGTTAACAAAAGGTTTGTTCCAACAGAAGGGCCTGCCGTTCGTTAACGTTCAACTGCATTCCAGTGCCTTCTCAATCACCTTCCGAAATCTGTTAACAGCTGTTAACTACGGTTGGAACGCTTCTCCGTTCGACTTTCATTTCGCGTCACTACTGTCACTTTAATTTCGAAGTGCCCCGAAAAGGGCGGTCAAACCCGCCACCACTTTATGGCAAAGTATCTTTATTTTTTGGGCCGACTAGAACATTTCGGCCTGCAATGAGAGAAGGCCGATCTAGATTCCTAGATTCAACAATCCAAACAGGAAGTTTCCTAGCTACGAGTCCGATAAACATTCTTTACCTGCAGTTTTCCTCATTTTCTTCCAAGCTCACCAGGTCCTCCAACTCATCATCGTCTACAACCAGGAGCCCGGGGCTTCCCGGGTCAATCAGAAAAAAAAACGAGCAATAGACCTATGGTTCTACAACAGTCAGATCGTTTAATAAATTAATTTTACGCCGTGACATAACGGTAAACGGACTGCAGTTATTCCACTCCGAAGCGTAACAACAAACATTTCATTATAACACCAAGTACAAACAAACACCTGCTTTCCCCAACACTCGGAGGTGCGATATTTTCGCCATGACGAGACGAAATGATGAAAAAAAAAAAAAAAATCGGCCTCTTCCAATACGAAGTGACTTTCTCGCTGCGACTTTCTCAGACTGAGCAGGTTACGCGAAAGGTTTCAATTCGATGAGGTTTCCATTTGAACGGTAATCGAACCTTGCCTCTCATCGAGGTTGACTTCCTTCCAACTGCGGTTAACTTCCCTTCCTCTGATGGAACAGCCGTCGACGTCAACTTTCGGAAGGTTTGACGTGATGGAACAGCCGTTCAGTTACCGTTTAGTTACTGCGCATGCGCCAGTTGGTTTCTTCCACTTCCTTCCATCTCCTTCCTTCTGTTGGAACAAACCTAAAAGTTGACAGCTGTCGACAGCAGTACCAATGCCTTCTGAATCGCTGTTGAGTTCTGTCGAACAGCCCAACTGCTGACCTGGAACGCGATCTGTCAACAAACCAAGTCACGTGAATCGCCGTGAAGTAATGCTACACAATTTAATTACTTCATGGTGATTCACGTGACCGTAAATTTCAAATGGAAAAATCCAAGTGATAATTTTTGGTTTATTTTATTCAGAATAATCAACCTTTTTCAAGAGAGGGGTATCATAAGGGCGGGAATGAGTCATTTAATGTTTTTGAGGGTATTTACAAGGACTTCGGGCGGACGTGAGTACCTACAACTTGACGCGCCGAGCACCAAAGTAAAGTGAGAAGGTTATGAGAGAGGTTTCAACTGGGTAGGGTTGTCAAAGTCGACAGCACCCAACCGAACTAATTCGAGCTGTCGGCTTCCGTCCGATTGCAGTTGAACTGTTGTCGACCTACAAATCGACCTGGAACAGCCGGCGACGGCGACTTTTCGCCAACCCAGCGACCTGGAACAGCAGTTTTCTCAACTCGCATGTCTCCGTCGATTTCTCTTAACAGTCGGTCAAACCTGGAACGAACCTACAATTTGTGTTTCTACTCAATGAACAATTTACTTTGTTTGAACGTATCACTACTGTATTCTGCATTATCCGTTGCATTAACCCTTAAAATGCATTAAATTTTAATGCAAGGATTTTCAGGAGATTTGGCACTGAGTAGGCTCAAGTATGTACATGTTTTCATCGAGAAGGGATACCAATATAGAGTTTTGTGAAAGCATTGAGAAGTGATACAAGCTCGAATAGCGTTAAATTTGTCCATGGAGCAGGAACACTTCCCCTTTGTCTTCGTATTGTCCATCGGATTTTGATCGAATGAGCCTGGATGGGCTTTAGGCACATTGGACCAATTTCTCTATCGACCGGATTATGGTAGTAGAGGTCCCAAGTAGTTGGATTTGGGTACTTTCCGTTAGTCCAAAGTGGCTGCCTTTCTCAAAAATTGGTCTAAAATGGATGAGCTCTTATTATAGCTGCTACTAGAAGTGAAATGTGGCTCAGAAGAAATGTTTGGGAAAATAAGCATGTTACGTAGCCCCCTCGTCGTTTTGTAATCCAAGTTCACATGAAACCAACGAAGGTTTCATTTTTTTGAATCTGACATTTATTACCAAACCACCACTACTATTATACTCTGGCGTCTTTCTCTTTCAGGTAACGAGTTTGGCGAACAAAACTCTCAAACTGATGATTGAAGGGCTTCAGGATTGTTTCCCCGCACGATTCAAAGGCATTCACTTCATCAACCAGCCTTGGTACATTGACCCGGTGATCACTCTTCTCAAGGCATTCTTGAAGGAAAAGACGAAAAAGAAGGTAAACCGCTTTCACTCCCCGGTTTTGAGTTTTATTTTCTGGACGTGTTTTTGAAGACTGCGTTTTCAGATTTACGTCCACGGCAATAACATGAGCACACTTCACGAGCACATTCCCATCGACGTCCTTCCGGCCGAATTGGGAGGCGAAGGTCCTCCTTACAGCCCCACGGATTGGGCCCACACCCTCACACAGGTACTTTTCATTTCTTTCGGAGCCGGTTTATCAAACCCCTAAATCGAGATTTAAGGTAATCGAAAATTTTGTTAGCTTGTGCCATCATCTCCCTCCAGTGCTCCATTATGGGCGAACCTCAAATTCGGATTCAGCGACCCGTAAAACAAAGACAACCGTTGGGAAATGAAACTACCACTACACACACTACTTATACTACTACTTACTTGGAAATGAAACTTATATACGGGGCATTCCACGTCAAAGGTTGAACTAAAAAAAATAAAGTTCTTCGAAATCAACCATTTTTGGGTATGTTGTACCCCTAGGTGAGAAAAAATTTCCCAGAAATTTGGAGACCGATTTGTCGCATTTTCGTCGCTCCACAGGCAGTCAAAGTTAGCAAAATAGGCAGGTGTGGGTTCACTTCGCCAGCTGCTACCGCCCTTATTCCGCCACCAAAAAAATAACATCGCCAGTGTTTTGGAAAGAGAAAAACCTCCTCTTTTCTGTGGTGTAATCGTTTTTTCAATCAAAATTTTACTTCACTTTTAAAATCGAGTTTAAAAACTTAAAAGTAAGTTTTCTCCAATTTGGGCATTTTTAATTTTTTTTATTTTTGGCTTAATTTCAAGGTATATACCTGTAGAACATCCAGTTAAAAGGGAATCATGGGATGCAAAGTCGTTAAGTGTCAGCAAACAAAAGATATCACTAACATATGAGGAAAAACGCGTTTTTTCTCCTTTTTGCCGGGTTTTCCGCGGTTGCATTGCCTCGCATCCTTTCTCTACGAGAACACAGACTATAATGGACTTCATCTGCCACTCATAAGCTTTCCCAGTAGGTTTCAATATTTTTATTTGCGTGTCCGCTCATTTGATTGCTCTTTGCACTTGAATGTAGGGCCTTATCTCCTTATCTACTTGTCTGAGCTTGCACAAATCTTCTTGTCTTCTTTCATCTTGTACAAGAAAGACTTTGGTGTAAATGCAGAACTGCATTTTCATGCAACGGCACATGGCAAAGGGCCATGTGATGGTCTTGGAGGTAATTTGAAGCGTTTGGCTGCACGTACAAGTCTACAGCGTCCTGCAGGAAGAGGGATCACGACTCCTAGAGAGCTGTACCAATGGGCAAAAGAACACCTAAAGGAAACCAGAATATTATTTTGCAGCAAAAAACAGGTGGACATCCAAAGACTAACCCTCCAGAAGCGGTTCAGTCGCTCTTTTACAGTTCATGGTACCTACCAAGGGCTATCATGCATATCTGCCGAATCCAGAGGGTCTTACCTTGAAAATAACGAGTGAATCTTCCTTTAGTAAATTTTGTAAAATAAACGTGTAGGTAGTAAATCGAATACATCTGTAACAGATGTTACAGACTGTTTTCATGTGTTCTCACCATCTCCCCCAAATATAGTAGGTAACTAAAGGAATGTGGATCGAATAGAAAGTGTTAAACTTCCTACAAATTGGGACAATTTGAATCGTAAGAGTTGAAACAGTTTTTGAAATAGAAAAATATTGAAACCTACTGGGAAAGCTTATGAGTGGCAGTTGAAGTCCATTATAGTCTGTGTTCCATTATAGTATAGTTGTGTGTCTGTGTTAAGCCAAAAATAAAAAAAATTAAAAATGCCCAAATTGGAGAAAACTTACTTTTAAGTTTTCAAACTCGATTTTAAAAGTGAAGTAAAATTTTGATTGAAAAAACGATTACACCACAGAAAAGAGGAGGTTTTTCTCTTTCCACAACACTGGCGATGTTATTTTTTTGGTGGCGGAATAAGGGCGGTAGCAGCTGGCGAAGTGAACCCACACCTGCCTATTTTGCTAACTTTGACTGCCTGTGGAGAGACGAAAATGCGACGAATCGGTCTCCAAATTTCTGGGAAATTTTTTCTCACCTAGGGGTACAACATACCCAAAAATGGTTGATTTCGAAGAACTTTATTTTTTCGAGTTCAACCTTTGACGTGGAATGCCCCATACATTTTGCCAGAAAACGGGCTTTTTAAACCTCGATCGAACTGGACTAAGTGGAGAATAATCGACGATTGAATGCATTTCAGAAACCAGCTCTTACTGTTGGAAATAACGTTATTTGTTGACGCGCTCTTGTTCCAGGGCTCTTGAGGGTCGTTTGATCGGGGTGATCCTCATCGGAGCAGCATCACTTCGAACAGGTCGTGGTTTTTATTTTAATTATTACAAAAATAGTATTAACTCATTTTAACTTATTTTATTTGACAGTTAATTTTACCAAAATGGAACGAGACATTGTGCAATAAGACAGTATTGGTCCCGAGTCAAGTTTTTCCGATTCAATCGGACATGTCATCCTGAGGGATTATTTCCCGCTTTACGTGTGCATTTAGATGTAAGCTGTGATAAAGGTGTTGGAATACGCCTTGGTTTTATAATCAAGTATTTTATTTGCTAAGGACGACGCCAAAGAGGAATAGTATGGAATTATAAAAAGTGTCGTGGCCAGTAGGTATCGTTTTTCTCTGGGCTCGCAGTTATACCGGTAACAGCTGCTGCAGCTCCAGTCTTACACGGGACTGCTCTCCCAGCTTCCTCAGGCGAACTGTCGTCAAAGGAGTCCTGGGCGTCGGGATCATTGCCTCTGGGAGGCCTGGCCAGCGGGTTTGATCCCTGTAAAAGGAGTGAGTGTCATTTTGAAGTTAGAAAATACGCCTGTCTTCGCACGGGCTGAGCCACCAGCTTGATAAGAGGTGTTTGTTGCGGGGTTCGTGGGCAGCGCGTCCCGCTCCTCCCGCCGGTACCTACTCTTGTGGGCTGGCAATCTGCCAGAAGAGTGTGGGGGAAATCTTTCCAGATTCCCCACAGTCCACTAGGCGGAAGTTGCGGAGCTGGAGTTGGCCAGTCTGGAGAGTTGCCTGGGTCATCAGATAGTCCACCTTGCGCTGGTTCCTGAGCTGCCGGTCTGATTTGATCGACCCCCCCCCCCCCCCACGTCCGCCCCTCCCATGCTTTGTACGATTGCTCCTTTTACCTTCCCCTCGTCTCTTCGGCGAAAAAAAAAGGTATAGTCCAGTCAAAATCGACACTAAAAATCGCTAAATTCGCTAAAATGTATCTCTGATTTTTTAGTATGTTGTTCGAACTCATTAGGGTAGTGTATACCCAATTTTGCAACTTCCCAAAAGCTGCGCTTCACGCGTAGCACACTAAAAACCGCGATTTTTTCGGCCTTATTTCAGTTTTTGCTCTATATCTAATAAACTATGCGTTGTCCGACGAAAACTACTATATGAGTTTTTAAATAGCATTAAATATGTGACAATTTAAGCCCAACCGGAGCTGTGTAGGTCAATTAGTTTGAGAGTTATGGCACTTTGAAAATAGGTAAATTTTTCCAAAATGTGAACATTTTAGTTGAAGACCGGAAGACAGCGGAAGCACGTTTTTCAGAGTGTTTTCGGCTGTAGCTCAAGAACTTCCAAATTTCTTTTTTTCTCGTGAAAGATAAATAAATTCCCCATCGCAGCTATTTCATGTGAAATTTTGATTTGAGCGTTGTCAAGGGAGGGGCAGGTACGGCAAAGAAGTGGCAAATTTCGAACAAACCGTGTTTTTTTGCACATTTTTTTCTATAACACGAGAACGGTTGGTCCGATCTTACTTTTCTTTTTTTTAGGTGAAAGCTGGTTAAATTTTAAAAAGCGTGGGGGCAATAAAATTTCGATGGGAGAAATAGTCTTGGAGGGAGAGAAGAAAATCTTCCGAAAAACGTGGTTTTAGAGGGTCAAATATCTTGTTTCCACCCTTTCCGACGAATACGAATGGCACTTTTATTGTTTCAATAGACATACAATGTGTCGCCCCATGTATAAAATTTAATCAGCTTTCACCCCAAAAAAAAAAAAAAAAAAGAAAAAAAAAAAAGTAAGATCGGACCAACCGTTCTCGGGTTATAGGCAAAAATGTGTAAAGAAACACGGTTTGTTCGAAATTTGCCACTTCTTTGCCGTACCTGCCCCTCCCTTATCAACGCTCAAATCAAAATTTCACATGAAATAGATGCGATGGGGAATTTATTTACCTTTCACGAGAAAAAAAAAAAAAAAAAAAAAATTTGGAATCGGACCAATAGTTCTTGAGCTACAACCGAAAACGTTCTGAAAAACGTGCTTCCGCTGTCTTCCGGTCTTCAACTAAAATGTTAACATTTTGGAAAAATTTGCCTATTCTCATAGTGCCATAACTCTGAAACTAATTGACCTACACAGCTCCGGTTGGGCTTAAATTGTCACATATTTAATGCTATTTAAAAACTCATATAGCAGTTTTCGTCGGACAATGCATAGTTTATTAGATATAGAGCAAAAAGTGAAATAAGGCTGAAAAAATCGCGGTTTTTCGTGTGCTACGCGTGAAGTTGCAAAATTGGGAAAACACTACCCTAATGGGTTCGAACAACATGTTAAAAAAGGAGAGATACATCTGTTTTTGCGAATTTATTGTCGATTTTGACTGGACTAGTAGTAGTTCTGCAGATGTCTGAAGGCCAGCCAATTCTCTGGTCGACTTTCGTCAATGCCTCTTCCTTTTTTGTTGCGGTAAGAATGTCTGTGAAGGTAGGTCCGTACTGTCCTCGATATCATAGAACAATGCTGGGTCTGTTCCCTCTGCCATGTGCGCAGTCCCTCTGCTGCTAGAGGCGCTCGGGACAGCCAGTCCGTCACATTCTTACTCGACTGCACCTATTCCACGTTGTAATTGTAATTTGCCAATAGCCCAGCGGTGGTGGAATTGTTTTCGCCTAAAAGCACATACGCAAGCTCTGCGCTGCTGGTCTATTTAGCCGGCTCCTAAAGTGTTGTCTTGAGTTTCGCCGCTTGACTTCATCTGCAGCTGGGTGAATCTACGAAAAGTGACATTTTCGGGGTCACACATTTGAAAATTTAAAAGCGAGAAATTCCGAACTTTTTTTATGGAAATAAACTTAGATTACCTTGGTGATTATTGTGTATCAGTGGCTACGCAGCAACTTTCATCGTTCTGTTGTTTGACAGCCAGATGAATGAATAAGCCCAGATGAATGAAAAATGAGAGTGTAGACGGAATTTAAAAGATAAATCTAGCGAATTGAAACCATGGTATAAATTTTTTTAACGAAAAGTGTCAAAATCTTGAGTAAAGGCAAACTCCAGTGCTGTCATTTGCTGGCTTTCTTTTGCTGTGATATTCATTCATCTGGTCTCTATTCATTCATCTGGTCATCAAGAATGTTTGTTGGCCAGATGAATGAAGACCAGATGAATGAAATTTTTTACAATAAATCTCTTGTACAAGTAGATAAAGGTAAAACAGAAAAAACAAAGAGCTCATCATAATCTATGCAGGTGTTTGTACAAAAATGGACTTCGAGCGTTTTGATAGATCTACTGGAACACCCACAACCATGACCAGAAGAATGACTCACAAAAAAGTCACGCACCTGATATTTCCCAGAGCTGTTGTTTGGAGGCCTACAAGATGGATAATAAAGAGACCTCATGGTGAGGGATTGAAGCCACGGGCTTCAGTGGTGCACAAGAATGTTCCCACAAGTTGTTGTTTCCCTTCACCAAGCATGAACTTCAGGAGCCAGATGAATGAATTGAAAGCTCGGGACAGGACGATTATCAACAGTCGTTGCTAACCTTCATTAACTAAATATTCAAAAGACACATGCTCGTAATCTACAGGCTTATAGGCACTATTAAAAATATTGGCTGATTTTTTCCTTCTCACGTTAAGGTGGGGTACATGCTGAAAGTTGACTACCTCATGATGGGGACAGGCCAGATGAATGAAAAATTGACCATTCAACCCAGATTTTACCTGTGAAATATTAAACTGAAACACCCCAACTGACACGGAAGAATGGAGCCCTTCCTATAGACACATAGGAAGAAAAATTGCTTTCTTATCATGCCCAGAAGTAGAGATATTGTGCCGGGACAAGAAAATGGCACTTTTCGTAGATTCACCCAGCTCCTCATCCGGCTGCCAGCTTGGGCTCATTAGACACAATTTTCTGACCAAATTTGCCTGCCTTGAGCTTGACCAATGCGTCTCGCGCAGCTCTCAGGGCGTGTGGACTTGTCGTGGCTGCGGGCTCTGAAGAATCCACAAGTTCACACTCCACACTTTACCTCTTTGGCGGAAGCGTTCCCCTCATACCCTACAATTAGCGCTGTGTTGATCGCTGTACAGTGTGCTTTT
This sequence comes from Pilophorus perplexus, assembly GCA_955831195.1. Classification (NCBI taxonomy): domain Eukaryota; kingdom Metazoa; phylum Arthropoda; class Insecta; order Hemiptera; family Miridae; genus Pilophorus; species Pilophorus perplexus. The sequence goes on along the minus strand of OY037010.1, from coordinate 4,131,331 downwards.
ACCCAAGTGATGCCATTTTCAGGCAAACGTTTGGTATACCGCTAGTTTAAAAAGGCTATCTGGGTGATATTGGTACTTCCATTAGTACGTTTGGGGTTAGCTTTGTTATATCTAGTGAATCCACGGCAGTCTATGCCCGGTAAAGTCAGTATTTAAGTTTAGCTTTAAGTAATACAAAAGGTGTCATTTTAATGTTCAGGTGTTGAGTGTTGTTCTGCCTAGTTACATGTTCCTGGCTTGCTCTGAGCTTGTAAAATATTCTCTCAAAAGTGGAGTAAAACGTAAAGACTACGTAGTGTCTTCAGATTTACGTCCATCTTGATAATAATTATCGCTGTATCATTCCAAATTTAACCTAAGCAATAGTTCTGCTGTTTGTGTGTTTGCTTCTGGCAGAGAGTGCCAATAGATGGCGTTAAAGTTTTCAAACTACAGTCTGTCTGCAATGACGTTGGGCTCCGGACACGATCCCAGCGGCCGACGCACAGTGCGGAATTTTCAACATTTAAGGAAAGGAAAATCGAAAAATGAAAGTCGCCAAAAAATTGTTTTGGCTTGATAAATATCTATGTAGATACCTCTAGTAACAGGGAAGCGATCCCTCAATCTTCGCTGATGAAATGGAAGAAAGCTGTGCTTGTCGAAACATGACGGTTTTGACGAGCGTGAAACGCCTGTTTTCTTGCCTTTGTCGTTAAGTTACTATTGATCATTGGTCACACACACATACCTACCTATGCAAGACAGAAGCAGGATTTCAATTTCTCCTCATTTTACACATCCTAAGGGAAGTGCATCAATTTTTTCGGATTTTTAAATGCGTTCCTTGCATGCCATACGACCCCGTTCAGGGGGGCTAAAATGCGCGAAATCGCGTATATACTTTTTAGCAATCTGGGCTTCAATTGGCAATCAATTGGAATCAATCGGGTCTCTTCAGGAAACTATTGTCAAATGTCTCCAGAAAAAGGGACAACCGGCACATTTTGCGCGTTTTTGCGCCTTTTTGAAAAATGTCGATTAAAAGTGATCTCAAAATAATTATTTTTTGTGATTTTTTTTTTTTTCGTTCGTACTTACGCTAAGTAAGTAAAAGTGTATTTTTTTGTTCCTTTTCATGGGTCATTCTAGGCCCTCGAAAACATAAAGATACGAATTTTCAGCTTGATCCGACCATTTTTCGATTTTCCTTCCCCTAAATGTTGAAAATTTCGAACTGTGCGACGAGAGAACCGAAAAACGGGGAATTTCCCCCGATTTGTGTGGTTTTCGGGTGAGTTTATCCCTTGAAGCGGCACACATGGAAGACGTTTCTCCCCCGCAAGGGCCCTTTTTCTGCTGGTTAACCTACCGATTTCACTGACGTTTACTGATACTTACTCTTTTGACAACCGGAAATAATAAACTACTCACGTAAAAAATGTCTGTGATTTTCAAACGGGAGCCAACGCGACCATCACCGCAGCGAAATTTCCGAATTCTGGTCGTACTTCTTGCGTCAGCCGCTGGGGGGCGAGTCCAGAGCCCAACATCATTGCAGAGTATAATTTTTTTAACAGCTTTGATCCTCTAGTGTTTTCAGATTGCATGGAATTTTTCTAAACAAAAAGACATTTGATAAGACACTTAGTGTAAGTTCAATTTTTTGCGCACAGTATTCCTATGCTAGAAAGGGTGTTTGTGTGGAAGTTATGCCGTTTGTGAGCGGGGTTTGTTTTACGCTACGATACGATGTGTCGGACGAATACTGGATGTTACCTAATTCAGGTTGTACCTTGTGCTACAGGTACCATTGCTTGTATTAATTGGACCTGTTTTGAGTTATTTGATGTACTGTTTATATTGAGTTGTCCTTTTGAATAAAGAATGCGCAAACAAGAGCGTTAGTCTTAATTTCCCTACGGATGCATTCGTTAGTTTTAGATGGGCCTACGCAAAAACTTGGGTCATTCTCAGGAAAAGTGGTAGGTAAACGAAGAAAAAAAAAAAAAATAAATAAAAATTCCAATATGTAACATCAAACAATGGAAATTAAACTATGTTTGTAGGTGTGTTGGTTACTTATCAGCAGACACAGGAAGAATAGTGGTCGAGTTTTTCAAGCTATTTTTACAAGTTTCACAGGTGCTAGTTCGGTGTGCGCTCTTCCGTTGCGTTTCTGGTTCGGGGTGCGCTCTACGTATGGATTGTGGTTTGGTCTAACCCCACAGTTTCAATGTAAATGACAAAAAATCATTACAAGTGACCTTATGCGCAAATGCTTCTGATGTCTTCCAACAGGGCTACGAAGAGGTCAGGACTGTCTGCACGATACAGTTTCCAGCAGTAGTGGTCAAGGTGTGACTGCAAATGGTGCTGAGGAACCCCTCTCATTTTTTTAAATATTTGAACTTTCGCATCTAACCACGACCTCTCTATGCTTTGGGTGTGAGCCCCAGTTGCTGGATCCTCGTATGCTTGCTGGTGGTTTCCGACCCTGCTTCACATTCGTGCCAAAACGGCAGTACAAATTTCACGGCAGAAATTAAACCAATCAGTCACACACTCTCGGCCTCTTCCAGTCCGTTCCTGCACAGTGTCAAAGGGCAGTTCTAGAACGAACATAAAAATTAGTTCCATAATTTGGCATAGTCAAGTTGCTGTGACAACGCCCGTTCAAATCGGTGTAATGGAAAAAACGATTTGAATGAATGAATGAATGAATGAATGATAAGGTTTATTTGTAAATGCCTTCCGGCGATACAAAGTTAAAACAAAACAGTAATAGGTACAGGTAATTCAATAACTAAAATGTCACAACGTAAATCGCTACAATGATATAACTTGATTAGTCACAACAAAAGTACAATTGCTACAGTAATACAGCTTAATTAGTCACTTCAATATAATTAGTCATTGAAATATAATTAGTATAAAAAAACCTTCATTAAGGAAAAAAGCCCTAGTTCTAATGCAGTTTACTAAGAAGCAATACATTTTTTTACAAGATAATAAATCATTAAAAGAGAGCAGAGAGGCCAAGTCATGGTGGGACAAATCGCTAAGAAGAAAAAATGAGAACCGTTCGCCACGAATCACAGGGCATTGACACATGAAGTGGAGGATTGAATCTTGGGCCTCCAGATTACACATCGGGCACTCTTCGGAGTTATTGAATTTGGCAACAAAGCCTGGGGTGCACAGTTTGGCAAAATAATTCCCTGACAGCCTTGCTTGAGCCAGGAGTCTCTTTGTCTGAATACCCAAGTCAGAGTTCAGATAAAAAGGTAGCTCACCGTCTGCAGGCGAGTTCATCCTGTAGATCTCATGGAAAAAACGATTTCCCGTCCTAGCTGATCTCATTGTCTGGCAGTCCGTTTTCAGCCGGATTTCATATTATGAAAAGATTGCATTGTCAACTTTGACTTCTGCACACATAGATCGTAGGCTGGGGTAAGTCAGAGCGCGACGGGACCCTTAGATCGCAGCCGGTTCATAGAGCGCACACCGAACTGGCACCGTTTCACATGTATTAATGTCCCTGGAGTGGACGAAATTTTGTTTTTACCCAATAAACACGACAACTTCTAATTGAACTGACTGTTTTTCAAAGCTTCAATGCCTCATAACCTCCAACCAAACAACCCGCAAGATGAAATTATCATTTAAATGAACATACCAAAATTTGAGGTGAGACAGAGTTGAAGAATGAACTCGACGAAGCATGCAACTGAACACAAATTATTTTCCTTGTCAGGTAAAAATCAGGGGGATAGCGTTTACCACTTTTTTTCTGAGAATGACCCACTTATAAGAAATGTGACAGGTGGATGAGGCCCAGATTGACTTTTGCAAAGGAGTTGGTTCGCAAGAGGCTTTATTACGTAACGGTGCAGTGTTGTGAATGGGCTACTCGAAAACAATGTTTTTTGTTACGTCATATGTCATATGAGGACGTAACATGCAAAAGCGCTCAGGTCCGCCGTAACTGATTCTTCAGTAAGAGCAGAAAACGTTTTTCTTGAGCAATATTAACATTCCCTCTTTTTGGTTTATTATTCTTGGAATAATACACCTATGTAATCGCGACAGAGGTCGACGACTCCGATCGGCCTCAAAATTTGACATTATCCGTTTCATGAGGTTTACATTCAAAATCCGAAATGTCCGACCGCCGTCCGGGCCGTGTTGGGCAGTAGGAATTTTTTTTTAAATCTGAAATTTTGAAAAAATACTCGGTTTACCATCTAGTTGTGCCCGCAAGGTTTTCAGTCCGATCGCCCAAACCCGTGGGGCTAAAATGGGGGTAAAATGGGGCTGCGGGAGGGGTATTTGAAGGCTACAGGAGAAGTTTTTTGAAGGATTTTGGCGATGGGATCGAGTTAGGTGTCGTTTTCGATGTATTTATGGACATAGAATCCATTTTTGGGGGTCCAGGAACGATCCGATTTCACTGTGGCGATCTATAGGGCTTTCATGGGGCTACAAATGGGGTTTTTGAAGGATCCCAGGAGTTCAAATATTTTTCAAGTAGGTAAAAAACTACCTACCTACCTAGGTAAAAAACGAATTTTTTTTCATCCACACAGAATTAAGTTTCTGCACAAGTATCAAAGAATAATAATCCCTAGTGTAAAATGTGCAGCGTTTTTGGTTTATTATTCTTGTAATAATACACCTGTGTAATCCGACGGAGGTCGACGACTCCGATCGGCCTCATAATTTGACATTATCCGTTTCAAAAGGTCTAAATTCCAAAACCGAAATGTTTGTCGTCCGAGCCGTTTTGGGCAGTAGGCATTTTGTTTTTAACCTGAAATTTTGACAGAATACACACTTGGCTTACCATCTAGTTGTGCCCGCAAGGTTTGCAGCCTGATCGCTCAAACGTGTGGGGCTGCAGGAGGCGTTTTTGATGATTTAGGTGTCGTTTTCGAAGTAGGTATTTTTGGACTTAGAATCTACTTTTCTAGGTCCACTTTTCTAGTCCCATATCCGTCCTGAAACATTGGAACCAAATAAAAAAATAAATTAGGTACCTTCTTGAAGTTCTTAGGTTATTCTTGGGCTAAATACACCCTTGTAATCGCGACGGAGGTCGAAAGTTTTGATCGGCCTGAAAATTTGACATTACCTACATGTTTCAAGATGACATCTTTTCGAAATCTACACATTGTGTAGATTCCGAAAACGAAATGCCCGTCTGAGCCGTTTTGGGCAGTAGGCCTACCTAGCTACCTACCTAAACAATTTTTTTTAAATCTGAAATTATGACAAAAGACAGGTATTTCGTAGATCTACTCGGTTGACCATCTAGTTGTGCCCGCAACGTTTTCAGCCCGATCGCCCAAACCCGTGGGGCGCTATGGGGCTAAAATGGGGCTACAGGAGGGTTTTTTTTTTAAAGGGTTTCGGCTATGGGATCGAGTTAGGTGTCGTTTTCGAAGTATTTTTTTGACGTAGAATCCCTTTCTGGGGGTTCCAGAACGACTCGAATTCACCAAGGGGATCCATTGGGCTTCTATGGGGCTACAAATGGGAGTTTAGAAGGATCTCCGGGAGGTCAAATATTTTCCTAGTAATTTTGGACGCATAATAAACCATTTTCCGAGATCTGACGTCTGTTCAATCAATGTAGATACATACAGAATTTTTTTTTTTTTTTTTACTGACAAAATTAATTATAGTAACCTTTAAAAATGGTAAATTAATTATATATACTACTATATTATAGTAACCTTTATCAAAGAATAATAAACCCTTGTGTAAAGTTTGCGTCTTTACTGTGTCGTGCATGCATGTGTTTGACAAGCTGATGAAACTGTAAATAGACTTTGGTAACGCTAGCGTCATCGGTGTTATCAATGGTTCACTCTTATCAGACTCCAATTCTCCCCAAACTAATTTTTCTCTATTTTCATTGAAGTTCGTCTCATTCATGATTACTGTAGAACAATCAGTGTGGTTGTATTAAATTTTGATTGCGTAAGGCTCGACGGTCCGATGCCACGCGCACTGTGATCCCCTTCAATAGCGTTGATTGTACACTATTTTCGAATCTCAGGCCGAGTTTGTCCGTCGGGGCTGTCATGAAGAGGTACCTGATATATTTTTCCTATCTCGGCACCAGATTCCGCGGTTTGCAGAAGCAGTTCAACAAAGGCGTGCCGGTCTGTCCGACGGAGACCGTCCAGAGTTTGTTGGAGTTCGGTTTGAGTCAGTTGAAGCCCATCAATCAGCCGATCGTGTACCCGGCGTCGCGGACGGATCAAGGTACGTCACTTACGGCATTTTCTCGGTTATGTCCTCAGCTTATGAGGGTCTGTAGGCTTTCTCAAGAATGTCCTCAGCTTGTATTGTGCACTTGGGGAGCTGAATGGGGCGTCCCAATGTCACCAGGTAACCTTTGTTGACCTTTCTTGAGGGACGAAAACGTTGAACATTTCACACGAGGGTACGTTATTCTCACGTTAAAATAGGGCTCAATTTGATTGTATAATGATGAAAAATATGTTTAAAAAATCGATTATAAAAAACGCTGCTAATTTTACTAAGGGTTTATAGGTAGGTGCACCTAAATACCTACTGCAAAAATTAATTTTGTCAATAAAAAATTATCTTGAAAAAGTCCTTGTACAATGTTTGGACAGATTAGGACCCCGAAAAATGGATTATACGTTCAAAATTACTCGGAAAACGACACCTCATTTGACCTCATGACATCTTTAAAACGCTACAAATTTTACTCAAGAGTTTATTATTCTTTGTATTAGGTTAATTGTACAAAAATTCTGTCATTAAGAATTTTTTTTTTTATGTTTGCACAGATGTGGGACATAAAAAAATGGATTTCGACACCTTATTTGACCTGCTGGGATCCTTCAAAACTCCCATTTTTAGCCCCATGAAAGCCCCATAGATCGCAACAGCGAAATCGGATCGTTCCGGGACCCCCAAAAATGGGTTCTACGTCCTAAAATACTTCAAAAACGACATCTAACTCGATCCCATAGCCAAAAGCCTTAAAAAAACACTCCCATAGCCCCATTTTAGCCCCATAGCGCCCCGCGGGTTTGGGCGATCGGGCTGAAAACCTCGCGGGAACAACTAGATGTTAATCCTAGTATTTTGAGAAAATTTCAGATTAAAAAGTGGAATAAAATCCTCCTGCTCAAAACGGCTCATCATGAATATAAATATTATTAAATAACTAGCCGGTTACCCGTGCAATGCACGGGAGTTTGAAGGGGAGGTCCCTGCTTTCATCACCGAATACCTGTTATTAGTTTTACTTCTACAGTTACCGAAGTCTGGTAACCCATTTTAGAAAACAGAAGCATATGTGCAGATGATGAGGGGATCGAGTCCTCGGCAACGCAACGAATGATTGTCCATGAGAAAAAAACGGGAGTTTCCAGAAATGCGCAAACTCTTTTGAACGACTGGTAGGTTTGAATAGCTTAAAACCTTCCCCGTGCTATTCCGATCATTTTGCTGAAAAACCGCATCAAAATCCGTCCAATCCCTTATATCGGAGTAAATCGAGAACAAAAAGAATTTGGAACCAATGGAACTTGGTCGACTCAAAACATTGAAGAACTAAATGAAAGGGAATAATAATAAAATGTCACTGTCACCTCTTGAAGGAGGTGATACGAAAGGGGATTGAATAATAAAATGTCACTGTCAGTTTTGAGGGAGGAATAGGAACTGCCCACTGACACGGCTGATTGAACACTGGTGACAACATCAAAAACGCTGCAAATTTTACACAAGGGTTTATTATTCTTTGATATACGTAACTTGTGCAGAAATTTAATTCTGTTAATGAAAAAATTTTTGTTGTTGGAGTTTTTGGTTCAAAAATGTGTTTTTTCAAATATTCTGTATTTATTACTCGAAAAGTATTTAACATCCTGGAATCCTTCAAAAATCCCATTTTTAGCCCCATGAAAGCCCCATGAAAGCCCTAAAGATCGCCCCAGTGAAATCGGATCGTTCCGGGACCCCAAAAAATGGATTCTACGTCCAAAAATACTTCGAAAACGACACCTAACTCGATCCCATAGCTAAAACCCTTCAAAACACGCCTCCCGTAGCCCCATTATAGCCCCATAGCGCCCCACGGGTTTGGCCGATCGGGCTGAAAACCCTGCGGGCACAACTAGATGGTAAACCGAGTATTTTGTCAAAATTTCAGATTAAAAAAAAAAAATCCTACTGCCCAAAACGGCTTGGACGGCGGACGGCGTACGGCGGACGGACATTTCGGATTTTGAATGTAGACCTCTTGAAACGGATAATGTCAAATTTTGAGGCCGATCGGAGTCGTCGACCCCCGTCGCGAAAACATAGGTGTATTATTCCAAGAATAATAAACCAAAAAGCTCCAGAGCCGATCGGGGGTGAGACATTTGTTGTCAGCCATCCCCCGGGGCCTGAATTTCTCTATCCCTTTTTTTTCTCTGATAATCACCGGAGCCTACTCAGCTGACTGGGGGTCAGTCATTCATTTCCAGCAGTACCCCAGAACATCCCTTCCAAATCCACCCACCCAGCATTTTCCCTTTCGAATTTCAGCTTCGTAAGTTGAATATGAAAGAAAATAGCTCCGGCGCTCTTGCAGCTGACTGGGGGTCAGTCAGTCATTTCCAGCAGTTGCTCCGGAGCACCCCTTTCAAATTTCAACATCGTAGCTAGGTTGAATAGGAAAGAAAATAGCTCCAGAGCTCTCTTAGCTGATCGGGCGTCAGACATCTGTTGTCAGCCATCCCCCGGGGCCTCACTTTCAAATTTCAACGGCTCATGCTGACGCGAAATTTTATCGCAACGTAATTTCGCCCTCATATTGCTATCTCGTTTCCCTTGTCATGAAAACCTAATATCGATCAGATGTAACAAACGGCGCATGCTACAGAAATCGTTCTGGAGTCGTTGGAATCAGCTTGAAAACCTCATTCCGGTGAGCCATGTCCCGTCGAAATCGGACAAAAATATTCGTTCTGCTTTTCAGGCTACGCCAAGGATGTAAACAACTTCCGTCTTGAAGGACTCAGATTTCAGCCAGAACGGCCGCCGTTCGAACCCGTTTGAATAGCCTTAGGCCCTAAAACCTTCCCCGTGCTATCCCGATCATTTTGCAAAAAACCGCATCAAAATCCGTCCAACGGTTTGGCCGTGAAAGGGAGACATACATACATACACACAGACACCGATCATTCTTAGAGATAAATTTTATTAGGGTCAGGCGGTAATTATAAACAAAATTTCGATGTTTCAAGTTCACCCTCTTCTCTACTTCTTGGGTTAACTCAAAGGGACAAAGTTGCTTGTTGATGTCAGCCAGTGATTCGATTTTTCGATGTGTTGAGGTAGAAATCGATTAACCGATTTGGATCTCGATTTTTTTGCAGCACTAATGCGGTTAATGAGAATTTGAATCTTTTCTTTCTGTTACATTTTCACCTTTTATTACATTGTAGTTGATCGAAAATTTTCTATTTTTACAGGTGTTCATGCTCTGTGCACAGCAGCTCATTGCGATTTGGTTTTTTACAACGATTTAAGTATTTATCAAGTCACCAAGTTATTAAATAGTTTTTTCACTAAACACGATTTTGACGTCCGAATACTGAACGTGCGTGAGGTTCCTGCCACGTTCAGCGCTCGCCATTCTGTTCTTCGGAAGAGATATTTGTACAGGTAATTTTTTCGTCGTGTACGATCTATTCAAAAGGACTTAACGCCTTGAAGATTTTCTCTTCGTTTTTTCTTCTAGGTTTGCAGTAGTCAACCCTCTGTCGTTTCCCGAGCTGCCGTTGAAAAAGAACGTTCTTCCGATCCCCATAATCGAAAAGGACCGGTGTTATTTCGTGCCGCGGGCGGATTTCGACGCCAAGTCCGCCGGCGAAGCTGCCGCCCTCTTCGTCGGCTCCAAAGACTTCCGGGCCTTCATGGGACGCCCTTCCCACCAACCTGACGACATCAAAACTGAAAGGTGGGACAGTTTTTGACTCGACGATCATCAGATATCTGATTGTACAACAACTCACGTTCTGATTTCACTCACATTAATTGATTTCCAGAAGCATCGAGAGTTGTGAACTTCGGAAAGGTTCTCCACTAATTAACACTCCGGAAAGTTCCTGCTATGACTACTATGAAGTAAGTTATGGTAGATGCGGTTTGTGGGTCGCATATTCATTCATTCATTCACCATATTCATTCATTCATGCAACGCTATTGCTCGGGGAGTCATACCGAGCGTCTGCATGTGCTATACGTCAACCATAATTGATTTGATTCCAAATATTAATGAAAACGACTATTCGTGATGCCTGGTCGGGTCAGTTTTAGTTGACGAATTGGTGTCGTTAGTGCCTCAGTTTAAGTTACGAAGTGTTCTTTACTGCAACACACGACCCTCATCTAGGCTTGGGGCGTTTCCATCCCTCCTCGCCATCACTCCTCCAATGTATGTCCCTCGCTTGTTAATTTCTTTTGAATTTGTTGTGCCTATGTTAACGTGTAGGTTATCTCGCTTATAATGCTGATGCCCTAGTGCGTCTGAGCCGCTCGAGTTCGATGGTCGGAGGCTGCTCGAGTCTTTGATGGCTTTCGCCTCTCAGATACCCGATGGTCAGGACCTCTCGGATCACGATGGCCGGCGTGGGACGATGCACTCAATAATCGATGGCCGGAGGCCGCTCGAATTATTGAGGGACGGATTGGCGGAATTTAATACGAGAAGGAGAAAGAAAACGCAAGATTAAAATTGGACAGAGCACCGGCAGAGGTTCACCCTTCGTGAGAGAGATTTTGAAATGGAATGAAAGCGGAGGCGGAAGTAGGGATGCTCAAAAATATCGATATATCGATATTATTTTTAAAATATCGGGAACCGATGTTTTTGAGAGAGATCCGACATAAATCCGCACACCAGCTATAATGTATCATATTTCTATATTATAGAAATAGGATCAAAGAACGTATAGGTAACTGTACGGAAGGTATTTCAAATCAAATAGGTACGATCAACGAGTTGCATTGGCAGAAAATATTAATCATGTACTGAATGTTTTGTCAGAACAATATAAACTAAGCAAATAAATCGTTTCCTTGATTTTACAAATAATTACCTACTCATTACAGATTTTTCGAAGAATTTATAACCTAAATTTATTTACTAGTAATCAAAAGTCGTGAAAGGCATGGATTTTTTTTAAATTTGGACATATCCGATATATCGATATTTTGTAAACGATATATCGAATATCGATATTTTTCTACGATATATCAACCTAGTAAAACGATATTTTTTAAAACTATCGATATATCGAATATCGATATTTTTCTTCAGTGTGGACATCCCTAGGCGGAAGCCGGGGGCCTTTTATACCCGCCTCGGCTCGTGCGGAGCTGGTCGGTCAGCTGTTGCTATGAGACGTGGAGTGTCCCTCCTGCCGGCTCTTTTATTTTTCGTGAATTATTATAAAGTGAAGGGGAATCCTCACAGAATTCAAGGCTCAACCTCAGACAAATGGTAAATTCGCCTTCTAGCTGTATAATTTTAATTATTAAGTCAGTTTGTTTTCAAAAATTTAACATTATTGTCATGTTACGTGATTGGACAGATGACAGACCCTGAAAAATGATTTATCAAGATTACTCGGAAAATGAGGCCTCATTCGACTTCCTGGCATCCTTCAAAAGCCCCAAGGTGAAATCGGATGCTTTGGGGACCCCCAAAAATGGATTTTGCGTCCGAAAATGCTTCGAAAACGACCCCTAAGTCGATCTCATAGACGAAACCCTTCAAAAGCCCCTTCTGATCCCACAGAGCCCCACGGGTTTGTGCGATCAGCCTCAAAACCTTGCGAGCACGACTTGATGGTGAAATTTCATCAGATATTTGAATAAATTTCTACTGCCCAAAACGTCGTGCACGGCGGATGGGCATTTTAGGTTTAGAATCTGCACATCTTGAAACGTAGATATAACTTATGACGAATTTTGAGGATGATCACAATTTTCGACTCCCGTTGAATATTTATGTAGGTAACCAAAATGGGATCATAAAACGCTCGCTGACGAGGGAGAAGAGAACAGTAAAAATCTTCCCGCATGGGAAAAAAACATGCAAAAATCCTCCCGCTCGACCCGGCGCAAAAATGTAAGAATCCTCCAGCTCAATGAATACAGGCTTCAAAATAGAAATAGATAATTATTTCTAACAAACAGTCAAGTTGTAATGGAGACAAATCAACAAATTGTTATTACACCAAGGTTTAATGAATATTCAATTTAAGTCTATGTCATAAGATTGAAAAGTCTAGTCAAGTAGGCAAAGTCAAGTGCCAAATGATTGTTTTTCATTATTTTCTTTTGCGCCCTCTACCACAATGTGGTCATGTTGGTACTTATGGGACAGTATTTTAATTAAAGAGTATAATGTCAAATACCCCTTGAGAGTTCGGAATGAGATATTTACCACTTGGTGGGTCGGTCACCGGAGGATTTTTACATCTCAGTTTGACCGCTTTCGGCAGGCAGGAGGATTTCTACATGTCACCCCAAGTGGTAGGCGATGGCGAGGAGGACCTGAAACGACTGAAGCCACTCAGCTCAGTGCTCCGGCCAGACGCTCCTGCTCGCAAGCCATCAACATGAGGATCTGCAGATTGTGTACTCTAGCACTCGACTTGGGTCTTAGAAAGTCGTCAAGCGTAGAAAGGCCGTCAAAAAGAGATTTGCATACAATGAGGGAATGAGGTTTTAAAACCTTGAAGCACAAAATTTGCGTAATTTAATGGGAAGTTGGCATTGTTTTTTTTTCTTTTTTTTCTGAAAGTACTCGCTGAGAATGTAGGGAAAACAGTAGTCAGCCGCCTGAAATCGTTTCCAGAAAATTCAAATAATTTAAAGAAAATTACGGCGTTTGAAAAACCGGGGCCATGGAGGGAGCGTGACGTCACTTCCTCAATACAGCTGAAGAGCGTCGTCGATAGTGTTTTGTTCTTGACAGGTGAGGGGTTTCTTCCGCCCAGTGTTGCTATTCCACTGCTCATCACTTAATAAAATTCAAGTGAGCCGTAAATCCTTCTGATAAGGCTTTAAACTTCAAGTATCATGTATTATAATTAAAAGTTAATTATGTTTTCCGTCGTATCAAGTTATATTTGCTATAAATTCATCTTATAAGCTGACGACACTAGCGCTCATGGTGAGAGATTCACTGGAACTGTGACGTCATGTCCTCAAACAGTGACTGGTGGGAAACGCCAGCCGATTCAAACTGTGCGTTTCGTTTTTTCGTTATATCTCCTCCAATGATTTTTTTTCGTTGGTATTGGAGTCAGTGCACGTTACTTTTTAGCGATATTATTGAATGGTAGGGAAGATTTCCAAATCTAAAATCAATGCCAACTCCCCATTACGCATTTATTGCACTTGCCATCCACCCAATGAGGAACAAAGCCAACCAGATCGATTACTTACTTAAGTAGGACAATTTTTTTTTTTTTTTTTTTTTTTTTTTTTCATCTTCGACCGGCCCCTCGGGCGTCACCCGGTCGCCCGACCTGTCTATCCGCCCCTACCTCATCGCTAATCCCTCGTTCACCTTTCAGGTCGCCTGCTCGGGGAAGTCCTTCCTCTACAGACAAGTCCGGCGGACCGTCGGCGTCCTCATAGCCGTCGGGTTCGGCCGCCTCACGCTCGCCGACGTCCAAAACATGTTTGAAAACCCGTCGAACGACTCGTGGAACTCCAAAGCCGTCGTCGTCCCGGGCCACGGCCTGTACCTCACCTCCGTCGAGTACAAGGAAGAGGACCTGTTCGTGGAAATGAACTCCTTCCAAGAGGACAGCATATCCGTGTCCTAAGCGTGAGTGATTCCCAGTGTTAGCTGATACATGCAATTTAGCAAGTTCGGTTTCCTTCTTACTAACTAGTACCTACGAAACAACTTTAGACGCAGCGAAGCGGATTTCAATCCCTCAATAAAATTGAACTGAATCAGTTTACGCTACTTTTCAAACACTGTTGTCTTATTCAACTGTAGATCAACTTGTCATCATTTTGCTTGTGATTAGGAACCCTGAAATGGGCTTCGGCGGAAAAAACCAGGTTGAAAGGGTTCGCAGCTGAGAAAACATATTAGGAAATGTAGGGGCAGACGTAACTGGTTTGAATACCATTGTTGCATGTTATAATCAATAGCCCAAAATTGATTATTTGGTGTTCTTCGAATTCTTGGTCTTTCAAGAAATCGAAAAATTGATTTTAAACATTGAATGAAATAGTCGTAGCTATGTCAAAATCTAAATGTGTTGGTATGATGAATTGTGATGTAGTTAGAAATGATTATGAAGAATAAAATTCTTCTCTTCTGTCTCAATGGATGTATCATTTTCTCTTTTAGTATTCAATCTTTTCTCCACAACCTGCGAGGTGGTTTAGGAATCAAGATTTTGCAGCTGAATGTGGCTATAGCATACTTCGGGCTTTTAGCCAGCAGACCCAAAAACGCCTGATTTAAAAACGTTGCAAATTTTACGCTTGGGTTCATTATTCTTTTATATCCATTTTTAGCCCCATGAAAGCCCTATAGATCCCCACAGTGAAATCGGATCGTTCCGAGACCCCCATAAATGGATTCTACGTCCAAAAATACTTCGAAAATGACACCTAATTCGATCCCATTTTGGCTATAGCCAAAACCATTTAAAAAACGCTGCAAATTTTACACTAGGGTTTATTATTCTTTGATATAGGTTACTTGTGCAGAAATTTAATTCTGTCAATGAAAAAAAATTTAGAATTTTTTTTTGATTCATTTTTTTTTCAACAATTGTTTTTTCTTGAAAAATATTTAACATCCTAGGATCTTTCAAAAATCCCATTTTTAGCCCCATGAAAGCCCTAAAGATCGCCCCAGTGAAATCGGATCGTTCCGGGACCCCAAAAAATGGATTCTACGTCCAAAAATACTTCGAAAACGACTCCTAACTCGATCCCATAGCTAAAAGCCTTAAAAAAAACCCTCCCGTAGCCCCATTATAGCCCCATAGCGCCCCACGGGTTTGGGCGATCGGGCTGAAAACCTTGCGGGCACAACTAGATGGTAAACCGAGTGTTTTGTCAAAATTTAAGATTTTTTAACAAATTCCTACTGCCAAAAACGGCTCGGACGGCGGACGGACATTTCGGATTTAGAATGTAGACCTCTTGAAACGGATAATGTCAAATTTTGAGGCCGATCGGAGGCGTCGACCCCCGTCGCGAAAACATAGGTGTATTATTCCAAGAATGATTTAGCCTAAGACTTAAACTTAGTGGACCATGGAGGAAGGGAAAGGAGATTCCTCTTCTATGTTAACTGTTCGCGGTTGCGGGGCGAGACCGACGCTGCTGCGACCTGCTGGATCTCATTTGAGTGAACCGTCTGATGGTGTTGAACCTCAACAATCACAGAGAGCGGTAGGGGAGGACATTTGGGAAAGGCGCGACGCCCACTGACCTTCAAAAGCAGTTATCCCGCGAAAATTTAAGATACCAATAATCAATACTAGGAGTTTCCGGGTAGGTACCTAATCATTAGGTCCTAATGATTCGACTCTCGTTTTGCCAGCCTCGAAAGCCAAGCTTGTAAAAATTCATGAGCCAACCAATGACAACTATTCTGTATATTAAAGGAAGTTAAACTTCAAAATAATAGATGAATTAACACTGAAAATATAAGTCTTCGTTGTCGCGAAGAGAACGCAATCACCTCAGAAAGAAAAATAGGTCGCATAACCGTTAAGTTTCCCAAGTCAGTAAGCAAAACCTTGAGTAAACACACAGTGACTAACCTTAGCGAATTAAGTGCGAACTGAAAGAAGGGCCAACTCAAAATGTGATCCAGCAGATTGACGTTGCGCGCGCAGGCATGAAGAGCCTGGACGCGATTTCCTATGAAGAGGAATCTTCTTTCCCTTCCTCCATGGTGGGCGACCGTACCCCACTTCTTCGTTGGAGGATGCATTTTTTTTTTTTTTTTTTTTTTTTTTACAGCATGGGAATTTAAGGAAAATTGAACATACCTCTCTTACACTTCTTTCAATTTTAATTCGTTTTAACTTTTCTCTGAGAGCCTCGACAAAACAGAAGACTCAGGAAAGACTTGATCATTTTGTATGTGACGACGACTACGGACACTGCGGCGAGAAGCAAAACACCGATGACGTCAAGGTTGTAATATTCCCACCATTTCATGTGGCGGGCGTGGGATTTGAGGTGGGGGGCCCCTTTGTGGCGAATGACGTACTCGGTCCAGTAGATGGCCGTATCCATGGCGGACATCGGCCGGTCGAGGAAGGCGGCCGATACCCTTTTAGCGTTGTCTTTGAACCTGAAACAGGACGAAGGAGAATGACAACGAGGAATGAAGAATTCAAACTCGCTACCAGTGTGTGGGGGGACTCAGGGCCCCACTCTTCTCCTAAACTCGTCAGCCCGCCGTAAGTGGTCCCAATAGGAGCTGTAGGAAGCGCTGCGTTGGTCCCACCGATCGGGAATCCTCTGGTGGCACTTCACCAGGTCGGTGGAACCGATTATTTCGCGTGGGTCCGTTGGCCAGGCCTCTATTGGCGACAATTCGCTTGTAGGAGCCGGGAGATCAGACCTCTATAAGACTGGGTCAGCTGGCCAGGGCTCCATTGGCGACAATATGTTTATCAGCCACCTGATTCCAAGTAAAACTGCGAGCTTAGGGCGAACTGATATCAAATGCTGACACAGTTTTGATATCACATTCCCCTCTGCACCATTCCAAGGAGTGCACCAGGACAACACAACAGTCCGTGCCTACCTGGGGCTCGCGAATCCTCCAATTATATATCGCTATCACCTTCCACGTCAGCAGATCACGACACTTCGTGTTATGCCCTGAACAGGGATATTCCTGCACTCCACTCCTCTTCCTCCAAAGACAATGGCGGCGTAATCCTTAATATGACGCTAGAGGCGTTCCACCACCCACACAACACAATCAGAGTTGGGCTCGTTTTTATTTATAAATAAGGTTGTGAATTAATTCACATCATGCTTTGCTTGTGAATGTGAATTAATTCATACTTTACCTATTTGTAAATGTGAATTAATTCATAATCACAATTGTAAATAAGATTTAATTCACATTCACAACTTTTTCTGTAAATCAAGTTAAATTCACACAAAAAATTGTAAATTATTCACAAAAATGTAAATCATTACATAAAAAAGCCTGTAAATTTTTTTTAATTCACAAATAATTTGTGAATTTTTTTAGATTTACAAATAAGTAATTGTAGTATATTATTAATTGGCATTATTGTGGTAGTAGGATCAAGTGGTAGGAATTGCCAGAAAAATTGTATTCATCGGCTTTTCTCAGTGTATTACAATATCAGCAGACCCATGAGAACTGTAATTACCGTGAATTTTTTTAAATTCACAAATTATTTGTAAATTTAAAAAATTCACAAATTATTTGTAAATTTAAAAAAATTCACAAATTATTTGTGAATTAAAAAAATTCCACTGGCTTTTTTGTAATTATTTAAATTTTTGTGAATAATTTACAATTTTTTGTGTGAATTTAATTTATTTTACAGAAAAAGTTGTGAATGTGAATTAATTCGCATTTACAGTTGTGAATGTGAATTAAATCATATTTTCAGTTGTGATTATGAATTAATTCACATTCACATTTACAAATAGGTAAAGTATGAATTAATTCACATTCACAAACAAAGCATGATGTGAATTAATTCACAACCTTATTTATAAATAAAAATGTGCCCAATGATGAACTCATTTTATGCATGTAGGTACACTCCCAACATCCATAGCAGGGGGTGAATTTGACTTACGATGGATCCCTCAGGACTTTGTTGATAGTTTCCCTGAAGAGATCTTCGGTGACATCGGCGTAGTTCAAGTCGAGCCCCATTCCGTTCCTTTTGAGGGCCGCAGCGTTGAAATGTTGGTCCCCGAACATCGGAAGGCAGATGATGGGGAGAGCTTCGGTCACGGCCTCGTGTATCCCCAGAAGCCCGCAGTGACCGATGTAAAGTACAATGTTTGGGTGAGCTAGACAGAACAATAACAAATTGTAAAAAGGTCCACCGTGAGTGGTTCATTGCTTCAGCTTGTACGAACCGAAAATGTCCCTTTGAGGGTACCAAGGGCTCGTGTGGAGGTTCGGTGATTTGTTTGGCAGCTCCTCCTCAAATTTCCAGAGGACAGTTTCTTTCAGTTCAGAGAACACTTTGAATATGGCGTCTCTCGTTTTGGGATTCATGGAGGAGCCCTTGAGAACTGAGCCCATACTGAAGTATATGACGCCATGTTTGGCGTTGTCCAGCAACGTCTTCAGGTCCTGCAATCATACAAGTCATTATTGAATGGTTTGCCTTACATTGGGAAAAACATTGGCAGGTTCAGAAACCTGTGTCAGCAGCAGTTTCATTGTGACTGGACTAGAATTCTTCCTGAAACTTCGTACCCTAGGATTCGATTTTTACCGGAGAGGTTATACGCCAGTCATTAGGTGTTCAAAAGTTGTGAATCCGAAGAAAAATACCTGAAGACTTTTTCTCGACGGATCAATCAACAGTTTTTGGGAGTGCTGAATCCAAAAATGTGGTTTTCTACTAGTTTCGGAGGTGGCTTCACGATGAAAATGGCAAAAAACCTTAAAATTTTGGCACATTGTTTGGTTTTTCGCCTATAACTCGGAGACCATGCCTCCTAGCGACATAACTACTCCATACGAAATTAAAGCTGATTAAATTTCCTAAAAAACGAGACCGAAAACGCGGCGCTAGCTTCTTCCGATTGGCCGCTAGAGCGCGCTGAAGTTTGACCATTTCTTCTAACTAAGCCAAAATCTTCGTAATCTTGACATTATTAATTACTAGCACTCAGACATAAGGCCTCGCTTCACTCGCCCAAGTGACAGTTGCGTAAAATTGGCCGGAGAATAGAGAGAAAATCGTCTTCCCACACACCAGAATATATCTGAAATTAGCATAGAATGAACAGTTTCCCAAAACTGCCCCCGCCAGAGTTTTCCTGCCTCCACCACCTTTCTAAGGTCCCTGGCACCCTCAGTTCTCCCGTTCTGTCTGTCGTCCACCTTTCCGAGGTCCCTGTCACCGTCCCATCACAAAGGGAAAACGCGCGCCGGATCTCTTGAAATCGTTCAAATTAAACTCGCCGTCTACATTCGCTCATCGTCGGAACTCGTTGTTTCGGGATTTCGTATTAAAATTCGGATCTCTAGGTAGGATACGGAGGAAACGCCGACTCAATCGGACCATTAACAACAATGATACGAATAGTTGCATGAATTTGCGCGCCCCAAAAATTTGTGTTCTCAAACCCCCTATTTGATGTTAAACGGTTCACCGAATCCATAGAAAAAATCGCCGTATGTTTTAGAAAAGTAGAAACCCATAGAAAAGTATCGTGACATACCCACATAGTCAGCCTGCCAGCCACAGAGAATTAGTAGAATGGCTATTTTTTATGAAAACATTTTTTCGCCCATAAGTCGATTATGAAACTCATTCAGCGTGGAATGAGCTTAGCAAGCATTGGACAGCTCTGGAAAGCTCATTGCCATCTTGGCGAGCCCCCATGATAAATCATAAGTGAAGCCAACGCAAAACCCCCTATCAATAATGCAACCCATGCTTCACTTGGAACACCTGTGGCAACCTATAAGATCGTAACGAACAACTCGAAATTTTTCTTAGTTCTAGCTGGGACACCCGTGCTTCGCTCAAAATACAAAGTCCCGTCCGTCACCTGTTAATACTTCACTCAGAACATCCGTAGCAACACGTCAACTCAACTTGTCCCGAAGAATTGAACTACAGTGGAAGCCGCTTATGAGAGACACCGGTTAAGGCAGACAGCCGCTTAGCAGAGACAAAATGCGAAGTCCGGAATCAAACGGCATCAACACACAGGTTTTAGGTCGGCTATGAGATACGCGAGGCCGTTTAGCAGATTCAATTTTGGTCAGTTTTTAAATAAATAATAATATGTAATATAATAGGTAATATGTAGTATGCACATTCGTGTGTATGTATTTTGGCCCTTGGAAAGCCAACTTCGCTTTTGAGAGACAGCCGCTTAAGAGAGACAAAAGGGCTCTGCCCGATGTGTTAAGCGGCTTCCACTGTATCTCGCGAATCGATGGCTCAAAAAAGAAACTCCACCTACCGACGATATTCGAATAACTTCCGATGTATGCTGGGACATCCGTGCTTCGCCCCCAAAATATCAAATTCCCGTCCATCATCTATCCCCACGCAAACACCCTTAGCAACCTCGTCAATTTGCTCCCACCCGCACGGAAATTGGTTCAGCCGTTGGGGCGTGATGTCGGAACAAACAATCATACTTACAGACATCCATTTTTATTAATAGTAGATTTTCCAGGTCCTTTTTTTGTTGTTGTTGCTAAAACACTCCTCTCTTGTTAATTTCTTTTCATGGGCGGGTGTAAACTGGACCCCGAACCCAACATATCAGTCCAGCTTCCACCCTGGTGCCACCCCTGCATGGCCTCAATCTCCCATTCACATCCTGGTGCCAACCTGCAAGGCTCCCACTAGCCCACCATGTTGGTTCTTCTCTTGGCGATGATGATCCGCTTACCTTTGGAAGTGGTTCCGGAGGAAAGATGTGTATCCCGCCAACTTCGATCGTGGACGGGTTCGTCGGTCGCGGTCCAAACAAGCTCGAATGCGTGTTGATCAAATAGAGGCTCGCGTTCTTCGTTAACTCTTCCAGAGGAGGCAGAGGCCCCAAGTAGCGCTCTGCGGTTTTTTGAGCAAACGGCAAATAATACGAGTTATAGTACGTTAATAAAATCATCACTTCGACCGTGTTCCAAAATCTTTGCGAAAACCCCATTCGACCGCTTGCTCCGTGCGATTTGAACCCGTGTGGGATAATGGATGGAGAAATGGGGTCAGCTAGGGCAGTCTTGTGCCAGGGAAATGGTTCGCTGGTGTGGAACAGTATGTACGGCACCCCCAATTTGGCGACGAATGCAACGAACAAATCCGACTCAAAATATTCCAAAATGACCAGATCGTACTTCTCATCCTGGAGCTCATACAGTTGGTCTTTATTCCGTTCAATGTTGTTCTCCTGAAGGACCTCATAACCCAATTTCAACACAGCGAATATGCTCGAGTCCGGCCATTCCTCCAACGTTCGGAACCCCGTGAGCGGTCGGTCGTGTCTCCCGAACATGATGGATTTAACTGAAGCGTTTTTCGGGGCGAAGTATCCCGCGATGGTGACGTCATGGCCGCGACTGGCCAGCCCTTCCAAGTACGCCATGTTCAACACGTTGTGGCTCCTCCCGTGGAAAGGCAGCAGTCCGAGGATTTTGGCAGCGTTCAGAGTCGCCGGGGAAATTAGCGCCACCAACAGGACGAACGAAGTAAACATCTTTGTATTTAGCAACAATCTCCACTTGATCAGGGTAGGTGTACAAAAGCTGTTGTAGTAGTGTATAAGATCGTCGCTGGAGAAGCAACAGGGCCTAATGTGGTTATCACACTGTTGGGAAAGACATGGGACGACAAGTGAGGGGAAAAAGGGAAATTTGGCGTCGAGTAGGGAGAATACAACACTGTTGGAGCGGCCAAAATGTCAAAGCCGCCATTATGACGACTACACCCCCCCCAATCAATGAATGGGCTATGACTGGCAAACCGACCTGTAGTGCAAACTGTCCTCACTACACGACGGCTTGCGGGTCGTCAGGCTTTCACAAATGTGGGTGGGGGGGGGGGGGGGGGGGGGGTGTCTTGAGTGTGACGTCATAATAGCAGCTCGAACAGCCGAACATTCGAAATGGTCGCTATGACAGCTCGTTGGTTCAGTCGGTGTTTCCGACAGTGTGATAACTCCATTATTAATCCACTTTGGTCGGAAAATGAAACAGCTTTCACAGGAATTGGGTTTCAAATGAAATAGTTAAATAAAACAGTTAAATGGAACAGTTACATGAATCAATTTTTTAAACGAAACAGTTTCTTTGGGTCACCCGTGAAGTTGGGAAGACGTGTGGGTTAGGCGGGGTTGCTACTCCAGATATACGATGTACGAGATGTACCAGATGTACGAGATATACCTACTACTACACTTTCACTGAACACACTGGTGAGCACAATCCGTTGTCGAGAGATTGACTCCCGACACCCAACAATGATAAGATAGTACTGCTTTTCCTCATTCGCTACTAAGAATTTTTTTTATTTGTTATTTGTAATTTATAGCTGTCAACATTTTGTGTGATTCACGTTCACTGCGGTAATTGCCGAGAGAAACCTGTGGTTTTTTATGCATTTTAAATTGACAATGAAATACCTAGTAGGAGTTCGAAGAGAAGAAAACTCAATCGTTTTAGCCTTATTGCTTTGTGGAATGCCTCATGATGGATTTTATATCGTATAAGTCCTCGAGATAACCCTAAACGGCAGCACTTGATCATCGAAACGTCATGTTAAATTACAAGCTGTTTTTCGTTGGTTTACCAATCGATAATGATACCCCAATGCTGAATTTGTTGTAAAGAGCACGACTACTAATTTAATTTATATTCTCCAAGTACACATAAACATTCGCGATAACTCACATTCCGTTTTGACACTATCAGGATTTTATCAGTCAGAAGGAAACAGATTTAGAACAAACCCGTCTGACCGGCGGGGCTAAGTAGTATTGATGGTTTGCCTACGATATGTTTGACAGCGACATCTTGTTCTTTTGAATGGTAGAAATAACTTGTAATTGGTAGAGTACCTACCTAGTTGAGTGGCTGATCTTTGTGTGACTCGTTGGAGTGTGATCTCGTAGAGTATCGAGCACATTATTGCGCCTTTGTACGGCAACGAGCCGATCTCATTAGTATCCATTTCTTCTGGATGGAGTAAATCTTATTATCGCGTATTTCTTCTGGATGGAGCCGATCCCATTAGGTTGTGTGCACTACTTCTGGATGCAGTAAATCCCGTCAGTGGGTATTTGTTCTGGGAGGAGTCGATCCCATTAGTGTGCATTTCTTCTGGGTGCAGTGAATCTCGCTAGTGGATATTTCTTCTGGATGGAGTTGATAGATCTCAATAGTGTGCTTTTCTTCTGGATGGGGTCAATCACATGAGTGGGAATTTCTTCTGGTTGGAGTAAATCTCATTAGTGGGCAGATCTTCTAGGTGGAGTCGATCCCTTTAGTGTGCATTTCATCTGGATGCAATCTCGTTAGTGGGTATTACTCCTCGATGAAGTCGATCTGATTAGTGGGCATTTCTTCTGGATGCATCAAATCTCGTTACTGGGTTTTTCTTCTGGGTGGAGTTGGTAGATCTCATTAGTGTGCATGGATTCTACGTCCAAAAATACTTCGAAGACGACACTTTACTCGACATCACAGCCGAAACCCGTCAAAACCCTCCCCCGTAGCCCGTTTTTAGCGCCACAGAGCCCCACGGGTTGCAGCGATCGGACTAAAAAACCTTGAGGCTCGACTAGATGGCAAACCGAGTGTTGTGTTTTTCAGATTTAATGAAAAATTCAAATTACCTACCAAAGTCGGCGGGAACAGCAGGTTTTACATAACTCGTTTCTATCAGAGTCAACCATTTTTGTATTTGCATACCTATTTTTGTACATACTTACTTGAAGCGTAAGTCAAAATTTAATTTTGAGGTCGATCAGAATTTTCGACCTCCGTCGCGATTACATAGGTGTGTTATTCCAAGAGAAATAAACCAAAACGGCCGTCCGTTGGAGAATAATAAGATTTGAAAGTCGATGATTTCAGATATTAATTGGACCCCAGTAGAATGTTACATAAAATTCTACTGAGATTCTAATTTTCCCATATTTATTCCACAAAAATTTAGAGAACCAGGAAGTTTTTTTGATTTCCCCAAACCTGAAGAATGGACTAGAGTCCTTCCTAAAATAACAAATTAAGTTGCTGATGAGGCCAACTCACCTTGGGAAGAGGATTCGGAGGGAAGACGTTTATTCCGCCAACCTCGACTGTGGACGGGTTCATCGGCCTCGGCCCGAACAAACTGTGGTGTGTGTTAGTGAAGTACAAACTCGCTTCTTTAGTCAATTCGTGGACAGGAGGCAAATCGCCCAAATAGGACTCGGCTATCTTCTGAGCTTTGGGAAGCATTATAGAGTGGTAGTACCACATCATTTGGGCTACTTCGATCGTGTTCCAGAACCTTTGAGTGAAATCCATGGGTGTTTTATGCTTGGAGAACACCTGAGCGATGAGCGAGGGGGAAATAGGGTCCGCCAGAGGGTCCCGGTGCCAGGGAAACGGCTCGCAAGTGTGGAATAGGATGAACGGGGATTTGAATTTCGAGGCGAAACCCACGAACAAGTCAGATTCAAAATGTTCAACGACTACAAGATCGTATTGGTCTTCAAACATCCCATCAAGCGACTTCTTGTTCCGAACGAAGGCTCCCTCATGGGACGCCAAAATCTCGTGATCAAGCAGGTACATTGTTGTCATGTGGTTTGAATTGCGGTAATTCTCTGGTGATAGAAACCCTCTTACGGGCCTTCCTGGAGCTTGTTTGAGGAGTACCGATTTCAAATTAGGCGAAGGGCGTTTTGGCTCGTGGTAACCCACAACAGTCACATTGTGTCCCCGTAAGGCCAACTCCTCGACGTAAGGCATTGTCACTAGATTGTGGCTAGTCCCGTAAAAGGGTAAAAACACTAAAATTTTATAGCCAACCGAAAATTCACTTGAAAGAGCAACGACGAAAAGTATGAGGAGTTTGTTGAACATGGTTGTCTGAGGTGTTTTCCGAAATGACGACAAAATGACTCAGCGAATTCAACCGGTTCGCGGGGACCAGTTTTTCAAGATACTGCGAGAGGACTGAATGACAACATGAGGCAAATAATCTGTTGGGTACAAGGAGGGAGTGAATGCCGGCGCGACCTCACACGCAACATTTATTATTGAGCAGCCCAACTAGAAGATAAGAGGTATTGACATTGACGACAGGGATCTCACGGTCTCGGGTATTTGAACCGTTCAGTATACTGCTCATTTACGTGTAAATGAATTGAATTGAGAACCTGAACTACGATTAGCTTTCTCGCCGCTTCAGCCTGCTGTCTCCTCGTGACCGTCGCTTGTGCGCTACGTTTCTTTTTTTTCACGGTCTGCTATCGTGAAGGATTGCTTCTCCTGATCTCCTTGCTCGTGTCGGTGTCCTCGTGCATCGTCCCGTACTGTCTTACCCTTTTCCTCCACCAATTATTTACATCACCGCCCCTTTTGTCGCATTCCTCGCGAAGTTAATCTCCTTTCCACGTCCCCTCCCTTCTTCGATATGCTCTCCTCTCCACTTTTCACAGTTAAATCTCAACTTTTCCGCCACCGTAACTTATAGATCGGCACCGGAGAATAACTTGAGCTGGGCTCTACAGAATACGGGAAATTTATGTCCGGAAGGCCCTGTACCTGTAGTTTTGGATTATTTATTTTTTTAAATTTTTAGCAGTTTTAGCATATAGAAACGAGTAAATTTGGTCATTTATCATCACCAAATGATGTTAGTATGTAAATTAATAACAATTAATTTCATAGTGATTTCTCACTCCTCTGGCATGTACAGGCTCGTGATTTTGACTTTCAAGACTATCTCTCTGCCAATCAAAAGATACGAACCACTGGGTCCTGACCGCTCCTTAGTTCATCTTTTGACAGATTGGCATTGTAGGCGCTGCAATCGCTCTCGCTGATATCAGATTCTGTTATGATAACAGTGCTATCGGTTTGTCAAGTTTTCTGTCATTTCGTCATCGTCATTTCGTATCTGCCCGTGAAGTTTTATTCCGTCCGTTTATTATGTCCCATAAGAGACCCCAGTGCTCAAAGTTTAGTTTAATTTTATCTTCCGTTTTCAATTTAAAAAGGCATCAAGCCAAATACCACGGCGAGCCACAACCGGAGCCGGCCGCTTTGAGGTTCACGTGCACTTCATGCACCCCAAGGAGGTCATTTTAATAAAAGAAAATGCGGGAAAAACACGAAAATTCCAGACGTGCGGCGTGGCTTTCAAGGAGTAACTTCACCAATAAAGAAATCGTTAAGGAATATGGATGAAAATCGCAAGAATGAGCAGATAATTTTTGTACGAGCGCATTCACGGAAGCCACTAGGAACAATGAACCAATTTTCAGAAGCATCAGATGAATTGTCCTGGATGAAAGGTTCCTTCTAACAGTCCTATTGGAGCTGGTACTAATAACACCTCATTGATTTGAAAATTGGAGCGAAATGCGAGCTCCAGCTGTTGAGCGGGCTGAGCGCTGGGAACATCAATCGGTCAAAAGATGAACTAAGGAGCGATCAGGACCCAGAGGTTCGTTCAAAACCGATGTCGAAGCAGCCCACGTCATGTACTGTACATGTGTACATGTGTGTAACACCCTCCAGACCTCGAAATTCAAATATCATATTTTTCCTAAGGCCCTATAAATAATAGAGTCGGGCTTTTTGCAATGTTGACCTATTTACGTAACTTTTGAAAGATGTTCTTTGCAGGAAAAACATTTTAAAAAATTATTCAAGAAGCTCATTTGGCCTAAAACACCTGTTCTTACCAGGGTTTATGTTGTTTAAAGACCACCTTGTTAGATTAAAATTTTACTCCTTCAACTAGCCTGAAGGTTATGCTCAGGGGACGAAGTGTCCATGTTAAATTACCTGATCGTTATTTAATACATTTGGGCAAACAATCGACAGAACCCATCGAGTATGGGTCATTCAGGAATCGAGGAGCTGACTGTCCGGGGGATGAAAAGTGTTAAGGGCTCACTGTCAGAATTTGTTTTGAAGAACCACGACTCGCACATGCATGAGAATGTGATCGTCAACAGTAATACCTCAAAAAAAAAAAAAAAAAAATAAAATAAAATAAAATAAAAAAATAAAATCAAAATCATTTTGGCAAACACTTGAAACTTACTAATTTTACAAATTTGAACCTTTCAATTTCTTTTCTTTCTAACTGCATCTTGCATTCGCGGATAAATGTTTCTTTTTCACAAATCTTTTTCGTTTTTCGGCGGCCTTTGCTCCTGCATTTTAAGTAGTTCTCGCTCTGAATCTCTAATATTGTGGCGTATCAGAATCAAATCGTCATTGTCCAATGTTTCCACGTCTCCACTCTTCTACACTCCACGAATCAACTTCGAAGGTTTCATTGCTGATTATTTGCATGTTCATGGTCTCCTCGTCACATTTCTCATGGTTGTGGTCGGTATTTTTATCAAGCGGTTCATTACTCGCCGAAAGTTTCAAAAAAACTCTTGCATTTCTTGTCAGTACACGGCCACCACTTAGCAATTTATGAAATCGAAATTTATACCCTTCGTATAAAATTAAGGGTTTTGATTTTTCACTTAGAATAAACTGCATTGCACTGTTCACGGCTCGAACGATAACTAAACATACACAACGATAAGACGTGAAGCCATGATCGGAGACGTCAACATCAAAAGTGAGCAGCGATAGCGCCTCGAGGCAGACGTATGAATGGAAGGCCTCAGGGGTAGGGTAGATTCTCTCCGCAATACACCCCGCAACTGATACGTTCCAAATTCCCAAACCTGAAGAAGCCCTTCCGAAAATAACAAATTAAATTGCTGATGATGTCAACTCACCTTAGGAAGACGTTTCGGAGGGACGACGTTTATTCCGCCAACTTCGACAGTGGACGGGTTCTTCGGCCTCGGCCCGAACAAGCTGTGGTGGGTGTTAGTGAAGTACAAACTCGCCTCTTTAGTCAATTCGTGGACAGGAGGCAAATCGCCCAAATAGGACTCGGCTATCTTCTGAGCTTTGGGAAGCATTATAGAGTGGTAGTACCACATCATTTGGGCTATTTCGATCGTGTTCCAGAACCTTTGAGTGAAATCCATGGGTGATTTGTGCTTGGAGAACGCCTGAGCAATGAGCGAGGGGGAAATAGGGTCCGCCAGAGGGTCCCGGTGCCACGGGTATGGCTCGGAAGTGTGGAAAAGGATGAACGGGGATTTGAATTTCGAGACGAACCCCACGAACAAGTCAGATTCAAAATGTTCAACAACTACAAGATCGTATCGGTCTTCAAACATCCCATCAAGCGACTTCTTGTTCCGAACGATGGCTCCCTCAGTGGAGGCCAAAATATCGAGATCAAGCAGGTACATTGTAGTCATGTAGTTTGAATTACGGTAATCCTCTGGTGATAGAAACCCTCTTAGGGGACTTCCTGGAGCTCGTTTGAGGAGTACCAATTTCAAATTAGGCGAAGGGCGTTTTGGCTCGTGGTAACCCACAACAGTCACATTGTGTCCTCGTAAGGCCAACTCTTCGGCGTAAGGCAATATCACTAGATTGTGGCTAGTCCCGTAAAACGGTAAAAACACTAAAATTTTAAAGCCAACCGAAAATTCACTTGAAAGAGCAACGACGAAAAGTATGAGGAGTTTGTTGAACATGGCTGTCTGAGGGGTTTTCCGAAATGACGACAAAATGACTCGGCAAATTTAACCGGTTCGCGGAGACCCGTTTTTTTAAGATACTGCGAGAGGACTGAATGACAACATGAGGCAAATTATCTGTTGGGTGCAAGGAGGGAGTGAATGCGGGCGAGACCTCACACGCAACATTAAATCTCGACGGCATCTTGAAGTTGAGCTGCTCAATAATAAATTTTATTATTGAGCAGCTCAACTTCAAGATAAGAGGTATTGACATTGACGACATTTAGGGATTTCCCGGGTATTTAATATCTAAACCGCTGTATCATGGAGGAATAGAGAGGAGAGTTCACTAAATAGGACTTCTTGTGCCGTAGTCGACGGTGGTGCTATCCCTACGGAACGTAGTGAACTACACATAGTACCTTCAGACCCGACTAGAGTGAGCCACTAGCCCTTCTTACGAAGGAAAGCCCCAAATACCTCACTAAACGGATTTATCTTCCACTGTTGTGCTACTACAATTAAATTGAAGGAACCATAAGATGTTTATTCAGAGATTCTCTGAATAACGAAATTGATTGTGTAGTTGTGTGCACTGTGAATGCAAACGACACGTCGGAATTCGCAGGGCGCCATCTTCTGGTTCAATTTGGGTAACTTACCACCTTCAAAGTTCACTACCTCTCTTAGGGGTCGCGCTGCAGTCGCAATCCCCCCCGCCGTTCCACCGCTGGGTTGGCGTTTTGGGAACGCGGTTTAACACAGAGTGAGCTCTCCTCTCTATTCCTCCATGCCGCTGTATTGGTGGTTCAATAGATATAGTAAATTGCGTCTACACGGTCCACATAATATAAAGCCTTAGTACGGTGGGTTGCTTTAGCAGGTTGTGCAGGCGAATAAACGGCTTCTCTTTTGTATCCGAGCTTTCGACTGATATTAAGTCATCTTCAGGGATGGGTACTGCAAAACAAATTAATCAATTGACAATGAGGTTCCGGCTATATGTCGTTCTGGCAAACGTTACACCCAACCGTCAGATACCACCAATGCCCAGTCTCACCATCAAAGTAGAGCCCCACGACTGGGGTGGAGAGTGCCTATCACAAACGTAAATGCCAATGTTCGCAATAGTCACCTATACCTATCTCTTAACGTTTGCCAGAACTGCATATAGCCGGAACCTCATTGTCAAATGATTAATTTGCTTTGCAGTAACCAGCCCTGAAGATGACTTAATATATCAGTCGAAAGCTCGGATACAAAAGAGAAGCCTTTTATTCACCTGCACAACCTCCTAAAGCACCCCACCGTGCTAAGGCCAGAACAGGCAAGGAAGATGAACATATCAACCAATTGCATAATAAAAGCTAAATGCTAAGAGCTAAATGAAAATGAATTGGCGAAGGGTGATTCTGAAAAAAAAAAAAAAAAACGCTACAAACACACAAGGGTTTATTATTCTTTGATATAAATCATCCAAAAATTAATTCTATCTCTCTATATATAAAAGAGAAGAGTATGTGTGTTTGTCTGTCTGTGGCCCGATTCACGCCCGAACGACTTGACCGATTTTGATGCGGTTTTTTTGCAAAATGATCGCCAAGTTCCGGATCATGCTATAGGCTATAGTAGATGTCGTTCGAGGCCTTCTTTCACCGCGACGAGAGCCGGGTCGAATAGCGTCGTTACTAGGGATCGCTAGGAAAATATTCGAAACTCCGAAACCCTTTTGTCGGTTTACAACGAAACTACGTCTGCAGACACGTAGTTTAACATGTTAAAACGAGCTTTTCACAAATCAAATCAAATCAAATCAAAACTTTTATTTGCCAGAAACACAGAATGTATGGGCAATGGTCAAATACATACAGGAAAAAAAACAAGAAAAAAAACTGATTAACTTAACCTAGGTATAACAAAACAAAATACAGGCACACTACATGGACCATTGCCCATACATTCTGATTTCAACGAGTACAAAACGATTTCTGTCCGATAACCCGTTCGAAAGTTATTCCAAGATCGTCTGTAGGTGGGTACGAGTACTTTTTGCGAGCCTTCGATTTGTTTAAGGGGGCAATGCAACTTGGCGTTTTCTAGCATTTTAGACCCATTTTTCGGTACATTTTGTGAAGCACTGGATAAAGATAGATATATTCCTTTTCATCTGAAAGGTAATATTCTGAAGTTTCTACTGAGTTTTTTTCAAATAGGTACCATCGCTACCCGATTTTACCCACGACTTTGAAGAACGCCGAATTTTAGTGACTGTTTGGTGTTGGTCAATCGGCCACTGTGACTCTATTTTTCGGTAAAACCCCCTCCCCAATAACTCAGTGGGTTCAGGAAGAATATAGGAATCAGCAGAATTTTAGTTTTTTCAATTCGGTTGAGTAGTTCCCGAGGAAAGTGTACCGATAGGTCAAAATAACAAATTTTACAGGAGAGCGCTTCAAAGATTCCCCACTCCCCCCGGCGCGCATTAGGTAATGTTTTAGTTTTTGGCTCATAACTTCTGTTCTAATGCTCGGATTTACAAATATATTTTTTTAATTTTGTTCAGGAGATGTTGCTTGATTCAAAAAAAAAAAAAAAAAAAGAAAATCGATTTTTTCAAGTTTTCCAAGTTGCATTGCCCCCCAGGTACTAGGTAATTTCATTTTGAGTTGATGGGTTGCTATGGGCTGCATATAATTGGTGATAGAGGGAATTTGATACTTCACTAAGAGAAACCAACAAGCGTTGTTACTATGAAAAATTAAGTTGACGGGTTGCCACGGGTGTCCTCATTCTAGCGCCCGTTGTATTCTAAACAACGGGCATTCCGGCTAGTATATATATATATATATATTGCAATTGAAATCACCTGATGTGGTCGTCAAGAAAGAAAATCCTTTTTGGTTCAGTTTTAGGCCAGACATTCCACAAATTACACTCACATACTACACTCATAACCATCTTCTCATTTTACAATAGGTAAATAAAATTTAATTTAATGGTATTTGAAAAAGTTTTTCTTATAGAGTTTCGTATCAAGTAAAAAACGAAAAAACTTTGAAAAAAAAAAAAAAAAAAAAAAAATTAATATAAACAAAAATAAAAAAAAGGATTTTTTGTTCTAAACTTTTTTATATTTTCATTTTATATTACATTTCTGCACAAGTGACCTATATCAAAGAATAATAAACCCTAGTGTAAAATTTGCAGCGTTTTTCCCTCACAACATCATGATAGGTAAGAAATATGGAAACCGACTACACGACGCAGAATTGCTGATAATGTCAACTCACCTTAGGAAGAGGTTTCGGAGGGAAGACGTTTATTCCGCCAACTTCGACAGTGGACGGGTTCTTCGGCCTCGGCCCGAACAAACTGTGGTGGGTGTTAGTGAAGTACAAACTCGCCTCTTTAGTCAATTCGTGGACAGGAGGCATATCGCCCAAATAGGACTCGGCTATCTTCTGAGCTTTGGGAAGTATTCTAGAGTGGTAGAACCACATTATTTGGGCTATTTCGATCGTGTTCCAGAACCTTTGAGTGAAATCCATGGGTGATTTTTGCTGGGAGAACACCTGATTGATGAGCGAGGGGGAAATAGGGTCCGCCAGGGCGTCCCGGTGCCACGGGTATGGCTCGCACGTGTGGATAAGGACGAACGGGGATTTAAATTTCGAGACGAACGCCACGAACATGTCAGATTCAAAATGTTCAGCAACCACAAGATCATATTGGTCTTCAAACATCCTATCAAGCGAATTCTTGTTCAGAACGATGGTTTCCTCATGGGACGGCAAAACAGCGAGATCGATCAGGTTTAATGTAGCCAAGTGGTTAGCATTGTTGTAATCCTCTAATGATCGATGTCCTCTTAGGGGCTTTCCTGGAGCTCGTTTGAGGAGTACCGATTTCAAATTAGGCGAAGGGCGTTTTGGCTCGTGGTAACTCACAAGAGTCACATTGTGTCCCCGTAAGGCCAACTCCTCGCCGATGGGCATTGTTACTAGACTGTGGCTGGTCCCGTAAAACGGTAAAAACACTAAAATTTTATAGCCAACCGAAAATTCACTTGAAAGAGCAACGACGAAAAGTATGAGGAGTTTGTTGAACATGGTTGTCTGAGGTGTTTTCCGAAATGACGACAAAATGACTCGGCGAATTCAACCGTTTCGTGGGGACTACTTATTTACAGATATTGCGAGTGGACTGACTGAAAACAGACGGAAGATTATCAGTGATTATTGTTGAGCAGTTCATATGACAAGAGGGAGTACCTCTTATCTTTCGAACTTCTCAAGAATAATTCAACAAGACTCATGCCATTGAGCCCCACTCCCGGTATCAAGTAATAAATAATTCAATTTTAATCAACCTTTGTAAAGTGATGCTCCTAAATTCTAGCCCCTTTGACGTAGAGATGACAACGATACACCGATGGTTGGGTACCCACTTGCCGATGACATCGGCAAGATTATCTGAGGGACAGAAGCCGCCTCCATTTCGACTCCACACGGCTGAATGTGTACAGTTTGTAGGCAAAAGCGCGCTCCAAACCATTAACGATTTCGACCCCACCTCTGGGCTCAAACGGTGTATAGATTGCAAATACTAATAATAATAATGGCTTTAACTGAGAAGATAGATGGACTGACAACTATATCCAGGCGGAACAAAGGAAAACTAACTCGAAACCAGTGGTGGATCTGAGGGGGGGCGGTAGGGGTGGGTGCCACCCGGTTGCTGAGGTGTCAATTAAGCCTGTTTGATTTTAACGAGACGATGATAATTTTATCGTCTTACACTAAACAAAAGAACTAAATACAAATATATACACTTTATATAGACAAAAAAATATATATACATGTAGAATACAAGAGAGTTAAATATATCTATCAGTAGTGTGTCTATCTAGAGTTTCTTTTCTTGAAATGAAAAGGTTTATTTGTAAGAGGCTTCCGGCGATTCAAGGGTTGATACAGGGTAATTCTATCACTACAATAATAAAAGGTAAATTACTACAATAATTCAAGGAAAATCAGAAGTGTAATACAAGGTAAATCACTACATTATTCAACTATTAAAACAAATTCTCCAAACAGTTCACATTGTAATTAGTATAATTACTAAAATAACACCGTACATATACGTACTATATATATGTAGTACAAATTATATGCATGTTTGCTTGATATGCTGCCAATCATCACAGTGAATCCTGTGGTTGATCTTCTGTCATCCTTGTTTCCCGCCCAATTTGAATCCGAATAGGCTACCCTCGAATTACCGTGGCCATGAACTTCTTGTCTTGCGTCCCCTTCAGGTAGCGGAGCACCCTTTTTGCTGCTATCCAGTGTGTCATCCCGGGATTAGAAGAAAACTGTCCAAGTTTGGAGACTGCAAATGCCAAGACTGGTCTTGTTGCTTGCGACAGGTACATCAATTTCCCCACTAGTCTTCGATATGGTAGGCTACCCTTTCCATTTCTTGCTTTTCTTTAACTGTCGTTGGGCTATGTGACTTTCTTAACTCCGGGTATGGGTCCATTGGTGACAGGGCTGGTTTACATACTATCTACCATTCGGAATTCACTCAAAATTTCTTTTATGTAATTTTGTTGATTCAGTTTTATCGTTCCATCTCGTGATCTCGTGACTTCGATACCAAGTATATACTTGAGTTCTCCTAAGTCCTTTCTGGCGTATAGTCCGCATCATCGAATGTGCATATCGTACTGACGGTTGTTTCAAATTCCTCAGGTAGTCCATTTAGAATTACATTACATAACTGCTCATCGTGGATTCTCATGCTGCCAGCTTACACGATCTCCGATGCATATCCCAGTACTCAATTGATGTATGTTTCCATAATATGGATATTATCTTCAGCTGGTAGCATCTTAGCAGAGTACAGGCTTTTTGAGGCTTGAAGTCTTCTCAACCTAGTCTTTGGCTGGAACCTCCCAGCTTACTTTGCCATTATAGGTACCCTTGGGAACTCAATGTCCAAAATAGACTCTTGAATATCCTCAGTTAGAGTTCTTGCGATCAATAAGTACGCCCTTTCTTTCGCTTCTGCTGATATTTCGTCAAAGGCGACGTCGTCAGTCGTTGAGACGACTTCCCACAGCTTTCTAATGCGTAACTCAAGCTTGAGATTGAACGCCCAAGTCTTGTAATTTTGGTTTATTATTCTTGGAATAATACACCTATGTTTTCGCGACGGGGGTCGACGACTCCGATCGGCCTCAAAATTTGACATTATCCGTTTCAAGAGGTCTACATTCAAAATCCGAAATGTCCGTCCGCCGTCCAGGCCGTTTTGGGCAGTAGGAATTTTTTTTTAAATCTGAAATTTTGACAAAATACTTGGTTTACCATCTAGTTGTGCCCGCAAGGTTTTCAGTCCGATCGCCCAAACCCGTGGGGCACTATGGGGCTATAATGGGGCTACGGGTGGGTTTTTTTGAAGGCTTTGGGATATGGGATCGAGTTTGGTGTCGTTTTCGAAGTATTTTTGGACGTAGAATCCATTTTTGGGGGTCCCATAACGATCCGATTTCACTGTCGCGATCTATAGGGCTTTCATGGGGCTAAAAATGGGATTTTTGAAGAATCCCAGGAGGTTAAATGTTTTTCGAGTAAAAAATACATAATTTTTGAAAAAAACATTTTTGAAAGAGAATCCCCCCCTCAAAAAATTTTTTTTTGAAATACTTATAAAAATCAAAAAAAAAATTTTTTTCAATTTTTTTTTTCATTGACAGAATTAAATTTCTGTACAAGTAACCTATATCAAAGAATAATAAACCCTTGTGTAAAATTTGCAGCGTTTTTCTTAGTTAGCTTAACGATGCCACTCACCTTGTCTACTTTCATGTTCTCCGAAGGATTTTCCATCGAATCAAAGAATCTTCCTTCAGCCATAATGTTGGCCGTATAACCTTTGTTAGAACTTTATTTTCCGAGCGCACAAACTAGGTACAACTCGTACAAAATCATAACTGAACGAATCTAGGAATAATCACAACTGTTCAACATTTCGTCGCTTAATAACCGCAGAGAATTGGAGGTCCGCCCCGTGTACCAGTTAATGCAGATCCGACACTGCACGAAACACAGAGGTTGAACGTACCTGTGCTGAGAACTCGACGGCGCTCTAACAGGACCAAAACCGTAGATGTGGCGCATTAGACAAACAATCTGATGGTATTTAAAATGCAAGAACCAGATGGCGTAGAGTCGTTTGCACAGCTTTCAGAGTCTGTAATAAAATTTTTCACGGATTTATTGGGCCTAGCAATAGGCACACACGATTTTATGCAGCGCGTCGGGATTTGAGACCCCAGGAGTCCGCGTCCAATAATGGTGAGAATTTCTTCTCAAAGACTGCACGAGGTCCTCGGTGTGAGAACCAAACTGAAGGGATCTGATATATTTGAAATTGAACAAATTTGCTACGTTTACA
The DNA here is from genome assembly GCA_955831195.1 of Pilophorus perplexus. Lineage (NCBI taxonomy): Eukaryota > Metazoa > Arthropoda > Insecta > Hemiptera > Miridae > Pilophorus > Pilophorus perplexus. Next base: position 4,095,325 of record OY037010.1, on the reverse strand, counting down.
AGAGCGCAGGAAGCGGTATGTAACGCATTTACATGCGAATTGTGATTCCCGTTGTAATATGTAATTCTTGAAGTTAGTAAGATTGTACGTAATTCATACTGTTACCGCCCCACTCAAGTTTTGACACAAATTTGCCCTAGTCTTTAATGGGGTTAAATTAATAATCAATCAGTGAGTGCAGTGCACGAAAAATTGAACTTCACCGCGAGAAAACCATCCCTGCCTCCTTCCTAAATCCCTTTTAATTTTCCCTCCTTGGGACCGCTACCGCTGTCTGTTGGCTATCAGCGGAGTAACATCCATCTCGAAGTAAATTCTTCAGTCCGTACACAGCACCCAACGAGCAAGGTCTCGTCCGCGGCTCCGTGGGGTTCAGCCAACCCCCACGTAAACCAACTCCATCGACATGATTCCGTCGAATCAATTTCCATCCTTGGATCCGCCGATTTCCACACTTGGATCGGCTCTCACGACAAGTCCGTCATGAACACGACGGCCATGAAAACCGCCGACGTCAACCTAAACCACGCCGGTAATGCCAGAACCGCCATACCCAACAAGGTTGATCCATTTAAGTAGCGCTAATCCCAAAATCATAAATTCCTTCCAAATTCCTCAACATTTTCTTCGAGGACCTCCAATCAACTTGACTTCTCTGCAAAGTTCACCGTCTGCACAGCGGTCTCAAGAGACATTTTTAGCTCAGGTTGGTTTCAATTAATTAAGGGTAATTTTGGCCCCCTTTTGGGGCTTGTAACCCACCCAATGTATTGTTAGCCTAGAAATTTATATGGCGAGTACATTCGGTAATTTTTTATTAACTTACACGTTTTATTAATTTACACCTCACTGCTTGGTTGGGGAGAAGGTTCTGCTTAGGAATTAATTTTCTTTATTAATTCACAGTTTTCCCAGCCATTGGTTCCCAAATACCATCAAATTTGGGTGGTAGCAGAGTTTTCCAAATTTATCTAGTCCCCGAACCCATCTTTCATAATTCCCAACCAAAAATTCAACCCAGCTCGTAATATTCTAGAGTTCAATTTTTAATGAATCTCTAAATATAGGCGCGCAACACATACGGTGAGAGAAAAAAACACCTATGAGAAGGAGTGTGCGATTTATAGATTACAGTCTTCAACCTATGAAAAAGAGGCGATAACAGATTGCCTGATCGCCACTTAACTACTTATGAGGGTAAGAATAAAAGTCAATATAAATCAAGGTTCGTCTCGAACGATACTTGACAGAAACTATTGATAGATACATGACAAAAAAATTGACCTTCATAAGTTTCATGACGAGTTGATTTCAAAACATTAGGCAGAGATAATGGTGATGTCTCTACAGGCGCCGAGTGACTTCGGTTGGGAGAGTTATTGACAAATGATGAAACAGAACATTTTCAAATCACAGGTAGAAAGAAAGGGGTCGTAGAAAGAGTAACCAAAACGCTTGCGTATGCAACACATTGGGACATTTTATGTCTTTATTCCCCCCCCCCCCCCCCATTCCCTACCCTTTCTCCTACCCTTGTATCTCTACCGACGGCTTCATTTTGGCGTTTTCTCAAAGTGGTTTCTAACGTGGAAACTAATAACAACAAAACAAGCGGCATTATTTACCATATCCATTAATAACATCAATAAATATAAAATGGCGACATAAATAGCAAGAACAACTACGAAAGAAGTGCGTGATAAATCGAGAGCTTTCCATCGAATGGTGATTCTGACCCTTGAAAACAGTTTCATTTCCCCAGCAACGACTCGGTTGTAAGCGGAAATCATCAGAAAACCAACCGTAACGGTTTTTTTTAAACACAACACTTAAAGCTTTTTTCGTTTGTGTGCCAAAGTAAAGACATAAAATGTCAAAAATAAATGCATACTGGATGACAGACAGTACATGTTCATCGATCACCTATACCTTAATTTTTACTTAGGGGGTAGGTACCTTAGTTTTTAGGGGGTTTTTCCCACGGCTCCGGGGGTTTTTGTGCGGGTGATTTGGCAGCACTGTTGACGTTTATCATTCTTGTTATTTGTTGTATCATTCCCACAGAGTAACAGAGAGCAAGAGATAGCAAGTAACAGAGAGCAAGAGTAACAGAGATCATTCCCCTGGATCCACTTCCGTGGTATAATAAATTGTAAGAAAAGAGGTATTGACATTGACGACATTTAGGGATTTCCCGGGTATTTCAACCGCTGTATATTATTGGTGGTTCAAAAGATATAGTAAATGCCGTCTACACGGTCAACATAACGTATAGGTAAATGAAAATGAATTGGCGATGGGATTCTGAAAAAAAAAAAAAAAAACGCTACAAATACACAAGGGTTTATTATTCTTTGATATAAATCATCCAAAAATTAGTTATATATATATATATAATTTAATTTAATGGCATTAGAAAAAGATTTTTCTTATAAAGTTTTCTTGTAAAGTTTGTGGACGGATGTGGGGGCCCCCAAAAAATGGATTATGCGTCCAAAATTACTCGGAAAACTGCACCTCATTCGACTTCCTGGCATCCTTAAAATGCCACATACATCCTCTCGGTGAAGTCCCGTCGGTCTGGGACCCCCCGAAAGTGGATTCTACATCCAAAAATACTTCGTAAATGACACCAAACTCGATATCATCAACTAGATGGTAGACCGAGTATTTTGTCAAAATTTCAGATTTGGAAAAAAAAAAAAAAAAAAAAATCGACTGGCCAAGATGGCTCGGACAGCGGATGGACATTTCGTTTTAGGAATCTAGCCACCTTGAAACGTATATAAGGATCCACGTCAGGATCCCAAAACAATCGCATAACCAACCAACTGTACCGAGCCTCTCAGGTTGTGTCTAAAGCTATTTCTGGCCCATTACAACCTTTCTCGTTCCTTCCGCTCGCTTTCTACCCCTAGGGGAAGTGCACTAAAGTTTCTTCAATCTTCTTTCTTCTTCCTTGGTCTTCAGCACTCCCCTGAGAGTAGTACAGCGGGCCCTCCTGTCCCCACCACCATTCTGGTGCGCCTGGGATGGAGCAACGTGGAGGTGCCGGGTTTCAATGGGGGTCTTGTTCAACTTTCATCTGCTCATAATTCTTTGGGACAGGAGTCATCGCAGCGGACCTCCCTACTATTCCACCTCTTCTTGTAGCTTGTGGTGTTTGGGTCATTGGTGGTTGCTGTATGCAACAGACTGTATCTACTCTTCTGCCTCTTCTTTTAGCTTGCAGTTTTCGGATCATGGGTGGTTGCTCTCTCCACGTTTGCTTGTCCGAATCGAGGGCGAGTACTTCTAAAAAACTGCCTCCCCTCCTTAAAACTAACGCCTAGACAAAAATAAAAATCTGAACATACATACAATGACGCACACCAAACTTGAAGACACAATCGAGGACACACATATATCACAGACTCTTTTCCCTAAATTACACATATTACACTCATCTTCACACACCTTTCTTTCATTCATTCATTCATACTAGACCAGTGAGACGGCTTCACCATGATTCCCGGAAACACCGCCTAAATCCCCGAAATGAGAGCCCACCTAACACAAAATCCTCAATGTAAGTACAAACCAGATAAAACTAAAGACCCCATAAAACACCTCTTTCCCTGAATCATCATCCTTGTGTCTTCCTTCCCCTATGGTCCTCCCATCACTCCCTTTTTCCACAAACTTATCTGATTACAACCAAACTGATATACTCTCATCAGTAGGCAATTATATAACCAAGACGACCTCCCTGCTGACAATGGCCCAATAATCCCCAAATCCAACCTTGCGAGGCGCTCTAGAGGAAGGCCAACACACCAAATGGACTTGAAGGTAAAATGAGATCTAAATTTATATAAGAGGATCTGCTTCTGTGCAACGTGAGGCTGCTCCTCGCAGAACCTCCATCTAAGACATGAATGCAATGTGCCAGCAGGTTACTGCAAAACTCCTGATAAACCGACTACACGACGCAGAATTGCTAATGATGTTAACTCACCTTAGGAAGAGGTTTCGGAGGGAAGACGTTAATTCCGCCAACCTCGACTGTGGACGGGTTCATCGGCCTCGGCCCGAACAAACTGTGGTGTGTGTTAGTGAAGTACAAACTCGCCTCTTTAGTCAATTCGTGGACAGGAGGCAAATCGCCCAAATAGGACTCGGCTATCTTCTGAGCTTTGGGAAGCATTATAGAGTGGTAGTACCACATCATTTGGGCTATTTCGATCGTGTTCCAGAACCTTTGAGTGAAACCCATGGGTGATTTGTGCTTGGAGAACACCTGAGCGATGAGCGAGGGGGAAATAGGGTCCGCCAGGGCGTCCCGGTGCCATGGGAACGGCTCGCAAGTGTGGAAAAGGATGAACGGGGATTTGAATTTCGAGGCGAAACCCACGAACAAGTCAGTCTCAAAATGTTCAACAACTGCAAGATCGTATTGGTCTTCAAACATCCCATCAAGCGACTTCTTGTTCAGAACGATGGCTCCCTCATGGGACGGCAAAACATCGAGACCAAGCAGGTGCATTGTAGCCATGTGGTTAGCAGTGCGGTAATCCTCTAATGATCGAGTTCCTCTTAGGGGCTTTCCTGGAGCCCGTTTGAGGAGTACCGATTTCAAATTTGGCGAAGGGCGTTTTGGCTCGTGGTAACTCACAAGAGTCACATTGTGTCCTCGTAAGGCCAACTCCTCGACGTAAGGCATTGTCACTAGACTGTGGCTGGTCCCGTAAAACGGTAAAAACACTAAAATTTTATAACCAACCGAAAATTCACTTGAAAGAGCAACGACGAAAAGTATGAGGAGTTTGTTGAGCATGGCTGTCTGAGGTGTTTTCCGAAATGACGACAAAATGACTCAGCAAATTCAACCGTTTCGCGGGCACCAGTTTTTTAAGATACTGCGAGAGGACTGACTGAAAAAAGACGGAAGATTATCAGTGATTATTGTTGAGCAGTTCATATGACAAGAGGTAGTACCTCTTATCTTTCGAACTGCTCAACAAGACTCTTGACATTGAGCCCCAATCCCGAGTATCAAGTAATGAAATAATACAACTTTTATCAACCTTTGTAAAGTGATGCTCCTAAATTTTAGCCCCTTTGACGTAGAGATGACAACGATACGATGACATCGGCAAGATTATCTGAGGGACAGAAGCCTCCTCCATTTCGACTCCACACATGTACGTACAGTTTGTAGGCAAAAGCGCACTCCAAACCATTAACGATTTCGACCCCACCTCTGGGCTCAAACGGTGTATAGATTGCAAATACTAATAATAATAATAATAATGGCTTTAACTGAGAAGATGGATAGACTGACAACTATAATATAGTTACATATTATTTGGGGAAGGGAGGAGTTATTAAATTAAATTCACACTGAAATTGAATTCTAATTATGAATTTATTTAAGTTATTACAAGAAATCAGAAGGGGAAGGCCGAAAAATTTATTGGGCCTCAGGTGGGACTCGAACCCACAACCTTCGCATTACTAGTGCGACGCTCTACCAATTACGCCACTGAGACCAGCAGTCATGATAGAACATCGGAGATTGAAGGCTCAACCGTCCCCCTGCCCCCAATGCTTGATTCGGTCTTCTTATTTAATAACTCCTCCCTTCCCCAAATAAAACACTGTATGAGGGAAGCAGTTCAAAATTCCCTCAAGTCATTACCTAATGTTAACATATTATGTAACTCCGTCCAAGCGGAACAAAGGAAAACTAACTCGAAACTCAAAGAGGTTGAACGTACCTGTGCTGAGAACTCGACGGCGCTCCAACAGGTCCAAAACTGTATTAAATACTTAGATGTGGCGCACAAGCAATTTGATGATATTTAAAATGCAAGAACCAGATGGCGTAGAGTCGTTTGCACAGCTTTCAGAGTCTGTAATAAAATTTTTCACGGGCTTATTGGGCCTAGCAATAGGCACACATGATTTTATGCAGCGCGTCGGGATTCGAGACCCCAGGAGCCCGCGTCCAATAATGGTCACATTAATTTCTTCTCAAAGACTGCACGACAAGGGCGGATCCAGGATTTTTCTGAGGGGGGGGGGGGGGGGGGGGAATGACTGAATGATAGATACCCCCAAACCAAAAAAGTGTTCCAGGCGACCCCCCCCCCCCCCCCCCGGAAAATTAGTAGACTAGTAGCGAGAAGAGGAAAAAGCTGTTTCAAGATTCTGTGAAGCACATTTTTCCTCTGAGTCAAAGTTTAGCTGTTAAGCTATTTCTACAACCTGTACCTACTGACTATTTTTTGAAGTGACCCCTCAATTGAAGAGTATTTATCGTTTTGTTGTAGTTCCTTCTAGTGTGAGTGATTTGTTTCTGCTAACCAAATATGTCATCCAAATCATTTCGCAGTAGGTAAGTTCGTTTGCCCTATCTTTGGAGTGTTGACAAAGTTCAATGAGAACAGCTTACCTACTTAGGAACAGATGATGAAGCATTATTAAATATTAACAGCAAGCAAATAAGCATTAACAAATTTTGTTGGTTAAGAAGGAACTGCGAGAATTAGAAAATAATAAGGACCCATCTGTGAAAGCCATCTGCCAAATCGTCGTCAGGGACTAGAGAAGAGTGAGGGATAAAGCTTCGATACCAGTGGTGAGTGAACAAGAAATTGGTCGCTTGATACAGAACTATCATCAAAAATACAAAAAGTTACAAAAAATCCCGAAATTGAGAGCAGAGAGGAATGGGTAGATCAAGGCGTTTGTAGCACACGCCAAAATGACCCTCTTTGACGTGGCCCTTAGCAAGTGCGCAGATTTCCAGTCTTGCGAGTGCAAACAAAAAGTTCCCATTGCTGAACGGGCGTTTTTGATTGATCAGAGGCAGGAAAGAATGATGATGATTGGGGGAGTAGATAAAAATACTACGAAAATTCTGAAACGTCGATTTGAGAGACAAGTGGAGAGAGAAGGGCGCGCCTCAACATCAAAATTCTCACCCAGAGAACATCATCTTGGCAATGCTGCACGATGAGAGGGTACCCGTTCGTGAACTCGTTGTCCAGAGAATCCAGGATGCCAGAAGGTTTGGAGGGACTGCTGATATTCGAAAGTTCGATGTTCCTCAGTTGGATTTCAACGCTGACGAATATTATACCATGGTTTCATTTGAAGATAATACAGGGGAACCTCCATCTACAATCAATTTAAGCGATGTTGAGCTGGGGGTAATTGCCCAAAATGGCATCAAAATGGATATTGCTGCAGTTCCGTGCCATTCCCAGGCAGTTGAGAGGCACATAAAATTGGTAACCGAGGCCTCTACTTCAGTTTGCGGTGAAACCAATAGAGATGGGTTTATAAGGACCCGCAAAAAATCCCGGAAGCAAATTCCACGATTTGAGACAAAGCGTCATTTTTTCAATGGTGGTGACCAACGTCAGGATAATGCTCCACAACAATGAGTTATTTTTAAAATGATTTTTCAAGCCATTTTACTACGATTTACTACGATCCTAGGTGTGAGAACCAAACGGAAGGGATCTGATATCTTCATCGATAAGGATTATACGCCGGAGATGAGAGAAACCAAGAAACACTTAGGTGGCAATAAGGCGAAATTGCGGGAGACACAAGTCAACTCATACATCTGTGGTTCCCGGCTTGTTGTGTACGGGGAGCCCCGAGAGTCTGGATCGTCTTCGTGAGGAACTGGGCGCCGTACAACAAAAGACCGCCTTCGTCGCAATGTTACGTGCACAAAATGGGTAACTGATTGAGCGAACGTTATTGTGCGCTGCATCAGCACAGACGAGACGACAAAAGTGGAGCATTGGCAGCGAAGAGGGGGTGAGAGGGAAGACCCGATGACGGTGCTCGAGTAGAAGTCGTGAATTGTCCGTCAGAGGAAAAACAGTGAACAGTTTGTAAAGAATATTAATATACCGTTAATAAGGGAAATTGAGTATTGGTTACTTCACCCCGGCATCCAGGGATAGGAGGTTGGGGGGGGGGGGGGGGGATCGTTATTACAAGAACGCTGAAATGAAAAAAAGCCGCGATGAAGTTGAGTCGGACGACGGCTGTGGAGAAGACTGACATTTATGTCCTTATAAGAACTTCCCGGAAGATTTCGTGGCGGGTTGGAAATGGCTGTTAAAAATTCATTAACTGCTCTATTTTGGAATGTAACCGGTATCAATAATTTGAAGAATTTTGTTGATAATTTCGATTTTAGTAGATTCAACATTATTTGCTTTGCTGAGACGTGGATAGAAATAGAAAAACGCTGCAAACGGTGTAGAGGTCTAATCCAATGAGGTGGTTAGGGTGAGAAATGACTCCTCTGCTGAGTAGTACTCAGTACAGTAATACTCAGCAGAGGAGTAATTTCTCACCCTAACCACCTCAAACGCTGCAAATTTTACTCAAGGGTTTATTATTCTTTGATATCGGTTACTTGTGCAAAAATTTAATTCTGTCAATGAAATTTTTTTTTGGAAAAACAAATTGTTTGGATTTAAAAAAAAATATTTTTGGATTTTTACTTGAAAAATATTTGACCTCCAGGGATCCTTCGAAAATCCCATTTTTAGCCCTATGAAAGCCCTATAGATCGCAACAGTGAAATCGGATAGTTCCGGGACCCCCAAAAATGGATTCTACGTCCAAAAATACTTCGAAAACGACACCTGACTCGATCCCATAGCCAAAAGCCTTAAAAAAACCTCTCGTAGCCCCTTTCAACCCCCTAGCGCCCCACGGGTTTGGGCGATCGGGCTGAAAACCTTGCGGGCACAACTAGATAGTAAACCGAGTGTTTTGTCAAAATTTCAATTAAAAAAAAGTCCTACTGCCCAAAACGGCCCGGACGGCGGACGGACATTTCGGTTTTGGAATCTAGACCTCTTGAAACGGATAATGTCAAATTTTGAGGCCGATCCGAGTCGTCGACCTTCGTCGCGAAAACAGATGTATTATTCCAAGAATAATAAACCAAAATTCGATGCGTTACCTAATAATCTGAGCAATTACTACAGCTGCTGTTCCCTGGCGTCAAGGGTGTTTTCTCATTATTACGAAGTCTGTTTCTCCAAGCGCATTCAGCACTACTGAGATACATTTTCATTCTTTTTCTCCTCTTCATCTACTGCTCAAGAATCTGGCTGTAAACGTTACTTTTCACTTTCTTAATCAGTTCTCTTCAACTTTCTTCTTTGTTTCAGTTTCAAATTTTCTTATATGTTAGAACTGTATATTTCCGAGCGCACAAACTACAACTCGTACAAAATTATAACTGAACTAATCTAGGAATAATCACAACTGTTAGACATTTCGTTGCCTAACAACCAACAGATTTTTGCTTGTTTTCTTTCCTTTCAAGCCCTATGTCCTTCAAGACAGCTTCGAGCTTGAACCTCGACAACGGCTTAGTGAATATGTCAGCAACGTTGTCTCGCGTTGGAGTATACTCGAGCACCAATTCTTCCTTCCTGACCATGTCCCTCAGGAAGTGGTACCTTATGTCGATGTGCCTCGAGTGTGAGCTGACTCGGTTTCCTTTTGCAAATTCAATTGCCGACTGATTGTCACAAAGCGCTTTGGGGATTCCATCCAGTTCGTGCCCCAACTCTTTCAGCACGCTTCTCAGCCAAATTACTTCCATCGCTGTTGACGCTACAGCCACAAACTCGGCGTGCATGGTTGACAGTCCAATGCACGTTTGCTTGTTTGACTTCCAAATGATGGGAGTACTGCCAATCATCACAGTGAATCCTGTGGTTGATCTCCTGTCATCCTTGTTTCCCGCCCAATCCGAATCCGAATAGGCTACCATCGAATTACCGTGGCCATGAATGATGAACGTCTTGTCTTGCGTCCCCTTCAGGTAGCGGAGCACCCTTTTTGCTGCTATCCAGTGTGTCATCCCGGGATTAGAAGAAAACTGTCCAAGTTTGGAGACTGCAAATGCCAGGTCTGGTCTTGTTGCTTGCGTCAGGTACATCAATTTCCCCACTAGTCTTCGGTATGGTACCCTTATATTATATATGTAAAACTGAGGAGAGGTTTCATTCTCCACTTTTTCTTTTTCTTACCAACTGCTACCCTGGATACACACAATTGTTTAATACAAGATCTATCTATCTATTTAGATTGGAAATACGCCACCAACGAAGCAATTTATAAATCATTAAGTCGGAAGTAGAGACCAAAAAAAGGAAATTCTAAAATAAGAAAACAATACTTTTTAATAGCGTAAGATACAGAGGAGAATTATTTTATCAGATACACCACCCTAAATGGAATTCATAAATCAACGAGATAAGCAGCAAAACCGATTTCACCTGGCTAATCAATGGTAGGACCTTAAGCGGCTGGTGTTGACACTTTGTGGGGTCTTTTCTGCGTCATGTTGATTTTGTCTCCCAAACTCAGAGCCATTCCCTGAAAAACGCAATATATTACGTTAAACTGCGCCCACGTTAACGAACGACGGAGTAAAAAGATAAACTTACTTGACTTTTGGCTCGGATGCGAATGTGGCCGGTGACGGGGGCGTCGGGCTTGTTGAAAGGTTTTTCGATGCTCAGGTTGGCCAGAGCGTCCTCGCCGAAAATCGACCGGGCGTACATGTTGGCGGCCATGAACCCGCACTGACCGCAGAGCGCCTTCTCGGGAGTGAGGCATTTCATGTTGGTGCTCTTGAGGAGGTGAGCCAAATATTCGTGAAGGTCGGTGAGATTCGTGTTGACCGAAACCTGCGAAAGTCACTCGGCGATTAACAATTGCCCTTAGGGGGGTCCACGTCAACAAAATGCTGTCAACGATCGCCGTACCTTATTCTCCCATTCAAACTCAGCCCACATCTGCCTGAACTCGGTGTCAGAACAGGAAGCAGGAACAATGTAGTCCATGATGTCGATATGAATGTCATTCAGGACGACCACATTACGATCCGACGCAGCCCCACTTACGTCGTACACTGAAAATACAATAAGAACAAGGTTTTAGATCTAAGGGTCAAGACAAGATCAGGATCAGGCCAATGCCAACATCAAATATGGATGTATAATGCAGTATCTTCTTGTGGTGCCCTCTCCGGTGCCGAATGTTGGCGATCACTTCACCGAATCTGTCCCGATATCTGGCAATCTGGAACAGGTCAGTTGCACGCGGAATCCCAGTCCATGATTGTTGAGAAGCCAAGACGCTCGCTTCCGCCCCACTCCCCATCGTCCAGAAATCTTCCCCATCAAAATCCGATGCAGGGGTTCGTATTTCGGGTTTCGCATTATATGCCCCAGGTGAGCTACCTTTCGGGTCTTCACGGTATGCATCAATTCTCGGGACAAATTGTTCTGCTGCAAGATGTAGTCGTTGCGCAGCCTGGCTGTTCATGGTATCTTGAACATCCTCCGGACCCGCCTCATTTCAAATCCTTCGAGCCTATTAATGTCCGCTGTTTTCAGTGTCCATGACTCCATGCAGGACAATGGCAAAGATATAACACCGCACCATCCACCAGCGCAAGACGAAGCTCAAATCCCGGCTACACAACTCTTCTTTTATCATTGAAGGCCGCTCTGGCTATTTATATCCGTGTACGCAACTCCTCCTTCAAGACTCCTCGGTCACCCATTGACTCAAATACTTGTACCGGCCCAATGTCAAGTGATGAGTAAACCGTTGAGATTTTTGTTCAATCATGTGATAACATGTAAGAAGTTGTAAAAACGCTGCAAATTTTACACTAGGGTTTATTATTCTTTGATATAGGTTACTTGTTTGTTTTTTTGATTTATTTTTTTTCAACAATTTTTTGTTTTTTCTTGAAAAATATTTGACTTCTTGGGATCCTTCAAAAATCCCATTTGTAGCCCTATGAAAGCCGTATAGATCGCCACAGTGAAATCGGATCGTTCCGGGACCCCCAAAAATGGATTCTACGTTCAAAAATACTTTGAAAACGACACCTAACTCGATCCCATGGTCAAACGCATTCAAAAAACCCCTCCTGTAGCCCCATTTTAGCCCCATAGCGCCCCACGGGTTTGGGCGATCGGGCTGAAAACCTTGCGGGCACAACTAGATGGTAAACCGAGTATTTTGTCAAAATTTCAGATTTAAAAAAAATTCCTACTGGCCAAAACGGCTCGGACGGCGTACGGACATTTCGGTTTTGGACTCTAGACCTCTAGAAAAGGATAATGTCAAATTTTGAAGCCGATCTGAGACGTCGACCTCCGTCACGATTACATAGGTGTATTATTCCAAGAATAATAAACCAAAAACCGTCCAAAATACACAAAACTTACCGATATTGCCGAATATAATTCCGTTCTCAGTAGAAGCTACTTTTACGTTAGCTTTGATGTTGCAGAAATCGTGAGGCGCCAAAACACAAGGTTGAGGTTTTTCGACTAATTTGAGGTCACCAAGTGTGGCCAGTTCGAGAGTGCAGTTTTGCAGAGTGTCGGCTGAACACAACAACAAAATTAGTTAGTATTAAATTTTAATAAGTAACGACAAGCGGCTCTCAAAAGGGTCAGTACCTGTCTGGTTGACGATGAGGACGTCCAAAACGATGTCGTACTGGTTGACTTGGACGTAAGCTTCGGCGTACACTGGGTCGGAAAAGCCCGTCAGTTGAGTGACTTTGTTCAATTTGCTGGCCGAAAAGAACATGTCGGAGTTTTTGGAACCGCCGCTTTGGCCGCCCAGCGCCTGCGTCAGGCTGAGCTCGAAGACGTTCTCCGACCCGAGCTCCGAATTGCGCATAGAGGACAACTGGAGGAAAGACACGGGGTCGTCCACGTGGATGACGTGAGCTGACTTTTCTTTCGCCTGAAAACACGCAGTAAGGTGAGCACAGTGGTCAGAACGGTTCTGGTAGTTCGGTGCATGCACATGATTACAACAGACACTCCAGAGAAGATGGACACGGAGGAAAGAGCTCGAAAGAAGAAACCTGCCACGAAGAAGTGGAGTTTGATCATTTACTCCCGTAGGCTCAAAACCTTAGTACTAATCAAAGACTCAAAAACTGAGTAATGATGATGTCTTAATCTAGAAGGAATACTAATTTAAAGAGTTTTGTGAAATTAAGCATTTAGAAGTGATGCAAGCTCGAATAGCGTTGAATTTTGCTATTACATGGAGTCTGAACTCAACTGTAAAAACTTCCTAGTGCGAAACAAGTTGGGTACACTAATCGAGAGGAAATACAATTTAAAGACTTTTGAAAGAAATTTTGTAAGGTAAGGTAAGTAATATACTATTACTATAATATAGTCGGTAGTGATTACCTACTGTAATATTATTGTACTTGTGATTGTGATACCGTTTCAAAGAGAAGAGATACATCATCACATACATCCTACACACACAAATCCGAACGCTTCTGTGAAATTAAGCATTGGATGGTGACAACAGCTCAAAAAGTGCCACTTTTTTCATGCCTTATGGATGCATATTAGGCATAGGATGCCTAAACGTCTCATGGAAAATTTAGCATGCAGTAGTGATATGCAAGCTTTCATTGCGTAGGAACACAAATTCAAGGATTTCATCGAGAAAGGACGCTAATTACAAGAGTTTTGGGAAATTGAGCATTGAGAAGTGATGCAATCTCGAATAGCATTACATTTTATGCACCTTTGCATAGAGTAGGGACGTAAATTTTCAAGGAATTGCGATACTGTTTCAAAGAGTAGGCCTACGGGCACAAATCAAAATGCTTCTGAGAAATTTAGCATTAGGTAGTATTAACAGCTCAAAAAGTGTCACTTTGTTTTATGCAGGCTACAAATTAAACGTCACATGGAAATTTAGCATGCAGTAGTGATATGATCAGAGTAAACTTTTTATTGAGTAGAAACACAAATTCAAAGATTTTCGAAAAATTTGGCATAGAGCAGAAAATTTGAGCTGATATCTACTCTATGCTAAATCTCTCGATTAATGAAATGCCAAATTATTTAATATTGAAAAATTTTCAATATTAAATAATTTGGATGAGAACATTAAATGTAAAAGGGGCACAAATTCGTGCAATTGAGCACAGAGAAGTGATTGAAGCTCGAATAGCATTAAATTGGAACCCAACAGGAAAATCTTCATAGTAGGGATGCAAAATCCGTGGTCAGCAATTTTGACAATCGATTTTTAATCGGCCGCTAGAATCAATTTTTAAATAAAAATCGATTTTACAGACAAAAAAGTTATCATTCATTAAAAAAAAAAAATAAAAAAAAATAAAAATAAAAATAAAAAATAAAAAAACTTGGCTCACCCCAACTTCCTAATTATACTTTTACTATGAAAAAGGTGTCTTACAATTATTGTAAGACACCTTTTTCATAGTAAAAGTATAATTAGGAAGTTGGGGTGAGCCAAGTTTAGGCCTAATAAAAAATCAAAGAAATTGCGTACAAGGTAGAGACTTGGACCACTACACTTAGAAAAAGTAAACTTCTCCTATACTGTTCAAAAATAATGATTTGGAAAGAGTGTCGCCTTTCAACCTGTTGCCCTCCTGGGTGAGCATGAGACCTTCCTTAGAAAAAACCTCTCGCTCGGGACTGACGTAGACACCGAGGCTACGTACTTTCATGCAGGTTGCATTTTAGGTAAGTTTCATGTTTACCCAGTAAGCAAGGGGGCATTTTTTGAGGTTATAGTGTATTATATCCTTCTTGTGGGTCTGCTGCATAGGTACACAAAGAGTAGGTACAATACAGAAAACAAACACCGATTTCGCAAAAACAAAATCGATTTTTGGATAAAAAAATCGGTACATTCAATCGATTGCAAAAAAATCGGAAATCGGAGGTAAAAAATGATTTTTCGATTTAATCGAAAATCGATTTGCATCCCTACTTCATAGTGCACAACAACAAACACCTTACAACAAGTTATATACCTTAACGGAGTAGGGATATAATTTAAAGGCTTTGGAAAGAAATCTGGCATATAGTTGTGGCACAAGCTCGAATAGCGAAAATTCCAAACACCTTTGCATAGAGTAGGGGCATAATATGCCAATACATATTAAGGATTTTCCAACCAGCCTGCTCCGAGTAGGTAAGTCCAGAGCAAGGCAGAGTGAGAGCAGAGTAATTCGGAACGAGTTCCGTGCTACACTGACTCTTGTTTGGTTGTAATGGAAAGTGAGAGCTCAGTGTTGGTTGCAAGTAGGTTTCTTGTTACCTCGGGTAGGAGTAGCTCCGAGTAAATCCGAGGGACGCTTGGAATGCAGTGCAAGTTGCTCTGAACTTACACTGGCCCCGGTTGGAATGTGCCCCCGTCAACTTTCTCTCTGAGCATGCGCAATTGCTCGGAGCAGCTCGTAGCAGGGTGGTTGGAATTATGTATTGAAGGAATTAAGATACTGTTCCAAAGAGTAGAAATACGTCCTCACATGGAGTACGGACCCAAATACGAATGCTTCTGTGAAATTTAGCATTAGGTATTGGTAATAGCTCAAAAAGTGCCACTTTTTTCGTACAGTCAGGCTACAAATTAAACGTATCATGGAAAATTTAGCATGCAGAAGTGATACGCTCAAAATCAATTTTTTATTTAAGTAGGAAAAATTGAATTGATACTCAAATTCAAGGATTTTCGAAAAAAATTGGCATAGAGTAGATATCTAGTTAGATATCAGCTTAATGACAATGTTTTCATCGAGAAGGGACACTAATTTAAAGACTACGGTTAAATTGAGGATTGAGAAGTGATGCAAGCTCGAATAGCTTAAACTTTTTCTAGGGAGCAGGAACTGTAAAAACTTCTTAGAGCGAAACCAGAGAGGTAAGTACACTAATCGAGTAAGGATACAATTTAAAGGTTTTTGAAAGAAATTTGGCGTATAGTAGTGGTTGTGATACTGTTTCAAAGAGTAGAGATACATCCACACAGAGTGAACTCAAGTACGGACACAAATCCAAATGCATCGGTGAAATGTAGCATTAGGTAGTGATAACAGCTCAAAAAGCTAACTTTTTTCATGCAGTAAGGTTACAAAATAAACGTCTCATGCAGTAAGGTTACAAAATAAACGTCTCATGGAAAATTTAGCATGAAGAAGTGATATGCTCAAAGTATACTTTTCATTGAGTAGGAACACAAATTCAGGGGGTTTCGAGAAATTCGGCATAGAGTAGATATGTGCTCAAGTAATGAAAATGTTTTCATCGAGAATGGTCACAAATTTAAAGACGTGTGAAATTGAGCATTGGGAAGTGATGCAAGCTCGAACAGCGTCAAAATTTTCCACGGAGAAGGAACTGTAAAAACTGCTGTGCGAAAGACTTTAAAGACTTTTAGAGACTAAAAGAAATTTTGCGTATAGTAGTGACACAAGCTCAAAAAGCATTAAAGGCCATTCACCATTGCATAGAGTTGACAGAAATTTTCAAGGAATCGTGATACTGTTTCAAAGAGTTGAGATACATCCACACATACAGTGAGCATTTTGATTTGTGTACGGACACAAATCAAAATGCTTCTGTGAAATTTAGCATTTTTTAGCTTCTTTGAAATTTAGCAAATTTTCCTTATCTTGAATTGCCAGTTTTTTCATACAGTAAGGTTACAAATTAAACGTCGCATGAAGTAGTGATATGCGATACTAATTTAAATACTTTTGTGAAATTAAGCACTGAGGAGTGATGCTCGAGTAGAGTTACCATTTTTCCATGGAGTAGGAACACCACTGTAAAAACGTCTTAGGGTGGAAACACAAGTTTTGGCCAAAAACATTGCCCACTTTTGCCCTAACATAATCGCGATTTCCTTGCCCCCGATTTGCTAGGTTTGAGAAACAACTAGGAGCAAAAATGTGTGAAAACGAACTTTTAAAGCACTTTTTTTTTGCTACTTGCCTTGTTCTGGGCAATTTCTTCGTGGTGTTGGGCTGTCAACATGGCGGCCAGCGCATCCCTGCAATCCTGAGTGAAAATCTTTTCGATCGTCGGGCTGCCATCCCAAAGAACCCGCAAACAGAACAGCATTCTTTCCGCGTCGTCGTTGTTCAACGGCTTCGTCGAAAGGCCTGAAAAATGAGGACAATAGGACACGACTCTACTTCAAGTTAGAAACCAACAGATGTTACTATTTTCTACTGCACCTGATTTTCCTAGATGAAGTATGCTAGCGATGATGAGCATACACTCATTACAGAATTCATTTTGGGCGGCAGCGTCTGATTCGAGGTTGTCGAACTTCAAGGACAGTTTAACCAGAGTTGAAGCGATCGTGGATCCGATGAAATAGTCGCTGTCCATCAAGTATTGCCTCAGAGGAGGTCGGTCTTCCTTTTTGGTTGTGCTGTGAAAATCGTAAGAGCCCAGTCATGGCCTAATGTAATAACCTCAAGATGGCGGAGTAAAGTGAGTTTTTTGTGTTAACCGACTGGTTTTCCACAATTGGAGCCAGAGCCGACCCCGCACTGTACTTGAAAAAGCTTTGGAAATTCTTGCTCCTCCCATAAACTTGCGTTCAGAGGTGAATTGTCTGCCGACAAGACAGGTATTACAACACGTGATCAGAGATGTAAAATACCCGGGTATTCTTTTTTAAGGGTAAATACCCAGGGTAAATACCCATTTTGGGTATTTAATAGGATATTTTATCTTCAATGAATCGGGATCGCAAAAAAAAAAAAAACACGTAAAACGTTCTTACTACTCGAGAGCCAGCCTCTACCAAAGTTTCAACAATTTTCGAGTTCAGGATCATCCTCTAAATGAAAGAAATTACACATTTTCGATGGAAATCACACAAACAAACTGCTATAAAATCATATGCCACTTCCCACTGTACTTAAACAGCTGTAAAATTGACTGCTTTCATGGTCATTAAGTGCCCAAAAACAAAGATGCAATTAAATCTTTTCATCAACCATGTTTTGGGGTAAAAATAATCGTAAATTCAAGATGATAATGTTGGAAATTATTTATTTCCAGCTTTAAAAAACATGCACATTTAAAAAAATTGCTCAAACGTTAGAGTTGTTCGCTCAAAGAAAGTTAGCTTTTAGATGAATCTGACTCTTCATCCTCATCCGAGCTGGACTCATCGTCAACTCGCTTCTTGGCTACATTATTTTCTAACCTACTACACTTCTAACCTACAAATTTTGTAGGTTACGTTAAGTATCCTTTTTCTTCCTATCAAGTTGGGCTCCTTGTTACAGTCATGGAGGAACCATAACAGGGGGGGGGCCATGGGGTAGTCTTTTACGACCATGGGGTGTGCAGAATGGTCGTAAAACTGACCTTTTACTTGATTTTTTTTTGCAAAACTAAAAAAAAAAAAAAAAAAAATGAAAAAAAAAATCCGTATTTTTTTGGTTGGGTATTACGATTGGGTAAATACCCAGTTTGTAAATACCCTACCCACTGGGTATTTACCCCCTTTACATCTCTGCACGTGATTGACTTTTGGTCAAACATTGGTGTTCGTCCCCGAACCCAGGCTGAACAGCGTCCCTACTGATTTGTTAACAGACTTTTCACTGACGCCTTAGCCCACGGAGATGGCGGAGTAAATACTGAGGTTGCAGCACAACTTACACGGCAGTACTGAAAACTGATTGGGACGCGTAAGTTCCATCGGATGTAACCAATTTGGACGCAGAAGGGGCTGCGGTGGTTCCGGTCGTCTCGGAAGGTTCTTCGGGTTTTTCCCCTGCTGCCCGCTTGGTTTCGTCTTCCACAATAGGAATCTACGATGATAAAAACATTAGAATGAAAGAAACTACGCCCACGTAGAATAAAAGGGGCACATCTCAAAGTCGCGACCTTTGGAAAATCCAGTTTAAGTTTTTAATATTTTGGTTTATTATTCTTGGAAGAATACAAATATGCAATCGCAGCGGAGGTAGAAAATTCTGATCAGCCTCGAAATTTTACATTCATTCTTTTCATTCTGAAACTAACCTTGAAACTAAATTAGTTTTTTGTTTCAGAATTCAAACTAAAAACTGTTTGTAGTTTGCGATTTAGTTGAACTATATTTTTAGTAAACTACTCCCAACTCTGAACGGCTGACAGACGTTTGATTTCTGAAATCTACGTGTCATGAAAAGGATAATGACAAATTTTGAGGCCGATCCAAATTTTCGACCCCCGTCGCGATTATATGGAAGTATTATTCCACGAATAAACCAATATACGATTTTCGAGTTGTGTCCCTTTAATTCTACACATTATGTTGAAATAAAGGGCAATAAACGGTTAACACGTCAATGAATAACTCACCTCGCCAAGATTCTGTTTGATCTGCTTCATGACGGCCCGGACATCGTCGATAGTCGCAGCGTACTCGCCCAAAATCCAGAGCGCAGCACGGTGCACTTTGACGAACTTGATAGAAGGAAAAGCTTCAAGTAGTTTCTGAAAATGAAATGAACGAGGATGTAAAACGCCGAACAAGACCATTCCGGTTGACCTGAAAACGTCCTCACTTCTATTATGGTGTTTCTCAAGTTTTCGAATTTGTGGATCGCTTCGCGGACGAAAACGAGGACGTCTTGAGAGGCCAGCTCGTTGGAATCGGACAAAAACTCCATAAGGACCGGGATGACGGACGCTGCCACGTCTGGAAACTGAAATCCGGAATCACATCGTGTCCAAGAATCACCGTCGACCTCGTCACCATCAAGTTACCTTCATGCTGCAAGAATGGAGCGTCCGGACCAGGAGCTGTCGGTACTTTCCAGTCTCCTCGTGCTCCGACAAGTTGTGCGTTTTGGCCACTTCTTTTTTCAGCATCAAGACCACCTCTTCGACGCACCTCGACGTTGTCAGGTCAAGAGCTGGAAAAGAAATGATAATTAACGAATATACTCAGGTTTACGAAATCTGAAGTGGTCAACTGCTTCAAGTCAATTTGGGCTGTAGATGAGCTTAGCAGCTCGAAACTGGTCCCAATGCAGGACTTCTTATTTCTAAATAAACAATTTAGACCATCAGATGAGGAGTCATCTTTCTCCCTAATCCTCACATTGGATCGGATCTATGCACCTTTGGCAAAGAGACTCAGTTAAAGCGCTCACGTTGAAGTCTTACCGAGATTCAATGCCTTCTTCCGAACTTCCATATCAGGGCTGGCCAACACTCGGAGTATGTCCATGACAAGGTCTTGTAGCACCCTTTCGTACGTCGGGATTTCCTTCAGAGCCACCAGACGGTCCAAAACTATCAACTTCACGTTGTTGTCACTCTCCTTGATGATCAAATCTATGTAGCAGGAGGCGGCGGCCTGAAACGTACCAATGACATTTATTTCTTCATTTACGAAAGGATATTCGCCCCGTCATTGTAGAAGTAGGGTTACCTTAATGGCTGTAGGAGCGTTTGACAGTGTGATAAGCGTTCCAGCAGCTTCATAGCGGACTGCAGGGCTGCTGGAATTGAGTAAATTGTAGATGCACCGGATGAACCTGGAGCGTTCGGAAGGATTGGCGTGACACACCTTAAACCGTTGAAAACAAATTGAGTACAATCGCAGTTAAAACTAAATTGTAAGGAACGTAACGTGTGAACGGGGAGAATGCGCGACTCAGACTGCAGAAGAGCTAGAGGCGACTTGTGGAGGGGACCATCCGTAGCACACCAGGCGCTGCCGAGGCTTGTAATGTGAACTTCGCCATTTCACTCCCTAACTTTATCTCTGATAGATTGTATAGATGCGATGAGTTGCGCGGGAACCGTCGAAAAATCATGGCGACCCATCCCCTTTAACTTTTCCGTCCGATCGGTCCCAGTTAAGGGAGCCCTGGCCGAAGTCTCTCTTGTTCTCAATTCATTCCCAGCTTGGTACCAACTTTGCAAGCCTTGGACAGGTCTGGAAACCTTGGGGACCATCTTGGCAAGCCTTGGAGACCCATAGCCCGCTTGGGACCATATTGGCATGCCTTGGAAATCCTTAAGTAGCTTGGGGCGAGCAGAGAGAAGTATTCACTGCAGGCGCAAATCAGGGAGTGTTGTGGTATTGGGAGTGCATTGGATAAACACACTTGTGGGGGTGATGTGGCAGCCAAGGGGAGGACAGATCTTTGCAGGCGGTGTACATCCATGAAAAGGGCGAGGAAGGGTGGAGGTTACCGAGGCGCTGGCTGGTTGACGGTCCGGGCGATTGTAGAACGGGCCGATCTGACCCTTGCCAGCCACCCTTGTTTGTAAAATGGGCCAACCACTTAGTGACAGCAGCTTCCACTCTGCCGTGCTAACGCAAAGTGCAGTAACTCCATAATTGTGAAAGTGGAGAAAAACGCCCAAAACCCTCAATTCGCCGGGCCACCTGTTAAAAATATGATTTTATCGCAAAAAGTGGCGTCATATGTTGGTATTGGCATCGTATTATAGCAATTTGAAAAATTTTTTTTTTACGATTTAACATGTGGCTGGGCGGATACTGCATTTTGGCTTAGCAAATCACTCTTAAACACTACGCTAAAGTGCAGCAACAGCCATGTAATTGGAGTTACTGCATTTTGGCTTAGCAAATCACTCTTAATCACTACGCTAAAGTGCAGTAGCAGCCATGTAATTGGAGTTACTGCATTTTGGCTTAGCAAATCACTCTTAATCACTACGCTAAAGTGCAGTAACAGCCGGAATAGCATCAGATTGTCATTCCAAGCGGCCTCCTGAGTCGTGGAGTTACTGCAATTATGTGTAGTGCGCTCCCTAAGCTTAATTGCAGTATCTCCATTTGCTAGGCTATATCACAGTAACTCCAAAACATTGAGCTGGAGATACTGCATTTTAGCGTTGGACTATGGAGGTACTTTTCCGTTATACCCCCCCACTCGATTTCGTGTTCATAAACACCCCTCCCGATGGCTTTAAGGCACCCAAATTCGAGCCCTTTCAGTTATACCCCCCCCCCCCCCGAACTCGATTTCGAGCCCCTCCCGATGGCTTTAAGGCACCCAAAGCCGACCAAAATCGAGTGGGGGGGGGGGGGGGGGGGGTTATAACCGAAAAGTACCGAGTTACTGCTATATAGCTTAGCAATACCCAATATTCGTGGCGCTTACTGCAAAATTGCTAATCGATTTTGGCGGGAAAAAGGGCATTTAGGGTGAACTTTGACCCTCCATATGATGCATTACATATCTAAGATACCCCCTAGGGGTCTAACTCAAAACCGGCGAAATGTGGAGTTACTGCACTTTACGTTAGCACGGCAGCACTCTATGTAAAGTCAGTCAGGCTCGTTCTCATCTGCTAGTGTAAACTGAGCCAACCCCAAGTGGGCGCAATATGAACTCGAATAGCGATATTCCAAAGAAGTAGAAGAGGTCCGAGACCAGATGGGATATGGTCTGGGGTTGGCTGGCTTTAGCCAGCAGATGTGGCCCCCTAGTCAATTTTATTGGAGTTCCAGCCCGAGGAGAATCAGCTTTGTTCTAAGGTAGGTGCTTCTACAAGTCTGAAACCGCCAAAACGATGCTCCATGTGGCGTATCTGAGCTCCAAAAGTGGCCTAAAATAGGATGACCATAGATTTTGCCATCCAAATGAATCTGGTTCGCCGATGTAGCTAGCAGTGACCACCTATCACCATAGGTTATCGTCCAAGAGGACTGTCCGACAACAGGCGATTGCTCTCCCTCTGTTATTTCCTGACGAGTTTTTGGACTGTCTTGGGTCCCCCATCAAATGGATTTTACGTCCAAAATGATTAGGAAAGCGAAACCACATTCGACCTTTAGGCGTCCTTCTAAAGCCCCATTGATCCCCTTCGAGAGGGAGCAGGATCCTGGGGAATCAGGACTGAATCTGGGACATCACTGCCGCCAGGACCCTTGGGTGATCCTACTTGGAAAGATCTGAGGGATGGGGGGCATCAAGGCGGGGGCAAAAGGTGTATGCTACCTGAACTGCCTCAACCATCTTAACCTGCATAGCAGACCGGCTGACCTGGCCCACCAATCTTCCGCAGATGAACGGCATGCCTTAGGAATGGATGGTGGCATACCAGTGAGTCGTCTCCCATGGATGGGCTTTATTCTCATTCACTTCCTGATGGACGCGGCATTCCCCCTTCATGCTAACCCCTATAATCTTCGGGCTGTCGCTTATGGCAGAGACAAGAAAAGCGGCGTTGGAGACCCAACTCCAGCGGCCTGGATGATGTGGCATTCCCTCCTTCCAATCCAGTAACCGCCAGGAGAGGGGGAGCCCAAGCTATCACAGATGCACGTGAGCACTTTAGCCCCATGGACACACAAAGCACAACTAGCCGTCTCCCATAAGTTGGGGTTGAATTCGAGGTTGGCAGCAGTTGGGTACATTGTTCTCCTAAGTGACGAAGGGAGCTGGGGTAAGGATTCGTTGCATACAGGCAGCCTGGGAGTGAGCCCGTCCATAACAAAAAGAGAGACTCATGTCCACTTACTTTATAAATCAACTCAACGATCACAAGCTGTAGAATGTCGCCAAAACTGGTAACTTGATCCAAACACGAAGCCAAGTACGACAGGGCTCGTTCCTGGTCGGCATGCAGCAACATCAAAAATGCATTCCTCTTGCACGACATGTCCTGCTCACCGTCCAAGAAATTCGCCACCAGTTCGGGAGCGTCGGGAATGAGGAACTCGAAATTCCTGAAAACAACAGAGTTTAGAGGAAGTTTGAAAGAGCATCAATGTCGCCAAGAAAATCCGCACGAATTTACTTGTAGATAGTGAAGATGGCGAGGACGGCGTTTCTTCGGACGTAAGACACCCGATGTTCCAAACAGGATCTGATAGCTGGCATCAACGGCTCCAAAAGCTCGGGCTCCTTCAACTTACACAAGAACCGCAAAGTCGATCCGCGGACGAACTCGTTAGGATGTTGCAAGTCCTGAACATGAATAAATACTTCAGTTAGAATGGGGAATTTTCAGAGCAGGGATGGGTCGAAAGTCCCTACAATGATTCCACATCTCTAATGCTGAATGCAAAGCCGATTCATTCAGTTTCCCATCAAAGTTCCTCACCTTGCGATAAGCATCACACACGAGAATCATCTCCTGCAGGAGTTTCCCGTCGGGATACGTTTTCGGCACGATTTCCCAAAATATGAGCAACAACTTTTTGATGGTATGATCTTGAGATGGTAAAATGAACCGAATGATGTGCATGAGAAGGCCGGGAAGACGCTCTCCGTTGGCAATCATGTGGATGGTCCTCTTCAGCGCTTCAATTTTCTGAGCCGTGCTTCCAGATTCTGAAAATTGACAATTCATTACTACACACACAACACAAAATACAGAAAATAAATACTAAAAATTGAAGTATAAAATAAATAAAATCAAAAAATAAAAATAGGCAAATAAAAAAATGTAAAAAAAAACAACATTTTTACACGGGTTATTTGACATAATAAATCCTGCAGATACTCGTTTAGACCAATAAAAAATCATTTTAAAAATGTATACCTATCTGTAGCTAAGTATAGCGCTAGAGTCATAAGATACTCCCAAAATTGATTCAATGCTCGAAACTACTCCAAAAACGACACCTCATTAGACCTGAAGTTCTTCAAAAGAAACATAATATTATCATGTTTCCCCATAGAAGCCTCATCGATCCACTCAATATCCAAAAATACTTCGAAAACCCTTCAAAACGCCTCCTATAGCCGCTTAAAAGCTCATTTTGGGAGTAGCCGCTTAAAAATCCATTTTGGGAGTTTATCACTCCAAGCGCTATACTTAGCTACACAAATACAAAATTGTATTTGTGTAGCTAAGTATAGCGCTTGGAGTGATAAACTCCCAAAATGGATTCTATGCTCAAAATCACTCCAAAAAAACGCCACCTCATTTGACCTGATGTCCTTCAAAAGAAAAATAATATTACTAAGTCGCCCCATTTAAAACCTCAACATCCAAAATACGACACACCCACTCGACCTGTGGCCAAAAACCTTCGATAACCCCTCCTGTAGGCACTTTTCAACCTCAAAGTGTAGCCGGATGAGTCTGAGACCCCTATAAATGGATTATACGTCCAAAAATACTTCGAAAACGACACCCCACTCGACCTGTGGCCAAAAACCTTCAATCACCCCTCCTATAGCCCCTTTTGTAGCCCCAAAATGTAGTCGGATGGGTCTGAGATCCCCAAAAATGGGATCTACGTGCAAAAAGTCTTCGAAAACGACACAGCATTTGACCCATGGCCAAATACCGTCAATAACCCCTCCAGTAGCCCTTCTCATAGCTCCAGAGTGTAGTCTGAGGGGTCCGAGGTCCCCGAAAATGGATTATACGTCCATAAATACTTCGAAAACGACATCCCATTCGACCCGTGGCCAAATACCTAACAGCCCTCCTGTAGCCCCAAACGTGTGGCCGGATGGGCCTGAGACCCCCGTAAATGAACTCTACGCCCAAAATTACTTATTCACCAGTAAACAACACCTTATTCGATCTCCTCACCAAAGTTCCACAAAACCCCCATTTGCATAGACATGAAGCCCCCTTGAATGGTTTCTACGTCCCAAAATACTTCTAAAACGACACCCCACCGACCCTCATCGATAAATCCTTCAGAAAACCCACCTTTTACTCACAGAGAGCCCCACGGGTTTGAGCGATCGGGCAATGCGTTGACAAATACCTAGCAAATGTGAGGACGACACTTTAAAGGCTACTAAGGTCAGCAAACTATGTAAATGTAGAACTAAAACTTACCAAAATCCTGCTTCAACTGCATCTCACTGACGGGCTCGCTGTCTGCGGCAAAGTTGATCAACGTGTAGCACGGCTGCTCCACAACCATCCCCATCTTGACCTGCAATATTGTCAAATCCGTTAGCCTCCAGATCGAGAATACCCCTTTTTTTTAACTTTCAAACTCCAACATAAGCATAAACCGAATTACAGATCACTACGTCAAAACGTGTCTAAAACAACAAATCGCCTGAAATCTTGACAACCGACGGATGTACACTGTCCCGATAAGTGCGACATATTCCACAAGCCAGGATCATTTATACAAACATGAATGTGTACTTACGGTCTGACGGAGACTGGCGAAAGACAAAATTAGTTTTCAACACTCGAACTATAACGTCAAAATTGCAAAATTTCGCGACAAAATAGAACGCCCCGAGTTCCGAAAGCTGTTATCGTTATCAAATCGAATACGTGGAAAAAGGGAAATAAAAGAGGGAACTTTAGCGCACAACCTGATTTGACTTTCTCCACGCTCGCGTTGATTTTACAAAAGGGTTCGAAGTGATTTATTCATAAAAAAAAGACAAGTGGATAGTAAGTAAATTACAAAGAAAAATAGTTATTATTACTCATAATATTGTTACGAGTAGCGTGGGGATTTGATAATGAACGGGGGTGATTCCTTCGAATTTCCCTCTCAGATCGGTTTCGTGCATCACTGCAGCTTGGAATACTACGGCGTTCGACCCTCGCAGTGCTGCCAATCGGAGAGAAAATATACCGCTAGGGAAATGTAAAACGACAATGTTTGTAGTTTGTTTTATTGTTCGTTTCATCGGAAAAACTTTGATTATCTCTTCAGGGGCTGAAGACTTCAGCCTGAAGTTCAGGCATTTATTGCCAAGTGCACACATCTCACTCTTTTGGCATACCTACGTGATTGGTGATTAATAATTTTGATCGGGCAATGTTTTTGGGTGTTCGTAAAATGCAATTTCTGTCCACCGTGCATTTTGTACCGCGCAGTTTTTGGTTATAGGACTTTTATTTTAATTTAATATCTTTACATAATACTCGGTTTTAGGCACAGAGTAAGGTAGTAGAGAGGAAAAGGTAGTAATGCCGAAAATTTTAATATGTAGGTACCAATTTAATTTTTCCACACATCTCTGGATTGTGTTATTATGTCAGGTAGGTATCTTAAGAATCTTAAGTTAAGATAGGTACCTGGTATACCCCTGAACGGTTCTGGAACAGTAAAAAGGGGAGCAATCTGGCGCAAGTGCATACAAATGGGATGCGAAGCTGATATAATATTGGTAATGGCCGATCGAAGCGATGCCCCCTGTCCACATGCTAGTGGATGATAAAAAACCAAAAGAATAAAAAAAGTGGTAATTACCTACATTGGTTTTACACAGGTCAACAAAAATTCGACTTTTAGATCCGTTGCAAAAAAAAAAAAACCTATGTTTTTGAGGTGCTGAATCCGAAAATGGCCTCTGTTTTCACGGGAGCCCCATGTTTTCTTGAACTATGGCCAATTTTAGGGTTTTTTGTATCATTTCGGGATTAAAAAATGTTAAAAAATGATAGCCGTTATCAATCAATCAAGAATTTTTATTTGCAAAGGCCAAGTTGACAGGGCAAACGGCAGAACATGAGTAATAAATGACAATAATTGTCTATAATTATTATAGTTCACATAATATGTTAATTATGTAACATAATGTTATATAATTATAATAACAATCACAATGGTTGCATACCAACATGTCAAAATCTAAAAAGATAAACACATTCTGCTTACAGGGGAAAACAGGAATGACCAAGAGTACTATCCAAATCTAAGAAAATTAGATTTAAAATAACATTATGTTATTGATATTATATTATTTTATTTATTAATTATATTATTTGTGATATTATTGACATTATCTATAAAAAATAGGTTCAGAATATGTTGTTATTTTCTTGTTCTGTGATTCTTGATAACAAAGTGGTTGTTTGCCGATGGTGCAGAGGTCTAATCCAATGAGTTTGGTTAGGGAGAGAGAACGACTCCTCTGCTGAATATTCAGCAGAATTCTTGATAACGACTGCTGGTTGAAATATTGAGGTGTATACACAGCATACATGCTGTTTTGTGATTTTATTATTATTTCTTTCACTGTAACATGGAAATGATAATATCAAATAAAATACTTATACGTGTTTTATTTTCACAATGTAATTATTTAAAGACTGTAGGGAAGGTGGGGGTATACCCTTATAAGCTCTAGCACGGGGAAAGTTCCCTATTCGTAAAAGAGCGGTCGCTATGGTTTCTGAGTCTGTCAGTTTTAATGGAATAAATTGGAATCAAATGAAACTTACCAGCGACAATTTACCCCCAACAACCCCACTACCTATGTATTCTGTAAACGTTCTTCTTACGTGGCATTGATAGTCGTTTTGATTGGGGGAGTAGAAGTTATAACGTATAAAAAAGTGAGCATGACATAATATTATTATGTTTGTTTGTTTTTGAGGTAAAAGTATAATATGATTTTTTATTATGGCAACCCTATTGATGGGGCCATATCTGCCTCTGATTCTGAGGGGATTTAGAGGCATTTGATAGGATTTTTAAAGGGAATTCATAGCCAGAGGGTTGAGTCAGGTGTTGTTTTCGTAGTAATTTTTAACATAGGGGCGCCACGGTCACTTCCGCCGTAGGATACTATAATCTAAAAATCTATGCGAGTGAAAACCAACATGTACGACCTGATAGAGGCACACCACCTACTTTGTGCCCGCTTCATGGGATTCTGACTGACCCTGGCAAAGGTCGAACTTGAACGGCCCCCATCACGAGTTTCACCGGGGATGAAAGAAGCCGAACGCGCGAAACATCTTTCTCCCAACCAAATTAAAGGGTGAACGGTGATATGACCTCTTACTAAGTTGGGGTTGTTTAAGGATTCTAACGTGCACGTCGCACATCTCACCTGGGGTGGCAGGTTAGGATATGAACGTATAATGATGAGTAAAAAAAAAAAAGAATGAAAACACTAAAAAAATACTTTTGCAAATTTCTCTCTTACCTGTTAATATCCTTGATAACAATGTATATCTTATCTATTATTACCCTCGGGCCACAATAGCTTGCTGTTTGATTTGACTCCACCCTGCCAAAAACGCACTGAAGAAGGCAACAGACCCCTCATCAAAACCATAACGCGAGAGTTTCGTCAGCAATCTGTCGTGAGGGACCAAATCAAAGGCCTTGCTCAGATCGTAGATACAGATGGCTGTGTACTCCCTTTTTTCAAGGCGCTCCTAAACAGTTGAGATTAATGCGTAAGCAGCCGTGGATGCACTTTTCCCTGCCTGGAAGCCAAACTGGTGGTCATGAAGGATACAGTTCTCCGACAAATACTCCCTGATCCGAAGCATGGCTCTCCATCACCTTCACCGGGAGTGGCAGCTTCGCAATAGGGCGGTGTTGATCGTAGCAATCACATTTTCCTTTTTTTGGGGGGGGGGGGGGGGGGGATAGGACTAATTGCAGTGAAATTGAGGCAGTTTGGAAAGCTCCCCGTTGTTATGTACAAATGAAACAGAAAGGTAAGGGGCTCCACATGTTGTAATTCCGAAGACGCCCGCTGCCGAAGTGTTCTTCAACTTATGAATCGGATCGAAGACCTCATCAACCCGAACCTCTCGAAGTCTGAAGGTACCTACCAGAAAGCAGTGGAGCCGCAGATGTGATCCTCGAATCAGAGGCCACCTATAGGTAGGTATACCTACCTCTTGGGATTAACTTATAGAGAAGAAACTCAGAACTTCATTAAATGAAGGAAGAAGTTATTTGAGACACAGCTCTGAGTTTCTTCTCTTTTGCTGTCACAAAAACATTGCCTGTCAGTGAATATTTTCTCTAAAAACCCTTATGTACCAAAAATCTTACCATGAAACACCAATCACTCGGCGGGTTCTCTGATATTTATTTTTCTATTTTTCCCCCAAGGGCCTTACCAGTTCAGTGCTTCATATCTTCTTCTTCTTGTTGTAAAGTTGCGTAAAGTTTCTCCTGACAGCCCACCTTAATCTTTTTCCTCGTGGCCACGCCCCTTGCAAGTCGGCACCTTTCCAGGCAACTCGCCGCCGTTTTTCGCGCCCAATTATAGCTATCTTTACAGAAGATGAGGAACCTCAATGAGCTCCCGAGAAACCAGTTCCTTAACTATTATAGCAGTGACTACGACGATTTTTCTTACCAGAAGTTGTGCGAAAATGGGTGGCAAAAGGTGCAGTTGCGCTCATTAGAACTGCTGTGTAACGACATCCTCGAACGTTTGTGTGTTGGCCAATTGCTGAGATCTTTTTCATCCTAACGTTCCTGTCCAAGAAAAAAAAAAGTTGGCTGGTTTCGTTTGAGGGCATGTTGCTTTGCGTCAAAGCGCACTTATAAGAGCGACTCAGGTGCCACCTGTTTTCTGTGAAATGTAACCACCACTTTTAGTTAAAAACGTTGACAATTTTACACTAAGGTTTATCATTCTTTGATATATGTTAATGGCGCAAAAATTTAATCTGAGTCAATGAGAAAATATTTTTGAAAAAAAAAAGTAGGTACTTACCTACGATTATGGACAGATGTGAGACCTTAAAAAACGGATTTTGCGTCCAAAATTACTCTGAAAACGACACCTTAATTGAGCTCCTGCCATCTTTTACAAATCCCTTGTACACGGATCGTTCTGGGACCCCCAAAAATGGATTCTAAGTTCAAAAAATTTCGAAAACGACACCTAACTCGACCCCATATCCGATACCCTTCAAAAACCCCTCCCGTAGCCTCATTTTAGCCCCATAGCGCCCCACGGGTTTGGGCGATCGGACTGAAACCCGTTCTACTGCTGCTCAATACTCAAAAAATAACTTTTTAAGGGATTAGAAATTGACGCTCAGACGTAAAACAATTCATTTTCTCAAAAATGTATTATCTAAAAAAATTAACAATTGGAAAAAATATTTCTGAAATAGGTTCTAAAAATAAAATGAGTGTTTGCTCAGATTTTCGTTGCTGAAATGAGCTTGTAGCAATTTTTAAGTGGATGAGGCACAAGTTGCTATATTGCGTCAAAAGAAAGTAAATTAATATAATAGGTAGGAATACCGAAGTAGAAATTCCTAGTAATAAAACTCCAAAAACATTAAAATTTCAAAGTATTAAAATTCAAATTTTAATAAAACTCCGACCAAAATGATAGTACCAGAAATTGCAGCCTCGAGCAGGAGCCTACTTGAATCTCTTCATCGCCAGCACATCTTCAGACTCAGACTGGTCGCCATCCGCAGCCTCATTAGCACCCGAACAGGAGCCCGGTTTCAAGAGTGACACGGCAAGTTCATCCAGTCGCAGTTTTTTTTTTTTTTTTTTTCCCCGATTGCCATCGAAGTAAGATGAGGGTCGGAGCTCAAAAGAGGTCGGAGAAACAAATTTTCATTCCCATGACATCTATTTGTTTTCGTCGGGTGGTGTTCGCGCACCTCCGCGCATGATGAGCTTGACAGAGCATGCTTTCCCTGGCTCAGGACAACCTTTTGGTTTATTATTCTTGGAATAACACACCTGTTTTCGCGACGGAGGTCGACGACTCAAAATTTGACAATATCCGTTTCAAGAGGTCTAGATTCCTAAACCGAAATGTCTGTCCGCCGTACGCCGTCCGGGCCGTTTTGGGCAGTAGGAATTTTTTTTTAAATCTGAAATTTTGACAAAATACTTGGTTTACCATCTAGTTGTGCCCGCAAGGTTTTCAGTCCGATCGCCCAAACCCGTGGGGCGCTATGGGGCTAAAATGGGGCTACGGGTGGGTTTTTTTAATGCTTTTGGCTATGGGATCGAGTTAGGTGTCGTTTTCGAAGTATTTTTGGACGTAGAATCCATTTTTGGGGGTCCCGGAACGATCCGAGTTCACTGTGGCGATCTATAGGGCATACATGGGGCTAAAAATGGGATTTTTGAAGGATCCCAGGAGATTAAATATTTTTCGAGTAAAAAATAAAGTATTTTTGAAGAAAAAATTTGAAAAAAAAAAAAAATCAAGAAAAAAAGTTTTTCATTGACATGGAAATAAATTTTTGCACAAGTAACTAACCTATATCAAAGAATAATAAACCCTTTTGTAAAATTTGCAGCGTTTTAGACTAAAGAGTGTCCGTCTTTGTCCGGTTTTTAAAAAAACTCCATGTCAAGTTAGCATTTCTTATTTTTTGAGCGCCCAAGTTTCAACTAAAAACACTCCACTTCTTTGAATTTTGGACTCATTCTATTTTTCTCTTGTATGTCGAAGGTGATTTCACAACTCCTAAAAGTTCCACGACCCTACGATTTTGCGTAGGAAATTCATGGATTTTTGAGAAATTTTACAAAAGCTGTAAGCCCCTGGTAGGCATGACATGCCATGACAGGCATGTCATGAGGCACATTGTGCCTCGACGGGTAGGTCGCTCCCGGTAGGTAGCGTACAAGGGGAGTACCTACCGTCAATTCAGACTAGAACATTGTCACTTAGTAATCATAGTGGGTAATCATGCTCACTTGTTCGTTGTAGTTTCACTTTTAATTGTAGTTGAGATTTAGTTCGAATAATTTAGTTGTACTTGTTAGTAGTTAGTTGCAGTTGGTTTTGGCCCAACTCTGGTAGGTACTAACGATTCCATTACGACGTCAAAAATGGGTACTTATCCCTTTGAGGCCCACATGTCCGAGCTCGATCCCTCATATCCTTTAGAGGCCCACACGAAACCACACAGTCCCGCTTTGATAATACGGCCTATCACAACAGATTCTGTTGTTGTGGGCAGAGTCCTGGAGCTTATCTATCAATTTATCTCTTGAAGTTATCTCATCCTTGGGGCAATGAACTGAAGACGGGACCGCTCATGCTCACACTTGGACTCTTCTTATCGTCTTATCTACCTATATACGAGTTTATCTACCTATATCTTACCTATCTATCGTATCTTAGCTATAGATAGCTATATAGATAGATCTCTGACCTCAGGACGCGGGAACCTTCGTACATTTAAAAACGCTCCAAATTTTACACAAGGTTTATTATTCTTTGGTATAGGTTACTAGTGCAAACATTTAATTCTGTGTCAATAAGAAAAATTTTGGAAAAAAGAATTTTTTTTGGACTTTTAAAAAAAATTTTTTTCTTCAAAAATTCTTTATTAAATAAAAGTAAAAAATTTTTTTACTCGAAAAATATTTAACCTCCGGGGGTCCTTCAAAAATCCCATTTTCAGCCCCATGAAAGCCCTATAGATCGCCACAGTGAAATCGGATCGTTCCGGGACCCCCCAAAATGGATTCTACGTCCAAAAATACTTCGAAAACGACACCTAACTCGATCCCAT
The DNA here is from genome assembly GCA_955831195.1 of Pilophorus perplexus. Lineage (NCBI taxonomy): Eukaryota > Metazoa > Arthropoda > Insecta > Hemiptera > Miridae > Pilophorus > Pilophorus perplexus. Next base: position 4,062,257 of record OY037010.1, on the reverse strand, counting down.
AGCCCCATTTTAGCCCCATAGCGCCCAAAGATGTTGGGAATGACCCTCGATAAGGCCCGGGTCTAAAGGGGAACATTGATTTTTTCAATTAGGTTCACGTTTTTTCGATTTTAGACCACTGTGCGGCGGTCGGCATTTCGTTTTTGGAATCTAGACCTTTTGAAACGGATAATGTCAACATTTTGAGGCTGATCGGAGTCGTCAACCTCCGTCGCGATTACATAGGTGTATTATTTCCAAGAATAATAAACCAAAACTGGGAAAAATCTTACTTTTTTTTTTTTTTTTGTGCTACATATTGAAATTTTACGAAAATGATGAATCAAAACGAGAACTATTTTTATAAGACCCCACGGGGGTTCTTGCAGGAACTTGGAGGTTCAGTTTTTTCTTGGCTATTCAAAGCCTCTAAAAATGCTATAAAAAGGCCTTTACAAATTTGTCAAAATTCCGAGACAAGATTAGAATAAAAAACCTTTTAATTTGCGCAGAAAGAGATTCATCCCACACCCGGGAAGTATATTATTATTTTATTGCCGTCCTTTTTCCTGTAGCCTGACACACTTTTTTTGAGGGGGTTTCTTCCCACATCTTAAACGTGAAATTCGGCTGCTGTCAACATGATGTCAATCGGATTCATCTAACGGAACTTGCTTTTCTAGGATTTCAACGCAACAGGTTTTGGTCGACGGATAGGAATGTCAATAGAAAAAAAAGCCTTAAAACTGTGTGGAGTCTCCACAGTGGAGATGAAGCTTAAGGATTTATTTCGTGGACGATCATCTTCGCGAGGATTCAAATATTATCCAGACATATCGACGAGGCCACCCCTTTCAACGTTCTTCAATAATTGATTACAACCTATCGATATCACATCTCCATCATGTTAACAGTAGGTGTCATTTAGTTAATTTCTGGAGACTTGTAACGAATTTGGGATAATAAATTCAGTTATTACATGTCGATCATTCATCGGACGAGAGTGGACTCATAATTCAGTTATTTTGGTCATCCAAACGGGATGACGAGGCTCTCAAAAGTGGAACCTCTGAATATTCACGATGAAATTGGACGAGGGGACACGGTGATTATGATGGATTGAAAGCGACCGGCCGTTTATCACGAGGAACCAAAATAGCAGGGAGGTGACTTTGATTGGTGAAAAACTGGTATTCTCAAATTTCGCTCAGATTTATTAAAGTACTAAACAATTTGGGTGACTTCAATGCCACTACTGAAGCCCAAGCGGGTGTTTTTTGAAAACCACCTTACTCGATCCCATAGCCGAAAACCTTCAAAACCCCTCCCGTAGCCCCATTTTAGCCCCATAGCGCCCCACGGGTTTGGACGATCGGGCTGAAAACCTTACGGGCACATCTAGATGATAAACCGAATATTTTGTCAAAATTTCAGATTAAAAAAAATTCCTACTGCCCAAAACGGCCCGGACGTCGGACGGACATTTCGGGTTTGGAATCTAGACCTCTTGAAACGGATAATGTAAAATTTTGAGGCCGATCGGAGTCGTCGACCTCCGTCGTTGAATTGTCAACTTGGAAGGCCTGACCAGAATCCCCAATCTTATGTGATACAGATTTTCTGGCCGAAATGTCAAGCAAAGGAGTCCAGGAAATTTTGATCACACGTGAACAAAGCATGTTAAATGATGGGAGGAAAATCCTCCCGTCTACGAAAATAGATGAGGCGTCTCCGGTGGGAGAATGGGGATTTTGCCCGACCGAAGAGCGCCCGCCTGCACGAGCCCTGACGCAATCCGGGAGAAGGAGAGTGGGGAACAAGTACCTATGCAAATTCTGGAGTAAAGTTCGACACTTACAATATAGTAGGTATACCTACCTAGTGTATTATTATAAATTATTATTATAAACCTATTATTATAAATTACTAGCTGACCCGGTGCGCTTCGCTGCACTCAATAAAAATAGAATTTTGGCAGAATTTGAAAAGTCAAATCAGTCTATTCAATTCAATTTATTCAATAAAAACATTTTTACTATATCACATCTTAATTCACTATGAATCTGGAATCAAGGAATCTTTTATGTAGAATTTGGCCGTGTGAAAAACATGGTTCTTCTAAATTGATGCCGCAGACTTGGAGCGTTTGTCCTTGCTCTGTAAACTGTAAACGTTTGAATTCGAATGGCATGTCTGTTGGAATCATTGGAATTCTTGGTATCAACACATTTTCACATTTTTCTTTGCCAGTCAATATCGTGGCCTCAATCAAATTCGACATTAGTTTTTTGACAATAAGTCGTGTGCCATTACAGAGTTTCGGCGGATTCATATTTCGTAGTAGCATAATTACTGAGTCAACTTTCAAATTCAAACAATGTGGTGGCATACCGGATGGCTTCAATGAATTCAAAAATTCAACCGGAAAATTAACTGCCTCATCTTGATTCACGGCAGTGTCAACCGATTTGTATGTGGTCACAGCACCAGGCAATTTTTCTTGGATTTGATGATTAATTGCGTTGACATGTACATTCTTTGGTGCTAATATTGCACGATCTGTCAACCAATCATGGTTTAGGTAGTTTTGAACATTTGGAAAAACGCTGCCAATCAATTTTTCTATGGAAGTAGTGATCACTCGAGTCCTCAAAGATTTGGCAGTCATTTTTATAGATATTATTATAAATAATAATAACCTATTATATAATTATAATAATAATAATAATAATAATAATAATAATAATAATAATTATAATAACCTATTATATAATAACCTATTAAATAATTATTATAAATAATAATAACCTATTATTATAAATAATAATAATACCTAATATAAATAAATAATAATATTATAATACTTGCGACTTGTTACAATTACATGCCCAAGAATAATTAGTCGGCGCCGTTGAACGCATACATCGACCATCTCCGGAGGTGCCAGTTTCCTTTTACGTCTAATAAACCCCCGGACGAGCTCTTGAGAGAAGCGCGTCGCAAAATAACCGGCAATATCCTTCCACGGTTGACGGAAACTCAGATCTGCTTTCACTTCCTGATACACAACCGCTTACTGGCGTGGAAGTTGTGGGCTGATTGTGGTTTCTAGTCTTCGGTTCAATGTGTCTCCAGGCAATATGGGCTGTACAAACAACGACCCGTGCGTCAAACTTGTTCGGTGCTCTTTATGCGGGGTTCACTATGGAAATAAATTGTAACTTGAGGTTGTTAGGGAGAGAAAACGACTCCTCTGCTGGTTTGGATACTAAATTGTTTATTTAACTATGAACATTTTGTAGCGTGGGGACTGGTTTCGTTATAAGAACAATTTGTACTTGTTCCTATACCTTCAGTATAATATATTTTTATGGTTATCTCTGGTGCTAATGACTAATGTTTTCTTGTCAGGGCTGTAGATGAGCTTAGTTGCTCGAAACCGCTCCCCACGCTACAAATTGTTTATAGTTAAATAAACAATTTAGTAGGTATCCAAACCAGCAGAGGAGCCGTTTTCTCTCCCTAACCACCTCATTGGATTAGACCTCTGCACCGTCGGCAAACAATTACTTTGAAATTGTAACTTGTTTTTACTACGGCGCACAGATAGATAGAAACATGACATGTTGTATAAACACATTGTGTTTATTTTGCAAACACCCAATGCTCGTATATTATTATACGAACATTAAATGTTTAAACTTTTAACATACTAATAAAGGAAACAAGACACGTAAGTTTGTTTTGACAATGGGCTACGCCCGTCTGTCAGAGGTTGCACTTATTAATAGAAAATTTATTAAACCTCGTGTGGGACAAAGCAACGTCGATAATAACAAGGTGTCAACGTGGCACTCGGTCCCAATTAAATAGTTCAATCAGCTCCATCCTGTATTTTCACGCAGCCTGGCAGAACCTGGCGAGAGGCAGCCAGTTTTCCCCATTCAAGACCGTGAGCAGGGTGCCCCTCGAGAGCTGTCCTCCCAAAGTACGGCATGCGGAACTCCCCCAAAACAGGGCAAGGCCCCTCCGAACCAAATACTCCTTAACTCTTCGTTTGAAGACAGATAGTGGTGCTCTAACGTCACAGACGTTCCTCTGCTGATGGCGCACGTAGTGATTATGGAGAGACACCGCCCTGGAAGCCTCGCTCAAAGAACTGGAGCCTGTGGCGGGGGCGCTCAGATTCAAAACGGGTATCGTGGTTATGGTCGAACGACAAATGGCCGAAAGATTCCAAGTTCCGCCTGACGAGCCCTCCAGGACGTAGTGACCATAGATGGTAAGCAGGTTCTCCTTCACGAATTCAGTCCGGCATGAGGACAAAGCTGATCGACCCTTCATCACCCGGTGTACCTTTTTTGGGCAATAAACACGGTAAGGAGATTTGGGTTGGTTCCCCTAAACAGGATGCAGTATGTGGCTCGAGAGGCAAAAAGTCCATGATATGTTGCCGTCAGGGCCTCCTTGGTGGTGATATCTCGGAGTTGCTGGAAAGCAAAACTCAAGCTCGCCAGTTTCCTGGAGAGTTCTTGGACACGGAAACAGCACCCCCAGGAACTTCGTTCTATCGCTGAAAGGCACCATTGATGCTCCTTACAGGATGTGATTCATCAGCGCAGGCCTCCGGCGAGCTTCAAAGAGCATATATACAGACCGTTTTGGCCTCATTTAATCGGAGTTTCCGACTGTTCAACCAAGCCTTAGCTTCTAAAAACCTTTAGCGCAAAGAAGTGGCACAATCCTGAAGAGTTTTGCTTCTAACCAAGAAGTTGCTGTCATCAGCAACAACCCGGGTATTGTCATCCGTGAGCATGGCAGGAAGTCCATGGATGATGATCAAGAAGAGTAACGGCCCAAGCAAGCTTCCTTGGGGAACACCCTGCGAAAAATATCGAGGTGAAGACTCCAATCCATCGATCGAAACCACCCAGGGCCTGCGCTCAAGATACGACTCAAACCAGGCGAGCGAGGGTCCCCGAACACCACAGGAGTTGAGAATTGACAGAAGAACCTCATGCGACGAATCGAAGGCCTTGGTCATGTCAATGAAATATCCCATGACCGTGTCTATACTGGTAGCAATGAAATTGGTCAAGTCAAGCATGGCTGTTGAGGTTGCAACCATCATGATTTGTTCCTCCACACGGGTACTTCTATAGAACCCGTGTTTGTGTGAACTGAAAAATTTGGTCGTGTGCAGGTAGCTCACCAGCCTGTCATACATGATTTTTCAAGGACCTTGGTGAGAAAACACAGTAAGCTGATGGGCCTATAGTTTTTGACATCAGTTGGATCCCCTTTTTTCAAAATGGGTGTTGGTGGTATAATATACCACCTACAATATTATTGTTGTTGCGCTGAAACCAAACCAGAAGTTTATTTTTCTGTATCAGCTCTGGATTTTTCGCAATTTACTTTCATATATTTTGGTTCACACACACACACACACACACACACACACACAAAAAAAAAAAAAAAAAAAAAACCAAAATTTTGTAACTTTTTTAAAATTAGTTTTTTGGAGTGAACGCAAATCTGACCTTGAAACTGTAGGTTTCCCACGTTGTGATGGTGTCGAGGTTAATGGTCTATCATCATAATAACGAAATTTCCGTTACAAGTGGAGGGGTTACAAAATATTATTCTTGTAACGAAAATTTCGTTGAGCCATGGCGTTTGAAAACTGCTTAATAAGCAAGTTAACAGATTCCGTTCAGATGGCCAAGATTCTTGAACGGCTTGATTTCCTGCACAAATATACAAATTACCTTGTTAAAGGCAAAAAGAGGCAACCAATTCAATTATATTGAGAAAACTTGAGCACTACGGTTTTGCCCGCCAGGCAGTGTCCTTTTTCAAGAGTTACCTTGAAGGTTGTTCCCAGGTTGTGAACTACAATGGTAGTGTGTCGGAAGAGGTTGCTATTCCCTGTGGAGTCAAACAGGGAAGTATCCTTGTCTCTTCTTCATTTACATAAATGACTTACCTAGCCAATTTCCTGACCCTTCTAAGGTATTTTTATTTGCGCATGATATGCCTTGGCCACGGGTTCTTCACGAGAAGAGTTGCACCAAAATCTGCAAGTCGGGTCGTCTTTGATTGAGAAATGGTGCTCCGTCAATGCGTTGGTCTTGAACTCGATAAAGACTGTCGAGGTGGGCCTGAGCAGACGTTTGGATCAGGCTGTGAATTTCTTGGGCTTGACGATGGATAACCGCCTGTCATGGTTGTCTCATGTCGAGGCGTTTGTGCCCAGATTGTCTTCCTCAATCTACATGATAAGAAGGTTGAGAGGGGTGGTGTCTGACGGGGTGCTGTTTTCGGTTTACCACGCCTGCTTCGCGAGCAGAGCAAGTTAATGCATCATAGCCTGGGGAAATTCGAGCCATGCACTCAATATCTTAAGGCTGCAAAAGCGAGCTGTAAGAATCTTGGCCAATCTCTCGTGGAACGAAAATTGTAGAGGCTCCTTTGCTCGTCTGGGCCTAGGCAACAAGCTGTTGACGATCGCAGGTTTGTACGTCTTGACAGTCCTGAACCTTGTGAGGACCAATTTGGCGAGCCTTCCTCAGGTTTCTGGAGTTCACGACCATTACACTCGGTCCCGTGGCGATCTTGTCGTCCCCTTCACTCGCCTCAGTACCGCTAAGCAGGGTGACCCAATGTTGGTGGACTCTCGTCTGTTCAACACTCTTCCCCAGGAGGTACGAGAGCTCCCTATAAAGTCTTTCCTGAGGGTGGTGAAACTCAAACTTATTAGGGCTGAGTTGTACTCTCTGGAGGAATTTATAGAAATTGACTGGGTTGTTTGTTGAGTCTCTCGCACCTTTATTTGTTTTGTATGCTGAGACCCCAAACTTGATGTAATGTTTTTCCTTTTACCTGCTTCTATATGTTCATGCGCAGTTTTTTATTTTTATCTGTTTTTCATAGCTGCTATGGTATTATGTATCTAAAAGTATTATGTTATTGTGAAGTACCTTTGCGCTTTTTGCGCCTTTGCGACTTTTGTACTGCCTTTAGGATTTTGCAAATAAAAAAAAATTCTATTCTATTCTATTCTATAGTTCTCTTTCTATGAATCTCAACTATATTTCCTTGGGCCCTGAACCCTGTCCATTTGTGCCCAAAAAACTTTATAGCAATTTAAACACAGAAATTTGGCTTATTTTCGTGCTAAAAATTATACCCATCTATCTCGACAAAATCAAAGTTTTCCCAGACTTTAATAAAGAACATAATTTCTACTTAGGTGTCTCCCTTTATAAGGGGCGTCCATTACGGGTAATTATTTCCAAGCTGGACTGCAGGGTACCGGTAGGACTTGGATTGTTGGAAGAGAACTAATTAAAAATAGTGATTTAGCGATCATTTTCCTTATTCGTTTTCCACATATCGAGACTCGTCAGCACGTGAACAAGCGATAACGACCTTCGATTCCGTTAGTGCAGACCTCATAGAATACATGAAGACCCGAAGGGGAAAAAACCGTTTTAGTCCACTTTTTATGGAACTGAGATAAAGGTGCCATCTAGGTGAGGAACGTGGATGCTTTCGGAAGGGTAGGGGAACCCGAGCAAAGAGAACTAATGACCCGAGTTATTACGAAGAAAATATTAACTGTACTAGGGAAGAACAACTTTTGTCCACGCGCTAGGGGGAAGAAGCGCAAAGGTACACACCAACCCACGTCACACCCTAGTAAGCCACCTGGTGATATTTTGCGATTCGTGTTCTGGACAAGACAAGAACTGTGATGCGATTAATCCACTATCTAGTGCATCATTTCTTATGACCAACCCAAAAAAGAACCCCTTTGCTACTCGGCCAATAAGGGTGCTCGAAGTTAACAAAGACAACCCAAAAATGATTTTACACCAAAACCCATTCTCAGGTGAATTTGAATCGGTTTTTTTTTTAAGGGCGTAAGTCCATGCAACCAAACTTCTGGGAACTCAAAAAAAAAAAAAAAAAAAAACTTCCTATATGCCACTGCTGATAAAATTGTGGGATAGTATAAATTTTCCCTATCGATTTGCCATGCTTTACATATTTTTCCAGATTTTTATACCTAGGTGTTCGAAATTCACTGATCTCTCTCATGGACTTATGCCCATTTAAAAAAAAATCGCGCGCTACCTCACTTTTTCGAATTGCTGCCATTCTGAAATCATGCTAAATTACTCCATTTAGCTTTGTCAACCCGGGAAATAGTGAAATTAAGGAACGCAATAGCTATAAAATAGTAAAATAATGTGTAATACCGTATACCATACTATCATACATGTTAGGTTAATTCGTAATCCATGAGGGATTTACGACAGCTCTTGGCTGCTTCCGGAAAATACCCCCAATTGGGGCTTTCAGTTTACAAATTGCTGAGTTTCCCAATACAGGCAGAATCGTCTGCATACCAATTTTGGATGTACTCCGGGCTCTTGAGGCATCTGATGAGGGGCAGTGTGCCTACCGCACATCAGCGATAGTAAAATGTTAATAAAATTGGTTTTCTAACGTTCATATTCATATTTACCTACAGCGTTTTCCAAGTTAGGTATTGAAAATTGAAATCCGCTTTTCTCAAAATGTGATTTGATGGGCTAAAGTGATCCCCCCCCCCCCCCCCCCCCCCCCGGGCGGCCTTCGCGTGTCAAGACTTGCTACAACCGTACCTTTTATCGCCGAAATGGATTTTTGTCCAGCTAGATTACTTCGATTCTGAACCACTGAGCGGCGGTCCTCCACCCTGAAATCCCCAGTTTGCGTATCTTTGCGTCAACATCTCTGAATCCACTCAACTAAATTTAGTTATTTATATTTAGGAAGGTGATATCCAATAGGTTTCGACTCCTATTGACACAATTTATGATATTATAAAGAATTCGAGAAAAAGAAACGCTTCAGATAATTTACTGCTGGGTTCAGGTTTATTTGTACCTGGCTGTGAACGATTTCGGGAAAAAACCATTCTGCTTGAGCAGGCTCCGCTACTTCTCGAAATTTGGGAACTTGCTCCATAACTTGCATGAGGCGAAAGGTATTCAAAAATACCGTTTCGCTGAATGGTGCTGCTCGGGGAGATCATAAAGTTTACTGTTAGGCCAACGAAGGGAATCGAATGGTTCGTTAATTTCTAGACAAATTATGGTCGAAAATTGACTAACTGCGAGAATGTGGATGGATAAATTGATGTGTAGGCAGTAAATACCAAAGTAGGCTTTGCCTCAATTTTGCAGGAAGCTTGAAATGAGACTGTCGTGAATTATACTGTGATGAGCACCAATACCCCCCCCCCCCCCCCCCCCCACAATCATTAACTTTAATGGAGAACTGGTTTAAAAAAAAACTAAAACGTTCTGAAATCCCATCATTACCGTAACAAGGAGTGTTAGTTATGGTATCGATGAGCCTGGAAATGACTGCAATGGCTAAGTAGGTAACCCGAGAGTTTCGAACAAACCACCTTATAGGGTCTGGCGGGGTAATTCGTCGTCATTACTGTAAATCCCCCACATCTCATTTTGTCGAGATTAGGAGAGGGTCGCGAATCAAGTGGTTCTCACTGATTTCCAGAACAGGTATAGATTGGGATGAATGCATGCGATTAGGTTTATTTTCTTTTTGCGTATTAATCTTGGAATAATTATTATTCATCTATGTATTATGTATGTATTATACATATATGTAATCGCGACGGAGGTCGAAAATTCTACAAAAGAAAAGTACAGATGCGATTGATTGAGAAAAGAACCAATTTAACGGAGAACAATGTAGAAACACACATGATTTTATATTTTAATAATTTTCATTCGTAAGTAGGTATTTTTTGTGTGTGAATATGTAAAGAGTAGATACTATTAAAATAAGTTACAGCTCGTAAGAAACTGTTTTCAATTCTCCCTACATTTTCCTCTTGGTTTTATAATGTTTTGAACTTATTTAGGATTGCTAAAACTAAACACTAAATGATGTCATAAGGACCTAAAATCGAGAAATTAGTGAAATTAGCAACCTAAATCACAAAACTAAACGTCCTAGAAAAAACGCTGAAAAATATACACAAGGGTTTATTATTCTTTGATATAGGTTACTTGTGCAGAAATTTAATTCTGTGTCAATGAATAAAATTTTAGAAAAAACTTGTTTGATTTTTTTTTTCAAAATTTTTTGATTTTTACTTGAAAAATATTTGAACTCCTGGGATCCTTAAAAAATCCCATTTTTAGCCCCATGAAAGCCCTAGGATCACAAAAGTGAAATTGGATCGTTCCAGGACCCCCAAAAATGGATTCTACATCCAAAAAACTTCGAAAACGACACCTAACTCGATCCCATAGCCAAAAGCCTTCAAAAAACCTTCCCGTGGCCCCATTTTAGCCCCATAGCGCCACACGAGTTTAGGCGATCTGGCTGAAAACCTTGCGGATACAACTAGATGGTAAAACGAGTATTTTGTCAAAATTTCAGATTAAAAAAAAATTCCTAGGTACTGCCCAAAACAGCCCGGACGGCGGACATTTCGGTTTTGAAATCTAGACCTCTTGAAACGGTTAATGTAAAATTTTGAGGCCGATCGGAGTCGTCGACCTCTGTCGCGAAAACAGGTGTATTACTCCAAGAATAATAAACCAAAACGACACCTCACTTGCCCTCTCATCAACAAACATTAACCCTTTCACGACCAACGCGGAACCTACAGACTCCGTAACCGCCAAAAATGTTCTCCAAAATCCACCTATGAAAACATCATTCAAAATCTGTTGTCATCAGATCCTCTCATTTCATACCTCCGTTCACAATGGACATCAAAATTCTCGAAAGTAGAAGATGCGGCTAAGCTCCTGCTGATTGCTGAACCATTCTAGATCGGCCAACCATTTTATCAGCTAGGGGGGTTGGGGGGGGGGGGGGGGATTAATTATTAAAATTTGGATCTCCAGGCAGGATACAGAGGAAACGCCGACTCAATCGGACTGTAAACAACGAAGATGGGTAGAGATGCGCGTATTTGCGCACGTTTGCGCGCGTCGCGCGGGATTGTATTATGCACAGATCACGCGCAACGGGTGTTTCGGACGTTGAATTTAACGTCGAATCCGAACTGGGTTTATCAGTTAAAAAACCAAGTTGCGCGCAATTGCGCACGTTACACGGGGTTAATCCTTTAATGTTAAAATTTTAAATTTTATTGTGATGGCAGGCCTACCGGATCATTAGAAAAAAAAACTGTGGAAATCCGTTCAGCCGTTTAGGCGCCTATAAGGCACGACAGACAGACACACAGACGGAAACCTAATTTTATATAATAAGCACCTACATAATTACATGGTATGTAATAACCTCTATTATAAGATAGATAGATAGATAGATAGATAGATAGAGTTATAATGAGTTCACACTTCGTTCAAGCACTAATTCAATTTCGACCATCTAATCGACCTTCGGACTCAGTGTTACGTCACGCCTAAGAGTCTGTTTGTCAAATTTCAAGTCTCTACAGTGGGTCAAATTGTCAAAATTCAAGTCTCTACTGGGGAGTCGTGTGATAGTCGCAGAAGTATGGAAAAAAAGGGGGTACTTTGGGTACACTTTTCTACGTTATTTTTCAAGCTATCAGGCTGAAATTTTTACCATACATTGTTTATATAATCTAATATCCAGGTAAGCAGGGATATGTTTTACGAAGCAGTAGGAAAAAAGTTACGTCAAAACTAAAAAAGTGGCTTTTATGCTCACCCATTCAAACGCCGGTACCTATGGCCGGGGTTGGAACCCTAAAATGATACTCTGAAGCCAGATTCCTGCTATCCTGACGAGAATTTCAAAAAAAATTTTGATTCGATCGGTGGAATAGAACCGGAGAAAAGTGTACCGAACATGCGAAAAACGTGGTTTCGAGAAAAACGCGTTTGAAGACAGGAGCGGCGGCGGCGGGACATTATCACTTTCTTAAATTTAGGTACTTGTTTCTTTCATTCTTCGAATTATTTTCTTCTTCCTCTATTCTTGTTAAACATCTATATTAGTGTTTGACACAGTTTAGACAACAAATTATTAAGAACAGCAACATTTTATTTTTTTTGAAGCGAAGTCTTTTATACGGACGCCCCCCCTCTCACGGCTCGGGTAGTCTCTCAGTAAATTTCGTGATAGTGATAGTGATCGCGTGATAGTGATGGCGTGAGTCTCGCATGAGTCACCGCCTTCCAACCCGCCGCTGTCAAGGAAGTCGGAAAGACGTACTCAGAACGGGTGGGGCTTCATGGACCTGACAACGGTGGAGGAGGCGGGGAAATTTTTTTTGCCGACCTTTTAGCTACGAATAGGGGGGGGGGGGTCGCAGACCCCCCTGTCCGAATAAGCGCTCGGCCGAGCGGAGCGAGGCCTTTTGTCTGATTAAGCGGTCTGCTTTGAGAACTCCCCCGGCCGAGCGAAGCGAGGCCCTACGGGGGGTTTGGGGGGCGGAGCCCCCCAGCTGGGTGCATATTTAAATATAAAAGACCGCTTCAAAATCGATTCAATTTAAATCGATACTTTTTATTTATTCTTTCGATTCAGCCAAACTAAGTGGTCGACAGCCTGACTTATTCATGCTTACGCAATATTCAGCAAACTCCATTTTCCGTCGATTACTGCGAACACATCGAAACTAGCTTTCTCCTCATGGTGCTTCATAATCATGTAAAGCAGCGTATTTTCTAACGATCTCGGGTGAGATTGCCCACAACATAGGCTATATTAAAACCCAGCCAGACGCGCGCAACCCTGCGAAATTTCGAAAAATAAGAGTTTTTGGATGTGAGTGAACCTCCCCCCCCCCCTCCTAAACCGTCGTGCCTTATAGGCGCCTAAACGGCTGAACGGATTTGAATGGGGTTTTTTTCTAACGATCTCGGGTGAGATTGCCCACAACATAGGCTATATTAAAACCCAGCCCGACGCGCGCAACCCTGCGAAATTTCGAAATTTTGTACTCGCGGAACATGGTTTTTCCTCTCCTCCTCCTAAACGGTAGGTAAGCGATAAAAATACGGCGATTTTTTTTTTTAGGCTGGTACGTTTTACCAGTACAATCGTACAATTCGGGAAGAGAGTCCTACAAGTAAAAGAAGAAATATGCAGAAGCAGCTAAATCTTCGCCTGTCGCTGGCCCCGTCAAAGAGGAAAATCCTTCGTCCTCATCCAAGAAAATAATAATTCTTTTCTCAATGACTGAATAATATTATGCAAGGTTTGACAGTGACAATGTGTATGACATTGGAGATTTGGATTATTACACCAAATTCCTTGGAGATTTTATGCGGGCCGACCTGCGTTCTGGGCGGCTTCTGAGAGCTCCAAGGGTCATTTTAAAAAATTGTGTAGCGGGGTTTGAAGAGGGTGGTAGATGGGTTGTTAATTAAAAGAGTTGGTGTTGGCAGAGCGCTTTCGTTATTAAAATAACATCATCAGTGCCTGTACAGAGAAATCCTTGCATCAGGCACAACATCAATTTTTATGGGGGGGTTTTTTAAGTCCCGAAGCAGTTTTAAAGTTACCTAGGCTTAGTTCTATAAATGCGATGAGGTGTACCTTGTTTATGCAGATGGGGCCTCCGTCTCATTCATCACTCTCCTCGCACTAGCGACTTGGGTTGGGGAGGGTCCTTCCCTGACGATTTTTGGAGCATCGGGCTTCTGGAAATGCGATGAGGTCAGGGAAGGACCCTCCCCAACCCAAGTCGCTAGTGCGAGGAGAGTGATGAATGAGACGGAGGCCCCATCTGCATAAACAAGGTACACCTCATCGCATTTATAGAACTAAGCCTAGGTAACTTTAAAACTGCTTCGGGACTTAAAAAACCCCCCCATAAAAATTGATGTTGTGCCTGATGCAAGGATTTCTCTGTACAGGCCCTGATGATGTTATTTTAATAACGAAAGCGCTCTGCCAACACCAACTCTTTTAATTAACAACCCATCTACCACCCTCTTCAAAGCCCGCCGGCCAAAAAAGCCAGAGATGGATGACACCCTTTCAAGTAAAAATTGTGTAGACAACGTTTCAAATGAGGCACGACTTTGGAATAAATTTTATTCGAACCAGAAAATGGGGTAGTTTCTGAAAATACCTTCAACAAAAAATCGATTTTTTCGACCCTAGGTATCACTCTTGTTAAATCAAGTTATTGGTAAATGATCACTTTTTGATGACTCATCTTCAAATTCAAGAATCGAGCTTTCTAGATTGATAAGCACAAAGTACCTACGCATTAAATACATTGCCATTCCTACCAAACTTTGGTATTGGGCGAGTACTTACGTATTTTGAGTTCGTTAATCAGCCAAATAACGGGCGGGCCACCGGCTCTGATGGACATGTAGAAATTGAATGAAAATATAAGGTATTCAATAGGAAGGGGGAACCTCCGGGCGCTGATTCCGCAAGATTGCCGTAAAATGACGACTTCTTTGCGGTAACGGAGTCTTCGGAGTGTATCGACCTCTGACGGATCACGGGCTACAGTGTAGTTGATATTACTCGTAGGTACTTTTTTCTTCTCGATATCGTTCAACCGACTTTTGGAATAAAAACTCTCGTCTCGAGGGAAACGATTTCTGGAGAGGTTTGGGAGACGTCTTCTATAGATCGGCTCTTCCATTGTGGCGCGTGTAGAAAAAAATCCGGGATGGTTAACGGAAAATTATTTTCCCCTTATGCAGATTGTGTGGCCGTTATGCGTGACATCAGCTTGATCTTTCGGTTGATGTTTGAAATAATCAACCTATTTTTCGTTTCCGTGGGGCGTTGTGAGGCTAAAATAGGGCTACGGGAGAGGTTTTCGGCCGTCGAGTTTGGTGTCGTTTTCTAAATATTTTTGGACGTAGAATCAATTTCGGGGGGTCTCAGAACCACCCGATTGCACCGTGGGGATCTTTGGAGCTTTCTTGAGGCTAAAATTATTTGTATACATTTATGGGTACTTTTCCGTTATACCCCCCCCCCCCCCCCACTCGATTTTGGTTGGCTTTGGGTGCCTTAAAGCCATCGGGAGGGGTGTTTATGAACACGAAATCGAGTGGGGGGGGGGGGGGGGGTATAACGGAAAAGTACTCATTTATGGTGCTTTTGAGGATGCCAGGAAGTCAAATGAAGTGTCATTTTCCGAGTAATTTTGGGCAACCCATTTTTTGGGGACGCACATCCGTCGACAAACTTATAAGAAAATTTAAGATTTTTTAATTCAATCATTTTAAATAATGATAAGAACATTTATTCACCCTTAGAAAGTGGATCATCCAGGGGAATGACAAAACACAACAAATAACAAGAACGAAAAAGAAATTGACAAATAACAACAAAAGGAAGAAAAACATCACACAGCAAACGGCGGAAATCAAAGGAGAAAACTCAAGAAACAAGAAATCAAGAAATCAAGAAATACACCAGTTCTACGTCTTCAAGAGAAGCACAACATACTAATTAGGCCAGTCAAATTAGACACGAAAAATAGCCCCAACCTACATTAATTGTGGTAAACTTAATTTTTTTATATTTTGTTACGGCTCACCTAGATAGTATAAATCCAGATTTGCAACCCTCAAAAAGTTCGGCGTCAGGAGATACGGCCGAAAAACCACGAAATTTTTGCACTATTTTCAGTTTTTCGCCCAAAAATCATCGAAGATAGCTTCTGACGAAGATCTGTACCCTGAACACTTTTAAACTGCATAAAATTACCTACAATTTGAGTGGTATTAGAGCTCTGTAGCTTTAGTAGTTCCCCAGATATAGCCCTTAAAAGACGAGCTATTTTTTCCAAAAAGTGAAAATGTTAACTTTTGGTCTATTTTGGAGCGATTTATTGGCCAAAGTACTAATCCTACAAAAAACACATCGAAAAGAAAGTTGTAGTAAATATTATTACCTTCATTTTAAGACGTGAGGGATGCCCGTAGGTATGATAGTTTGCTCAAAAATGACCAAAAACCAAAATAAGTCAAAATAGTGTTTAGGGAGACGATGCAATGAATGACTCTCATTCAATGCGAAATGTTTGGGCCCTCGTTTAAACTATTATAACAACGTGTTAGTGGTAATTTGTTCAGGTACGTGTCAGGTATCACGTGTGGGAGGGGGGGTACAAAGTATATCCCCCCCCCCCCCGACAACATTTGAACCCTATCTCATTTCCTCTCCTTTCCTACTCTGATTCCTTTCGTCTCGGTATGTACAATTTTACGGAAAAATGCAAGTTTTATCTTCTGAACATTCATTTGTACGTACGAAACGAATTTAAACCAAGTAAGAAACGCCCAATCTGACATGTCTGGTGAACCGCGCGAAGAGCGGAAGCACGTTTTTCAGAACGTTTTTAGTTGTAGCTTGGAAACTATTGGTCCGATTCCAAATTTCTTTTTTTCTTGTGAAAGCCGATTAAATTCCCCATCGCAGTTATTCCGTGTGAAATTTTGATTTTGGGAGGGAAAGAAGAAATATTTCTGAAAAACGTGATCGTAGATGGTCATACGTCTTGTTTCCACACTTTCCGACGAATACTAATGTCACTTTCGTTGTTTCAATAGACATGCAATGTGCAGTTACTTATATAAAATTTAATCAGCTTTGTGATTAAAAAAAGAAAAGTAAGATCGGACAAAACGTTCCCGAGTTATAGGCAGAAATGTGCAAAGAATTGCATTGTTAGTTGCATTGCAGTTGTTATAATAGTTTAAACGAGGGCCCAAACATTTCGCATTGAATGAGAGTCATTCATTGCAACGTCTCCCTAAACACTATTTTGACTTATTTTGGTTTTTGGTCATTTTTGAGCAAACTATCATACCTACGGGCATCACTCACGTCTTAAAATGAAGGTAATAATATTTACTACAACTTTCTTTTCGATGTGTTTTTTTTAGGATTAGTACTTTGGCCAATAAATCGCTCCGAAATAGACCAAAAGTTACAATTTTCACTTTTTGGAAAAAATAGCTCGTCTTTTAAGGGCTGTATCTAGGGAACTACTAAAGCTACAGAGCTCTAATACCACTCAAATTGTAGGTAATGTTATGCAGTTTAAAAGTGCTTAGGGTACAGATCTTCGTCAGAAGCTATCTTCGATGCTTTTTGGGCGAAAAACCGAAAATAGTGCAAACATTTCGTGGTTTTTCGGCAGTATCTCCTGACGCCGAACTTTTTGAGGGTTGCAAATCTGGATTTATACTATCTAGGTGAGCCGTAACAACATATAAAAAAATTAAGTTTACCACAATTAATGTAGGTTGGAATGTCTAATATGACTGGCCTAAATAAACTAATGCTAAGTATAAGTCTCATTGAATTGAAACAAAAAATATAATTTCCATACCTACCTTCTTTCCTTTTTAAGAGCACCTCAAAAAAAAAAAAAAAAAAAAAAAAAAAATTCCTCAATCAAGGGTTTTCAGTTCAGGCGGTGTTAGTCCACTTTTGTCAATTTCTCAAGATTAACCACTGCACTTTTTGACTGGATTCTAGTAAAGAGAAGGTTTGTGGCAGGAAAAGACATGGGTGCAATGGCCCCAACAAACTCAGAACTTATTCACAAGGGAAAAACGCTGCAAGTTTTACACTAGGGTTTATTACTCTTTGATATAGGCACTTGTGCGAAAAATAATTTCTGTGCCAATAAAAAAAAAAAAATTTTTTTGGATTTTTTTCCCCCCAAAATTTATCGTTTTTTACTTGAAAAATATTTGACCTCCTGGGATCCTTCAAAAATCCCTTTTTTTAGCCCCATGAAAGCCCTATAGATCGCCACAGTGAAATCGGATCGTTCCGGGACCCCCAAAAATGGATTCTACGCCCAAAACTACTTCAAAAACGACACCTGACTCGATCCCAAAGCCAAAAGCCTTCAAAAAACCCTCCCATAGCCCCATTTCAGCCCCATAGCGCCCCACGGGTTTGGGCGATCGGACTGAAAACCTTGCGGGCACAACTCGATGGTAAACCGAGTATTTTGTCAAAATTTCAGATTTAAAAAAATTCCTACTTCCCAAAACGGCCCGGGCGGCGGACGGACATTTCGGTTTTGGAATCGAGACCTGTTGACGGATAATGTCAAATTTTGAGGCCAATCGGAGTCGTCGACCTCCGTCGCGAAAATGTATTATTCCCAGAATACTAAACCAAGGAGTGTCCGTCTACTGGGCCTGTCCGGTATTAGTCGAAGTTAGGCCCTTCAGTCCCAAAAGGCTTCAATTATTTCGTGAAGCTTTCAATCTACAGTTTTCTGACAACGGGCTCTCGCAAAAAACAAGCAATCTTATGAATTCCCAAGCCGTTTGGGAACAATGGCTATGACCGTAAATTCGCAGCCTTACAAGGCCTAATTACTTTTCATCTCCTGGTAAACATAAATTACGGGTTTTCGCTGCAGTGGCGGCGCGGCGCTCAAGTTGGTAGCTGAGAAAAACGGACTCAATGGGAAGAGCGTGAATGTGTTGGGAGAGGCTTCAAGGCTCTTGAAAATCACTAATCGCAAAATCAACTTTTCTCGTCTCTCGCCAAAAATAAGGACGGCTTTAAACATTTTTAAGGCTCTGAGTTAATTTGGTCTTGCGGTAAACCTCACCGTGAAAGTCATCTGTTCCCGTAACAACTTATTTTTATGGAGGACGGTGAGCAAGGGGGGAGTGTGAAGGTTGTTAAAAATCCCGAATCCGCGTGGTTATAAATTTTAGTGGGTCAATTTGCAATCCCCTAGGAGGATAACGTGTCATGAACTGGACCCGTCCCGAAAATGTTTATGGATCTTCTGCGAAGGCAGATTACCATGACAAAAACCGCTCCTTTATAACATGTTCCGTCTTTCATCTGCATCATCTTTTCACCGGGTTCCTCTCAGCCTCGTCACACAAACTGGGGCGACTCGACCCTCGGAGGCATTTAGTAATACATCCAACATTATACACATTTTCAATCTACCTCCGAGCCAGAGCCGGTCGGATTCTCCATCAATTTTAGAACAAGCGATAATTATCGCTTTCTCATACAGCACCCGACCCGATGATTATAATCATCGGGTCGGGTGCTGTATGAGAAATTTCGCGTGTAGCCGTTTGATGGGCGGTAATCTTTTTGTTCCGGAAATGATCCGTGCATAACGAAAGCACCGTGTTATCGCTCATCAAGGAAGGACGCGGCCTTTGAAAAGTTATAATAAATCTGTTCAAGCCTTGCTCAAAAATCAGAAGAGAAAAAAAAAACCTCTGGGCAAAGGTTTGTGGTCTATCTCTAAATAATCAACCTAAATAATCTCTAAATAATCAAGTTTGTAAAGTGTTTACCCTGCAAAGTCAACATGGTTGACGTGTACCAGAGAAGGGTTCCTGGCTATGCATAGCCATGGCGGCGTGGAGCTAATCCTGCAGAGGCGCCTTCGCTGGTCAGTCCGGGGGTCGAACGATGGGAGGGCAACGAGCCCGAAGGTAATCGTGGGCGATATAAAGCGCCTGAAAAGGCTGAAACGTTCAGAAGACATCGAACAAGCCGGCGAGCACACCGGGGCTGGCTTCACGACGCTGAGGGCCTCGGGAGGCAAACTGAGGACAGACCGGATGGCACGGACGGCACGGCTTCCTGCAGCTGAACATTGGTTTGACTGGTGGGCAAAGATACGAAAGCCGAGAGAAAATCACAGGTTCCAACTCTGACAAATGCGGTCTAACGCTTTCTACAACTGCTTGAGCAGAACTGAGAAGGCTTCCCGATGTGGGGGAGAACCACACAGAACGGACGTCGGGCAAAGACCGGGCGCCGACTTTTGTCCCTTTCGCGTCTTCCCTTGTAATCAAATGGTACAATGTAGGGGAAGACCTCCTACCTTGGTCACTTTTTTTTTAACCTTCAACAAATCATACCTAGGATGGTTTTTTGGACCTCCGATGTATGGATCTTGATAGCAACACTATTCGGCTGTTGAATGGACGAAGAACTAATCATTTTAGTATCACTAATTAATTGTGGAGACCGTTTTTCCAAACCCTTCAAAACTGACCAAGGTAGGAACCGTGCTCCTCCCTTGGTCAGGTCTGGCTCCTCCCTTGGTCAACTGTCTGACAGAAGATGTTTTTGATCAGAAATAATTGGTTTATTGGCCATTTATGCCCTTTATATCACAAAATGTTTATTAAAATGATTATTTACCAAAGGATACCTAATAATAATATTATTATATATCATATTATGATTATCACTTTTGACTTTCGAGGGTATATCGTCGACGATATCGAAATATTTACCTGACCAAGGTAGGGTCAACTCCCGAAAATCTTCAGCAGGCTCTAAAATAATTAATTCGATTATTTTTTTATGCCATTTACATCACAAAATATTTATTAAAGTGGTTATTTACGAAAATATACCTAATATGATTTTCACTTACGATTTACGAAGTTGACCAAGGTAGGAACGACCTGCCTGACCAAGGTAGGGTCAACTCCCAAAAATCTTCGACTGGCTCCAGAATAATTAATTCGACATGAACTTGCGAAATTATGCGTGCATTTCATACATCGAGACTAGAATTCAACGATAAACCAAAAAGATTTACCGAAATTTACGTACTTTATTCGTCAGCTGTCGAAAACTATGTTGTCAAAATCGACATCACAACGCCTCGAAAACTTTGATAACCAAATAAAGCTTATCAGGGCTAGAAAAGCGGGAAAACACTTTTGACGCAGTGTTGTCTTGACTTACACAAAACATTAAAAATTTAGGACAAAATATTCCCCTCGTGTATACCACCCAAACTATCAACTGACCAAGGTTGGGACCTGACCAAGGGAGGAGGTCTGCCCCTGCACAGAAGTGGCGTCGCAGTTCAGTGTCAGAGACATCTCATCATCGTGCGGGATGATTTTGCATTTAATATTGTATTTTGCGACGAAGTTTATAAAAATTCGTGTGCATATGATTATAATCGTGCAGATTACCTATTGTAATAAGAACGCTCAAGCCCCGGCCTGATAGAAAATCGCGCAACAGTTCCCAACATTAGATGAACTCAATATCGTCTCTTTTTCTTATTCAGATTAGCCAAGTTTTGCAAATCCAGCATCACTTCATCTTCGTCAATGCTTGAAAAATTCATGTTGCACATGACAAAACCAGCTTACTGACGTCCTTTCCCACCAGTGTGCATTGCATGGGTCACATCGCCACCTGACGGTCGCTTCAGTGGTGACAGCTGCCTTCCTGGTGTTGGTAGGACTGAGAGCAGGCGATCTTCTGTTGTGTATTAATTCCCCTGGACGTTGGTAGGGTGAATAAATACTCACTTTTATATTCTTGTTAAATAAACGTATTTAGTACTTCATTTGCACTCGAACTACCACACCGATCCTATGGGTTCTCTCAAATAATGGGTACTGGGAGGAACATGTAGCTCCTGATGACGTGGGCCTCCCCGGAATCTGCTGAGGAGGCAGAAGGACGGTCATCGCTTGACCCTCCTTCTTGGTTCTGTGGCGGTATATTTGATTTTCCCGCCACACTTCCGCCACTGGCCTCCACCTTTCCGTCGGAGTGGGCGGGTTACCTACCCGCTTCACGAGACTTTCGGAACAATCTGTCTGCAAAGTATCGATTTTGCCTCAAATTGAATCAGCTCTGTGAAATGTTACTTTTTTAAATTGGGTTTTAATTTATGAAAAGTTAGTTTGCTAATGTTTCTTTTGATTTCCAGGGCTTCCAAAAATGCTTACCGGCCCTGGAAAATACCTACTAGAGGATACTTCACAGATTAACATGTCGAGCGGTTTTCGCCCATTAGATGCTCAAGCTGGACAAAAAATCAGATTCAGCTTTGAAAATCAGGACACTCTTGTATTCTGGACGTTTAGCACGCTAATCCTGGTGATCGCTACTGTATGAGTGGAATCCAATAGTTAAGTGTAAGATTTTGTCTAATATATAATAGATATATTAGACATTATGTGTATTATTACTCAAATATATAATAGATTATAGGCGTCTACCCTTGTCAGGGGTTGCTCGAAATCGCCTGGCGCCAGGAACTCCTATCCTCAGCTTGGTAGTCCTCCAGATTGAGTCGTCTCATAGAGCGAACTACTCCTCCACTCCATGTGACTCTTGGCCGACCCTTCTTTCGTCTGCCTTCTGGCGACCAGCTGAGGACCATTTTAGGCCACCTTCCATCAGGCATCCTCTTCACATGACCATTTCAGAGCCCCTCTCTCGATCCTCTCTACGACTGATGCTGGCTGGTCGATAGTATCTCGGATGTTCGCATTCCGGACTCTATCCAGCCTTGATCCGTCCATCTCCGCTGCACACAATCGCTGCCGGTTTCGCTGTGTAAGGGACCAACCTTCCGATCCATACGTCAAGATACTCTCTACTATTGCAGGCAGAATCATCTTCGTTCGCAGATGTATCTCCCCACTCCACAGCACCCTATTCAACGAGCGCATAGCAGCACGGGCAAGACCGATTCTGGCGTCAACGTCCACCTGACAACCACCAGCATCCAACACGGAATCCAGGTATTTAAATTGGCCGACTGCGCGCACAGTCCCCAATCGGTCTAATATACTGTAATTTTCAACAGAGCAACTTCACGTGTTAATGATCGATCTGATTGGAGATTGAGGAAACTTGGATTTCTACTAAGAACGATGAAGTCCCTCAACTTTTATAGATAATTCCAGGAAAGGTTGAAAATACCGCACGCCCTTTTTCGGCGCTGCTCAAAGGACGCCCCATCGCTCAGGACACGTTCCCTGTCAAAACGTTGACAAGTAGGGACATGGTGACTGACAGAGTAACGGCCTGGCTTGATCTTGACTTGGCTATGAACGGTCGGGTCGACTACCATTTCCATCAAGTTTCACAGCGGTCCCAATTAAAGAAACAGTAATTCTTATTGGCTGTCAATTAGGTACCTGAGGCTGAATAACAAATAGTTGATAGACGTGCACTTCCTTAGAGATTCCAGAAAAAAATAGAAGAATCCTTCGCGATTTTGTGAAAACAACAATTAAAACCTTCTTCTCTAGTTCTGGTTTGGTTTCTTCTACCTGTTCATATACGTCTTCTTTCACAACTAATTAAAAAAAAGTCCCGCAGACTGAAAAAACGGGCGAGACCAGATGCAGACAATAAATCAGATTCAGCTTTGAAAATCAAGACACGCTTGTAATCTGGACGGGTGGCAAAATTTGCCAGGATTAGATTTAATCTAATCCTGGTGATCGCTACTGTTCGAGTAGAATCCGATATGATATCGGCGATATGGTAAAGTGTTAAAATTTAGCCTACCTAGGTAGGCTAAATTTTAACACTTTACCATATCGCCGATATCATAACGAAAATTATTGAAGGGTCAGGGGGAAAGACGATGAATGTCAATGAAAGGTGATTTAGAGAAAAACGAAAAACAAAGTTGTATGCCCCAAATTTCCCATGTGCATCATCCTAACGGTGTTTTTCTTGCATCATTTTACCCCAACGGGGTTCAGTCATGTTCATAAAAGCAAAATCTGGAAAAGTCTGGAAAGATCAGGGGGAAAACCGATGAATGCAAATGAAAATTAATTTAGATACAAATGAAAGATAAAGTTTCTACGTTTATCATCCTAAAGGTGTTTTTCTTGCTTCATTTTACTCCAACAGGTGTCCATAATCGTTCAATGTAATCTGGAAAAGCGTTCAGTTTACAGGAAATATTTTAGAAAATTGGACATGTATTGGGCATGCCCAATGCGCATTTTTCACTTTATTTTGTTTGATTTGATTTGAATAATTCAAATTATTGATTCGACGATTTTTTTTAACTTAATTTGAAGATTTTTTATTTTATTTGATTTTATGATTCAATTTGATTAAATCAAATTGAATCATAAAATTTTGATGATTTCATTTTATTTTGTTTGATTTTATTTTATCGTTTTTTGCTTCCGAGTCAACCAAAGTTACCAGAAGCATTGTTTTCACTTTCGGGATCGAGAAAATGTTTGTCCTCCAAAATTACAATAATTGTAATTACAATAAATTACAATAATTGTAATTACAATAAATTACAATAATTGTAATTACAATAAATTACCTACAATAATTGTAATTACAATAAATTATTTCCACTTCTAAGAAGTGCTTAGCAAGTCTTGCTTTTTGCGTTTCAGAGCTTTTGATCCGATTTTGGTCAAATTTTCAGGGATTGTAAGTGTTCGGCCACTTGAGGTCCCATATAAATTTCGAGTTCCAAGAGGTTAGATACCCACAGAATGAGGTGCTGCATCGTTTTTCACAGCAATCGAACTCTAAGCAGTACCGCTTAGGTATATGTAGGTAATGTAACAATCTGTACACTGCTAACCAAGGGCGGATCCAGGATTTTTCTTAGGGGGGGGGGGGGGAAATGAAATTTTTTAATTTTTTTGTAACATTTGTGGAAGGGATGTGGGACCCCGAAAAATGGATTACACGTCCAATCTTTTTTCCAAAATTGTTTTCTCATTGACACAGAATTAAAGTTTTGCACCTATGGCTTTGCTTAGTTTCTTTCCCATTCCGGCGTTTTTCACTATCGGAATTCTTCAATTTCTTGGGGGGGTTATGTACCCATGTGATATACCTGCCAGTCCCACTCCTCCCTCAATCACTAATTGTCTCGTTTCGCTCTTTCGCTCAGTTTGGGCCAATAGGGATCATTCTAGTCAACTCCTAACACACCTACCGGCCCATCCAACTCCCCTCTTTATCAAAAATCGTATTTTCTCGCTCTTTCGCTCGTTTTGGACCAATAGGGATCATTGTTAACAACTCCCTTGGCTCACAACATGAAGCGGCACCAAGAAAGGATCAAGCGATATACCCTCCATTGTGATGCTGGGGATAGTGCTTGGCCCTTTTTACCTATTGCAGTATGACGAACCCCGGGTTCGTTGAACCAGGAGTCATTCTCTGAACTACCGCTCCTCTAAGGGAGCGATTTGGTGAACGAATTCCCTGAAAAGAATCGCTCCTTAGGAGTCGCTCACTCTTTCGCTCCCCATCACCTGACACCTTCTCGGCACAGTGATATCATATGAACGCAGCGCAGCCACCACACAACACACAGACATTTAATCAAACTTATGTTGAGTACTTCTCCTCGAATTTAGGCGATTATAAAATTTTAAATCTCATATATTTTCTCGTTGAGGGGGGGGGGGGGGGGGGGGCCGCGCCCCACCTCTGGATCCGCCACTGCTGCTAACATCTCTCAATTTCTTCATCACATCTTTCATTCTTCCCGTTTGTTTCCTCTTTTTTTTTGGCCGATTTCGAAGAAACTTTACCCACTTCATCGCTGCTTTCACCACTGTCCATGTTGAATAGGTAGGTACAGGCAGGAATAAGATTGTGAGTCACAGCACCCGCAGTGGTCACACATTTAGCTGGACATTCATCGTTATTCCTGCTGCGCTCGGACACTCATCGTTTTTCCCCCTTATAACCAATCTTTCTATGCGATTTTAGGTTGCTAATAGTACCTACCTACTCCTTTAAAGCTCACAGATAGCGCTGAAATCTCCAAATGGTCGAAAAATTGACATTCATCGTTTTTCCCCCTGACAATTATTGTCAACAGAGCAACTTCACGTGTCATCTCTAGTCCTGGTGGTTTCTTCTACCAGCGCATATCCCGGTCTTAATTCCTTCTTTCACACCTAACCAAACGCAAATCGTCTCACAGACTTAAAAACCCCGCGAAGGTGCAGCTTTTGAAACCCCTAACAGAGACAGAGTGAAAGTGTGTGAAATTCTTTTAGTTCGCCAAGCTCGAACAATCGATTAATCGATATTGTTTACGTGAAGGAGACTCTGTAGAAGGAAGGCGCTACGGTCACGACTGGATCATCCGATTATTGGGTCCAGTTTCCTCTTGATTTGTGTTCGGTAGTATCACTTGAGGAAGAGCAAATAGTACAAACTGATTCAACCTGTTTTAAAGATTCAAACTTTCATCGCGTATAACAGTTCTTATAACAGCATTCGTAGGTACTTGTACCTCGTGGCTTTTTATTATTCAAACATCTTTCTTCTTCGCATGCCAGAGAATCCCCATGCGTTCTAATGGGCAAGCCAATCAAGTCAAATTTGAGTTCTGACGAGCAGTTCTGAGCTCGGAGGCTCATTAGAGAATAACTCATACCAAATTGATGCCCCTACAGTTACTGTTGCATTCATTAATCAAGAAAGTATGATAGCGTTTCATTTGTGTAGGTATACCAAGAGTAAGCACACTTGAGGCTTGAACAGGTTCCAAGTTGCTGACCAGGATACCGTATACTGGTATGGCACTGGTACCACACCAACCTACATGCGTTTTGGAAATATCTATGTTTTTGAGAAAGACAGTTTTTCCATCTATGGTTGGGTGCCGTTGTCTTGTGGATCATCGATGTTTGGGTGTCGATGTATCGATACATCGAAGTTTCCATCCGTCGACGATTGTCATTCATTTGTCCCCAAAAAACTTTTGAAATTAAATTATGATGGAATCGTTGTTGGCGGTTTGATTAAACGTGGGTCTTTTGACATCTTCATTGAGCATTTCCCCAGCTGGGAACCGTTAAAAACTTTTTTTTACCTCGAAATGAAACGTGACTTTCATCTTCATATCAAGGCCAGTCGTCATTAGCGTCTGAATGCCCCAAAGAAAAGTATCTAGGTAGGTACCTGGAAGCCTCTTTTGGGACCTCCTCTCGCAAGTTGCAGTTCTCGCAAATTTCATGTTTGCCGACGAACGCAAAATGAATACAGTCGCCTAGGAGCACAACATACCGAGGATGCTTAGAGGACTCCATTAAACTCCGTAAATTTTACGAGCATCCATAAAATCGCGCGGTCATTCTTCCATGAGTTCCTGCAGGAACTCATGACGTTATAAGTGTGAAACGTCAGGAAGGCAAAATGTGATGCGTTCTGAAAAACGTTTATTGAGCAATTACTTATTGTCGACAATAATAACGATTAATAACCAACGAGAATAATAACATCGAGAATAATAATGAATAACCAACCTGAAAAACGAATCGAAACGAAGAAACCTTCTATCGAGGTGTTTATTTGAACAATCAATGTTCAAATAAAGATGTCATCTTCTTGTTCATACTGATTATCAACTGATTGATCCAATCTTGGTGCCGGAAGAATAAAACACAAGACCTAAAATTTAGGAAGTGAGTGTTCATAATCTTTTTGTGTTTCTAAAAAACCCTCTTTTTAAATCTAAAACGTGTATCTCGTCGCGAACGTCTATCAACCTTTCGAAAAATCGGATATAAATAATAATAATAGGTACCTAAGTTCAAATAATATTTATTACATTATATTGTATGCCGACCGTTTGGTTGTTTAGGTTCTTGAGGTTCGGTCAATAAAATGAACTTCTAGTTTCCCGACGTTTCGGCCGTTTATTCAACCATTTTATCCACGGTTAGTGGATGAAGCTGTCTTCTAAATTCCTCGAAAATGGCTGAGTAAACGGCCGAAACGTCGGGAAACCAGAAGTGAGAGAAACATCGGCCCAAAAACATCGATATAACATCGATGTTCAATAAATTTAATCGTGAATTTTTTTTCGATCTCCTGAGTACCTATAATAATTATATAAGCTATAATAATAATAATTTAAATAGCCAGAATTATTTTTATAGTCTCGATTCTTATCGTTTACCATGAGGACCAAAGGGTAAAAAGTTGATCTTAGACGCACCATGCTCGTTAGCTAGATTTTTTTCATTATTTTTGCCTTGAAAAATCTGCCCTCTATCAAGGGTAGATCCAGCTAGGTCGTTCTCGCCTCAGGCTTTCGAAATACCATCTGTGTGCACTCCTTACAATCGATTCAGCGCCTCAAGTTCCCTTTAAAAACCTCTTACCTAATGATTCGATTTGTTTTGTTTTTTCACTCGAGATCGAATGTACGAATGGACTCATAAAAAGACTCAAAAGCGTTGAATAATAATCGTATTTATTTTTATTTATTAATAAATCGAATTTACGAGTACCTTCTCAGAAAAAAATAGGAATCATCGACGCTCTGTAAAACATGGTTTATTTAACGTCTTTTTCTCAATTCTGTTGCGCTCTTTTGTCAAAATGTGGTGTTTGCCGCATGAAGTGCGACCAGAATTCCATCGTGTGATGTTTTCATTTTGAAAATTCCAAGCGCCTCCATGTGCTCGCACATAGCATTTCTCCTTGTAGTTTTTTCCTTTCAATGAAAACTACATTTGAAGACAGAAAACCCAACCACGAACTAAAACATCGATGTTGGCTCCAAAACATCGATGTCCGATAATATCGACTAGCTAAACATCGATGGTAAAAACATCGAACATCGGAGCCAAAACATCGATGTTTCGATAACGTTCAACCCCACTCTGTGGGCCGAATATTCTCCTGCTTTTCCGCAGCTAGTAGCTGCTAAGGATGGGCGTTTCGGTTTCTTTTAAGAAATGAAACGAAACAGTTTTTTCGTAGAATGAAACTGTTTCGGGGAAACTGTTTCAAAATAACAGTTTCAGCGTCAATGCGTTTCGAAAGAACTGAAGCAGGCTTGCACAACAATAACAGAAACAGAAACCAAAACGGTTTCGTCGCGCCTTTGACTGCTTCTTGTTCTCCTCAGCTCAAGCTGTTGCGAAACCGTTTCGTTTTCTAAGGGGGTTTCTTTTCATTTCGTTCATTTGCTCGTTTTTTTGAAACAGCTA
Organism: Pilophorus perplexus; assembly: GCA_955831195.1. Taxonomy (NCBI): domain Eukaryota; kingdom Metazoa; phylum Arthropoda; class Insecta; order Hemiptera; family Miridae; genus Pilophorus; species Pilophorus perplexus. The sequence continues at coordinate 4,033,521 of OY037010.1, read as the reverse complement.
TTCCAGATTAAATGAAACTGTTTCAACGTTTCTTCTCGTGAAACTGTTTCGTCGAAGCTGTTTCGCGTTTTTTTCTCATCCCTAGTAGCTGCGTTAGGTAGCTGCCAGCTACCTAATTAAGCGTTCTAATTTTGTAAATGAAAGTACTTGGTGGTGGAACGGTACCTACCCGAGACTCAACTCTTCAATGTTGTACGCAAATGAAGGAGGATAATATCTGGGTGAGTGTATGTCAACGTCCTGCCCAATTACAACTCCGTCCTGTTGACCTAAAATCGTATTCTGACATCTTAGCAGGTCTCAAAGTGGTATTACGGAAAGTAAGACCTAATTATTCTCCAAAAAAATTTACTGTTGTTTTGTAAATGGCTTTCAGTGAGTTGGAGACGTTTATGACACAAAAGAAGACACCTACCGTAACCAGCAAAGAAAACGTTAAATTTGACTGTAGCAACTATTGCGTAAAAAACATCACCGACAGGTGGACGATCCTGTTTTTCCGACCTTTTTTGCTCAAATGTTTTCAGGGCGGGTGAGGAGGATCGAGCGCAACAGACGGCCGAGCAATAAACGAAATGACGAAATCGTCCGAGAATTTTACGGTCCAGACTGGGAACTCCTCGGCTCTGGACGTTTGGTGGAAGGTCTTGATTGTCGAGGGATGTCGTTTTTTGTGAGGTAGGTGAACTCGGTTTGACTCAAAAGTTGTTGTAGGAGCTGAACCCTATCCGAGTGTTTAGTGTTGTAAAATAAAATGATTTTTGTGGTGGTGAGTAGTTACGGATGACCCGATTTCAATGAAAATTGATAATGTCAGTCCGGTTTAGTTCCGTCTGTTACCAAGTAGGGTGGGGGCACTAAAACTGGGGGGAGGCTGTGATTAGGGGGGATGGACCGATATCTATGACAGACTTTCATTGACAGTCAGTAAGCAAGTCGGGTTACTGTTCTTGGTTTCGTAATAATTACGAAACTATTATACCTACTTCTTTTTTGGTTTATTATTCTTGGAATAATACACCTGGGTGATTCTCCGAAAAATGAAGTTTTCATGTTATTCGCCTTCAGTAGGCTGAAAAATGGTGGTATTTTCACACACAAAATTTCTACATATTCAGAATGATGTCCTCTACTTCTGGAGATAGTTTTATTAGTCAACCATTACGGGATATATTTTTAATGTGACATAATAGCACGCAAATGTAAGGACCGTCACGCGTATTCGGGAGGTGGAGTCAACTTACTAACAAGATTTCGTTTGTATTTCACCCCATTACCACTGCAACTATTTTTTTAAATCAAAGCATATAAGCTTCAGCTTCGAAAAAATACTGAAAATCGATTGTATTCAGCGGTAGGAATTAACAGCAGGTTGCTATAGTTCAGTATTCAGAAATTGGCGCGACCGCCACATCATTTTTAGTGCTACTTTGAACTGTTGGTAGATCACTCTCAAGAGGCAACTCTGCCTGGTTTCCGTCTGGCGTCAGTCAGCAACAATGTGGCAATGAAACAGCATAGTGCTCACGAGTTTTTCACGTTTCCCTGAAGCACAACGGCGATTTTAGCAAAATAAGTCACCGCTTTGTAGATACTTTCTGTTAAGACCGTCACACGTGTTACTATTTGTCACACGCTTTGAGCTGATATTTCCAAGTTAATAAACTATTACTTGAAGGTTTCGTGAATCAACTGGACCTCAACTAATGGTGAAGGGTGTCTTGGCTTCTCTTGGCAGCCATATTGAAGTACTTTTGTAAAGACCGTCACAGTAAAGACCATCACATTCAGAAACGTTTTCTCTGTGCCGGTCTTTACTTCTGTGTGACGGTCTTTATCAAAAATTTGTTTCTCAGCTCTCAACGAAATACAAATGCATGCATAGAACCTGTGAGGACTACCAAAACAAAGTCATACAGTTCAATACATAAGGTTACTTCGAGAGTGACTCAACATCCTATAAGAAATGGATAACTGACAAGCAAAACAGATCGAAAAATGGGAGGAGCTTCACTGTTTCTGTGACCAAAAGGGTCGAAGTATAGACGACAAAGGGTAGGTATGCTGAAATCGACAATGTCCGGCGAGATCGTTCCGTACATGTCTCATGTTTATCGCAAATGCCACCAGATGTCGTTCTCCCAGAACTTGAGAGGCACTCACCATCAAAATTTGATGCTCCAAAATGAGTGCTTTGGTGCACTGGTGAGTGCCTCCGCATTTAATGCGCAATTGTCTCTACACATGGAGCTTTCTTCTACTCAACTGAAGAGCCGCGTTGATAACCTAATAGTAAGTTACATAGTATGTTCTGACTACCTGATTCATTCTCAAGTTTCTGCCTGTTTTTGTGAAGCTCAAAGCTTGTAGGCATAATTTTGCAACCTGTACTGCCTATTTCGAAGAAACAATGGTCTAAGTAGGTACCAACACAAAAGACTGAATGAATCATGAACTTACCTAACTAAGCCATTTTAATCAAGTCATATCGTTAAGGAAAGTACCAAATATGTACTGATACTGTTAAACTATTTTGCTACTGTATTTGTGATTAGAAGAAGAGGTGCAGATAAAAGGCTAGAGAGCTGATTATACTTGTGTTAGCTGCAATTAAGGAAAAAAGTAAAATTCTGTTTACTGTGATTTAGCAACAGTGATTTAAAGTTTAGTTTTGAGATTTTGATTGTGATACCAATTTTGTAGGTAGGTACCTAATGTTTTGTGCTCAAAGTTTAATAAACATTCGTTAACGTATTGATGATAACCATCAATATTTCACCTTCATCATTTATATTCTATGAAAAATAGCAAGCATTCTGAAAAAGCCCGTAAAGACCGTCACAGGGATTTAAAGACCGTCACAAGATAAAAAATTGATTATAAGCTGGTAGAATAAAAATAACAATACATGAATATAGTTCCCACCAGGTTTGCGCATGAATACAGTAGTTTTGGATCTTGATTAAAACATAAATGAGTCTCTAGTCATGATTATACTTACTTGTAGAAGAAATACGTGATTTATTTTGGAATTTTTTCCATAATTTTGTATAAAAACACATCCTACAGCACAAAAACTGATGAAAATTTTTTTTTCTTCTATGTAGAATGATAATGGAAGCGTGGAGATAAAACTTAGCAAGCTATTGTTCTTGGAAATTTTTTAACTGACTTTGATAGTACGCGTGACGGTCTTTACAAAATATACTACCTAGGCAGAGAAACCCCTCTGGTATAAATCGCAAAACCATCAAAGTATCTAACCATTCATCATACTGGTAAGTAAAGATGTTTTCCTAACCATAACAGTTATTACATCAAGGGAAACCACCAACAAAAATTTGGATTGCTTAGAACCCGAAAACTTCATTTTGCGGAGAATCACCCACCTATGTAATCGAGAAGAAGGTCGAAAATTCAGATCGATCACAAAATTATTCGTTTCTAGATGTCTAGACTCCATAAACAAAATGTGCGTTTTAGGCAGGATTTTGGTTTATTATTCTTGGAATAATACACCTATGTTTTCGCGACGGGGGCGGACGACTCCGATCGGCCTCAAAATTTGACATTATCCGTTTCAAGAGGTCTACATTCCAAAACCGAAATGTCCGTCCGCCGTCCGAGCCGTTTTTGGCAGGAGGAATTTTTTTTAAATCTGAAATTTTGACAAAATACTCGGTTTACCATCTAGTTGTGCCCGCAAGGTTTTCAGCCCGATCGCCCAAACCCGTGGGGCGCTGTGGGGCTAAATTGGGGCTACGGGAGGGTTTTTTTTTTTTTTTTTTTTTTTTTTTTTTTTTAAGGCGTTTCTGCTTCTGGGATCGAGTCATGTGAAGTATTTTTGGACGTAGAATCCATTTTCGGTGGTCCCGGAACGATCCGATTTGACTGTTGCGATCTATAGGGCTTTCACGGGGCTACAAATGGGATTTTTGAAAGATCCCAGGAAGTCAAATATTTTTCAAGTAGGTAAAACAACAAAAATTTTGAAAAAATGTTTGAAAAAAAAAATTCAAAAAAAGTTTTTTCTGAAAAATAAAATGTATTTAAGTACCTACCTATTTAAAAAAATTTAATTTAAAATTTTTTTTTGTGAATTTTTTTCATTGGCAGAATTAAATTTCTCCACAAATAACCTATAATATAGGATTGATATTATCAAAGAATAATAAACCCTTGTGTAATATTTGCAGCGTTTTTTTTTAATCTGAAGTGACAAAACACTCGTTTTACCATCTAGTTGTGCCCCCGGTTTTTAAAAAAGGCTTTTGCTATGGGGTCGAGTTAGGTGTCGTGTCGAAGTATTTTGGGACGTAGAATCCATTTTGGTACTTTTCCGTTACCCCCCCCCCCCCCCCCACTCGATTTTGGTTGCATTTCGGCCGCTTTGGGTTCCTCGGGAGGGGTGTGTCTGAAACTCGAAATCGAATGGAGGGGGGGGGGGGGGGGGGGGGTGTAACTCAAAAGTACTTCAATTTTTTCGAGGTCTCATTGGTTCAAATATATTACATAAAAAAGAGGGTTTGACGTAGGAGTCCTGTTTTCTAAAATGACCTCAAAATTTATTGAACTCAACAATACTCTGGAGAAAGCTGATATTTAAATATATAGGTACTGACGTACTATAAAAATGTTTTGGATCTTTGGTGCCTGGAGTGGGCTTTGGAAACGTTTCCGGTCGTTTCTTGCTGGTTGAATTTTCCCTCCTAGTGGCAGCAGTGGGCCACGTATGGTGGAAAGGGTAGAGCATAGGGCGTCCAGCGGGCGGGCCCTATTTTTTTATACCATCACCGAAGTTACGTCACGGCGACTATAGTACCAAAACATTTTAATATTGAGGATAAACTTCAAACGGGAATAAATTGTGTTGGCAGGTGGTGTGACCCTCCGGTGTCACGAGGTCGCTTTCCTCCTGAGAGCACACCCTGAAGCAGAAGGTGGCCGTGAAACTCACCCTTTCACGGACAAAACCCACTCGTGAACTCGGCGATTTGACCTTCAACTTTGTCTCTTCTGAGGATCTGCACATGCACCTTCGGGGACTTTCCATTCTCACGACACAAGAGAATGTACGAAACAACTAATCGACTACCCACACAAGTGAAAATCTACATTTTCAATACGACGGGCGAATTTACGTTAGAAACTTGCTCAACGGCGTTTGAGGCGCATTTTAATTGGCTCATCTTGTTACTCCTATGGTAAAACTAGGAAGCCAAGTATTATTCTTCCCCGCTGTAGGCGAAACCACTCAGTAAAATGTTCGGATTATTCCTTTGCCTGGCGGCAGGGCTTGTTATCTTCGGAGTACCGTTCGAGTTATAATGGAGCTACAAGAGTTGAACGAAATTACGCGATTTTCCCTTTGAAGGCTCATCGCGCATAACAAACAGTCGATTCTCTTAAACGTTTTTCAAACCGCCCTTAATTCCATCTTTTAGCGAAGAGTATCAAGCACCAGTTTCAAGCGTGATCCCACTCTTTATCACATTCGAGCGAGGGATCCCATCGGAGTCGAAAGATGGTCGGTGGGAACACCAAACGCCAGGTTCCGTTGCTCCAGATCAAGACGATGACCATCACGGCAGGGTTCATCGGCTGCCGATTAGACTTGGCGTCTTCTACGTGTCCAATATTGCTTCCGGGCCTTTCATATTCACCGAGCTCCACCGTACAAGTGTGTGTGGGTGTGCCCGGGTTCGGAAAATCATGGTTGGCAAAGTTTATTATCTTGGATTAATACACCTATGTTTTCGCGACGGGGGTCGACGACTCCGATCGGCCTCAAAATTTGACATTATCCGTTTCAAGAGGTCTAGAGTCCAAAACCGAAATATCTGTCCCCCGTCCGGGCCGTTTTGGGCAGTAGGATTTTTTTTTTAAATCTGAAATTTTGACAAAATACTCGATTTACCATCTCGTTGTGCCCGCAAGGTTTTCAGCCCGATCGCCCAAACCCGTGGGGCGCTATGGGGCTAAAATGGGGCTATGGGAGAGGTTTCTGAAGGCTTTTGGCTATGGGATCGAGTTAGGTGTCGTGTTTGACGTATTTTTGGACGTAGAATCCATTTTTTGGAACGATCCGATTTCATTGTTGCGATCTATAGGGCTTTCATGGGGCCATAAATGGGATTTATGAAGGATCCCAGGAGGTCAAATAGGTATTAAATACCTTGACAAATTTTGTCAAGTTAAAAACAATTAGGCTTAGGTACCTAATAATTAGGTTATTTTTAAAAATAATTATTATTAAAAAAAACCCTCAAAAACCACGTTAATAAACCCTTAAAAACCACGTCTTTCAGTGTATTTTCTAGTGTGGAAGCCAAGTAAGGATTCTCACGAAGTTTGAACTCAGAGAAAAGTTGCAGAGCAATAAAGTTAGCGTTGATTAAACTTCGTAAAATTGAAAATTGCTACAAAAATGAGAACGTTGTAGATGATTTTTGATTGAACCTCGTAAAACAGAATTCGATTGAACACCCCAAAATTGTCCTATAAACGTAGCCAATGATATGTGTCGAAAAACATTATTTCTGAGCATAAAAAGATTCCCGTTCGATTGAAACTCGTTGAGTGAAGTTCAACCGTGCGCTATGACCGGTTTTATTTTTTGACTTAATTTGTCTGGAGCGAGAAGAAACCACTCCCATCTCGGAGTAAGCCGGAGAGTTTTTTTTGTAGCTCTGCCATTCCCAATTTGCACGGAAATCACGTGACAGATGCCCCTGAAACGGGATAAAGATTTTTTTCCCCAGTTTGGTAGCTTTGATGCTTAGATGGAACACATGGAAAAATCCCCCCCCCCCCCCCCCCCATTTCCAGATATATCTATAACCTTATATATATATATAACCCTCACCGTCGCTCAAGTCGAATTCCCACAAAAATCCATTGTTTTGACTTTGAGCCCCAATTTACGGTCTTTAAGTTGATTTTAAGGGAAAAATCTCCGGTGTATCAGGATTTTCTGTCTAAAGTACTGTGAGAATGATGAGCCAGGTTGGAAAAAGGGTTTGTGCCGCTCTTGCTCGACTGTGCGCCGTCACCTCATCTTCTAGACAGAGGCGGCAATCAGTTTTCTCTGACTTGCCCGTCTTGTTTACGTGGTAGTGGTGGCCAGTGAGAAGACTGGTCTTGACAGCACCTCTTGTCAGAGACTGATGGGTCCTACCTCTCGCGAGGCCCCGGTGCCGAATGTGTAATGAACTATTTGACTTGCCAGAGCCCCGTTGTGCGCTTCCAGAGGGCGCCTAATTGGTCTCTTTCCCATCAGGTCACCTGCTGGGCTGTGAGACTTTTGGTGAGCCTTATAATGGACTCTGGTCCGATGGGTAGAGATCTTTCTCCCTTCTTTTGCATGGCTGTCAGCCTCTCCATAGCCCTCGAAGCCCTTATGCGCCAGTATGGAGTCTGTTGTCAACTGTCGCAGCCTGAAGGCATTCCCAGACTAACCAGTTAGCTCATATTGCCTTCAGTGCAGCCTGGCTTTAAATCTAGGCTCCTTTGAGTCCTATTTGAGTGGGCGCAAGTGAATATCTAATACCTCAGCCTGAAAAATGATGGGCCTAGTTGGGGCCAACAACCCCCTGCTCCTGCCTGGCATTGGAGTGACTGATCCATTTGCAAACCATTCCATTGCCCCATCCTCCACCCGGAACGTTCCCCTCTCCCAATGCTCCCTGGACCGGACGGTTTTGCTGAAAGGTAGTTTAAAATTGGACTGCTCCGGCATTATGTCAGTCGCAGTTACCTCCGCTTCCTCTAGCCGAAAGTATGGTTCGGCGGAGGTGATCTACAACCCTGCATGAATAGCCACCTATTATCTGCAGCAGCCTAACTGCGGGTGGGAGTCCCAGTAGGGTCTATATTGCACCGGTGGGGCAAGTGCTCATTGCCCCTGTTATCCTTAGGCATGTCTGTCTCTGGAGTCTGGTCAACTGTGTCTCAGGCCCCAGACACAATTTGCTCGGTACAACAGGTGTCTGGTCAGTGACACAGCCTGTAGCTCCTCCCCCACATCCCCTTGTACAGCCATATCACCATCTTTGGTGTCAGGCCCCTAGGGGTGCTTTGGGATTCCACCTCGACCCCCCCCCCTTCCTCCCCCGTTCAACCAGTATTCAACGTTACGACCGCTGCTCTTTAGATCCAGCCAACGCAGACACGGTTTCCTACTAATTGACAAATGCAGAGATTGAACCCATTGACGTATCCTAACTGAAGAAGATCCTGAGTCTTGTCGAAATTCAGTCTGAGAGAATTGGATGTGCACCAAGCTTGCACGATTTCGTCTGAAGAAGACTGGAGATTGAGGGATAGGGCTTCAGATAGAGAGCCATTTGCTAGCACAGACATAATATGTCTGTGCTAGCAAATGGCTCTCTATCTGATATTATCATTGTTGAACAGAAATGTTCCGCCTTCTATACAGATAAATCAGGGTTGGCCCCAGAATGGAACACCGCTTTACGCCAAATGGCTCGACCTGCTGCTCAACAGCTCGATCTGTTGGTTGGTTTGGCTTTGTTTGGCTCATGTCTCAACCTGTAGTGGAATTCCAAGGTGTCGGTTGGACGATGTTAATGTATGGTACGGAATCCCAAAATATTCCAAAGTCGCTCTGAGCTCATCGCTTGCGGGATTTGTAGCCGCCTGGCCCCAAGACTTGCTGAACATCCTCCTACAAGCTTTGTTGGCTTTGCTCAGAGCGTATTTTACGTGGCTATCCCTCATTAGGCTGTGAGTCTAGCACCACCCCGAGATATTTGACCGTTGCAAGCTGAAGCCGAGTTCCCTGCTGGTATTAATGACCTATTTCTGGCGAAGGCTACGGCACTGCGTCCATTCAGAGACAGTATATCTATAGAGGCGAATTTTCCTGTTCCCACAACTGTTAGACCATCTGCATACGCTGCTACTTCGCAGCTCTCCTTCTGAGTGTTTCCAACAGGTTGTTCAGAGCAGCCAAAGGGGGAGAGCACAGTTCGATTTGAAAACTTATTTAATCATTTAAAAGGTTCTTGTAAAACAGAGAAATCGGTCCACCATCGAATGAGAACGTCCGAATGAAGATGTGATGGTTTCTGGAAAACAAACATTTACTTTATAAACATGCTGCCTGAGAAATATTAAAATAATGTTCAGTAAGAGTATGCTGTACATCTTTGGGATGCCTTGTCCGAATTGTTACAACTTGAAACTACTTTCATTCTGACTCAACCATCAACTCACCCGAAAGCCAGATTCTGCTGACTCTCACGGTAAACTGAAGCGGCTCAACAGATGGGAGAAAGAGACTACGAAGAATATCATTGCTGGAATAGAAAGAAAAATATAGGTTAAACGTGCATAAGAAAAACGTATAAAATATCAACGCTTTCCTGATACACTCGAATGTGGTTCATTCTTCGGAAATGTTGCTATTTGAGGAACATTTTTCCAAAATCTTCAGCTGTCCAATTTTCAATTTTTGGTTTTTTATTCTTGGAATAATACACCTATGTGATCGCGATGGAGGTCGACGACTCCGATCGGCCTCAAAATTTGACATTATCCGTTTCAAGAGGTCTACATTCTAAATCCGAAATGTCCGTCCGCCGTCCGGACCGTTTTGGGCAGTAGGAATTTTTTTTAAATCTGAAATTTTGACAAAATACTCGGTTTACCATCTAGTTGTGCCCGCAAGGTTTTTAGCTCGATCGCCCAAACCCGTGGGGCGCTATGGGGCTAAAATGGGGCTACATGAGGGATTTTGAAGGTTTTTGGCTATGGGATCGAGTTAGGTGTCGTTTTCGAAGTATTTTTGAACGCAGAATCCATTTTTGGGGGTCCTGGAACGATCCGATTTCACTGTGGCGATCTGTAGGGCTTTCATGGGGCTACAAATGAGATTTTTGATGGACCCAGGAGGCCAAATATTTTTCAAGTAAACACACACAAAAAATTTGAAAAAACATTTTTTGAAAAAAAAAAAATCCAAAAAAAGTTTTTTGTTGAAAATTTCAAAAATCTCAAAAAAAAATTTTTTGTTGACACAGAAATACATTTTGGCACAAGTAACCTATATCAAAGAATAATAAACCCTTGTGTAAAATTTGCAGCGTTTTTGGTTTATTATTCTTGGGATAATACACCTATGTTTTCGCGGTGGAGGTCGACGTCTCGGACCGGCCTCAAAATTTGACATCCGTTTCAAAAGGTCGACATTCTAAATCCAAAATTTTCGTCCGCCGCACTGTGGGACAATCAGCGTTTTCCCCCCCGTAAATTCTCGCTGCGCCCTGTTTTTGCAGCTACGAGGATGAAACCAAGTGCAAAAGAAAGGTGATTAGTAGGGCTCGGCAGGATATGACCAATAAAATCTGGAAATATGACCAATAAATGCCCTAAATATGACCGTAATATGACCGAAAAACCGCAAAATATGGCGCAAAAACATGCCCGGAAAAGTTAATGATATGCTAAAATATGCCCCCAAAAAATTTTGAGAGGGTCATGCAAGGCAAAAAAAAAAAATTGCTTTGGGGCGCTCAACCAACTTTTTTATTGTTACCTACAAGTCATCTTAGAAAATTATCAAACACATTGACCACATATTTACACACTAAAATACCCATAAGGACCCCATTTTCCAATTGAGTGGCGAGGCCCCTGAAGGCCTGCAACCGTCCATGTCCCAATGGAGATTCAAACAAGGACTAATTACCTTTCTTTTGCACTTGGTTTCATCCGCGTAGCTCCGAAAACAGACGAAGCGAGAATTTATGGAGAAAAAAAAAAAAAAAAAAAAAAAAGCTGATGGTCCAGTTTTGAGCAGTAGGAAGTTTTTTAAAAATCTGAAATTTAGACAAAATACTTGGTATACGATCTAGTTGTGCCCGCAAGGTCAGAACTAGATCGCCCAAACCCGTGTGGCGCTATGGGGCTAAAATGGGGCTATGGGAGGTTTTTTAAAAGGCTTTTGGCTATGGGATCGAGTCAGGTGTCGTTTTTGATTTATTTTTGGACGTAGAATCCATTTTTGGGGGTCCCACAGCGATCCGATTTCACTGTTGCGTTCTGTAGGGCTTTCATGGGGCTACAAATGAGATTTTTGATGGATCCCAGAGGGTCAAATATTTTCCGAGTAAAAAATAAAAAAGTTTTTTAAATATAAAAATCCAGAATTTTTTTTTTTTTTCAATTTTTTTCATTGACACAGAATTAAATTTCTGCAGACGTAACGGATGTCAAAGAATAATAAACCCTTGTGTAAAATTGGCAGCATTTTTATTTTGGCTTGCATTGAGTTTGCCTGCTGTTCAAGAGTTCAAGAGGTATGGAATAGTGTTCCTCAAGTTGCTTGCTGTGAGGCCAATATTCGAAAAACGCTGTAAATGTTACTCAAGGGTTTATTATTCTTTGATCTACGTTACTTGCACAGTCATTTAATGACAGGTTATTCAAGTAGATAACCACCACTCGGCTGAGAACCTCCATTAAATTTTGTGGTGAATTCATCTTTTATTTCCCGCCGCAGAATAAATATTCCTTCCTATTCCGTGAATTTTTCGGTAAATTTTGTCGTTGAATGGTGGTAAATGTTCTAGCGATTCAAATACGAAGGAAACAACCGAAATTCACGTCACTTTGGCGCTCAGTATCGATACGCGTCACTCCCCCAAGTTGACCAACAGAACAAACCACGAATTCAGGTGTACTTTCTCATTTCAGCGCTAGCGCGCTCTGACGGATTAGTTTTTGCCTTTCTGGAAAGTCTCCTGGTTTGAATGCAGGTATTTTCATTCGTGATTTTTTGGTTTATTATTCTTGGAATAATACACCTATGTTTTCGCGACGGGGGTCGACGACTCCGATCGGGCTCAAAATTTGACATTATCCGTTTCAAGAGGTCTACATTCTAAATCCGAAATGTCCGTCCGCCGTCCAGGCCGTTTTGGGCAGTAGGAATTTTTTTAAAAATCTGAAATTTTGGCAAAATTCTCGGTTTACCATCTAGTTGTGCCCGCAAGGTTTTCAGTCCGATCGCCCAAACCCGTGGGGCGCTATGGGGCTATAATTGGGCTACAGAAGGTGGTTTTTGAAGGCTTTTGGCTATGGGATCGAGTCAGGTGTCGTTTTCGAAGTATTTTTGGACGTAGAATCCATTTTTGGGGGTCCCGGAACGAACCGATTTCACTGTGGCGATCTGTAGGGCTTTCATGGGGCTAAAAATGGGATTTTTGAAGGATCCCAAGAAGTTAAATATCTTTCGAGTAAAAATTAAAGAATTTTTGAAAAAACACATTTTTGAAAAAAAAAATCCCCTCAATAAATTTTTTTGAAATATAAAAATCCCCCCAAAAAATTTTTTTTTTAAATTTTTTTTATTACAGAATTAAATTTCTGTACAAGTAACCTACATCAAAGAATAATAAACCCTTGTGTAAAATTTGCAGCGTTTTTTTTCTTCACTGAAGACCAATTTCCTTTTCGTGACGAACCCGCGCCTTTTATTTTGGGCGACTGGAAAGATTTTTAGCCCAACTTGTTCATGGTTCCGACATAGGATCAGACCCCATTGAAAGAAAAATAATATTTTTCTTTATGTTCAGGTATCAACCGAGCAGCAGACCTATTTCGCCTGGCCCAAGATTGCGAGATATGCATAATAAGCACATATTATGTGATCGCCAACATTCATTAGTGGACTTGAAGAATATAATTTTCTGAATAAATCAGATTCTATTTTTTGTAAATGATTTGGACACATGCGGTTGCTGCACCTGCTTTTACGTCTAAAACGCGCAGCGAGCGCAGTACCCCTTACGGATAATGCAGACTACCTATTGGGGTTATTGGAGAAGACTTACCAAGAAGAGGTTTTGTCCTGCTGCGACACCCGCTTTCTGTAGTTTTTCTATCTTGTACTTCTTTCTTGGTTGTTACTAGAGTTAGGGATTTTGTAGCATCCGTTTCTGAGGATGCGTCGGAACTATCAGAAGCAGCAGCTTGAATCTGGGGGCAGGTAGCGGGAGGACAGCTACTGGTGGGACAGGTTGGGATTGGCTGGTCAGGTTCGCTAATGGCTTTAGGGGTTGTGATTGTTGGACACGTAATTGGTTTATCTGGGCTGGCAGTCGTCAGGTTGGTGAGGTTAGGAGAGGTAGTCTTCAGCTCTTGGCGAAGTTTCTCGGTTCGCTCTTCGGGAAGGTTCGTTGGGCACAGGCGAGCTAATTCAAATAGTTTGACTAGTTCAGATCGGCGCACTTTGACCATGACAGTGGGGGGAGCGGTTTTGGAGGATGCTGATAGGGTGCAGAGGTGATTTAGGTTCATTTCATCGGCTGGGTGGCCATGGTCACTCAGAATAGTTTCGTGAATGTCAGTAAGGTTAGTTGTAACAGTTGTGTTAGTTAGGTTAGCAGGTGTTGTGGCATTAGTTGGGATAGTTAGGTTAGCAGGCATTGTCAGGTTAGCAGGTGTTGTGGCATTAGTTGGGATAGTTAGGTTAGACGGCGTTGTCAGGTTAGCTGGTGTTGTGGCATTATCTGGGATAGTTAGGTTAGAAGGCATTGTCAGGTTAGCAGGTTTTGTGGCATTATCTGGGATAGTTAGGTTAGACGGCGTTGTCAGGTTAGCTGGTGTTGTGGCATTATCTGGGATAGTTAGGTTAGCCGACGTTGTCAGGTTAGCTGGTGTTGTGGCATTAGTTGGGATAGTTAGGTTAGAAGGCATTGTCAGATTAGCTTGTGTTGTGGCATTAGTTGGGATAGTTAGGTTAGCAGGTATTGTCAGGTTAGCTTGTGTTGTAGCATTAGTTGGGATAGTTAGGTTAGAAGGCATTGTCAGGTTAGCAGGTGTTGTGGCATTAGTTGGGATAGTTAGGTTAGACGGCGTTGTCAGGTTAGCTGGTGTTGTGGCATTATCTGGGATAGTTAGGTTAGCAGGCATTGTCAGGTTAGCAGGTTTTGTGGCATTATCTGGGATAGTTAGGTTAGAAGGCATTGCCAGGTTAGCTGGTGTTGTGGCATTATCTGGGATAGTTAGGTTAGAAGGCATTGTCAGGTTAGCTGGTGTTGTGGCATTATCTGGGATAGTTAGGTTAGAAGGCATTGTCAGGTTAGCTGGTGTTGTGGCATTATCTGGGATAGTTAGGTTAGAAGGCATTGACAGGTTAGCTGGTGTTGTGGCATTATCTGGGATAGTTACGTTAGAAGGCATTGTCAGGTTAGCTGGTGTTGTGGCATTATCTGGGATAGTTAGGTTAGAAGGCATTGTCAGGTTAGCTGGTGTTGTGGCATTATCTGGGATAGTTAGGTTAGAAGGCATTGTCAGGTTAGCTGGTGTTGTGGCATTATCTGGGATAGTTAGGTTAGAAGGCATTGCCAGGTTAGCTGGTGTTGTGGCATTATCTGGGATAGTTAGGTTAGAAGGCATTGTCAGGTTAGCTGGTGTTGTGGCATTATCTGGGATAGTTAGGTTAGAAGGCATTGTCAGGTTAGCTGGTGTTGTGGCATTATCTGGGATAGTTACGTTAGAAGGCATTGTCAGGTTAGCTGGTGTTGTGGCATTATCTGGGATAGTTAGGTTAGAAGGCATTGTCAGGTTAGTTGGTGTTGTGGCATTATCTGGGATAGTTAGGTTAGAAGGCATTGTCAGGTTAGCTGGTGTTGTGGCATTGGATGGGCTAGTTAGGTTAGAAGGCGTCGTCAGGTTAGCTGGTGTTGTGGCTAGCATCTCAGTAAGGTTAGTTGAAATAGTTGGGTTAGAGTCAGTGGTCTTGTTATTTTCGCCAAGTTTAATGGCTAGCTCTTCAGTAAGGTTACCATCAGTAGTGTTGTTATTAAGTCCAAGTTTTTTGGCTTGCTCTTCAGTAAGGTTAGTTGTAATAGTAAGGTTAGCGTCAGTATTCTTTTTATTTAGGCCAAGTAAGATGGCTAGCTTGACAATAAAGCTAATGTTGGTAGTCTTAAAATTTAGGCCAAGTTTTTTGGCTTGATCATCAGTAAGGTTAGGTGAAATAGTAAGGTTAGCGTCAGTATTCTTGTTACTTGGGCCAAGTAAGCTGGCTAGCTTGTCAGGAAGCCTATTGTCGGTAGTCTTGTTATCTAGTCCAAGTTTTTTGGCTTGCTCTTCCGTGAGGTTAGTTTTAATAGTAAGGTTAGCGTCGGTATTGTTGTTATTTAGGCCAAGTAGGCTGGCCAGCTTCACAAGAAGGATAATGTTGGTAGTCGTGTAATGTAGGCCAGTTTTTGGGGCTTGATCATCAGTAAGGTTAGGTTTAATAGTAAGGTTAGTGTCTGTATTATTGTTAATTAGGCCAGGTAAGCTGGCTAGCCTGTCAGTAAGGCTAGTGTCAGTAGTCTTGTTATTCAGGCCAAGTTTTTTGGCTTGCTCTTCAGTAAGGTTAGTTGTAATAGTAAGGTTAGCGTCAGTATTCTTGTTATTTAGGCCAAGTAAGATGGCTAGTTTGACAATAAGGCTAATGTCGCTAGTTTTGTAATTTAGGCCAAGTTTTTTGCCTTGCTCATCAGTAACGTTAGGTGTAATAGTAAGGTTAGCGTTAGTATTCTTGTTATTTGGGCCAAGTATGCTGGCTAGCTTGTCAGTAAGGTTATTGTTGGTAGTTTCGTTATTTAGGCCAAGTTTTTTGGCTTGCTCCTCAGTGAGGTTAGTTTTAATAGTAAGGTTAGAGTCAGTATTCTTGTTATTTAGGCCAAGTAAGCTGGCCAGCTTCACAAGAAGGATAATATTAGTAGTGGTGTAATGTAGGCCAGTTTTTGGGGCTTGATCATCAGTAAGGTTAGAGTCTGTATTATTGTTAATTTGGACAGGTAAGCTGGCTAGCTTGTCAGTAAGGCTAGAGTCAGTAGTCTTGTTATTCAGGTCAAGTTTTTTGGCTTGCTCTTCAGTAAGGTTAGTTGTAATAGTAAGGTTTGCGTCAGTATTCTTGTTATTTAGGCCAAGTAAGATGGCTAGCTTGACAATAAGGCTAATGTCGCTAGTTTTGTAATTTAGGCCAAGTTTATTGCCTTGCTCTTTAGTTTGGTTAGGTGTAATAGTAAGGTTAGCAGCAGTGTATTGGTCATTTAGGCCAGGTAAGCTAGCTAGCTTGTCAGTAAGGTTAGTGTCTGTAGTCTGGTTATTTAGGCCAAGTTTTTTGGCTTGCTCCTCAGTAAGGTTAGTTTTAATAGTAAGGTTAGAGTCAGTATTCTTGTTATTTAGGCCAAGTAAGCGGGCCAGCTTCACAATAAGGATAATGTTGGTAGTCGTGTAATGTAGGCCAATTTTTTTGGCTTGCTCATCAGTAAGATTAGGTTTAATACTAAGGTTACCATCAGTATTGTTGTTATTTAGGCCTCTTAAGCTGGCTAGCTTGTCAGTAAGGCTATTGTCGGTAGACTTGTTATTTAGGCCATGTTTTATGGCTAGCTCTTCAGTAAGGTTAGGTGTAATAGTAAGGTTAGCGTCAGTAGTCTTGTTATTAAGTCCAAGTTTTTTGGCTTGCTCATCAGTAAGGTTAGTTTTAATAGTAAGGTTAGCGTCAGTATTCTTGTTATTTAGGCCAAGTAAGATAGCCAGCTTGACAATAAGGCTAATGTCGGATGTCTTGTAATTGAAGCCAAGTTTTTTGCCTTGCTCTTTAGTTTGGTTAGGTGTAATAGTTAGGTTAGCAGCAGTGTATTTGTCATTTAGGCCAGGTAAGCTAGCTAGCTTGTCAGTAAGGTTAGTGTCTGTAGTCTGGTTATTTAGTCCAAGTTTTTTGGCTTGCTCTTCAGTAAGGTTAGTTTTAATAGTCAGGTTAGCGTCAGTATTTTTGTTATTTAGGCCAAGTAAGCTGGCCAGCTTGACAATTTCGCTAATGTCGGTAGTCTTGTAATTTAGGCCACGTTTTTTGGCTTGCTCATCAGTAAGATTAGGTTTAATACTAAGGTTATCATCAGTATTGTTGTTATTTAGGCCTCTTAAGCTGGCTAGCTTGTCATTAAGGCTAGTGTCTGCACTATTGTTATTTAGTCCAAGTATTTTTGTTTGCTCTTCTGGAAGGTTAGTTGTAATAGTAGGGTTAGCATCTTTATTCTGGGTATTTAAGCCAAGCCAGCTGGTAAGTGTGTCAGTAAGGCTAGTGTCCGTAGTATTGTTATTTAGTCCATGTTTTTTTGTTTGCTCTTCTGGAAGGGTAGTTTTAATGGCAGGGTAAGCGTCAGTATTCTTGTTATTTAGGCCAAGCAAGCTGGCAAGTTTGTCGGTAAGGCTAGTGTCAGTAGTATTGTTATCTAGTCCAAGTGGTTTTGTTTGCTCCCCTGGAACATTAGTTGTAATTGTTGGGTTAGCATCAGTATTCTTGTTATTTAGGCCAAGCATGCTGGCAAGCTTGTCAGTAAGGCTAGAGTCAGTAGTATTGTTATCTAGTCCAAGTGGTTTTGTTTGCTCCCCTGGAACATTAGTTGTAATGGTTGGGTTAGCATCAGTATTCTTGTTATTTAGGCCAAGCATGCTGGCAAGCTTGTCAGTAAGGCTAGAGTCAGTAGTATTGTTATCTAGTCCAAGTGGTTTTGTTTGCTCTCCTGGATCATTAGTTGTAATGGTAGGGTTAGCGTCAGTATTCTTGTTATTTAGGCCAAGCATGCTGGCAAGCTTGTCAGTAAGGCTAGAGTCAGTAGTATTGTTATCTAGTCCAAGCGGTTTTGTTTGCTCCCCTGGAACATTAGTTGTAATGGTTGGGTTAGCATCAGTATTCTTGTTATTTAGGCCAAGCATGCTGGCAAGCTTGTCAGTAAGGCTAGAGTCAGTAGTATTGTTATCTAGTCCAAGTGGTTTTGTTTGCTCCCCTGGAACATTAGTTGTAATTGTTGGGTTAGCATCAGTATTCTTGTTATTTAGGCCAAGCATGCTGGCAAGCTTGTCAGTAAGGCTAGAGTCAGTAGTATTGTTATCTAGTCCAAGTGGTTTTGTTTGCTCTCCTGGAACATTAGTTGTAATGGTAGGGTTAGCGTCAGTATTCTTGTTATTTAGGCCAAGCATGCTGGCAAGCTTGTCAGTAAGGCTTGAGTCAGCAGTCTTGTTATTTAGGCCAAATTTTTTTGCTTGCTCTTCTGGAAGGTTAGTAGTAATGGTAGGGTTAGCGTCAGTATTCTTGTTATTTAGGCCAAGTAAGCTGGCAAGCTTGTCAGTAAGGCTAGTGTCTGCAGTATTGTTACTTAGTCCAAGTTTTTTTGTTTGCTCTTCTGGAAGGTTAGTTGTAATAGTAGGGTTAGCATCTTTATTCTGGGTATTTAAGCCAAGCCAGCTGGTAAGTTTGTCAGTAAGGCTAGAGACAGTAGTCTTGTTATTTAGGCCAAGTTTTTTGGCTTGCTCTTCTGGAAGGTTAGTTGTAATAGTAGGGTTAGCCTCTTTATTCTTGTTATTTAAGCCAAGCCAGCTGGCAAGTGTGTCAGTAAGGCTTTGTTCAGTAGTATCGTTATTTAGGGCAATTTTTTTTTTTTGCTCTTCTGGAAGGTTAGTTGTAATCATAAAGTTAGCGTCTTTATTCTTGTTATTTTGGCCAAGCAAGCTGGCAAGTTTGTCAGTATGGCTATTGTCAGTAGTATTGTTATTTCGGCCAAGTTTTTTGGCTTGCTTTTCTGAAAGGTCAGTTGTAATAGTAGGGTTTGCGTCAGTAGTCGTGTTATTTTGGCCAAGTTTTTTTGCTTGCTCTGCTGGTAAGTTAGTTGCAATAGTAGGGTTAGTGACTCTATTCCTGTTGTTTATGCCTAGCAAGCTGGTTACTTTGTAAGTAAGGATAATTTGGGTAGTCCTGTAATTTATGCCAAGTTTTTTGGCTTGCTCTTCAGTAAGGTTGGATGTTATAGTAAGGTTAGTGTCCATATTCTTGTTATTTAGGCCAAATAAGCTGGCTAGCTTGTCAGTGAGGCTAATGTCGGTCTTCTTGTTATTTAGGCCTAGTTTTTTGGCTTGCTCTTCAGTAAGGTTAGTTGTAATAGTAAGGGGTGCATTGGCAGTCTGGTTACTTAGTCCAAATTGTTTTGCTTGCTCTTCAGTAAGGTGAGTAGAAATAATAGGGTTAGCCCCGGTATTCTTGTGATTTAGCCCTAAAAAGCTGGCTAACTTGTCTTTAAGCTTATTCTTATTCTTCCCAACTAGGTCAAGTAAACTGGCTTGTTCATAAGTAACATTGTTACCTAGTTCAAGAACGCTTCCCAGCTTGTCAGTTGAAATACTACCATTGTTTGCCTTGTTATTTAGTCCAAGTTTTTTGGCTTGCTCTTCAGTAAGATAAGTAGAAATGGTAAGGTTACTCTTGTTATTCAGGCCAAGTTTTTTGGCTTGCTCTTCAGTAACATAAGTTGTAATGGTTTTGTTAGCGTCCATATTTTTGTTATTTGGACCAAGTAAGCTGGCTAGCTTGTCAGTAATGCTGTTGTCGGTAGTCTTGTTATTCAGGCCAAGTTTTTTGGCTTGTTCTTCAGTAACATAGGTTGTAATGGTTTGGTTAGCGCCCATATTCTTGTTATTTGGACCAAGTAAGCTGGCTAGCTTATCAGTAAGGCTGTTGTCGGTAGTCTTGTTATTTAGGCCAAGTTTTTTGGCTTGCTCTTCAGTTAGGTTTGTTGTAATAGTAAGGTTAGCGTCCTTATTCTTGTTATTTGGGCCAAGTAAGCTGGCTAGCTTGTCAGTAAGGCTGTTGTCGGTAGTCTTGTTATTTAGGCCAAGTTTTTTGGCTTGTTCTGCAGTAAGATAGGTTGAAATGGTAACATTAGTCTTGTTATTCAGGCCAAGTTTTTTGGCTTGCTCTTCAGTAACATAAGTTGTAATGGTTTTGTTAGCGTTAGTTGATTCCTTATTTAGGGCAAGTTTTTTGGGTTGCCCTTCAGTTACGTAAGTTGAAATAGATAGGTCAGGATCGGTAGTCTCATTGTCTAGGTTGAGCTTGTCGGTAAGGTTAGATGGACATAGCCCAGCTAGGTCCATTAGTTTGGCTAGGTCAGATAGAAGCAGAGGGACCAGATCATTTGGTGGAGCAGACTTAGGGGGTACAGATAGCACACACAGATGTGTTAGGTTCATAAGTTCAGCTTGCTTGCCTGGTTTCAAAGTTTCCTGGTCAGTTGGGGTAGTCAAGTTAGCTGGCGTTGTCTCATTAGTTGGGACAGTTAGGTTAGCAGGCATTGTCAGGTTAGCTGGTGTTGTGGCATTATTTGGGATAGTTAGGTTACTAGGCGTTGTCTGGTTAGATGGGGTTGTGGCATTAGTTGGGATGGTTAGGTTAGCAGGCGCTGTCAGGTTAGCTGGTGTTGTGGCATTAGTTGGGATGGTTAGGTTAGCAGGCGTTGTCAGGTTAGCTTGCATTGTGGTATTATTGGGGATAGTTAGGTTAGCAGGTGTTGTCAGGTTAGCTTGTGTTGAGGCATTGGTTGGGATAGTTACGTTAGCAGGCGTTGTGGCATTAGTTGGAATAGTTTGGTTAGCAGGCATTGTCAGGTTAGCTGGTGTTGTGGCATTATTTGGGAGAGTTAGGTTGATAGGCGTTGTCAGGGTAGATGGCGTTGTTGCATTAAGGGGAATAGTTAGGTTAGCTGGCGTTGTGGCATTGGTTGGGATGGTTAGGTTAGCAGGTGTTGTGGCATTTGTTGGAATAGTTAGGTTAGCAGGCATTGTCAGGTTAGCTGGTGTTGTGGCATTATTTGGGAGAGTTAGGTTACTAGGCGTTGTCAGGTTAGATGGCGTTGTTGCATTAGTGGGAATTGTTAGGTTAGCTGGCATTGTGGCATTGGTTGGAATAGTTAGGTTAGCAGGTGTTGTGGCATTAGTTGGAATAGTTAGGTTAGCAGGCATTGTCAGGTTTG
This sequence comes from Pilophorus perplexus, assembly GCA_955831195.1. Taxonomy (NCBI): domain Eukaryota; kingdom Metazoa; phylum Arthropoda; class Insecta; order Hemiptera; family Miridae; genus Pilophorus; species Pilophorus perplexus. Next base: position 4,012,687 of record OY037010.1, on the reverse strand, counting down.
CTGGTGTTGTGGCATTATTTGGGAGAGTTAGGTTACTAGGCGTTGTGGCATTGGTTGGGAAGGTTAGGTTAGCAGGCGTTGTCAGGTTATCTTGTGTTGTGGCATTATTGGGGATAGTTATGTTAGCAGGCGTTGTGGCATTAGCTGGAATAGTTAGGTTATCAGGCATTGTCAGGTTTGCTGGTGTTGTGGCATTATTTGGGAGAGTTAGGTTACTAGGCGTTGCCAGGTTAGATGGCGTTGTTGCATTAGTGGGAATAGTTAGGTTAGCTGGCGTTGTGGCATTGGTTGGGATGGTTAGGTTAGCAGGTGTTGTGGCATTAGTTGGAATAGTTAGGTTAGCAGGCATTGTCAGGTTAGCTGGTGTTGTGGCATTATTTGGGAGAGTTAGGTTACTAGGCATTGTCAGGTTAGATGGCGTTGATGCATTAGTGGGAATAGTTAGGTTAGCTGGCATTGTGGCATTGGTTGGGATGGTTAGGTTAGCAGGTGTTGTCAGGTTATCTTGCATTGTGGCATTATTGGGGATAGTTAGGTTAGCTGGCGTTGTGGCATTAGTTGGAATAGTTAGGTTAGCAGGCATTGTCAGGTTTGCTGGTGTTGCGACATTATTTGGGAGAGTTAGGTTACTAGGCGTTGTGGCATTGGTTGGGATGGTTAGGTTAGCAGGCGTTGTCAGGTTATCTTGTGTTGTGGCATTATTGGGGATAGTTAGGTTAGCAGGCGTTGTGGCATTAGTTGGAATAGTTAGGTTATCAGGCATTGTCAGGTTTGCTGGTGTTGTGGCATTATTTGGGAGAGTTAGGTTACTAGGCGTTGTCAGGTTATATGGGGTTGTTGCATTAGTGGAAATAGTTAGGTTAGATGGCGTTGTCAGGTTATATGGGGTTGTTGCATTAGTGGAAATAGTTAGGTTAGATGGCGTTGTTGCTTTAGTGGGAATAGTTAGGTTAGCTGGCATTGTGGCATTGGTTGGGATGGTTAGGTTAACTGGTGTTGTCAGGTTAGCTTGCGTTGTGGCATTATTGGGGATAGTTATGTTACCTGGCGTTGTGGCATTAGTTGGGATGGTTAGGTTAGCAGGTGTTGTCAGGTTAGCTTGTGTTGAGGCATTGGTTGGGATAGTTAGGTTATCAGGCATTGTCAGGTTAGCTGGTGTTGTGGCATTAGTTGGGATGGTTAGGTTAACTGGTGTTGTCAGGTTAGCTGGTGTTGTGGCATTATTTGAGATAGTTAGGTTACTAGGCGTTGTCAGGTTAGCCGGTGTTGTGGCATTAGTTGGGTAAGTTAGATTAGCTGGCATTGTCTGGTTAGCTGGTGTTGTGGCATTAGTTGGGAGAGTTAGGTTAGCCGGCGTTGTTGCATTGGTTGGGATAGTTAGGTTAGCAGGCGTTGTCAGGTTATCTTGCGTTGTGGCATTATTGGGGATAGTTAGGTTTGCTGGCATTGTGGCATTGGTTGGAATAGTTAGGTTAGCAGGCATTGTCAGGTTTGCTGGTGTTGTGGCATTAGTTGGGATGGTTAGGTTAGCAGGCATTGCCAGGTTAGATGGCGTGGTTGCATTATTGGGGATAGTTATGTTAGCTGGCGTTGTCTGGTTAGTTGGTGTCGTGGCATTAGTCGGGATAGTTAGGTTGGCAGGCGTTGTCAGGTCAGTTGGGGAGGTTTGGTTACTGGAACTGGTCAGGTTCGTTGTAGTTCTTTCACTTGTAACTTCATGCGGAGGTTCCTCCCCTAGCCGCCAGTCCAATCCATTCTGCTCGTAGTCCGCAGGCACTTTGAGGTCTGCCGGTATCTTCACATGGCCTAACGATTGCTTTCCCGCATGGTCATATAGTGCCAGCCATTTGAAGTCACATACAGTCTTTTCTAAAGGCACTTTCACCCTGAGACGATCCTTGTTTTTGTACTGTTTTAACGGCCCAAACTGCACTTGGCTGCTGTCGTTTAAAGCAAGGCTGAGGCCACCTGGTCCAACTTTGTCAGTGTTGCCAGCTACAAAAGTTGCGTCAGTACTTCCATCATAGGAGAACTTCGTAACCTCGAAAGTTCTTCCGTCTAGAATCTCTACTTTGCCTGAAAAATAAAGGATATGCTTTTAACCCCTTAGTATTTAACATTAGTATTTAACATAAACCTAGTACCTACTGTGGGGCGGTTCCTCTCTTTTCTCTCTCAATCTCACCAGCTCGCCAGATTTAGTACCGGCAGGGGGAACGGGTTGCGCTATGGTTGCTGCGCAGCCGTGCAACCCTCACAATTCGCTCAGTAAAGCTGAATTAGGGGGAGAGATCCCAACGCATTGGTCCGCTGCCCAAGCCTCCTTTGTCGCCATTTTGACTAAGGAAGCCACAGGGCGTTCCGATGTGGGACCGGGTCAGCTGGCGAGGCCACCTTTGGCGACACTTCGTCCAAGGTAGCTTTAACAGTTGTTCTTGGTATAACTGTGAGCCCGGAGTGTATCAATATCTGCCACGACATATCGTGTAAGGTATTGTCTTTCTTTCGGTTCCCTTCCGGAGATGGCGCATCAACAGTGGCCCGTGGCATGTCACCGGAGCCTGCATATTCCCCCAGGTCTGCGGATCACAACAATTCGTGATATGCCCGGGTTGGAAATGTTTCCATAGCTACTCCATCTTCCTTCAAAACACCGCCAGCGAGAACGAGGATTCACGCCTCCGGATCTCCGCCAAACCCAGTAAATTTAACCTGCTACACACCCATCACCTGCTGCATTGCGTGTCCTTCGCCTACCGTAAAGAAAAAAAAAAAAAAAAATCTGCTGTCACCTTGAGCCTAAAGGCTAAACATTGGACGAACATGGAACATGCTTAAAACATACCTAATATGTTTAATTAAAACATAATATGTTTTAATAATATTATGATGAAAGTTGGCCGTCAACCGTTTTTCGCTACTTTTGGGTCACATTTTCGTTAGTGGGTACTTACCGTGACATTTTTCGGCAAGTTAGTCCAAGGCTAAAGCATGTTCCATGCTAAAACCGTTGCCGCCTATGGGTGTGTTGCCGCTTGTGACTTGGGAAGATCAAGGTACATGTTGTATCGTCTTATGACTTACCTACCTACCAGGTGGACATCCTCAGACCCCCTGATTATCTCGGATATGAATTGGACGCTTGATGATGTACAAGGATAGGACCCGTCCTTAATTCATCAATTACATAAGCAACTCCTAATAACAACAGCCCACAACAGAACGATATTCAATGATGAACCGATTGGGAGCCGTCTCGAGAACGATGTGGAAGGGGCGGGGCATAGAGCATAAACCTTTGGTAGTCGGGGCAGGAAGGAAATCCCCCCAACCCAACATCGGGAACTTTAGGGTGGGAGGCGGCTGCTGGGGGGGGGGGGGGGATCTCTACAGTCATGCAGTCACGCTCTTCGACTCCATTACTGCCGTAAAAATATGTTTAAATTGTCGACGTACCTTCCACGCCACGCTGAGTGTCAATGAACTTTCCAATTTCCGTTCCGGTCGGGTACTCCAAATCCTCCGGAATGTTGAAATATGCGAAGGTCTTCTTTGATTTTTTAATCCCTATTCCCATGAATCTGAATGAATCCAGATATGTGTATCTGAATGTCCACAAGAACGGCCCTGGTATATAGTCGTACGGTTTCCAATTGTATTTCTTCGTCCTCGAATACGTTGGAGTTTCGGTTTCACCTGCTATCAGATCCACGTAGTCAGGTCCGAAGTATGAAAAATTTGCGAAGCGAATTATATGATTTTCGAGGATTTGACCCGGTGGGGATTTGAGAATGTCGTAATCGGAGGAATCGTCCCCCTTTTTCCATTCGCTCGTCAGTACAACGTGATCTGGAATGCACTTCGCCAATGGAGAGCCCTGGTGCAATAGGTGCGACAAAATACCTATCACCAGAAAATTCATGATTTCGCAATGATGATAATTAACAACGAAAAATCCACACATCAACGGGTATTATCATGTGCTACCTTGGGAAACAATGTTAGAAACTGTAGATGTATATTACGGTCAAATTGGCAACTTCCTACCAACTTTTGGTTTATTAGGTATTCTTGGATAATAATAATACACTTATGTAATCGCGTCGAAGGTCGACGACTCCGATCGGCCTCAAAATTTGACATTGTCCTTTTCAAGAGGTCTAGATTCCAAACCCGAAATGTCCGTCCGCCGCCCGGGCCGTTTTGGGCAGTAGGTACCTAGGATTTTTTTTTTTCAAATCTGAAATTTTGACAAAATATCCGGTTTACCAACTAGTTGTGCCCGCAAGGTTTCCTGCCCGATCGCCCAAACCCGTGGGGCGCTACGGGGCTAAAATGGGGATACGGGAGGGGTTTTTGAAGGCTTTTAGCTATGGGATCGAGTTAGGTATCGTTTTCGAAGTATTTTTGGACGTAGACTCCATTTTCGGGGGTCCCCGAGCGATCCGATTTCACTGTGGCGATCTATTGGGCTTTCATGGGGCTAAAAATGGGATTTTTGAAGGATCCCAGGAGGTAAAATATTTTTAGAGTAAAAAATAAAGAATTTTTGAAAAAAAAAAAAAAAAACACACTTTTTTGAAGACCCCCCCCAAAAAAAGCCAAAAAAATTCCCAAAATTTTTTCCATTGACCATTTCACAAGTAACCTATATCAAAGAATAATAAACTCTTGTGTAAAATTTGCAGCGTTTTTTTAAAGAGTATTAAATTCTGCTTCGAATGAGTTTCGATTCATTGAAATCGGCTCAGCCGTTTAGCCGCAATCCATTATAAAAGTTCGGGCATTTTTGTCAACTTGGTTGAGTCCGAAATGACGCGTCCCACAGAAAATTGTTCTCGCTCCTTTTTTGAAGAACATTAAATGGGTCAAATGATTGTTGGGTCATTGAGATCGGCCCAGCCGTTCACCCGCAACCGATTTTTCAAGTTGGGGACATTCTTAGATAATTCGGCTAAAACGTTAGGAGATTGATAAAGATTTTTTGAGTTTTTATTGATTTTGTTTGATTGAATCAGTTGATGATTTATTGAAAGGCAATCATCCAAGGTAAAGCCTAGAGCGGGGGGATGATGAGAGCCGCCCACCCACTGCCCTAATCAACAGTGTTAAATGAAGTTGACTTTGATTTAATCATAAGAGTACGAATAATTTTATGATGAGGTTTCATAATTCAAGACGGCATTATAATGAATGTGGTTTATTAAGAATGCAGATTCAAAAATAACAAGCACAAGACTTGAAACGGTTGATAACATCTCTCTTACATTGTCTACTCATCTGAAGTCTGAGAAAATGACTTACCATTGTGATAACATAATCTAAACAACTAACTAATTCTCACTGTATCGGTGGCTGACTAACAGAGTACCTACCTAAGTAACAATGATTGCTTAGGATTATCCTTCTCCTCTGAAATGGTAAGCGATAAAAATACGCCGATTTTTTCTATCGTCTCGGCTTCCCGGTTCCCTACTTTCTTAAATAGGAACCCCTAAATTTTTTTTTGCGAATCTGGATTCCCCAAGCTAATTTTACGTCCAATAAAGCACATTGAGCGAAATTTCTGACGCGCAAATCCGCGCAACTCCTCGTATCTTTGTGGTTTACAGTCTGATTGAGCCGCGAATACTGACGAGTTTAATTTGAACAGTTTCGACAGATCGCGCGTGGGTATGCCGCACATCTTTTGACCTCATAGGGGCTGGACACTGCGCAGTCTGAGAGGTCTGCGGGGGACCTTGGAAGGGACGAGAGCCTGCCGTTCGGGTCGAGAGATACCGCGATCCTAGAGAACGTTTTTTTAAAGATTTGGGAGATGGTTCCTGCCACACTAATTTTGGATGTAGGTATTCTGGTGTGTGTCTTCGACCTTATAGGAGCCGACCTTTCTTCAGGTCTGTGAGGTCTGTTGACTGGGGGGAGACGTATTTTGTTTCTCACGTTTTCGGAATATTTGTCACTCAAGGCTATTAGTCCAGTCATTAGGTCCTCCAAAAGGTGAAATAGAAACATATTTTGGTATAGAAATGTATGTTCTCTATGTTTTTTGGGGTGCTGAATCCGAATCTAAGGTTTGCCAACAAAATTTCGTGACGCAACATGGAGATTTTCGGGTTTTCCTTGGTTTTTTGAGTATAGCTCATAAACTATCAACTTCGTGAAAAAAAAAAAAAAAACGCTCATACCTTTATTAAAGAAGATTAAATTTGCTATCGTTTGTGCGCAACCGCAGCTCTGTAGGTCCAATGGATCCCGAGATACAGCACTTCAAAATTTAAAACAAAATAAGAAACGTCCAATCTGACCGCGCGGAGAGCGGAAGCACGTTTTTCAGAACGTTTTCGGTTGTAGCTCAGAAACTATATGTCCGATTCCATATCATTTTTTTTCTCGTGAAAGCTGATTAAATTCCCCGTCGCAGCTATTCCGTGTGAAATTTCGATTTGAGCTTTGATAAGGTAGGGAAAGAAGAACGTTTTCTGAAAAACGTGGTCGTAGATAGTCAAATTTCTTGTTTCCACACTTTTCGACGAATACTAACGGCACTTTTGTTGTTTCAATAGACATGCAATGTGCCGTTACTTATATAAAATTTAATAAGCTTTCTGATTAAAAAAAGAAAAGTAAGATCGGACAAACCGTTCCCAAGTTATAGGCAGAAATGTGCCAAGTGTCATGTTTTAATCACAATGTGCCACTTTTTTGCCGTGCCCGCTCCTCCCTTATCAAAGCTCAAATCGAAATTTCACACAGAATAGCTGCGACGGGGAATTTAATCAGCTTTCACGAGAAAAAAAATTAATTTGGAATCGGACCAATAGTTTCTGAGCTACAACCGAAAACGTTCTGAAAAACGTGCTTCCGCTTTCCGCGCGGTCAGATTGGAGGTTTCATATTTTGCTTTAAATTCGTTTCGTGCGTACAAATGAATGTTCAGAAGCTAAAACAAACAGGAGGGGGTCCTGCCGAAATTTGGCTCGCTAGATTCTCAAAACCTAAAAATTGCACTTTTTGAAACAAATTGCCAAATTCTGAAGTGCTGTATCTCTGGATCCATTGGACCTACAGAGCTGCGGTTGCGCTCAAACGATAGCAAATTTAATCTTCTTTAATAAAGGTACGAACGTTTTTTTTCACAAAGTTGATAGTTTCTGAGCTATACTCAAAAAACCAAGGAAAACCCGAAAATTTCTCAGTTTTTTGCATTTTTCTCCATGTTGCGTCACGAAATTTTGTTGGCAAACCTCAGATTCGGATTCAGCACCCCAAAAAACATAGAGAACCATAGAAACCATTTCTATCCCAAAATATGTTTCTATTTTTCACCTATGACTGGACTATATGAGGTAGATAATGAGTTGGCGTTTCCACTGTATCACTTGAACTATATTCAAATGGGGGAAGCGAGCCCCTCCTGTCAGAGTGCTAGTTGGATATAACTTGGGCTGAATGTGCATGGCTTTAATGATGTATTCATTCAAAAAACGAGTTCGGCCCATCATCTTTCAGTAGGTCTGCCTTCACGAATCTACCGGGCTCGTCTGAAGATAAAAGATCATTGAGCTGGCTGCGCTGATCATTGCTGGAATAGAAAGAAAAATACAAGCTCAAAAGAGACAACGAAGGAGAAAGAGTGATACAAAAAATCCGTTGTACTGGGGGACACCCCCAGACCCACGGATTACTGTTGTGATCAAGGATCAAACCAATGGACCACATAATGTGTTTTTCGGTGATTCCACAAAGGGATGGTGGAATAGATAGGGGAAGGGTGGGTAAGACGGGATACCATAACTTCTATGGGCGATAGTGACTACAATTTCATTCAAATGTAGCTAAAAATGGCACTGTTTTATTCGTAAGGATGTATTCTAATGAGAAACGTTGGCAATTTGGCGAATTTCAACGCACCCTGTTTACCAGATTGAATTTAGTGGAAAAATTCAAAATCGAAATTTTTGAGGTAGGGGTGGGTAAGATGGGATACCTCTAGAAGATGATAGAAATCGTTCCCAATCACCATTTTTTACCCAAATATATTAATTTAATTTCTCCTGGGGTATTATTGTTGAGCGAAAATTGCAGACGAACTGCTAATCTCCTTCAAACCCGCTGCATGAGTCGTGAGCTACATATAGCTTTAGCTGGATATATCCTTGCAGACTTTGCAGACTGGAGAAAACTCTCAGTCATTGCTGTGCTTACTATTAGGTAGGTGATTGGAGTGCATACAGGCTTCGCCTTAGTCTTCATTCTCGTCAGTCGATAGCAGCAATTCATCAAGGGATTCCTCTTCAGAAAAATCCTATCCCATCTTGCCCCGCAGCTTGGTATCCCGTCTTGCCCCACTCGGCATCTTCAACCGCATTGGCTACCATTTTGATTCAGTGTAACATAGAGACTTCCAATTAGAAGCAAATGGTAGCTTATTCCTTCAAGCATTCATTCGCTTGCCTTGAGGTTTTGCGTTGATGTGTACCTGTGGTACGGCTCAAAACATCCAATTCCAGCGATTTTAATTTGGAATTTTCGCAAAAATCGTCTTGACAGACGCAAAAACTACTTTGAGCCAAAAATGCCAACTGTGCACTGACTGCTTCCCATTTGACCCCACTATCCCGTCTTACCCACACTTCCCCTACAAACGTTAGTAAACAGTCATTCGGGCATACTTACATTAACACCCACACCACTAAGAATTCTGTTTTTTTTAAGGATTTACTTCCTTTCCTCTCCAGCACCAGGAGCGTTGTGCGTGCAAGTCGATCGCACAAACCCGCGGGGCTCTGTGGGGCTAAAAAGGGGCCATGGAAGCGTTTTTGAAGAGTTTTAGCTACGGGGTCGAGTTAAATCACAGCACCTGGGTCAGCAATTTAAAAAGGCGATACAGGGTCTGCGGGCCTTCAGACACAACTAGATGGAGAGTCGAGTATTTTTTCAAAAACATATTTTTGAAATCTACACATCATGAAACGTTCAATGACAAAATTTAATGTCGACGCAGATCAAGTTTTTTTACCACAGTGTTGGGGGGTTGACGCGTCATGATGGAGGGGGGGGGGGGAGGATCGGGTGTCGCCACTCGTTGTTCTGACCTACCTTATGCCCAAACCTCAAACCAAATAACCTCCGTAAAAATACTTTCTATATTTAATATAGTGATTAATTTATAGGTCTACCACAGAAAGTTTGCGTCCGTGTGGCGCCCCCGAGGTGGCGGATCCGCATACTAACGATCGAGTCAACCTTCCATTGTGAAACCTTGACACGGAAATTGGAGCGGTAAGAAATTTGATGTTCGTGTAGTGGCTGTACTGTGAACGTGTGCTCTCAAGTACTTCCTCCCGAGGAGGGAAATCATGTCACTTTTGAGGGAAGAAATTCCCAAAAAATTATCGTACGCAGGGGAATCTGCTTGATGATAAGCGATGATAAGAGATAACTAGTTCTATTTTCTCCAGAAGAATGCGCCAAAGGGACGCAAACTTTCTGTGGTAGACTGCTTTTGTACGACATACTTACGACCTTTCTGCAACTTACCACGGAGAGGTTGTATCCTGCGGCAGAATCCTCTCGTTAAGGGCTGCTTCTTGATGACTTTACACCAACCTCGATGTCGATGTCGCTCATAACCGCTACCTCGTTGAGATGAAGATAGACTGGCGTTGTATGATTCCGGGTTGGGGTTAGTGGAGGAGTCAGTCACTGATGACAGATCATTCGTGGTCTTAGTACCCACCGTTGTTCGTGAGGTTCCGGTAGGAGTCGTTTTCCCTGATGTAGTTAATTTCGTTTCGGTGGCCTCTGCAGTAGTGGCGGATACGGCTGAAGATGTTGTGGAGGTAGGTGTAGTCGTGTCTGAGTCAGTTGTCGTAGTGGCAAGTGTGGTAGTTGTCGTTGCGGAGGTAGGTGGTGGAGTCGTGAATGACTCAGTTTTAGGGGCAAGTGTGGTGCTTGTCGTTGTGGAGGTAGGTGCAGTCGTGAATGACTCAGTTGTAGTTTTAAGTGTGGTAGTTGTTGTGGAGGTAGGTGTAGTCGTGTCTGAGTCGGTTGTAGTAGTGGCAGGTGTGGTGGTTGTCGTCGGTTCTGGCGGCTCCTCCCAACTACGACCATTCTGCCCATAATCTGATGGCACTTTGAGGTTTGACGGCATCATCACATGACCAAGCGATTGCTTCCCTACATTGTCATACACGGACAACCATTTGAAGTCACACACCGTTTTGTTCATGGGTATCTTTACCCTGATGCGGTTTTGATTCACGTATTTTTTCAAGGGACCAAAATTATTGCTGGAGAAGGTATTCAAAGGGAGGGAGAGTCCACCTGGTCCAATTTTGTCTCCATTGCCTGCTACAAAAGTTGCATTAGCAGTTCCGTCATAGGAAAACGTTGTGATTTCGATAGTCCTTCCATCAAGAACCTTTACTGTGCCTGTAACGCGTGGAAGACGTTTGGTTAATCCTCAGGTCAGGAATGCGCCAAGCCCGGCATTACAGTACACAATTCACATACCTTTCACGCCACCCTGAGTGTCTTGGAGCTCACCAACTCCCTGTCCTGATGGATACGGCACACCCTTAGCAGGAAGATCGAAGTATGCGAAGGTCGTTTTCTTGGAGAAGTACCCAAGTGACAACCACCTATATTCAGCGAGGTTCTCCCGAAACCCCCATATGTTTGGTAGCGGTTTATAGGTTTCCCAATTCCAGAATTTAGTGCCAGCGTACCCAAAACTTTCAGTCTTACCAGCCATAATATTTATTATACCTTTGGGACCGGTGTAATTGAACTCCTCGAGACGAATGAAATTGTTCTGAATGATACGGGCGGGGGGTGATGAAGTTATGTCGTAATCGGAGGGAGAATCCCCCTTTTTCCACGCGCCTGCCAAAATCTCGTGATTCGCATTACAAGCCTCTGGTGAACCGCGGTATAATAGTTTCGACAAAATATGTACAACAAATACAATAACGAGGAAATCCATCATTTCCGGATGTTGAATAGTATAAACAAGGGAAAATCAACACGTCACCAAACATGTTTGCTACCTAGGAGAAGTGTTTAGAAACTGAAGATGTATTTCGTGGTCTAGAAACGATGCTGCCAAGAAAGTTAAGTGTTTGTTCAGTTCCACGCGAAAAGGCTGAACAACGTGTTGCTCTCTCTTAAGGTTTTATCACAATTTATTCAACCAATATACGGACAAAAAAGAAAAGATTGACGGATGCAGACCCTCTTCTTCTTCTTCTTCTTATGTCGCCGTCTCCGAGCGAAGGTTGGCGATCTTGATGGCTAACAGTTCTCTGGATGCCGCTGCACGGAACAAGTCGAGTGAAGAGTAGGTCCAAACCACGTGCGCAGGCCCCGCAACCACGAATTCTGACGCCTTCAAATCGACCGCTCGCCCTCAATCTTCCCCTCGATAGTCAGCCGAAGCACCTCGTGTTTCTCTCCACGCATGACATGTCCAAGATACCGAGCTTTGCTTTCTTTTACTGTGAGCAGGAGCTCGTGCTCCTTTCCCATCCTCTGCAGCACTTCGACATTCGTCACCGTATCCACCCATGGGATCCTGAGGATTCGGCGGTACAGATACTTGCCTTTACTATGCGTTCCATCAGTCGCTGCAGTTAGGGTTGCCAACTCCAAAATTCTGCTTGGGAGGATGCTTGGAAAAATTGGGGAGGACACCGTGTAAAAAGGGAGGACATCCACTCCAAGATTGATATTTGCAATACATTATTAGTTTTACAAATGCATTATCAAATGAAAATAATTTTACTAACGTACGAAGGGCCGGAATAAAAAATTAACTGATTCCCTACACAAACAAGACAAAAAAGTTTATGTTTGAAAATACAGATTTGTAGGTATTAAGGGGACGTTCAAACACGAACAAGGTAGACGAAAAATTTCAAAACAAAAACAAAATTTTGAGATATAATAAGGGAATTTTATATCTCGTTGTATAATATACAACGTATATTAAATATTAAATTATTAAATATTATTTAATATACAACGAGAACAATTCCATCAACTAACACGAACAAGAAAGGTAATCAAAACCCTCGAAAAATGGATTATAATATAATTATAATATTATGTCCAAAATTACTCGAAAAATATGTGACCTCCTGGGATCCTTAAAAATCCCATTTGTAGCCCCTTCAAAGCCCTATAGATCCCCACGCTGAAACCAGATCGTTCTGGGACCCCTAAAACTGGATTCTACGTTCAAAAATACTTCGAAAACGACACTTAACTCGATCCCATAGCCAAAAGCCTTCAAAAAACCCTCCCGTAGCTAAATAGCTAGGTACCACTGTCACACCCCATGAGATACAATTTTGTCACCTCCGCGGCAACGATTTTCTCATTTTCAGGAGTGATAGTCGGTCTGGACATAAAGCATGCCAACGTTTTATTCTGTATGACGGCAGAAGCATTAGGCCTACTTTTATGAGTTTGTTTGGATGCATGACGTTGCAAAGAGCTTATTCCACCATATTTTATAAAGAACGATTTCTTGCAAAAGGAGCTTATTTGGGATTTACCTTATCTACCCGTGCCCATAGTTAATCCTTCTCCAACAACAAATTGAAAAATGCTGCAAATTTTACACAAGGGTTTATTATTCTTTGATACAGGTTGCTTGTACAGACATTTAATTCTGTCAATAAAAAAAATAAAAATTTTTTTTTTGATTTTTGTATTTCAAAAAAAATTTGGGGGGGATTTTTTTTCAAAAATGTGTTTTTTCAAAAATTCTTTAATTTTTACTCGAAAAATATTCAACTTCTTGAGATCCTTCAAAAATCCCATTTTTATCCCCATGAAAGCCCCTAAAGATCGCCACAGTGAAATCGGATCGTTCCGGGACACCAAAAAATGGATTCTACGTCCAAAAATACTTCGAAAACGACACCTAACTCGATCCCATAGCTAAAAGCCTTCAAAACACCCCTCCTGTAGCCCCATTTTAGCCCCATAGCGCCCCACGGGTTTGAGCGATTGGGCTGAAAACCTTGCGGGCACAACTAGATGGTAAACCAAGTATTTTGCGGAAATTTCAGATTTTTAAAAAAATTCCTACTGCCCAAAACGGCCTGGACGGCGGACGGCGTACGGCGGACGGACATTTCGGATTTAGAATGTAGACCTCTTGAAACGGATAATGTCAAATTTTGAGCCCGATCGGAGTCGTCGACCCCCGTCGCGAAAACATAGGTGTATTATTCCAAGAATAATAAACCAAAACACGCACGTTCCAAGCCTTCGAACAGTTCGGGTCTTTTTCAACATCACTGTCGATTTCCGTATCCATTTTAGCACAAAGTGTAGGTACCTCAACTTCTCCACCAAAAACTAAGAAAAAACGCTGCAAATTTTACACAAGGGCTTATTATTCTTTGATATACGTTACTTGTGCAGAAATTTAATTCTGTCAATGAAAAAAAAAAAAAATTTTTTTTTGGATTTTTATCTCAAAAAAATTTTTTTTTTGGATTTTTTGTTCAAAAATGTGTCTTTTTCAAAAATGCTGTATTTTTTACTCGAAAAATATTTAACATCCTGGGATCCTTCAAAAATCCCATTTTTAGCCCCACGAATGCCCTAAAGATCGCCCTAGTGAAATCGGATCGTTCCGGGACCCCAAAAAATGGATTCTACGTCCAAAAATACTTCGAAAACGACACCTAACTCGATCCCATAGCTAAAAGCTTTCAAAAAACCCCTCCCGTAGCCCCATTATAGCCCCATAGCGCCCCACGGGTTTGGCCGATCGGACTGAAAACCTTGCGGGCACAACTAGATGGTAAACCAAGTATTTTGCCGAAATTTCAGATTTTTAAAAAAATTCCTACTGTCCAAAACGGCCTGGACGGCGGACGGCGTACGGCGGACGGCGGACGGACATTTCGGATTTAGAATGTAGACCTCTTGAAACGGATAATGTCAAATTTTGAGCCCGATCGGAGTCGTCGACCCCCGTCGCGAAAACATAGGTGTATTATTCCAAGAATAATAAACCAAAATCTCATAAGTAATCTCGATCCATGCGAAGACGATAACAATCACCGGTATTCAAACAAGAGAGAGCAGATAAAGTGACAGAAAAAGACAACGTTCCTCTTCTCATTTCTTCTCGTTCTGTTTTAACTGTCAACGTAATTTTAGCTAGTTAGGTAGTTGTTAACGCTATTTTTAGTTACGTACGTAGGAACTTAGCGCGTTGTGAGTGAAGCTAGATAATATTGCTTGTTGAAGAAACATCAATCCAAACTCAGAAAAGGGAGGACATTTGAGCGTCCACCCGAGCTCCCGGGTTTCGGGAGGACAGACCTAAAGGGAGGACGGTTGGCAACCCTAGCTGCACCTCACTCTGGGTCCTGGTTAAAATCACAGTATCATCGGCGTAACGAATGCTGTTGATGGGAACCCCATTCACGATGATTCCTCCGCTGACTTCATCAAGAGCCTCGCGGAAAATTGCCTCCGAATACAGTTTAAATAGGATTGACGACAAAACGCAGCCCTGTCGCACGCCTTTCCTGATGTACACCGGATCTGAGTAGGCTTTTCCATTATTGCTTGTTACCCGCACAGTAGCCGTCTGCTTCCAATACAGATTGGCAATAACCCTAATAATATTAGGGATATTATCCCTCTGATCAATTCCTGCCGCCTTCAGGATCTCCAAGAGTTTCTCATGTTTCACTTCTGGTAGTCGACAAAACATGCAAAAACCTTGCAGTTCATGTCCCGACAACGCTGCGCCAGAAGAGCGCCTCCCTCGTCCCGACACCACTTCTAAAGCCAAATTGAGTCGCACTGACCTGTGCTTCGCACCTCCTGAAGATCCTCGTTTGAATCACGCGGAGAAAAACCTTTAGCACATGAGACATCAGGCTTACCATCCCATATAGTCCAGTAAATCGGTGGTTTGGCCAGGAAAAAAATGTAGAAGAAGGTTTGACAACCTTTATTTATGTTTTTTGGGTCGCTGAATCCGAATCTGAGCTTTGCCACCTCGCCAGACGTGAGCTTAACTCAGGAAACGCGAAAAACATGTAATTTTTCGGACTTTTTTTCAGTTTTTGGGCTGTAATTCGGAATCTAACCGTTTTTACGACTTGCACACCCTATAAAAAATTAAAGTAGAGTAAATTTCCTACAAAATTCATATATAAACTTTTAATGTAGAACCAACCATAACGCCGCTAGCGCTGTTTGAAAACCCCCTATTTTTTGGCTCTCCACTGAAAAAGTTGAAAACGCAAATCTAATTGGGCGCGGGCGCCCTTTTATCAACTTCTCACGGCTAAATCCGAATATTACATGAATACCTAGTATACCAAGGTCATATTGAACGAATTGCCGAACGTCAGTGATGTGATGGCCCCCCATTTCCAAAAAAAAAAAAAACTGTAACTCTTCATTACGCAGTAAGCAGGTGAAAATGAAAAGACACGTGTTTCAAAGAAAAAAATTGTATTTGTAAGATGGAAAGTGATGTAGTATGTTATTTTCATATGAACTACTCTTCCATGGCTGTGGCCTGGTCCTCCTCCACCTCCTCGTCTTCGTCGTCTGAACCTGGAACATTACACGACACTTCAATGACGTTCGAAGCTTGTATTAATTGATTTATTTACTTCAGTAATCATTATAAAGTGAATTTATCAATGTCACATCATCGCACCTGCTTACCGCGTAATGAAGAGTTCGTTTTTTTTTTTTTTGGAAATGGGGGGCCATTTCATCACTGACGTTCGGCAATTCGTTCAATATGACCTTGGTATACTAGGTATTCATGTAATATTCGGATTTAGCCGTGAGAAGTTGATAAAAGGGCGCCCGCGCCCAATTAGATTTGCGTTTTCAACTTTTTCAGCGGAGAGCCAAAAAATAGGGGTTTTTCAAACAGCGCTAGCGGCGTTATGGTTGGTCCTACATTGAAAGTTTATATATGAATTTTGTAGAAAATTTACTCTACTTTAATTTTTTATAGGGTGTGCAAGTCGTAAAAACGCTTAGATTCCGAGTTACAGCCCAAAAACTGAAAAAAGTCCGAAAAATGTTTTTCGCGTTTCCTGAATTAAGCTCGCGTCTGGCGAGGTGGCAAAGCTCAGATTCGGATTCAGCGACCCAAAAAAACATAAATAAAGGTTGTCAAACCTTCTTCTACATTTTTTTCGTGGAAAAAGGGGTTTCGAACACCGATTTACTGGACATCATCACACGATGACGCGTTCGCCTTTTTTGGAAGAGTTACGAAAACCGATGGGGAGCAATTCCAACCCCAGTGGTAGGTCTGCTCCAACCGTGCCTGAAGACTCGGCGACTGTCTGCTCATCTACCCAACCCTCAGTTTGTGACCAACTAACCCAAGCGGCGGCATCGGTGTATTATTATGAACCGCTTTTACGTTCTCATGTGTTTACTGTTGTACCAATGGGCAACATATTGTGGTTTCAAGATAGCATTTGATATAACTTGGGCCAAGTGAATGTGGCTTTAATTATCAATTCATTCGAAAATCGAGTTTAGCCCATCTCAATGAATCCAACGAGCACGTCTGAAGATAAAAGGTCACTGCGCTGATCATTGCTGGAATTGAAAGGAAATACTAGCTCAAAAGGCACACAGAAAGAGATTGAGAGAAAACGAAATTACCCAGCAAAAGAAGAACCGAATATCTCCAGAACTAAACAAATTTGGTAACCCATCGTTAAGAATTCTTTCACCATATGCATACATATTATGCTCTTCTGTGTCTTCTGCTGACTACTTCAACTTCCTGGAGAAGACTTAACACGGAGAGGTTGTACTCTGCTGCAGAATCCTCTCGTTAAGGGCTGCTTCTTGATGACTTTGCACCAACCTCGATGTCGCACGTACCGGCCATGTTGAGATTGTGGGGGATGGACTGGCGTTCTTGTAGATTCCGGATTAGTGGTAGATGACGAGTCAGTCAAAGGCGATGGATCATTTGAGGTCTTAGTGCCCACCGGTGTTAGTGAGGTTGCAATTGGTGTCTTCCCGGGCTCTCCACTTTGGTTTCGGGCCGCATTACAGTATCGTCGAGACTTGGGGTGCGATTGGACGGAAAATAGGTGGCTGACGATACCTCCAAAACTCAGAAGAATATTCAAGGGCTCTCTCAATGTCGAGGCCAGTGATTACCTACGTCAAAGTTTCTTGCGCCGTCTTGCCATCCGAAAGCAACAGCTGGGCCAGGAGTTGACACAGTCTTGGCGGCGGAATGCACGAACCTGCTCATACGGGATTTCTTTCATGAATGGGCTACTTTCCCGATACGTACTTCGAAGAAAATAAAACACTTGGTCTGGACGAGGTCGTCCAACTTAAGCTACCCCAAAAACAGGCGGGGGTACGCTAAACCTAAGGGTGACCTCGCCATTGTACGAGCTGACACTTTCGTTTCAAGCATTGCTGATGATGTTTGTGCAGAAAAATGAAAATGAGTATGCTGTCGCTGTGGATTTGACCATCATCTACGGTCTGCAAGTCGAGCGGTTGACTCGTTTGCGAACTTCAAAATCACTACGCTCGCGCCTGATCTGATGGAAGAGGAAGGAATGGAATTGTAAACACCTTGTGGTAGCGTGTGTAGAAGTTTCTTGCAATAAATACCTTTGAATAAAATCAACTTAATACTCTGAATGGGCACAGGGACAAATAATGTAGCCAATACGTGAAACATTAATCTACAACCAATTCGGTTTCTTTCTGTACATCCATTGGCCAGTACCTATGTTGGCTTTCCAGTTGAGTATGGCTCGCATTGGTACTTATTGGCCATATTTTGAGATAACTCCCGGTCTTTCGTAGTAGTAAAGCGTGAGCCCCAATATGAGTTTTTCGCTTTGGAGTCTCCACGGATAATGAAATACTATTAAATTGTATCAATCTGATCAGTATTAATACAATCGAAATTAACGCGTAGGGAAATAACGAACATGGTAGGGATTTTATAGGGAAAAGTAGGTTGTTTTTTTTAATAGTCGGTCGGGAATTCCGAGGCAAGTCGTCTGGCGTCACTGACTTTGGGTGGTGGGGTTGACTTCAAAACTGCGATGGGCGTAGGAACACTGGCCGAAACTGACAACCTGACGAGACAAATGCGCATGACTGACTAATCTGGTTCCAGTCTATTAGGTACTATAATACAACTCTGCATTTTGGAAGTTTTTAATCGTTGTTTTGAATCTTGTAGGTGATTCTCAATGGGTTTTTAATGCTGAATACGAATATCAGCTCAGTTTTTCCCTATCACGTTCAGATTTTTCGCAAAAGTAAACTAGAAAGAGGCTCACTTTGGTACCCACAACGTGGCCAATCCAGTGGGCTGAAAATTAATAGAAAGAGACGGTTTTTCGCAATCAAGTTCACTAATTTGTTATAAATTGTTTCTACTATTTTAACTACATCATTTCATAATAATTCCGGGATCTTATGGAGTGGAAACCCTCTTTTTTCGATGACTTCCGTGATAGCGCCTCTGCAGTCCCTCTTCAAATTTCAGACGAAGTCAGCCATTGGGGAGTTTTAGGACTATCACCCGCCTACAAAAAACCATTAGGACTGCCACCCAAACGTGTAGGACCGCCACCCGTTACTTGATCAAAAATAGATGTAGGACTGCCACCCGCTTGATCGAAAATAGATCTTAGTGTAGGTTTATACTGCGGCGTTTTGTCGCGACGGTAAAAAAACGCTGCCGCCCGACGGTAAAAAAACGTTGGTGTCTCGCGTTTATACTGCGGCGTTTGTCGCGACGTTTTCGACCCCCTTCCCCAGGTTTTTCTGTCTGAGCTCACTGGCAGGTCTGCTCCCATCATGGACAGAAGTGTACTACTAATTGGAATATTGGAAGCAGAGGGATTATTACGTGATGGCAGAGGGCGACGAAGGTGGTCCGTTCACCCCTTCAACGTCAGCGCTCACCATGAACAGTAACTGTTCATAAAATAATGTTGTAATAACTGTTCATAAAATTTGAAAAACTGTTTTTCAAATTTTATTACGACGATATTCGGACGTGGTATCCATACTCAGGAGTTCTAGAACCATCCGATTAAAAAAAAAATGTTTCTTACAATTATTAATTAAGACTTAATTAAGTCTTATCATGGAATCAAGCTAGTTGTCGTTTTCCTATTATTTTCGGACGTGGTATCTATGATTAGGAGTTCCAAAACCATCCGATTTAAAAAAAAAGTTTCTTATAAATAATATTTATTTATTCATGGCCATAAATAATATAAATAATATTTATTCATGGCCATTCATAATATTATTATGAATGGCCATGGGGTCGAGCTCGTTGTCGTTTTTCAATTATTTTCGGACGTGGTATCCATCATCAGGAGGTCTAGAACCATCCGATAAAAAAAAAAATTAAATAATATTAGTTAATTTACAAAATAAGAAACCCACATTCCTTATTAAATGTTTAAACTATCCCCTGATTGAGGGGACTCAAGGGTTAAAATAATACGCGTCATCTGGTCAGCGGATTGATCCCACAGAACCGGATGAGCTTCAACAATAGGTAATTGTTCAACAACAATTATTTGGATCAATTTATCTTGGTCCATCGTGGAGTAGAGACAATACGAAGCTGACAATATGACGCTACCGCTACACAAAACGTCGCGACACAAAACGTCGCAATAACAACACTGCCATAAGGTTCAATGTGTTGGAGGGGGGAACGGCTACCGTCGGAGTGCGGCGACAGTCGCCTGCCGCGCCAGCATGCCGCGACAAAAAATTTGTGTCGCGCGACACGACGTCTGTCGCCGAACGCTACCGTCGCAGTATAAACGGCTCCATTGGTTTCTTTGTGTTGCCGCGACAAAGTGTCGCGACGGTAATTTACCGCCGCGACAAAACGCCGCAGTATAAACCTACACTTAGGATTGCCACCCGTCACTCACAGAATGGAAAAATGGGAGTTTTAGGACTGCCACCTGCCTACGCCTAGTTTTAGTCATGTTATTCATAATCGCAAATAATAATTTAATTGTTATAGAAGATACTCAGCGAACAGTAGGGTTTCAGGCTGAGCTTTTGCTCGATTTACAATCCACTCATAGAAGACTTCTTCAACTTCAGCAGGGTCGCAGTAGGCAAATCCAAACGACCCAACGAAACCGATACAATGGCTCAATAATTGAGCTCAATAATAATTATTAAGACTATTTGGCCGATGATCACTGAGTTTTCGATGCGTGATGTAATCCGAGTGAATAATAATTATTATTATTCACTCGGATTACATCACGCATCGAAAACTCAATGATCATCGGCCAAATAGTCTTTTTGAACTGGAAATATGTCAACACAAACTGGTTCCTCACATCCTTCCTATCATTACACCGCGGCTAGTCTCCAACCGCAGCATTTCAATTCAGAACCGACTGGTGGCAGTCCTACACACATTTTTGACCACGACGGGTGGTAGTAATAACAACGCGAAGAGCCACTTTTTTCCCCCTGCTATTTCAATTCTGAATCAACGGGTGGCAGTCCTAATACGCCCATCATATTGGTGTGTCATCTTCCGTGATAACGCTGTTCCATCGTTTTGATACGCTGATGAAATCTTTCCCCTTGTTCCTCGCTGTAGTTTTCTGAGGAATAATATTGTCAGGCCCGCCTTCCAAGTTGTATAAAATTCACGAAATATAAAGAAGAGCGACCGCCGCAGAGCCGCACCGTCCAGGATTTAGTCGAGCCCCCCCCCCCCCCCCCCCTCATCTCCGCAGCTCGACCAATCACAGCCGACGCCCGGGTATATAAGCCGGCCGATCCGAGCCCTCCAGTTCATTCCAGTTTGGTAACAAATTGTTTCATCAAACCAAGCTTACTAAGGTAATGTGCAGTGGAGGGAGCAAAACTTTGGTCCATGATCGTTTTTGTTCAACTGCGACGCACAGATGCGGCCCACGGTTCGTCCTGATCGCCTAGCTTCATCTCAAAACAGGCGTGGTAGGCTTTCATTACAAAAGGAGTAATGCCCTGTTTCTGTTTTTCGGTAAAAAAAGAACCACAGATGAAGCAAAAACATTGGGATTGTTCACGCACTTATGCCTCAGGAGCACGTTCATTCTTAAAGGCTAGAAAACTAGGTACTCGTGTCCATTACGAAAGTCGAGAGAACTAGATAAAATTGATTGAAAAACGATGCAAATTTTACACAAGGGTTTATTATTCTTTGATATACGTTACTTGTGCAGAAATTTAATTCTGTCAATGAAAAAATTAAAATAAAAAATTTTTTTTCGGATTTTTATCTCAAAAAATTTTTTTTTTTGGATTTATTTGTTCAAAAATGTGTTTTTTCAAAAACTCTGTATTTTTTACTCGAAAAATATTTAACATCCTGGGATCCTTCAAAAATCCCATTTTTAGCCCCACGAATGCCCTAAACATCGCCCCAGTGAAATCGGATCGTTCCGGGACCCCAAAAAATGGATTCTACGTCCAAAAATACTTCGAAAACGACACCTAACTCGATCCCATAGCTAAAAGCCTTCAAAAAACCCCTCCCGTAGCCCCATTATAGCCCCTGAAAACCTTGCGGGCACAACTAGATGGTAAACCAAGTATTTTGTCGAAATTTCAGATTTTTAAAAAAATTCCTACTGCCCAAAACGGCCTGGACGGCGTACGGCGTACGGCGTACGGCGGACGGACATTTCGGATTTAGAATGTAGACCTCTTGAAACGGATAATGTCAAATTTTGAGCCCGATCGGAGTCGTCGACCCCCGTCGCGAAAACATAGGTGTATTATTCCAAGAATAATAAACCAAAAGGCCACCTAGGACGAAGGAAAAGTAAAGAACAGAGATAAAACTTGTGAATCACAGAACCATCGTCATGGCTCAGTGTTGCCACTTGTTTCTACCCGAGAAAAATATCTCTCTGCAGAACGTTAATTTGAGAATTGTGGAAGAACTAGACGTGATAGCGAGAAAACTCCAACGGATTCGAATTCAGCAGTGAAAAACCGTAAACACCTGTTTTCAAACAACGAAAATCATGCAGAGTTGTGTTATAGACTGGAGTTGGGCTTCCCTCTCTCCAAAATTGGGCAGATCAGGTAGTGCGTGTGAGGTTCCCTCCAGAAGGGGAAAGAGCTCTCCAAATGCTCCATGGGCGTGGAGGGGGGGTTCAAAATCTTCCAGCACCGAAGCTCCATCCCAGTCTGCCAGGGATGCTAGACTGACACGATAAAAAGACCTCCGGCGAATGATGACGTTCCAAAGTGACCCTTCGTGATCAGTGACGTAGCGTTTAAAAATTGCAGCTTGATGATTCTGCATACTGAATGCATGTGAATTACTATTGAGTTCTTTTGTCGACGAAAAACTTATTTCTGGCGAGACATTCTTTCTTATTGTACAACATCACTCACTCCCAGCTCTTCCACTAATTAGCACTTCTCACTAGTCTATACTGCTGATTCAGCTCCCATTCTTTCACTCCTCCCTTGATCGGCCTGTGTCCTTGATCCCGTTTCCGTACTACTTGTTGTTTGTTACCGTACCTATTACCAAACAACTGCATAATAGTATATATTAGGCTTAATTTATTCATTCGAAAATCGTTCAGCCCATCGTCTGACTGAACTGACTGTTGGTCCCATCACGATGAATTTACGGGGCAGGCCTGAAGGCAAAAGGTCACTGCGCTGGCTGCACTGATCATTGCTGGAATAGAATGGAAAATACAAGATCAAAAGACAGACTGAAAGAGAGAGATAAAAAAATGCAGTTGGTCAGCAAAAGAAGAACCAAAAAGCATAATATGCTAATAGATAAACTACTATGACTGCTTATGACGTGTCTTCTGCTGACAACAACTTTCTCGAAGACTTACCGCGGAGAGGTTGTACTCTGCTGCAGAATCCTCTCGTTAGGGGCTGCTTCTTTATGACCTTGCACCAACCTCGATGTCGATGTCGCTCATACCCGCCTTGTTGAGATGTACTCTTAGATAGACTGCCGTTGTTGTTGTCAGATTCCGGGAGTCCGTTGTTGTCAGATTCCGGGAGTCCGTTGTTGTCAGAATCGGAGTCCGTACCCGTTTGTTCAATCGACGTCTTTGTACCCGCCGTTGTTAGTGATGTTGGTGTCGTTTTCCCTGACATAGTTGATCCCGTTTTTGGGGTTGAAATTGCAGTGTTGGTAGCTGTGGGCGTGTTGTTTGCTGTGGCCGTGTTGTTTGCAGTGGCTGTGACGGATGGGGATGGCTTAGCGGTGGTGGTGGTGGTTGTCGTCGTCGGTCCTGGCGGCAGATCCCAACCCTTTCCGTGCTGCTCATAATCCGATGGCACTTCGAGGTTTGGCGGTATCATCACGTGACCAATCGATTGCTTCCCTACAGTGTCATACAAAGACATCCATTTGTAGTCACACACAGTTCTGTTCCGGGGTATCTTTGCCCTGATGCGGGTCTTATTCTCGTATTTTTTCAAGGGTTCAAAAGTAAGTTCGTTGGTGTCGTTCATTCGAAGGGATTGTCCACCTGGTCCAATTTTGTCTCCGTTGCCCACTGCAAAAGTTGCATTACCAGTTCCGTCGTAGGAGAAAAATGTGATTTCGAAAGTCCTTCCGTCAAGCATCTTTACTGAGCCTGCAATACGTGGAAAATCAGTTCGTACCGATTCTCAGTGCGACATAATGCAATCAATACAATTCACATACCTTGCACGCCAAGCTTTGTGTCTTGGAGCTCCCCAATTACCACTCCCGTTGGATATGGAACACCCTGAGCAGGAAGATCGAAGTACGCGTAGGTTGTGTTCTCGTACAACTTCCCAAGTGACATCCACCGATATACCCCGAGGTTTGTGTTCAGGAACGTCCACAAGAATGGTGGCGGTAAGTAGTGATAGGCGTTCCATGTCCAGCTTCTTACGTTTTTGTATCCCACATACGATGGGGTACTGCCAGCCATTATGTTTATATAACCTTCGGGACCGGTGTAATTGAACTTTTCGACGCGAATGAGATAGTTTTCAATGATATGGGCGGGGGGTGATAACGTTATGTTATAATCGGAGGGAGAATCCCCCTTTTTCCACGGGCCTGTCAGATGGTAGTTGAACGCATTGCAAGCCTCCGGAGAACCGATGTACATTCTGTCAGACACAACTTGCACAACAATCAAAATAACAAGGAAATCCATGATTTCGTGATGTTGAACAATAATGATGAGAATTTTCAACACTCATCAACGAACATGCTTGTCACCTGCTATTTCTTGAAACCATGTGTAAATACTGAAGAAGTGTTTTCTATTTCAAAACGAGGTATACCTACGCTGTACAAAATGTTAAATTTATTCGACAATAGGAGTTGAATTCCAATAAGGTACTAAAAACCATTTTCGTCAAATTGAGTTAATACTTTCCTCGGGTTTTAGGCTTGTAGATCCTCACAAAAAATGCTATCGTTTTGGAGCTGAAAAAATGCTAACCACTGGAAAGGTATAGTAGGGGAGAGCGGGGTTGGTTGGCACCGATTTTGGTTTTTGATTTTAAAAAAATCAATGATTAGAGATTTTTTAAATCTGAAAAATTGGTTGAAATGCGTCATATCATGGATACAAATTGCTGTAATTATTTTAATTTTTAATTCATTTTTCAATTTTGTACAGAGCATTTTCAACCCCCGGGTCATCAGTGCCTGCGTGCGGGGTTGGTTGGCACTGCATACTGCATGGGTTAGCAGGTTTCCTTCTCTTGGGTTGGTTAGCCGATTTCTTTGGCGAGTAGGCTGGTTTCTTTAGCCAGTTGGCAGACCATTTTGTTACCAACCAAAAAAAAAATAAAAAAAATAAAAAAAATAAAATAAAATAAAAAAGAAAAGAATAACGAAAGACATGAAATGATGAAAAAGTTTTGAAGCAAACCCCTCCGGCCGTGGATGAGCAGCCTTGATAACACAGGCATGTTTGTGCCACTCGAAAATACAAATACCTAAGTACAGGAACGCACGGGGCAAAGGGGGCACTGTTTATGGGGCTAATA
This sequence comes from Pilophorus perplexus, assembly GCA_955831195.1. Classification (NCBI taxonomy): domain Eukaryota; kingdom Metazoa; phylum Arthropoda; class Insecta; order Hemiptera; family Miridae; genus Pilophorus; species Pilophorus perplexus. The sequence goes on along the minus strand of OY037010.1, from coordinate 3,987,607 downwards.
CCTAGTGCCAACTAGCCCCTTTTCGAAAGTGCCAACCTACCCCCACACGCCATTTTGGAAATCAATGTCAGTGACCAGATGCTCATCCACAAAAACGAGAAAACTCCTAGTGGAATATCAACCTGAGATCCTAATCTTTCTAGAGAACCATTGATTGTGGTCCCATCACATTACCAGAGTAAGGTAGAAAGAAAAAAAATGAAGATGGAAAAATTTTACTCGCGTTGTCAAAAAACAGTTTTTCCGCCGTGCTGCCTCTTCATTGAGCTCGAACCTGCTAAGTTTTTCTTGGGTGGTGGGGACCTCTCCTGAGGTCACGTCACTGTCGCCTCAGTTCCCCCACTCGACGAGAGAAAATTCTAGAAGCAAAGTGCCAACCAACCCCGCTCTCCCCTACATTTTGAAATCATCCAGCTGGATATTATCCAGCACAATGGCGGACTCGGAATCCGTTTTGTTTCAAGAAGAACTATATCAGGTTCCATACAGGTTTTGCTTGTTTCGAGCAAACGGTACTATCCATCCCACTAATTCTCGCGGTGTCCTTTGAAACGAGGAGAAGGAGCGCAAACCGGCGCATTTGCGCCCAACTTTCTTATTTTCAATGAGAACCCCTAATTACCAAATGTCCAACGCGCGCAAATCCGCGCAACTCTTCCCATCTTTGTTGTTTGCAGTCCGATTGAGTTTGCCTTTCCACTGTATCCTACCCCATCGCTCGACCTAATATTCAAATGGGCGAGCGAGTCCTATTGAGTCGGCATTTTTTCGAGGTCTCTCATCTGTCAGAACATTGCACATATTTTTGGTTTATTATTCTTGGCTTCATTTACTCCTATGTAATCGCGACGGAGGTCGACCATTCCGATCGGTCTCAAAATTTGACATCCGTTTCAAGAGGTCTACATTCCGTAACCGAAATGTCCGTCCGCCGTCCGGGCCGTTTTGGGCAGTAGGAATTTTGTAAAAAATCTGAAATTTTTACAAAATACTCGGTTTACCATCTAGTTGTGCCCGCAAGGTTTTCAGCCCGATCGCTCAAACCCGTGGGGCGCTATGGGGCTACGGGAGGCGATTTTTGAAGGCTTTTGGCTATGGGATCGAGTTAGGTCTCGTTTTCGAAGTATTTTTGGAACTATTCTTACACTATAGAATCCATTTTTGGGAGCGTTTGAGTTATTTTTTTTTATAAAATGAGAACGTCGTTCAGTTGAATTACATTTAATATCGTAAGAAGCAATAAATTGTCGATCAACTTTAAAGCAGCACGTAAGAAAACACTATAAACGTGCTTGTTGCGAGGATGACAGCTGAAAAAAAAAAAAAAAAAAAAAAAATTGATTCATCGAAAGGAGAAAAATTATGGTTGATAATTTTCTCAATAAATAATGCAACTAGCACTCACCCTGATGTACTTCTATCGTGCAGCCTAAATCACCTCTGGGGAAAGTTGTGCTGTAGTCAGGTGCTGGTGCTGTGACATTCAAGGAAGTTTCATTTGATCCTGTATCCTCGACAACATCTAAAAATTATTACCGTCTATTAATTACATTGGTTATCTGGTTCTTGTTAGTCGGTACGTTGATAAGATTAGGATTGAAAATCGCTTTGCAAGGTGGTTCGTTTGGAGAAACCAGTCTTGGACGATCCCGAGCGGGGAACCAGCGGTCGAAAAATCATGGCGGCCCATCCCCATTAGCTTTTCGGCGATCCGATCTGGTTCAGGCAATCCATCCCTGGAGTCTCTGCTGTTCTTAATTCATCCCCAAGCATGACACTAACTTTGCGAGCCTTGGAAAGGTCTGGAAAGCTGGGGACGATTTTGGCAAGCCTTGGAAACCCTGATCGAGCTTGTCATCAACGTTGCAAGCCTTGCAAGTCCATGGACAGGCCGAGAAAGCTAGAGGCCATCTTGTCAAGCCTTGAAAACCCTTATCCAGCTTGAGACGAGCTTAACAAGCCTTGGACCGCTGAAAAGCTGTGGGAAGTTAGATAGAAATGTTCACCACTTTTGAACGCCTCCAGGGAGCAGGCATTTACGATCACCGGGATGAATTGATGAAACGATCGATGCTCCTCTCCACTCTCCAGAGCTGAGCCGCCGCTTCCCAAGCAGCGCAAATTGCACCTTCCACTTTTTCGAGGGCGGGCGCCAGTTACCCTCCCGAGCAGCCCAGAATGTCACCAGAATAGTCCCGGACGCTGCTGAGCAAGTTTGAGGGGAAGGATGCACAAATAGACCAATGCGCATGCTCTGGATCCATCTACTCCTGGCTTGAGCTGGAGTCTCGGACGATTCCAGACTGACCAGGATTCACACTTCTCCGAGAATCAGTCAACGTGTTCGAGATCGTCCCTGGTGCTCTCCGAACGGCCAACACTGGGGAGGGGGCAGTCCTAGACTATTCTACAAAACATGGGATATTGTCATTGCCTCCGATCTCATCCTCTTAATCATTTAAATTCATTCATACTCCTACATTCCAAATTCACATCCACGTCTTTTTTCCAAGTGGTCCCTTTCTCTTAGGTTCGTTCCAGCTTTGACGAACTGTTAACAGAAATCGACGGAGACATGCGCAGTTGAGAAAACTGCTGTTCCAGGTCGCTGGGTCGGCGAAAAGTCGTCGTCGGCTGTTCCAGGTCGATTTGTAGGGTGACAGCAGTTCAACTGCTGTCGGACGGAAACCGACAGCTCGAATGAGTTCGGTTGGGTGCTGTCGACTAGGATAACCCTACCCAGTTGAAACCTCTCTCATAACCTTCTCACTTTATTTTGGTGCTCGGCGCGTCAAGTTGTAGGTACTCACGTGCTCCCGAAGTCCTCGTAGATACCCTCAAACACTTTAAATGACTCATTCCCGCCCTTATGATACTCCTCTCTCGAAAAAGGTTGATTATTCTGAATATAATAGACCAAAAATTATCACTTGGATTTTTCCATATGAAATTTACTGACACGTGAATCACCAAGAAGTTGGGGTTGAAATTGAGTGATTTTTATTTTTGGGAATCGCTCAAAATCAAAATTTGAGTTTTATTTTTCACTCAGAAAATAATGATTATTTTTTGAGTTTTATTTTTCTGCTCAGAAAATAATGATTATTTTTTGAGCGATATTTTTTCGCTCAAAAATAAAACTCAAAACGCTCTAGCTCCTAGACTATTGCACCTACAGATCTGCGGTTGGTCTCATTCGATTCAGCGTTCAAAATACTATAAGAAACCACCTTGATCACCTCCAAAACAATATTATGGTGGCTTTGCTCTCTCCGAACATGCGAAATATATGTCGAATCCGAGGATTTCGATAAAACTCAAAACGCTCTAGCTCCTAGACTATTGCACCTACAGATCTGCGGTTGGTCTCATTCGATTCAGCGTTCAAAATACTATAAGAAACCACCTTGATCACCTCCAAAACAATATTATGGTGGCTTTGCTCTCTCCGAACATGCGAAATATATGTCGAATCCGAGGATTTCGATAAAACTCAAAAACGCTCTAGCTCCTAGACTATTGCACCTACAGATCTGCGGTTGGTCTCATTCGATTCAGCGTTCAAAATACTATAAGAAACCACCTTGATCACCTCCAAAACAATATTATGGTGGCTTTGCTCTCTCCAAATATGCGAAACATATGTCGAATCCGAGGATTTCGATAAAAAAATAAAACTCAAAACGCTCTAGGTCCTAGACTATTGCACCTAAAGATCTGCGGTTGGTCTCATTCGATTCAGCGTTCAAAATACTGTAAGAAACCACCTTCAGCACTTCAAAAAAATATTATGGAGGCGGTGCTCTCTCCAAATAATATTTGCATTATAATATTATGCAAAATATGGGTTGAATTCGAGGATTTCGATAGAAAATGAAAATACTGCAAGTTTTACACAAGGGTTTATTATTCTTTGATGTAGGTTACCTTTGCGAAAATTAATTCTGTGTCAATAAAAGATATTTTTGGGAAAAATGTGGGACCTCGAAAAATGGATTATGCGTCCAAAATTACTCGGAAAATATTTGACCTCCTGGGATCCTTCAAAAATCCGTCCCGTAGCTCCATCTTAGCCCCACAGCGCCCCACGGTTGCAGCGATCGGACTGAAACCCTTGCGGGCACAACGAGATGGTATACCAAGTATTTTGTAAAATTTTTTTTTTAATTCCTACTGCCCAAAACGGCTCGGACGGCGAACGGACATTTCGGTTTTGGAATCCTTTTGAAACGAATAATGTCAAATATTGAGCCCGATCGGAGTCGTCGACCTTCGTCGCGATTACATGGGTATATCATTCCAGGAATAATAAACCAAAAGTATAACAGCTAACCCCACTAAACCATTAGGTAAAACCCTAGTAAAAGTGGTGACTCACCATTTTAAGAGCCACCAATGGTGGTCCACCATGTATAGGGTACGATTCAAAAAGTAGTCTTGGAAAAATCATTATAGTGTTTTGAATGCTGAATCGAACGGGACAAACGGCAGATTTGTTACACAGTAGGTGCAATAGCCTAGGAACTAGAGCGTTTTGAGTTTTATTTTTTATCGAAATCGTCGAATTCCACCCATATTTTACACATTTGGAGAGAGCAAAGCCACCATAATATTGTTTTGGAGGTGATCAAGGTGGTTTCTTATAGTATTTCGAACGCTGAATCGAATGAGACCAACCGCAGATCTGTATGTGCAATAGCCTACGAGTTAGAGCGTTTTGAGTTTTATTTTTGAGCGAAATCGTCGAATTCAACCCATATTTTACAAATTTGGAGAGAGCAAAGCCACCATAATATTGTTTTGGAGGTGATCAAGGTGGTTTCTTATAGTATTTTGAACGCTGAATCGAATGAGACCAACCGCAGATCTTTAGGTGCAATAGTCTAGGAGCTAGAGCGTTTTGAGGTTTATTTTTTTATCGAAATCCTCGGATTCGACATATGTTTCGCATATTTGGAGAGAGCCAAGCCACCATAATATTGTTTTGGAGGTGATCAAGGTGGTTTCTTATAGTATTTTGAACGCTGAATCGAATGAGACCAACCGCAGATCTGTAGGTTCAATAGCCTAGGAGCTAGAGCGTTTTGAGTTTTATTTTTGAGCGAAAAAATATCGCTCAAAAAATAATCATTATTTTCTGAGCAGAAAAATAAAACTCAAAAAATAATCATTATTTTCTGAGTGAAAAATAAAACTCAAATTTTGATTTTGAGCGATTCCCAAAAATAAAAGTCACTCAATTTCAACCCCTGAATTAAATTGTTGTAGCATTACTTCACGGTGATTCACGTGACTTGGTTCAACAAATTTTGTTGACAGATCGCGTTCCAGGTCATCAGGTGGGCTGTTCGACAGAACTCAACAGCGATTCAGAAGGCATTGGGACTGCTGTCGACAGCTGTCAACTTTTGTTAACAGACGCCGTTAGACTCTTGACTCACCCTTTGAATAATTTTCAACGTCCATATCAGTCCATTTGAACTTAATAGACCTTTACCAAACCAGGGATATTACATTTTGCGGGGATAGGCTACTGGTGGTAAAAATGTATAAAACCTTAAGTTATTGCGTTATTTAGGATCTGCAGAATCTCATCAGTTAGATTGTCAATGAGTTGGTTCGCAAGTCCCGGCTACTCTACCCAGAAGTCGGAGACGTTTGGTCCAAGCTGAATCTACTGCTGCATTCTGTCCTGTCTTCATTTTGCTGTTGCCGAGTTTCTTTGAATAAACTATGTATTACAGGGTGTCGCCATAGGATCGGACACATTTGAATGGGTGGGTGGGGTTCTGGGGGGTAGTCTACCCGTCTGTTGTGAGCAGAAAGAAGGGAAGTTTCAGTTACGATGTCGACTTGGTCGGTAGAACTTTGCATGTTTGCGTTTGTGGAGTTTGTGCTGAGTAATGAGTCAATCGATGCCGTCAAGCGCGCGCTCCGCCGGTGGTTCAACACGATTTTGAGTTGGGTGCGTAAACTTTGGTTCATGTGTTCCTTCATTCAGAGGGAGATTGAGGTCGGTGAGGACCCCATAGAATGTCGAACGTGTCCGACTTGATGTGGTTGCTAGCCCGCGACGCTCAACAAGACATCGGGCTCAAGCACTTGGGATGACTCGTCAGTCTCTTCAAAGAACTCAACCAGGAATTGAAATTTCATCACGGTGACTCAAATGCTTCTTCCAACAGACCACCAACATACAGATTGTGATTTCGCGTAGGTAACGGAGATGTTCAGTCTGCACGCTCGCCTGATCTCTCTGTCTGCGATTTTTTTTCTTGTGGGGCTAACTGAAAGCCAGGGTTTTCAGGAACAAACCCCGCCGGAGTTGAAGATGTCTCGCCATGCTGAAATCGCCTCGATCCTGGCCGACATGCTTGAGCTATGCCATGTAACTTCGGCGTCCGACTCCAAGAATGCATCGTTCAAGAAGGAGGCCATTTTATGGACATGATTTTTCATAATTAAGATACGGTAAAATAAACTCCCTTTTTAAATCGTTCAGTTTAAGCTTTATTTCAACCCGGTCTCCTCAAAATTTACTATTTGAGAACAATTCAAAATGTGTCCGATCCTATTGCGCCACCCTGTATATTGTGCGGAGTCAACCTTTAACGCTCTCGAGGTCTTTACAATATTTGGTGTGGGGAAGTGGATGCTACTTAAGTTGGAGCCCCGATGACCCCACACATTACAATATTTTGTTAACAATGATCAGTACTTACGACCATTCTTGTCACTGGCTGAGCCACCCTTCCCGGATGAGTCTCCCCCAGATCCATGATCACCACCCGAAGAACCATCACCGTATCCTTCACCCTCTGGGACATCTTCCGGATCCCATCCTTCTCCATTTTGCTTGTGGTCTGCGGGCACTGAGAGGTCTGCAGGTATCCTCACATGGCCCAGCGACTCTTTCCCTTCGGTGGCGTACACGGCGAGCCACTTGTAGTCGCAGACTGTTTTACCGTTTGGTAATTTGACTATAATCCCAGACTTTATATTGTATTCTACGAGTGGCCTGAAGATCAGCTTGCCCAATTTGCTTTCGGCCCTGGGAAGCGCAGTACCGCCGTCATCGACTTTTTCTGAGACCCCGGCCATGAATTTCGCTTCAACCTCTCCGTCGAATCCAAATTCTTCGAGTTCAAAAGTTCTGCCGTCCAGGATAGTCACTTTACCTGAAATTTGAATGGTTTTTGTTAGTAAGTTGGGCCCACCGTAGGCTGCTCGCAGAGATATTCTGACTTCACAAGCATTTTGTTTGCATTTTGCATGCATGAGAAGCCAGTCGCGGCTGGGGTGGATCCATGGGGGAAGCCACACCCCCTAAACGCCAAGTCCCGCATTTCTGTTGCCACCTTATAAAGTAGGGGCACTGTTGTGGTAGAGTTGGTTCGGGCGTTTTCGTCCCAAGAATCAGGACGTCAGAGCTGGCTTTCGGGTTCTTCCCATCAGTGGCTCGGCGGATGGAGATGACGTCGGTGGTCCCACGCTGCCATCAGGGGATGGGGGACTTCCCCGCAAATCTCCATCGACTGGCACTGGCTGTGTGTTGTGCACAGACCAGAAGGGCTCGGAGAGGCACATGCTTTGGTGCTGCTCTAGATTTGAGAGGATGTCTCGGTAGCTGAGGTGACCCCCTGATAGTTCAGTGGCGGACTTGAGGACGAATGTTACAGCCACCCCTCCTGAGAATTGAATTTCTTCAGGAAAAACTATTCCTTATCGGAAAGTGAGTAGAAGTGGTCACAGGCCAGATGGGAGAGGTCGGGGGTTGACTGGCTTGAGCCAGCAGGGGGTGTACCCCTAGACGTAGTTCTAGACCTGGCGCAAATGTATGGACATTTTTCAAATTTCCCTTAAATCCGATTGGCGCAACCATATGCCTCTTGCCTTCCCAAACTGTCGTATACGTTGCTGTCTTTATCGGCACAAAAGTAGTCGTTTCTTAATCTGACTGGCGCAAACGTATGGTAGCTGTGAGGAATGACCTTTGGAGCGTGGAGTTCAGCAGGGCTTCAGGCCCCAACTGCTTGACCATCTCCATCGACTGGCACTGGCTGAGTGTTGTGCACCAGAAGGGCTCGGAGAGGCACGTGCTTTGGTGCTGCTCTGGATTTGAGAGGAAGTCTTGGTAGCTGAGGTGTTCCCCTGATAGTTCAGGGGCGGACTCAAGTTCCAGCCCTTTTCACTACAATGTGTCTGTTGCGTTGCAGCGGCCGCCTTGAGAGTCCTGGCGGCTACAAGGCCCCTGCAGACAACAGCAGGCCCTGAGGAGGAGGACAGATGTTCGAGCAATTACTCCCCAGGGTTCTCTTGGATCACACCCCATTATAAGGCGTGGTCGAGCAGTACCTCCCATCCAGGGTAGTCGCCACCTCTCGTGATGCTCCCTCAAAATGGGGGGCTGCTGATAGCTCTGCAAAGCTCACCCACTTGGCACCACATTTGCTCATCAGAACGGGTGAGAACGCGAAGATCCTTCTGTCAAGCAAGCAGAGGCCGGTGCCATGGGCGTATACCGGGGGGGGGGGGGGGGGCTAGAATTTTCGGGAGCACAAAAATAAATTGTGTTGAACTCAAAAGAAAGAAGGTAGGGGCCAGGAAAGGAAATTATTGGAATTTGGAAACACTAGCACTCTGACATGGGGGCCTCACTTCGCTTGCCCATTTGAATAATAGGGATTTAGTATTAAAATTTAGATCTGTAGATAGGATACAGAACAAACGCCGACTCAATTGGACTGTAAACAACGAAAATAGGAGGAGTTTTACGGATTTGCGAGGGTCAGAAATTTCGCTCAATGCGCTTATCGGACGTAAAAATGGCCGGGGATTCCAAATGCATAAAAAAATTAGGGGTTCCTATTTAAAATAATAAAGTTGGGCGCAAATGAGGCCCGCATTTTGGGAGGATCTCAAACCCCTATTAGTAGCTGAAAGGGATCCCGAGACGATAGAAAAACGCTGCAAATTTGACAAAATGGTTTATTATTCTTTGATATAGATTACATGTCCGAATATTATTTCTGGAACAACAAAAATTTTTTAAATTTTTTTCCATTAATGCAATTTTTTACTCGGAAAATATTCGACAGGTTGAATTCTGGGAGTCTGAATTCGACAGGAGGTCTCTTGGAATTTTTAGGCTGGTAGGTCCGTTGCGATGACTCCTGTCCCAAAGAATTACGAATGAAAGTTGAACAAGACCCATGGGGGTCTTTTAATGAATTAAAACCCGCCACCTCCACGTTGGTCCATCCCGGGCGCACCAGAACGGTGTGGCTAACGCCGGAGAGGGCAGGAGGGCCCTCTGTACTCCTCCCCGCTGTACTCACCCTAGGGCAGTGCTGAAGATCAAGAACAAGAAGACATCAAATTTTGAAGAAACATAAACTTATGCACTTGTGCACTTCCCCTATGGGAAGAAAGCGAGCAAGAAGTTACGCGAAAGATTTTTATGGGCCAGAAACGGCCTTAGATACAATCTAAGAAGCTCCTACGAAGAAGAAGGGCCTACGGCGGACGGACATTTCGGTTTTGGAATCTAGACCTCTTGAAACGGATAATGTCAAATTTTGAGGCCGATTGGAGTCGTCGACCTCCGTCGCGATTAAATAGGTGTTGACAAAATACTCATTTCACCATCTAGTTGTGCCCGCAAGGTTTTCCGCCCGATCGCCCAAACCCGTGGGGCTCTGTGGGGCTTAAAAAAAGGGCTGCGGGAGGGTTTTTTAAAAGGGTTTCGGCGATGGGATCGAGTTATAACTCGACCTATAGGTTTTCGAAGTACTTTTGGACGTAGAATCCGTTTTCGGGGGTCCTAGAACGATTCAATTTCACCGGGGGGCTCTAATGTTACTACAAATGGGATTTGTGAAGGATCCCAGGAGGTCAAATATTTTCCGAGTAATTTTGGATGCTTAATCCATTTTTCGAGGTTTCATGACTGTTCGTTCAAACAATGTGTAGATTTTTTTTCTCAAAAATATTTTTTTATTGGCAAAGAATTAATTTTTGCACAAGTAACTTATGTCAAAGAACAATAAACCCTTGTGTAAAATTTGCAGTTTTATATATGTATATATATATATGTAAAATAGCGCTTAGTGGGGTGCCCCCCCCCCCCCCCCCCCCCCTTGGCTAAATCCTGCCTACGACCATGGCCGGTGCTGCTGCTTACTAGAACTCAAGGGACTGCAGTGGCACCATTGACTGAAAAAAAAAAAAATAAATAAATAGGGAAGGTGGGCTAATAAGAGACATGGCAAATAAGAGACACGCGCATTTAAAAATATCCCGCATGGTCGAAATGTTAAAAAAAGTACCTACAAAGGTAGCTGGAGATCTGAACTAAAAGTTGAGGGGGTCATTCGCTCCAACAGCCTCTTTCCCTGGCAACACTGGCCAACCTACGAAGAACCTCCCCATCAACTTCAGATTCCCAGTGTCTCTTATTTTTCGGTACACCATTTTCCAGTCCGTGAAGACGTTCGTCGGTGCTCGTAAGTTTTTCAAAACGCTTATTCTATGAATACTTTGAATATCCTTGAGCCCTATTTTCGTCAGATTACTTCTTCATTTTTTATGACGATGTCTCTTATTCACCCCAGCTGTTGTGCAGTTGGGTCAATAGTAGACGGTCTGTCTCTTATTAATCCAAATCTCATTATCGAATGTTTCCTGTTTGTTTCAGTTCCATCATGGGTCCAAAACACGCTGACAATGGAATTCGGTGCAACTATAATCGTGGTTTTATACAAACAGTGACATAAGAAACGACTGCCTTAAGCGAGTGCCTTCACTCAAACAGTGATATTTCTTACAATTTTGTAAGTTTATTTATTCTTCAAACATTTTGATCTCAATTCAATCTTCTAAATATTAATTCAAGTTATTCTGTATTCAGATTGTGATTTGACTGAGAAAAGCCTGCCTTCAGCGAGTAATTTTAGTCAAACAGTGATTTTTGTTAAAATTTTGTAAGTTTATTTATTCTTCAAACATTGTGATTTTGATTCAATCTGTTCTTCCTACTTAATTTATTATAATAAAACGTTTATACATTCTCAGGACTTGAGAGCCGAAAGTTTTGGCTGACCTTTTATTCGCCTAAGTTTGAAAATTCATAACTTTTTTTGGTTTGAACCAAATGCGATGAAACTTTCAGGGTATTAAGAGACGTGTTGCTAATTGTCTCTTAATGCCCTTTAGGTCTCCTAAGACTTTTTCTGACTTCTCTAACAGTGATTTCGTGATGTGTCTCTTATTTATCACTTTCGGGAATAAAAGACATTGACTGCTACCAAAAATTTCACGATTTTTTTCTCTTACCTGGGTTTTTCTATGGATCTCAAAAAAATTGTGGGTTTTCTATTTGTCACAAACAACCTACACACAAATTTACAACAGAAAAAAGTCAATGGTTCGGCTGAAAAAAAATATTTTTGTCTCTTATTAAAAGTTTTGTCTCTTATTCGCCCACCTTCCCCTAAATAAAATAAGTACGATTTAAAATTACGGTTGTCAACATACCTTGTACTTCGTGCTCCGTTTCAATGAAATATCCGAGATCCTTGACTTGTGGGGGCTTCAAATTCGCGGGTATCTTCACGAACGCAAACGTTTTAGCTTTATTGAAGAGCCCGAATCCCACGAACTTGTAGTCGTTTATTGCGATATTGTTCGTCACCCACGTAAATTCGCCGTTGTGCTTCCCCAAAGTCGCCGTATGAATACTGCTAGCGGTGGAGGCGTTCCCATCGTCGGACTTACCCAAAAATATGTTGGGGTTTTCGGGGTCGCCGCTGTAGACCAGTTTCTCGGTGTACAGAATATGTTCTGTGACCGCTTCGAAGGGTTCGGATTCCAAGAGGTCGCGATCGTCGTCATTCCCAGCTTCCCACTTGCCAAGCGCTACAGCGTGGTCTGGTACACAATCTGCCAATGGGGAACCGCTGTAGAATACGTTCAACAAGACACATACTCCAAAAAAATGCATGATGAACCCTGTCATTGAATTAGAGCGAAGGCTTCTACAGTTGTTACGGTTACTTTTGTTGAATTCAAAATTACCAATGGTGATTCTTGTAGATGGTGTTAACGCGTTCTCAGAATGGAAGAATAGTGAGTAGGTACTGTATGCCCTATTTTACTATTCTCCCGTATAATGCTCCCCTACTCACGACTTTCATGCTGTACTCTGAAGTTCCATGAGCCGACCATATTGTCGCCCCCACCCGTGCAATCTTTCTAAGGCGTTGGGACGGTGGAGGGTTGCAGCTGCTCTTCAACGTCGACAGGACTTGTTGATACCAAATTCTCGATGCCTGAAATTTGACTTGTTACCCTATTGTCACACATCGATTGCTTTGGTTAAACTTCAAGCGCATCAAAGGGACCTAAGTCTAAGATATCGACCTACACAGCCCCACAAAAAAAAAAAAAAAAAAAAAAAAAAAAAAAAAAAAAAAAAAAAAAAAAAAAAAAAAAAAGGTTCTGATCCGGGGGTCTGACTATGGTATTCCTAAGTATTTTTCGACGCTGAATCCGAATCCGAGGTCAAAATAATCCGTTCACCCCTTAATTTTTTGTGTAGGGGCGAAATCATCCCTCCAGGAGGGGTAAATTGATGAATATGAGTATTTTGGAGTGTACAAACGCATCGGGGATATTTTGTGATGTGTGTGGACCTTTACTGAAGTCCGAGAGACCAACGAGGGGATAAGCCCCCCTCTAAACAGGGGTTGATGGACAATTTTTTGTGTAGGGGCGATTTTTGGTTTATTATTCTCGGAATAATACACCTATGTTTTCGCGACGGAGGTCGACGACTCCGATCGGCCTCAAAATTTGACATTATCCGTTTCAAGAGGTCTACATTCTAAATCCGAAATGTCCGTCCGCCGTCCAGGCCGTTTTGGGCAGTAGGAAATTTTTAAAAAATCTGAAATTTCGACAAAATACTTGGTTTACCATCTAGTTGTGCCCGCAAGGTTTTCAGTCCGATCGCCCAAACCCGTGGGGCGCTATGGGGCTAAAGTGGGGCTACAGGAGGGGTGTTTTGAAGGCTTTTAGCTATGGGATCGAGTTAGGTGTCGTTTTCGAAGTATTTTTTGACGTAGAATCCATTTTTGGGGGTCCCGGAACGATGCGATTTCACTGTGGCGATCTATAGGGCTTTCATGGGGCTAAAAATGGGATTTTTGAAGGATCCCAAGAAGTTAAATATTTTTCGAGTAAAAATTAAAGAATTTTTGAAAAGACACATTTTTGAAAAAAAAATCCCCCGAAAAATATTTTTTGAAATTTCAAAAAATAAAATTTTTTTATTGACGGAACTAAATGTCTGTACAAGTAACCTATATCAAAGAATAATAAACCCTTGTGTAAAATTTGCAGCGTTTTTGGTTTTTTATTCTTGGAATATGTTTTCGCGACGGGGGTCGACGACTCCGATCGGCCTCAAAATTTGACATTATCCGTTTCAAGTGGTCCTCATTCTAAATCCGAAATGTCCGTCCGCCGTCCAGGCCGTTTTGGGCAGTAGGAATTTTTTTAAAAATCTGAAATTTTGACATAATACTCGGTTTACCATCTAGTTGTGCCCGCAAGGTTTTCAGCCCGATCGCCCAAACCCGTGGGGCGCTATGAGGCTAAAATGGGGCTACAGAAGGGGGTTTTTGAAGGCTTTTGGCTATGGGATCAAGTAAGGTTCTCGTTTGGGGCCGTCGATGGTGTAGTGGTTATGATGCCGGGTCCACACTCAGGTGTCTGGAGTTCGAGGCTGTCTCTAATAAGGTTTTTTGTCCTTTTCCTTTTCACAGCTCTCGTTGAACTTCCAGACAATTACAACTATAAAAAGTGGCAAAACATGCAATTCCGGCGGCTCTATCTCATGTTGACATGTGTATGAGATAAAACCTGGCCTAGGGACTTAGGACATCAACACATGGATGCGTCGAATCTGAAGTTCAATCGCGTACAATCAGTCCACTTGAGGACTGCAGTGCCGTTGGGGATCAAAATCCTGTCAGGATGAAGGGGCACCATCGTCTAGCCATGACGGTGGGCTTGTCCCCCCTGCTTCGGGATTGTGATTCCCAAGTTTGAATTTCAGAGCTTTTTTTGAAAAAAAAAAAAAAAAAAAAAAGGTTCTCGTTTTCGAAGTATTTTTGGACGTAGAATCCATTTTTGGGGTCCCGCAGCGATCCGATTTCACTGTTGCGATCTATAGGGCTTTCATGGGGCTAAAAATGGGATTTTTGAAGGATCCCAGGAGGTTAAATATTTTTCGAGTAAAGAATAAAGAATTGTTGAAAAAACAATTTTTTTTGAAAAAATAAAAAATAAAAAAATTAAAATTTTTTTGAAAAAAAAAAAAAATCTAAAATTTTTTTTTCCAACATTTTTTCTTTTGACACAGAAATAATTTTTGCGCAACTAACCTATATCAAAGAATAATAAACCCTTGTGTAAAATTTGCAGCGTTTTTGTATAGGGGTGATGATTTCGCCCCTACACAAAAAATTAAGGGGTGAACGGATTATTTTGACCTCGGATTCGGATTCAGCGTCGAAAAATACATAGGAATACCATAGTCAGACCCCCGGATCAGAAACTTTTTTTTTTTGTGGGGCTGTGTTATCTATAGGTACTAATAAATCTCAAAAAGTCTGTCTGTCTGTCTGTACGGATATCACGCCTGAACGGTAGCTCGAAAAAGTACGGCATTTTTTTGGAGGGCTTCGCGCGTTCCTGGGACTAAGGCTAGGTTTAATTCTCCGGGCGCCCCGTCTTTTTCGTTTCCTCCGTAAATAAGAGAATTCGCCGTTGGGCGGAAAACGCGTCCCAAATTTTTACGCGAATCCGAGTTTCTCGCGTTTCACCGAAAAAAAGAAGAAGAAAAAAAAAAAAAAAATTTCGCCGCGATTCCAACGCTTCAAAAACGATTTTCGTGGGACGAGCCGTTCTAAGCTATACACCCTTGCTGGCCTTCTGAAACTGCTGTCACATTTGCTGGCTCTTACTGGCTACTGGCTCTTGAAGCTACTGACACCCTTGCCGGTTCGCTTGCCCTTACTTGATTCATTACTCGCCGTTGCTGGCTGACGTCGCTGGCTTTTGAAACTGCTGATACCTTTGCTGGACCTTAACTGGCTTAAGCTACTGACACCCATGCTGGCCTTCTGAAGCTCCTGTCTTTCTCGTTCAGCATGACTTCCGATAGTCCTGAGCCATTCCTCGGGATGGCAGAGAGCTTTCTACTAAATGAAATCTCTAACAATAAGTGGGAGGCATAGGAGACAGCTGCACTAGCAATGACTCTCTGGTCAGAGGCAAGCGAGCCTATTCGTCAGACGCTCCTGATTATGAGCATGGAAGATGCCCAACCTGAAGAGACGTGATATAGGTACTACTACTACCTACTACTACTCGGCGCTACCGCCATTGTAGGCAGCCTCTGGCCTCCTTAACAACAGTCTGCCAATCAGCGCGATCTTGTGATCTGGACCTCCATCTTCCGGCTCTAGTCCGCCTCAAGTCGTCCTTCACGTCATCCAGCCACCTTTCCCTTGGTCTTCCTCTGAATCAGCAGCCTCCTGGCTTCCCCTGGTAAACCCTCTTTACGGCCCGGTCGTTACTCATCCTTTCGACGTGACCAATCCACCTTATCCAATTCGCTTATCAGTGGCGGCTCGTGCGGGGGTTCAGTGGTTCAGAGAACCCCCAAAGATAGTGAGAGAGAGAGAGAGAGAGAGAGAGAGGAAAGGTTAGAGTGAGCGAGAGGAGAGAAAAATTGCATTTACCTATTATCAAATCAGCTTCCCATAGTGTCACTGTTGATGCAAGTTGGTACATAACAAGTTCTTACTATTTTTGATAACAGTTCCATTCGGCTGGGGAGTGACGTCAGAACTTGGAGCTGAACTCAGCTTCGAACCAAAGCAGACCAAAGAATGGTGACAGGAGGGTGGGAGGGCGGTTGGGAATGGTCACGTGACTGGGCGAAATTTTAAGAGGGTCTCTCGCTGGCGTCGGATGCAGCTCATGGAGTATTTTCCACAGGTACGAAGATTCGGAACAGTTTCTCAGTTCCGCAACAGTGTTGCCAAATCACATTTTTAAGGGAAGGGGACTTTTTGTTGGGGAAAACGGATATTATTCCCAGTGAATTCGGATTGTAATCGTCAAATCCTCCTGAAATGAATCAAAACAATTGGAGATTGAGCAACCATTGCTCTAAGATATAATCGTAGGGTTTTTTGAACACTATGCTGGAAATAACAGAGAAGAAAAAGAAAAGGGAATTGTCTGTGAGGGAATTTTTACTGACAATTGGCGCCCTCCTTTCCTACATGCCTGGTTGTTTCGGTACTGCCTACAGTTCGGCCTCCTTTTGTTTCGTACGAGTCGAGTCTAATAATTTTCTAGTCATTTAATTGTTTATTGTGTGTGTGATTTTCGAGAGATGAATACCCGTCGCAAGAACATTGCCTTCGGCACTCCAACCTTGGATTACAGATAGGAAATGAAAAGCATGGGCCATATTATGCAGGGAAGTGGAAAGTGAGTTGGTTGTATTTTTCTTCTAAAATGAGACTTCTTGCTAAAGGTTCCCATTCAGCAGACGTACTGCGACTATACATTCGGGTGTGTATTAACTAGGTAATACGAGTATGTTCTTAATTTTGCTGTCGAAGTACGGTTGAACCCCTTCTTGCCAGTAGCACGAGCCGCCACTGTCGCTTATATTTCAGTGACTGGTTTCCCATACAAAACACGTAACTCGTGATTGTGCGGATTCTCCACCGACCGTTCACACACCAAATATTGTACGATGAATTTTCCTTTCAAGTCTTTCAAATTCTTCGTCAGCACTGGTCAAGGTCCACGTCTCCGAACCATATAGGCCTCACCAGTATACATTAAGTTGTGTACAGGTTTCTGTTGAGTGCTTGGGCTCGAAACACTGATGAGAGCACAATAGCATCGGTTGCCAGCTGCAACACGTCCCCGTATTTCCTCTTGCATGCTATTATTCTCGGTAAGCAGAGTCCTCAGGTACCTGAAGGTTGAGGTACGTTCGTATGTTATCCCATTCAACACGATGCTGAATGTCTACTTACCTCTTGTCGAGAACATGTAAAATCTATTTTTAGTCAACTAGCAGCTACTGCTGCAGGGGCCACAATCATCCTACCATGAAGTGGTGCACATGACTGATTAAAAAAAAAAACTTGAGGTTTCAATATTTATTTACAACAATCAGCTCATCAGCTCTCGTGACGTACTTCGTTTGTGGATCGAAGGATCTCAATTTAATTGGCCCAACCAAACCATGTATGTGCGCTGGATACGAGCAATAGTACTGCGAAAGAAAAGAGATTGTTATGCTTGTTATTCACCTTGTAACACCATATACTTATTTGGATATCGGTTTGCTATACTATCCAGGAAAAGAACTGGTTGGTGATAACTTCATGAGATGACCTCAGCAGCAAGCCTATCAACCAAGCTCCCGCTAGTATGGTAGGTACATACTAGGGCAAATGCTTGCCTCCAAGGCCGTAGCCAGGGGGGGGGGGGGGGTCATTGGGTCCCCCCCCCCCCTCCCCCCGAAATGAAAATGGCTTGACACTAGATAGAATTGGATTTTGAACGGAAAAATGAAAATTATTGTGAAAATAAAAACAGTTGGACGGGGGTCTTAGCTGGTGGTAGCATGAATTTCCGCGCGACAACCAGGTGGGTCGAAAACCATGATGGGTTAATCAGATTCAGAGAGATTTTTTACGCAATCCATGAGACTTTAGAAGATTTAAGTACTGCTTTAGACACTGAGACGGCATCAAAGGCTACTTCGTTTTTGACGTCGATTTCATCTGGAGACTTCGTTGTGTCCCTATGTTGTTTGGCAGAAATTTTTTTTCATACACGCTGCCCTTGAGTACAATTTTACAATCTCCCCTATGTGACCTAGTAGCAGCACTTCAGCATGTGGATCTTCTAATGAAGACTTTCAAAAGCATTCGGGGAAACGCAGAAGCGAAATTAAAATGCACTTTCATTGAGCCGCAAAATTTACTGTCAGGAATTGACAAAACCATAAAAGTTCCCTGAATTGCAACAACAAAAAAAAAAACAAAAAAAAAAAAAAAAAAAAAAACGCATCGTGCAAATTTTAACACCGAGGACCCAGAAACTTATTTCAGAATTTATATTTTGATACCATTTTTAGACGACTTTATTAATCAGATGGATTTGAGATTTTCAAGCCACAAGTCCATGTTAGCAGCACTGTTTAAGCTTATTCCTTCGGAGCGTACACGAATTAATGAATTTAATAGTGATGGTTTTCAAATATATAGCTTTGATTATATAGCAAGTTTTTGGATTCTGAGGACGTGCTAAACGCAGAGCTCAATCTGTCGAAACTAAAATGGCAAGAGGAGGACGAAACAAAGACCCACATGTGCGAATGAGGCTCTGGGAGAATGTAATAAGCATTTGTTTCCAAATATTTTTAAACTGATTAGAATATTTGCAACCCTGCCAGTAACCACTTGTACCCTAGAAAGGACTTTCTCTACTCTTAAAACGCCTAAAAACGTATCTAAGAAATTCTACTGGCCAGGAAAGATTAACTGGATTAGCACTAATGACCATCCACCGTAGATTTAATATTTCGACAGAGGAGGTAATTGAACTGTTCGCGACAAAAAAAGCGAGGCGATTGAATTTGTTACTGTAAGCTAAGTGCAAATAATGTTTTGTATATTTCAAAATAAACATACACACAAGGCCGTACCCAGGAAAAATTTACGGGGGGGGGGGGGGGGGGGGGGGTGGGAGGAGGGGTTGTGGCACCAGGCGGGGTCCGGAGGCCCTACCCAATAAAACTTTAGAAAAAAACGCTGCAAATTTTACACAAGGGTTTATTATTCTTCGATATAGGTTACTTGTACAGACATTTAATTCTGTCAATGAAAAAAAAAAAAAATTAATTTTTTTTTAGATTTTTATATTCCAAAAAAAATTTTTTTGGGGGATTTTTTTCTTCAAAAATGTGTTTTTTCAAAAATCTTTTTTTCTTTATTTTTTTCCTCGAAAAATATTTAACCTCCTGGGATCCTTCAAAAATCCCATTTTTAGCCCCATGAAAGAAATAATATTTCTATATTATAGATTGCCACAGTGCAATCGGATCGTTCCGGGACCCCCAAAAATGGATTCTACGTCCAAAAATACTCAAAAACGACACCTAAATCGATCCCATAGCTAAAAGCCTTCAGAAAACCCCTCCTTTAGCCCCATAGCGCCCCTCGGGTTTGGGCGATCGGACTGAAAACCTTGCGGGCACAACCAGATGGTAAACCAAGTATTTTGTCAAAATTTCAGGTTTTTAAAAAAAGTCCTACTGCCCAAAACGGCCCAGACGGCGTACGGCGGACGGACATTTCGGATTTTGAATGTAGACCTCTTGAAACGGATAATGTCAAATTTTGAGGCTGATCGGAGTCGTCGACCTCCGTCGCGAAAACATAGGTGTACCTATTATTCCAAGAAAAACCAAAATTGTCAAATAGGTAACCCATTTTTAGGCCATTTTAATGGGGGGTATGGGGTCCGGAGGCCCTACCCAATAAAACTTTTTAAAAAATTGTCAAATAACCCATTTTAAGCTCTTATTGACAAAAGTTAGAACGACACTAACTTAGTGTCACTAAGTATATAAATAATAACATAAAAATAATTTCCCCTGTTAATTTGGTGACTAGGAAAATAAATAGATAGACAATACAAATAGACTCAACATTGTTTAACATATAAAAACATATTGAACATAGAAAAACAACCTACAGAATATAGTCAGGGATTTGCAAAGTCGAATGGCGGTCATTTTTCGTGCTGCTACCTATCGTAATACATAGCGCCAAACTACATGCTTTACGGCAACTTCCGTAATGGAACGTTTGGGTCTACGCCGTTAGCGGCGGACCGCGTCCATCCACGTACGCGAATGGGTTTGTAGAATTGTAATACATTTTATAAATTATTTACGTATACTTTTAACTAGAAATTGTTTTGTACTCTTCCTTACTTACCTATGAAGATCAATTATAACTTGAGTAAATTTAATTCCTATGTGTTTGAAAATGCTTATTTTTGGGAAAATCTCGGGGGGGGGGGGTTTCCAACCCCTCTGACCCCCCCCCCTGGGTACGGCCCTGCATACACATATACATGCAAGTGAAGTGGGGTATTTTTTGCTCCTACATTAATTTTAAAAATTTACCATATCAGGGGATTTTAGAAATTCGATTTTTTTTTGCGAATACCTACAATACTTTCTCTTACGTAAGTAAAAATTCTGTCTTTGAATGTGAGGCCCTGGAGCGCAGAGGGTATCTTGCTCTGGGCTCTGTGGACCGGGGAAAGATACTGGCGCAAAAGGTCCTGGTAGGAGGACTATTGAACCTCTTCAAGGGCACAGAACCATAGTAACTCCGAGAGGCAGCACAATGGGTCTGCAGGCCTACGTGCGGGAAGTGGGGCGCCCTTCAGCAACCCACTTCCATACCCTCTCAGGTATCAATCTATCATCTATGATGGACATACCTGGAATAGGTCCTCCCTTGCAGTTAAATCCGTGATCTGCTTCTGAGTGTGTCTCGACGGGAGTGGTTTCACCAGGTGGAATAACACCACCGGCCGAAGGTGATCCAAGGCCTTCCACTGTGGATTCCACCTTGCGATCCCCACTTCCATCAGGCGGGGTAGTTGAATGATCCTGCCCATTTTTGTCAGCCTTTTCCGGTACCTCCCTCCCCCAATGTACAGTATGCTGTTCAAAGTCTGCCGCCACCCTGAACTCTTGCGGGATCATAACGTGGCCGAACAGCCCTTCACCGTTGAGGCCTTCAACTCCAAACCATTTCCATTCGCATAGCGTCGTGTCATTCGGCAATTTGGCCATCGTGCTGTAAGTTCCATCCTTTTTGGCTAGCGTGATCGAGCCAAAAACGAGATCTTTAAATCTATTGTATCCTTGGGGAATGCGGAGACCATCTTCCCCAACTTTGTCAGTGTCGCCAATTACGAAGGCTGCTTTCACATCAAGATCGAAGATAAAACTGTCGACTCTAAGAGTCCTCCCATCAGCGATGGTTACTTTTCCTGAAATGTTTGAAATTTTGTTTATTAGATTAAACAGATTTCTGAACTTGAAGATGGTTTCTTATAGTAGACGCCACCCCACTCATGTATAAATCCTTCAGCAGTGCAGGAGAGTAGTTGGGGTGAGGGCACGTGAAGAAGGGCGGAGAGGGTAGCAGGCAAGGGTGGTAGAAGAACAAGGTAGGGCTCATCAGGATGCTGCCGGGAAACAGTATAGCATGGGAGTGGGGGGGGGGGGGGGGGGGTTAGAGAACGACGGTGGACAAGCAGTTATGCTTGGGCCTGGGACAGACGCACGGTCATTTTCAAACCGCAAGACTGAAAAAACACATTCTGTCATAAAAATCCTGAAGTAACTAACTGAAGAAATAGCAATGGGCTAGGGAAGGCAATACTTTTTTCTGGAGGGAAGAGTGGCGCTTCCAAGAAGTGCTCTCTGGTGGTCAGCCAATGAACTAAACGCACGATTTCAGAGAGATTCACGAGATCAGAAAAGGTGAAATCGCAAGGAAAATAGTCGTTCGGATTTGTTCTGACGCTAGCGTGACGGGACAGACCATATTCATGTTCACCAACATAACATAATCAAAAATAAAAAAGATTTTTGACATGGATAGGTCTTAGTTCTGGGGTCTTGCAAAATTTTGCGACCCACAAATTTGGTCACACACAAAAAATGCAACGTTTTTTATTGGTTGCACCCATGGCAACCCGTCAACTTAATTTTTCATAGCAACAACGCTTGTTAGTTTCTCGTAGTGAATTATCAAATTCCCGTCTAACAACAACTATATATCATACGACATATCCATGTAGGTACAGATGTATCTGCATGCAGTGTAGATACTCGTCATCAGTTTACTGACGATTTTAGTCCTGGGGTTTTTTTTTTTTTTTTTTTTTGTTGTACACTTTCTACTTTTTGTGCTAGTGCACTCTGGCGGATTAGTTAAAGTGGGACAATTCAAAACGCCAAATATTCACTAGTGATTTCCTCTGCTCAGACAACTAATTTCTCAGCGCTAACTGTACTGAGTACTGGGGACCGTTCCCGGGGGGCCGTAGGTTGATGCTAGTGTGCTACGGCTCACTGGCGGACTCGGCTCTTGACCCTCATGTCCACCCCTGTAATGTTCAGGGTGATATCCCGGGTAACGCCGGAATGTTAGGGACATGAAAAGCGGTAGAGAGCCTTCGGGCTCTCTGGCCACCGACCGGAGTGTTCTTAATGTGGAGGAGTTGCTCCCAATAACAATCACGCAATCGGCTTGGAGCAACTCCTTCTCTCCGGTACCTCGGGCGGGGGGGGGGAGCCCACAGTCCTGGGCCTGGGGGTCATCCCTGGGCCCCCCCCCCCCCCCTCCAGCTTTCAGGTTGGTCTCGAGGGGGTCGTGGGGTCGCTAGATGGGTGGAGCCCGCGGAAGGTTCAGACCCCATGTGGTGGAGTCCCCTTCGGGGGACCTGTTGATAGGCCTACCGGTCTTTATAGCAGTTTCCTTTTGTACACAACTGTACTGAGTACTTTGTTCATTATTAGTTCAACTATGTTCGGCCGAATTTTCCCATTTCTCTGACCTTGTTCCCTAGCCCATTACACCCATCTCTAGCTCCAAAGTGTGAGCGACAAGGAGCGATTTTTGTTATTCGCAATCACTCAATACCAGTTTTGAGTTTTATTTTTTTGCCCCACGTTGAGATTTATTTTCTGAGCGACATTTTTTCGCTCAGAAAATACATTTCAACTTTTGAGCGATATTTTTTTCACTCAAAATAAAACTCAAATCCATTAATAAAGCTACAAAGCTACACATTAAGCTACAACACCCTGTTTAACGCCAGCTCTGGAGACAAAAACCTCTCACATTTAACGTGAGAGGTTTTTCTGGGGGAGATACTCTCAGTGGTTTGCCATTGCCTTCCGAGATGATTATCAGTATAAGGAAGTTGTCTAGCGGCTGCTGGGATCGAACCAGAAACCTTTGACTCAACATTCTGACGCTCAAACCACTGAATTTTATGGACCTCTGGCCCTGGCCTTCATCTGAGGAAGCTGAATCTGTCGGTCTGTCCAGCCTTCTTTTGCGACACTTCGTATGAAGGAGGCGGGAGGTCGGCAGCATGTAAGACAGGGTCAGATGACCAGGACACCTTTGATGACGTTTGAGGTAGCCGGGGACGCTGATCCCGGTAAAACTGCGGGACTCAGGGCGAAACAATACCAGGCACGACCGGGTATCGACTTCCCCTCAGCTCCCTTCCAAAGATTACGAGTCTTCAGAGTATGCTGACTCATCAGGTAAACCTGAAGCTCTCGAATCTTCCATAACTGTATCTGCATGTCCTTCTAGGCCTGCAGATCGTGACACTTTCCGTTATGCCCTAGAGAGGAATGTTCCCACGCTCCCTTCACATTCCTCCAACACACCTGGCGACGGAATTGTAGCTACGACGCTACCGGGTTTTGCCATACACAACACATACACAATAACACGTAGGTACACACTCAACATCCATTGTAGGCTCCCACAACCCTGTGTGTGTTTCCAATGTGTTCGTACCTTTCAGGCCGTGAGACGTGTCAAGGAACTCTCCAACATATTTTTCTTCAGGAGGATCAAAGTCGGCAGGGATTCTGAAGAAACCGAAACACTGTTTTGCATCAGTGGTCCCAATAGCTAAATACTTGAAATGACTCAATTTCAGAGGTTGTATCGAAAAGACCATTTTTCCGTTGGTAGATTGTAACATCACTGGTTTCACTAAGGGCTCTGTGGCGTTAATGGGGGCGTTGGGAGGTTCGTTGGTTTTGCCCAACCAATAAGAAATAGCGGGAGGTTTGCCGTCGTAGACCAAAAGTTCGAAATTTAACAAATCGTCCAACATTGCCATAGGCCGTGACGATTGAAGGATTCCGTGATCCGGAGAATTCCCTTTTTCAATTATCCCCAACACTCCAACGTGATCCGGGATACACACTGCCAAACTTGAAAACTCGCGCAGGGCAAAAATGCTGATTACACCCAGAAAATGCATGGTTTGACGTTATAACAAAAAAAAAAGGTACCTATAACAATTAATGCATCGTTTCAACAAACAATTACCACCTTGGTTAGAGGCGTGTTAGGATAAGTTTGCGTTGTTATGATACTTTTGGGGTTTTTATAGATGAGTAAGAATAATTCTCTCTCTACAATACAATTATTGTAGGATCATAATCGTAGTAAACTAATGTGAAGTGATATACAGTGAAACCTGGCTATAAGGAATCGCAAGGGGAAAGGATTCATTTTCCTTATATAGAGGTTTTCCTTACAACCAAGTCTTCCTTATAACCAGTTATCTGCTACTGAAATTCCTTATATAGAGGTTCTCGGAGTTTGAAGGAAAACACAATTCTGAAAGCATGCAATTGTAATTCGGAGTACGCAAATGTACAGCGTCAAATTATATTTTGTATGAGGTACGTAATTTGCCCATAATAGGGACGGTTTTTGAAGGTTTTCGCAGGTTAACCACTAGAAATAGTACGTTTTTCAAACTTTTTATGGTTGGTACGTGTTCCTTACTGGATTCCCGACAGGATGACGTTACGAAAGTGTAAATATATATATTCCTTGGATTTTTATTTTATTTTTGAAAAGTGTCCCTATTCTAGTTCACATGTGCCATAATAGGGACACACCTTTTTTTAAAGCTTAAACCGCTTCACAGCCCTCGTATTCTCAATAGTTATGCTTTTTAAAAAACCATTTTCCGATCCAAAACATCAACAACAAAATTTTTAGTGAACGTTTTCATATAAATACAAAGGGTTGCCCTAGAAAAAAACTGCATTTTAAGGCCCTTATCAAAATCACAGGTTCCATATCACATGTTTCATAAAAATACAAAGGGTTTCCCTAGAAAAGACTACATTTTAAGATCCTTATCAAAATCACAGCTCTCAGGGTTGCGCAGCCTCGGAGCCATGGCGTTGAAAAGACAGAAACATGATGGTGAGCGGTTTACAGGTGGTTGGTAGGTAAATACCGTCAACGTGGCGGCTATATTCATATCCATTGTGGAGAGATGAGCGAGTCCACGGCCGAAGACGTCCTCATTCGATTCGGCATGACTGAAAACTTGCAAATTGACCCAGACACCGGCTTATTTCCACTCAAAACAAAACGAGTCCAATGAGAGGGCTCACTAAGATCGGCAAAACCGAGATTCCGTCTATATAAACCCATTAAAACACGCTGAAATGACGTTTTTGATCGAAAATCGGCCAAAACAGCTATGTCCCTATTGAGGAACCTGGACACCCCTAAATTGCCATTTTGGGAAAAAAACACTTGCCAAAATTCGCTGGTTTCACTTTTTTGAAATCTGACAACGGATTCCCTCTAGTTAATTATGAGGCCAATAATAAATCCAGGTGACAACTTACCAGATGGTCCCCTTATAGGATCACCATGAGAAGTTTTTCGTACAAACTGACTAAGCCCGTTATCACTGTTATCACCTCCCAGACATCGGGAGTTGAAAAACGTCTTCTTCTTTTGTTGTTGCAACAACAGTCATGACTCATCATTAACATCCAGAAGCGTTGACTTTCACCATGAACATGAATTTTAGTGTAATAGGACGCCGCCAGGGGCGATTTTAATCTCGTTCCGCCAGTTCTGTCCCTATTCAAGGTACCGTCCCTATTATGAGCAAATTACTATTAATGAATAAAAATATTCAGATGGACGTTATTGCGTGGGCTGCCCGAAAAAATCGGAAATTTTCGTTTGCTTTTCAGTCTTCGTCATCTTGACGCGATTCTCTAGTTCATGGATGTAGTCAAACGATGATAAATCACTCTCGTTGGACTCAAAGAATTGTTGTGGTGTGGCTAATGCAGCGAGAGCTTCCTTTTTGGTCAGCGCTGGAAGGTTTTCATCGTCGGTGTCGTCCTCATCTGAATCCTCGTCGTTCAAGTGGGAAATTTCGGCAACAATTTCTTGGTCTGTTCTAGCGCCAGTTATCGAAGCTTCACTGTCAACATCAACATATTCTTCGAAGGTAGGCATCTCTCCAGATGATGTTGATGATGGCAGGGCAGAGATTACCTTATCCCTTTCGATTTGTGGGGCTTGGGCAGGCAGGCGGTGCTAGAATCATCCCCGACGACAAACCCTGACTTCCTGAAGCATTTCGATATGGTTGTTTGAGACACTGAAAACCAAGCTTTTTTTGGCGAACCTCATGGCCTGCAGAAGAGAAATTGTGGAGCTTGAGCTGTTTCCAAGGCATCGATGACATGGTTGACGACCTCCTTTCTATAATAAACCTTGAATTTTTTGATAATGCCCAGGTCCATGGGCTGCAGTTTGCTGGTGGTGTTGGCTGGAAGGAAGAGTACTTTAACGCAGTTCTTTATGCGAGGTGCAATTGTAGACAGAGACTCTAGGAACAGGAAGATTTTTCGCTTCCTCAGTTTCATGCTTATATTAACACTCCTAAGCCAGTCTGTAAACAACAGTCGAGTCATCCAGGCATTTTTATTGTTTTTGTACCTAATCGACTGGAAGAGTTTTGACGCCTTTGAAGCATCTTGGCCGAGCTGACTTCCCTATGACCAACAAGGGATGGATTCTTTACCCTGTATGATTCTGCACAACACTGACTCAGAAATTCCGTATTCTTTGCACACAGTTTTACGCGATTTACCGCTTCCCCACTTGCTGAATAATCGAAAGTTTGTCACTCTTGGATAGGAGCTTGCGTTTAGGCATCGTGTAGTCGCCACGAGAAGAGACCGCGTGCCACCGGAATGCCTCGACTCGAGTTGGCCTGGAGTAGATCCTTGGAAGTGGGATCCGGCATTATCTCCCCAGCCTCGAAAAAACATGGCACTATATCCCCACACTTTTCGACCAACTTTTCACCAAATGTCATTCTCCCCATTGAAAGTTGCACTATATCGTCGTTGTTGTTATTCATGTTCCTTGAATCCTGCTCAAAAATGCATTGCCACATTATAAACATACCACAGCGAGGGAGTTTCAGGCGACAGAAAACGCTGCAAATTTCACTCAAGGGTTCATTATTCTTTGATATAGGCCACTTGTGCTTAAATTTAATTCTGTATCAATGAAAAAAAAAGTTTTGGAAAAATGTTTTTGCATTAAAAAATTTTTTTTTGTTTTTTACTCGAAAAAAATTTGACCTCCTAATATATAAAGAAGCAAAACGCCAGTTATCGAAAATTGATACGAAGTTCAGTATGAATACCTATCTGTATTTCCATTCTGTAGAATTCTCCTTCTCTTCTCTTTCATTCCGCCAAAATTATCAACACTCCAACCAAGTAGACATCAATTAGATACAGACGATTGACTTGCAGGGGAAAATAATCTTGAAAAATTTTCAAAAGATTATTTTCCCCATTTAATATATTAAAAAAGATGATTTAAATGAATATTTTTTCCGGCAAATCAACCTCGATGTTGCCTGGCGGAAACATCGATGTTGAATATCGAACCTAAAACATCGATGAACGTTAAAACATTCGATGTTTGGGACATGGATGTCCGATCGTGGTGATGTGATATCACAGATCAGTGGACCTACATAGGTACCTATCAGTATTTCAGTTCTAAATCTACACAGTATTGTTGTTTTCAGTGCAGCGGACGTGAGTGTTTTTTTGTTTGTTTTTTTCGTCGCTAGTTGGCTGTTTCCTCACTTCCAGGCGGATTCCCAGGACAGTCACCGTACAACGGAGATCATTGTTGTTCAGTTACGGTGGTCAGGCCGCCTTAAACGGTCTATAGATGACGGGCGACTTCATTCTTCTCCTCGTACTGATCTCAACTTTCTACGGATGTAAAATAGGCATATCACTCTCGATCCAGGGTGTTGATAAATCCTCAAAAGATAGTGCTTTCACGTTTAGTCAGAAAAGAGAGGACAGGAACACCCTAAATTCCAAAGCGAAAATGAAAGATACAAACTGATCGACTTGTCATGTTTACCAGGTACTGACAGCACTCAACAGAACGTCCTCCCACATGGGTAGGTATTCTGTTTGGGATAACGTTGAACTTGAAACACATCAGGTCCTCTCAGAATACTCCCAGACAAACGAGACATGGCGATACGTCTGCTTCCAGGCCAACTAAATGTACGCGGTAGTAGGTTCTCAAACGAGAAACGAGGGAGTAGGTCCTGGTCGTGAAAGGCATTGACCCAGAGCCTTGTATGGAGCCTCCATTGATGTCAACCTGCAACATATCACCCTTTGGCTCCGGACAAGTTAGCCCTTGTAAGCTCTGCTCGGTTCAATACAATGAAATAGGGAAGCTCTTTCGCTTCCAGGGATTGGAGGTTGGTGGACATAAGGTCACCTGTCAACAAAAACACGTCAAGTGTGGGGTTTTCGATTCTTGCAGGATATTCCAACTTGCCAATGTTTTTCATGTGTAAATTAGTAGGTACATTTCATGGGTTACAAGGGTCTGAGTGAGAGAGAACAAAACGCTGCAAATTTTACACAAGGGTTTATTATTCTTTGATATACCTAGGTTACTTGTGCAGAAATTTCTGTGAAAAAAAATTTTTTTTTTGATTTTTTCAAAGATTTTTTGTTTTTCTCTTGAAAACTATTTGACTTCCTGGGATCCTTCAAAAATCCCATTTGTAGCCCCATGAAAGCCCTACAGATCGCCACAGGGAAATCGGATCGTTCCGGGACCCCCAAAAATACTTCGAAAACGACAATAAACTCGATCCCATAGCCAAAAGCTTAAAAAAAAAAAACCTCCCGTAGCCCCATTTTAGCCCCATAGCGCCCCACGGGCTTAGCCATGAAGTGCAGCTCGTCTCCTAGTGACAAGTCTAGGGAGAGAGAAACAGAAGATGCATTGCTCAATTTAACCCTCGGATACTAACATCTGGGCCTGGAGTGGGAGGACAGCACCATTCTCTCTGTACTGGAGTGGGGGTTGAGGGGAGTGTGATGAGGCGTCAGGTACCTTTCCATTCAGTTGTGCCCACAGAGTTTAGCTAGTACAGATTGTGCCCCACCCTTGGACGAAGCCACGTTGCTACCAGAGGTGAGTAGTTCATAATATTCTCAATAGAGTAATGGAAAACATGGCCTGGGTCTGTCAGACCCGATGTTAGTAAACGTGTGTATGTTGGCGATTATTTGACTTTTTTGATCTTATTTTTGCAGGTATGTCCTGCAATCCTCTTTTCATCGGCCCTGAGGCCATCAGAAAGGTACATGGCAAGGGACAAAGCCGAAGGGAAGCAGTGGGCCTCACTGCTGGACGTGAGAAATCGCATCCCACCAGATCTCCCTCGCCATGAGTCAGTTGCAGCGTTCAGAGCTGTCACTGGCCATGATTATTTGAAAGCTCACCTGCACAGGATCGGACTGAGAGATAGCCCTGGATGCAGCCTTTGCAGCAGCACTACACCGATGACGACAAATAATTTATTTGACTGTCCTCGACTCGAGGATACCCAACAAGAACTTCATCCTGACGACACCACGTGGTCGAAAACAGCAAAATTGTATTGGGCTGCAAGAAGTCTCTTGGCGCAAGAGCCTAGACCATCGGCGTAGGAGAAAAAAATGGCAAGAAAGGTACATGGAAAGGCACATGGTAGCACAGAAAGGTACATGGAGCACATGGAAAGGGTGCACATGGACATGGACATGCACATGGAGCACATGCACATGCACAGAAAGGTACATGGCATTTTATAGTTTTTCATAGTTTTTCATTTTTTTGAAGAAAGGAAAGGCTTATTTTGCTGAGTTTGGGATTGATAGGCACGAGTGTTGGCTAAACCTCTCTGACAATAGCAGCCAGATTGAACCAATATAGGTATACTTAGGAATTCAAGTTTTGGTAATAATAAAATTTGCGGGGCTTTTCCCCAAAAATAGGGGCAAATCCCCAGCTTCAAGGTTTTGAAGAAATGGACAAATAAACCAGTTGTTTCACTTCGCAAATCAACTATATTATAAAAACAAGCCATAAATTGAATTGAATAGAAGAGCGCAACCTTTCTGTTACTACGAAACCAAAACCGTAACTAAGAATTCGTAACTTGACACACTAGCGTATCTAACCATATCCGACCAAACTATGTCGTCGGGATCGGACGAATCGTCGACGACGGAGGTGATTTTGATAGCCTATAACCACCCCCCAAAACTCGCTGATCACAATGAGACCACCCTCATGAAAATCTGTTCAGCCGTTCGGGCATGATGCTGTGATACACAAACACACACACAAAAAACCATGTCGAAGAGATGAGCGCACCTTTCCATTTTTTGAGGGAAAGGTTGTGCTAAAAATTGCAGCCCTCTCTCACTTCAAACGATATAGAAAA
This sequence comes from Pilophorus perplexus, assembly GCA_955831195.1. NCBI lineage: Eukaryota > Metazoa > Arthropoda > Insecta > Hemiptera > Miridae > Pilophorus > Pilophorus perplexus. The sequence continues at coordinate 3,957,046 of OY037010.1, read as the reverse complement.
ATAGGTTTATTCAAAGATCACGGAGTCTGGTAACTCATTGTCACACCACTACATGCATGTCGATGTAAGCAGCACGGGTTTTAATCCTCTCCCAGTCCGTTTCCTTGTGATTTTAATTTTGGGAAGTGGAATGATTTCTTCAGGAGAAATCAGTTTGTTGGACTGAGCAGCTGGGGTTCCTGTCGAGTTGTTGGGAAGTGCTGATGAAGTAGAGGGATGCGGATCTTCTGGAGAGAAAGCCTGGACGGGCGTATGTACGAGCGGTCCCAAGCTCGAAAAAGTTTGGGTGATTCTCCGCAAAATGAAGTTTTCGGGTTCTAAGCAATCCAATTTTTTTTTTTTTGTTGGTTTCCCTTGATGTAATAAATGTTATGGTTAGGAAAACATCTTTACTTACCAGTATGATGAATGGTTAGATACTTTGATGGTTTTGCGATTTATACCAGAGGGTTTTCTCTGCCTAGGTAGTATATTTTGTTAAGACCGTCACGCGTACTATCAAAGTCAGTTAAAAAATTACCACGAACAATAGCTTGCTAAGTTTGATATCCACGCTTCCATTATCATTCTACATAGAAGGAAAAAAGTCAATAAGGGGATTTCATCAGTTTTTGTGCTGTAGGATGTGATATTATACAAAATTATGTAAACAAATTCCAACATAAATCATGCATTTCTTCTACAAATAAGTATAATCATGACTAGAGACTCATTTATGTTTTAATCAAGATCCAAAACTGTATTCATACGCAAACATGCATGCTGGTGGGAACTATATTCATGTATTGTTATTTTTATTCTACCAGCTTATAATCAAATTTTTATCTTGTGACGGTCTTTAAATCCCTGTGACGGTCTTTACGGGCTTTTTCAGAATGCTTGCTATTTTTCATAGAATATAAATGATGAAGGTGAAATATTGATGGTTATCATCAATACGTTAACGAATGTTTATTAAACTTTGAACACAAAACATCAGGTACCTACCTACAAAATTGGTATCACAATCTCAAAACTAAACTTTAAATCACTATTGCTAAATCACAGTAAACAGAATTTTACTTTTTTCCTTAATTGCAGTTAACACAAGTATAATCAGCTCTCTAGCCTTTTATCTTCACCTCTTCTTCTAATCACAATTACAGTAGCAAAATAGTTTAACAGTATCAGTACCTACATATTTGGTGCTTTCCTTAACGATATGACTAGATTAAAATGACTTAGTTAGGTAAGTTCATGATTCATTCAGTCTTTTGTGTTGGTACCTACTTAGACCATTGTTTGAGCTTTGAGCTTCACAAAAACAGACCGAAACTTGAGAATGAATCAGGTAGTCAGAACATAGGTTATCAACGCGGCTCTTCAGTTGAGTAGAAGAAAGCTCCGTGTGTAGAGACAATTGCGCATTTGATGCTCCAAAATGAGTGCTTTGGTGCACTAGTGAGTGCCCAAGTTCTGGGAGAACGACATCTGGTGGCATTTGCGATAAACATGAGACATGTACGGAACGATCTCGCCGGACATTGTCGATTTCAGCATACCCTTTGTTGTCTCTACTTCGACCATTTTGGTCACAGAAACAGTGAAGCTCCTCCCATTTTTCGATCTGTTTTGCTTGTCAGTTATCAATTTCTTATAGTATGTTGAGTCACTGTCGAAGTAACCTTCTGTATTGAACTTTTACTTTGTTTTGGCAGTCCTCACAGGTTCTATGCATGCATTTGTATTTCGTTGAGAGCTGAGAAACACATTTTTGAGAAAGACCGTCACACAGAAGTAAAGACCGGCACAGAGAAAACGTTTCGGAATGTGATGGTCTTTACGGTGACGGTCTTTACAAAAGTACTTCAATATGGCTGCCAAGAGAACCCAAGACACCCTTCACCATTAGTTGAGGTCCAGTTGATTCACGAACCCTTCAAGTAATAGTTTATAACTTGGAAATATCAGCTCAAAGCGTGTGACAAATAGTAACACGTGTGACTGCAGTCTTAACAGAAAGTGTCTACAAAACGGTGACTTATTTTGCTAAAATCGCCGTTGTGCTTCAGGGAAACGTGAAAAACTCTGGAGCACTATGCTGTTTCATTGCCACATTGTTGCTGACTGACGCCAGACGGAAACCAGGCAGAGTTGCCTCTTGAGAGTGATCTACCAACAGTTCAAAGTAGCACTAAAAATGATGTGGCGGTCGCGCCAATTTCTGAATACTGAACTATAGCAACCTGCTGTTAATTCCTACCGCTGAATACAATGGATTTTCAGTATTTTTTCGAAGCTGAAGATTATATGCTTTGATTTTAAAAAATAGTTGCAGAGGTAATGTGGTGAAATACAAACGAAATCTTGTTAGTAAGTTGACTCCACCTCCCGAATAGGTACGCGTGACGGTCCTTACATTTGTATGCTATTATGTCACATTAAAAATATATCCCGTAATGGTTGACTAATAAATCTATCTCCAGAAGTAGAGGACATCATTCTGAGTATGTGGAAATTTTTTGTGTGAAGATACCACCATTTTTAAGCCTACTGAAGGCGAATAACATGAAAACTTCATTTTTCAGATAATCACCCGTGTACGTGAGCGGTCCCGAACTGAGCAGGCAGAAATGTACGAGCGGTCCTGAACTGAGCAGGCGTAGATGTATGAGCGGCCCCAAGACCAGAAACGTGAAGTGAATTGAAACTACGAGGATGTAAAAGATGGACGATTTATTGAAGAATCTCAATTTGGTACTCCCCTCGTATGTTAATTACCGTCCGTCCGACCCCCCCAAGTGTGTTACCTACCTACAAAGCCGTCAAAATTCAACCGTTACTTGTACAACGTTTCTCTCATGTCAACCGTTCAGACGTCAAAACTCACCTCCGGACCGCTCGTGCCGTCAGCCGTATGGACAGCATGGGAGACAACTAACCGCATTTTCTCCGCTCCTGCTGACAGGATCACCTTGAGTTTTGTGGTGCAACTGACTCTTATCAAGACGGAATTGCTGCCTGTTGGCCGAAATTTTAACTGCATGAATTTCCCCCAAAATGCCCCTGCGTGTCTTTGCCCTCACATACCCTATAGGCGCCATGAGCCGGATGACTTTCATTTCACCATAATGGTTATGGCCCTTATAGTTAACTTTCAAGGGGCAGAGCAACGCGGCTTCTTTACTCCATTCCTACACATCTTAGGAATACTTAGATATTTTTAATTAATGAATCTAGCGGCATATACCATATGGATCGAAGATTCTCCATTCCTTTAAGGTCTGAGCTTTAATGGGACCCGTTCTAACTGTACCTGCTAAGTAATCGTTGTGGGCTAGCGTACACCGGCCTTTCTCCGCCGGTTACAATGTGTTGGTGTGCTGTGGAATCACTTCAGGGAGACCATTCAAAACGGCTCACAGTGGGACGAAACCCGAATCTATCGGGTCGAAAGTCTGTTATGATATAAAAAAATTAAAGGTCGATCTTCATGGCCCTGGAATGTCTTTTTAACGGTATGTAAATAGATTTTGACGTATTTCAGTGAAATGTAACTCCTAGCACGAAAAATAGGCGGAAAAGTTGAACATTATCTGAAAAGATGAAAATTAAATTTATAAAAAACGCTGCAAATTTTACAAAAGGGTTTAATGCACAAGTCTTGTGCAAAAATTAGTTCTGTCACTGAAAAAAAAACGCTGCAAATTTTACACGGGTTTATTATTCTGTGATATAGGTTACTTGTACAGACATTTAATTCTGTCAATAAAAAAAATTTAAAAAATTTTTTTTGGGGATTTTTATATTTCAAAAAAATTTTTTGGGGGGATTTTTTTTTCAAAAATGTGTTTTTTCAAAAATTCTTTAATTTTTACTCGAAAAATATTTAACTTCTTGGGATCCTTCAAAAATCCCATTTTTAGCCCCATGAAAGCCCTATAGAACGCCACAGTGAAATCGGATCGTTCCGGGACCGCCAAAAATGGATTCTACGTCCAAAAATACTTCGAAAACGACACCCAACTCGATCCCATAGCGCCCCACGGGTTTGGGCGATCGGGCTGAAAACCTTGCGGGTAAACCGAGTATTTTGTCAAAATTTCAGATTTTTAAAAAAATTCCTACTGCCCAAAACGGCCCGAACTGTGGACGGATTACAAAGGTGTATTATTCCTTGAATAATAAACCAAAAGTGGAAATTTCTCCTTACAATAGACGGAAAAAGTGAAAAAGATACAATAAAGTTTAAATTTAATTTGTTTAATTAAAAACGTTCCTCCAAAAAATAGACGGAAAAGTTAAAATTTCCTCCATTTTACAAAAACCGGCAAGCAAAATGTGAATCATTGTGTTCAGGGGAGTAGGTCCTTCGCCAAAACAACATTGAGGACTTTGAAAAGTTCCACGACACTCACAACAACAACAAAAAGTTGAAACTTGACTTCCGAATCAGACCTTCCCTTAAAAGCCGGCAATCGCTTAGCGTTTTATCAACAAGAGTAATGCCCAGCATGAAATTAATACGTGGGCTCCGACGGATTCTTCTTCTTCGCCACCGCGATTAAGACAACGGGACCTGTTAGTGCCTAAAGGCTTCTGCCATAAAAAAAAACTCACCCTGCGGCTTTGGATCGACCCGAATGCCGGAATTTCAACTTCGCCGAAGAAAGGAAGACCTATATTCGCCCTTCCAGTTTTGTCTCCCAAAGAAAAACAATTACCGACCAACTTTTCCTGTAGGTACCTACCCTGAATTACGACTTGCGAATTCAATGCACTTAGCGAGGAATCTCTTATCTTATGAGGACAAAAAAAAAACCGTTTTGTATCGGGATACTTGCTGGTTTACTTTTGTTTCAGGGCTATTAAGGATTGAGGGCAATATTCGAATACAGTCGGGCCCCAATGTTCGCGGTCTCTACTTCCGCGGATTCAACATTCGCAGGTTCTTTGATATAGGTTACTTGTGCAAAAATTAATTCTGTGTCAATGGAGAAAAATGTTGGATTTTTTTTTTTTTTTTTTTTTTAATTTTTTTCAAAATTTGTTTTTTACTCTAAAAATATTTGACCTCCTGGGATCCTTCCAAAATCTCATTTGTAGGAAAGAGGTATTGATCCCCACAGTGAAATCGGATCGTTCTGGGACCCCCGAAAATGGATTCTACGTCCTAAAATACTTCGAAAACGACACCTAACTCGATCCCATAGCTGAAAGCCTTCAAATAACCCCTCCCGTAGCCCCATAGCGCCCCACGGGTTTGGGCGATCGGGCTGAAAACCTTGCGGGCACAACTAGATGGTAAACCGAGTATTTTGTCAAAATTTCAGATTAAAAAAAAAAAAAAATCCTAATGCCCACAACGGCCCGGACGGCGGACGGACATTTCGGTTTTGGAATCTAGACCTCTTGAAACGGATAATGTCAAATTTTGAGGCCAATCGGAGTCGTCGACCTCCATCGCGAAAACATAGGTATTCCATGAATAATAAACCAATATAGTTCCTTTGGCGATGATTCATTTTGATGAAAATACGACACTGTATCCCATTACGATTAAGGTAAATCATCTGTGAGAAGCGCGTTTTCAAAAAAAGTGAGGTCCGCTGATAGCGCACTTCACTGACCAATCAACTTTAATGACCCTGGCACATAATTTATTCATCGAAAAAAACATTTTATAGGCATATTACAACTTAATGGCATAGTAAATCAACGCAGATTCAAGTTTCCTTTTTTCACTTGGAGCCAAAAAATGATCCATCTTCCGAGCGCTCTAGCGGCCTTCCAATTGATAGAAATAAACATTGTTATATTTTTGTATGCAATTGTTTGTACCTACTTTAATTTTGTATATTCGCTAAAACGTGCCGTTTTCTGAGATAAATGCAGGAAACTGTAAAAAGTCCGAAGTTTTCGCATTTTTTGGCGCGTCCTGAAGATACCTAGCGAGAGAAGGAACCCCAAATTCGGATTCGGCAAAAGGCGCTCCGTATGCGGCTGGCGCACATTATTTAGCGGTTTTAACTCCGGTTCTAATGCTCAGATTTACAATAATTGTAAATTATTATTCCTGAACAAAAGAAGAAAAGAAAATTATTTTCTTTTCTTCTGTTGTTCAGAAGATGATGCTTGATTCAAAAATGAAAAAAAAAAAGATTTTTTTTTTTTTTTCAAGTTTTCCAAGTTGCACTGCCCTCTTAATTATTAGAATCACGACAAAATGAATTCCTTTATTTATCAAACATAATTTTTGTCAAAAATATCAACGTTAACGAGGAATTCCTCGCTAACTAAATGGCACGGAAAAGCTGATGCTAAAAATGGTGGAGGTAGCAGTAAACAGGAAGTTCAGCCTTCACTCGCAGTCCCAAACCTGGAGTCCAGCGCCATCCTCCAACCCCAGACAACGAAACTTCCGCCGAGTCCTCCGTAGTCTCACGGCGATGGCTCGGATCACTGCGAACTGAGTCTTGACCCGAATCCAGGCACTTGAGAGTACGGGCGAGACCACTTTTCAGAGAGAACAGTGGCAAGCTGCTTGTGGAAACCGGTGGAATTCCGTCTCAAGTGACCCATCACACGAACTAGTGCAATGATGCCCTCAAGTCTTCCGCTGCTCTATCATATTTGGCATGTTTGGCCGTTTCTGCATGGCGGGAAATTTGGGGCCAGTCAAGGCGGGCGTAGGAAACTGCGTCAGCGTTGATAACGCGGCTGTCAAAAAACGCAAGTCTCTCCCTATGCCCCTGGAACCGCCAAGTCCGCGATGAGAGCTGGGTTGCGGCCGTCTCTTTCGCGGAGTACTGGCTCAGTTAGAACGCCGTTCCAGGCCATGCTTGCCATGCCAGAGCAAACGTCTCTGATTTGCTCATGCCCTCGCTTTACCCCCCCCCCCCCCCCCTGTCCTTCAGTTTAGGGGGTGATTGAGCTCCATTCGTTCTCCACAGCCGTCGCACATCTCCGGCAGGCCCTTGGGTTCTAGTCCATAACGAATTGCCAAAGCATCCTGGAACTGAGTGGCAGAAAGGTCGCAATCGTCAGCAGCTAAAGAAACAATGGTTAACCACTGTGAAGCACATCTGGTTCATCGAACTGTATGTTGCTGCTCGGAAGGCAAAGCAGAAAGTAGAGCCTCCCCTCTGCCTTGCGTGTCTTACGAGCTCCACTTAAGATTCGGTTGACTTGGTATTCGTAATTGAACAATTGAAAGTCTGCCCCATGCTTAATTGTGTCGACTAGGAGATCAGTGGCTTGTCTGGAGTTGGTGAAGGCTCGGCCGGCCAGACCCTCAGGGTTGTCCACGGCAAGACTCCCATTCCGTGCAGGCATTTCCAAGAGATCGAGGAGGCATGGCGGGATATCCCTCCCAAAGAGAGCCGGCACGAGATGCGTCCTGATTGCTGTCTTTGCACTTTCTGTTCTTGGCTATAAAACTCGTATTTTTCATTGTGACAACGTAGTTGAATGCTTTCTGACAAACCTAACAGGAAATAACTCTGTTTTAAATAAACCAGTAGTCCATGTAGAATGTACGTGAACAAGTCTGGCAAACAGCCTACACATTCGGGTATTAACAGCATCTATTAGCTTTCACCTCATTGCGTGTAGTAACCGATAACCGTTGAGTATCCCTTCAGAAATAAAGTCACTACCCACTCGCTGTCACCTTCTCACTACAGAGTCTGGTGTCATCTGCATCAATACAAGATACACAACTGATGACACTTTCTCCTTATCGCTCAATCAACGTCGTAAACAAATACGACGGAGACGTAAAAGGCGACCAGAGGAAGTCATTTAGCTTCCGACGACTCTTAAATTCAGGTTTGGGGCAATAAAATATTGGAATGCCGTTCCAAGACGCCCTCAAGCCTACGATATGCTTCCTGTCAATCAGTCTCGATGTGGACTCGGCAGACGGCGCGATGAAAGCTTAGGCTCTGCGAATAGTGCGGTCACGTGTGGGATCATTCATCTCTTGCCCGGCCCCTAACGGTCTGTGGTCCACTGTAGCACCTTGACTGAGGCTCTAACGAGGCCCGACAGGGTCATAGGCGCTCACGAGTTCATAAATAATACAGAATCTCACGCAGAATGTAATCTGGGCTGAAGTGAAACACCCCAAGAACGCATTCCAACCTCTTGTAATTCCGTGTGCACGTCTGCCTACGCGGATATCCATTTCTTGGTTCCATATTCCTTACAAGGGAAAAGTTCGTAATTCAGCTGAGCTTTCGAGTCGGCCCAGTTTTACGAATGACCAGTTCCACTTAGATCCTGTAGGATTCAAAATAAGCCCCCATTTGTACACCATGGTTTTCTTCGCGCTGTCTTGAAAATATTGACTTTGAAAGTGATCAATCAATCAATCAATCAGTTTTTATTGCAAAAGCCAAACTGGCATAGCAATCGTCAAATACAATAAAATAGACTTAAAATTAAAACAAACAAATGTAACACAGAGAAACTTAAAATTAAACAAAGGGCAATACTTGACAGACAAGACACAAACAAAGAACTCTTTTAAACATGGTATAAAAACAAACAAAAACGCGAGAAGACATTCAGTACCGATCCACATTAACATTATATTCAGGAAAATGGATTTCAAAAAACTCAGATACCGAGTACAGTTCAGCGTCAATTAATATGCCCTTCAATGTCTTCTCAAAAGCAATAAAGGGGAGGGCCTTTAACGAGTCTGGCAAGTGATTGAAGAGGCGAGCACCTATTTGAAAAGGGTTACACTTTAGAGAGGTAGTGAGGCGTACAGCAGGTTAGACTAGGTAGACCTATATTATCGCGATACCGCGTTTCATATGTGTGGTGGTCGGAACCACGTACGAGTACACTCATTAAGTTTTATAAATTTTAGACACTCATACACATAAGCACCATAAAGAGTTAGAGAGTTGATCTTCTTAAAACTACCCCGACAGCTCTCCAAGTACCCAAGGTTACATATTATGCGAATTGCTGCCTTCTGAAGTTTAAATACCTTATCACTGCCACTTGAGCCTCCCCACAGCAGAACCATGTACGTAGCGTGGCTCATGAAAAGGGCGAAATAAACCGATCGCAGTACTGGAAAAGAAACTGCTTTCGTCAAACGACGTAGAGCAAAGTTAGATGAAGCGAGCCTACTACATAAAGAATCAGTATGTTGAGCCCAGGACAGCCGACTGTCAATCTTGAGACCAAGGAAATTCACAGGGTCTCCTACTTTACCCTTAAGGGAGAATTTTAGATCCTGGGTCTTATCACAATTCAACCTAAGGCCATTAACCGCACACCACTTTTCAATAAGGTGGCTGGAGGAAGTGAGCTATTGATCTACATCAACCGACCTTGGCCCATTCGAGAGGATCGTCATGAAGTCGGCATACAAAAAGATATTTTCCCCTCTTTTGTCAAAGTTGAAGGCCAAGTCATTGATATACAACAGAAATAAGGTAGGCCCCAAAACGGATCCCTGTTTGACACCACAACGGATTGGGGCAGGTGTCGATGCAGTACCATTGAAAAAAATAACCTGTTGCCAGCCACTCAAGAATTGCTCAAAGAAACTTAAGGTAGTCTGGCAGAACCCATAATGAGCAAGTTTGCTAAGGAGAGAAACGTGAGGCACAAGATCGAAGGCCTTAGTCAAATCAAAGAGGCGAATGGCAGCCTGATTCTTACATTCAAGAGCTTCATATAAGTCCATTACTAGAGCACAAGCAGCATGCGTCGCACTTTTACCCGCCCGAAAACCAAACTGCTAAGGATGTAGGATACCCTCGTCGTTCAAGAACACTCTCAGCTGGGAGAGGATTAACTGTTCAATAACCTTCACCATGATAGGCAATTTGATGTTGGTTTTGGATGTTTTCATACAAGCTTGCCAGCTCTTCAAGGCACACAGTCTGAAAATTCCTAAAAACGGCAAAAACTAGAAACCAGAAATGATATGAAATCAGGGATTGAAGTGAGGCGAGATTTATCATTCGAAATCGCTATCAGATTCTGATTTTGGTTTATCATTCTTGGAATGTTTTCGCGACGGAGTTCGTCGACTCCGATCGGCCTCAAAATTTGACATTATCCGTTTCAAGAGGTCTAAATTGCAAAACCAAAATGTCCGTCCGCCGTCCGGGCCGTTTTGGGCAGTAGGAATTTTTTTTAAATCTGAAATTTTTACAAAACTTGGTTTACCATCTAGTTGTGCCCGCAAGGTTTTCAGCTCGATCGCCCAAACCCGTTAAGGGGCTAAAATGGGGCTACTGGAGGGGTTTTCTGAAGGGTTTTGGCTATGGGATCGAGTCAGGTGTCGTTTTCAAAGTATTTTTGGACGCAGAATCCATTTTTTGGGCTCCCGGAACGATCCGATTTTACTGTTGCGATCTACAGGGCTTTCATGGGGCTACAAATCCCATTTATGGGATTTTTGAAGGATCCCAGGAGGTCAAATATTTTTCGAGTAGGTAAAAACAAAAAAAAAAATTGAAAAAAAAAAAAAAATTCCAAAAAAATAAAAATTCCAAAAAAATTGTTTTTCCACTATTTTTTTTAAGTCCAGTAAATCGGTGATCGAAACCCCTTTTTCCACGAAAAAAAATGTAGAAGAAGGTTCGACAACCTTTATTTATGTTTTTTGGGTCGCTGAATCCGAATCTGAGCTTTGCCACCTCGCCAGACGCGAGCTTAACTCAGGAAACGCGATAAACATGTAATTTTTCGGACTTTTTTAAGTTTTTGGGCTGTAACTCGGAACCTAAGCGGTTTTACGACTTGCACACCCTATAAAAAATTAAAGTAGAGTAAATTTCCTACAAAATTCATATATAAACTTTTAATGTAGGACCAACCATAACGCCGTTAGCGCTGTTTGAAAAACCCCTATTTTTTGGCTCTCCGCTGAAAAAGTTGAAAACGCAAATCTAATTGGGCGCGGGCGCCCTTTTATCAACTTCTCACGGCTAAATCCGAATATTACATGAATACCTAGTATACCAAGGTCATATTGAACGAAATGCCGGGGGGCCATTTCCAAAAAAAAAACTGTAACTCTTCATTACGCGGTAAGCAGGTGCGATGATGTGACATTGATAAATTCACTTTATAATGATTACTGAAGTAAATAAATCAATTAATAAAAGCTTCGAACGTCATTGAAGTGTCTTGTCATGTTCCAGGTTCAGACGATGAAGACGAGGAGGTGGAGGACGACCAGGCCACAGCCATGGAAGAGTAGTTCATATTATGAACTACTCTTCCATGGCTGTATATTATGAAAATAACATACTGCATCACTTTCCATCTTACAAATACAATTTTTTCTTTGAAACACGTGTCTTATCATTTTCACCTGCTTACCGCGTAATGAAGAGTTAGAGTTTTTTTTTTTTTTTTGAAATGGGGGGGGCCATCACATCACTGACGTTCGGCAATTCGTTCAATATGACCTTGGTATACTAGGTATTCATGTAATATTCGGATTTAGCCTTGAGAAGTTGATAAAAGGGCGCCCGCGCCCAATTAGATTTGCGTTTTCAACTTTTTCAGTGGTGAGCCAAAAAATAGGGGTTTTTCAAACAGTGCTAGCAGCGTTATGGTTGGTTCTACATTAAAAGTTTATATATGAATTTTGTAGGAAATTTACTCTACTTTAATTTTTTATAGGGTGTGCAAGTCGTAAAAACGCTCAGATTCCGAGTTACAGCCCAAAAACTGAAAAAAAGTCCGAAAAATTACATGTTTTTCGCGTTTCCTGAGTTAAGCTCGCGTCTGGCGAGGTGGCAAAGCTCAGATTCGGATTCAGCGACCCAAAAAACATAAATAAAGGTTGTCAAACCTTCTTCTACATTTTTTTCCTGGCCAAACCACCGATTTACTGGACTATTTCATTGACAAAGAATTAAATTTCTGCATAAGTAGGTAACCTATATCAAAGAATAATAAACCCTAGTGTAAAATTTGCAGCTTTTTTTTGTAAAGTTGTTGGACGGATGTCCCCGAAAAACGGATTATTCGTCCAAAACTAATCGGAAAACATCACCTCATTCGATTTCCTGGCGTCCTTCAAAGCCCCTCAAATCCCACGGTGAAATCGGATCTTTCTGGGACCCCTAAAACAGATTCTACGACCAAAAATACAAAAAAAAAAAAAAAAAAAAAAAAACGAGTAGGTAGCTTACAGAGCGTACGCCGGTACGTATAGGTATGCTAAAATTGGAACGATACAGAGAAGATTAGCGTGGCCCCTGCGAAAGGATGACACGCAAAATCATGAAGTATTCCACATTAAATGTGGAATACTTCATGATTTTGTATACAAATTTTGTATACGGGGGGGGGGGGGGGGGGGGAGTACAACGTCAGTGAAACGTCTGTTTACAATCAGTCGGAGCGCTGATCAGCCTGGTTCGAATCCGGGGAAGAACACCAATGTTTGACCAAAAGTCAATCACGTGTTGTAATATCTGTCTTGTCGACAGCCAATTCACCTCTGATCGCAAGTTTATGTGAATCCTTCTATGGGGCAAGAATTTGTAAAGCTTTTTCAAGTACAGTGCGGGGTCGGCTCCTGCCCCAATTGTGAAAACCAGTTGGTTAACACAAAGAACCCACTTCCACACAAAAAACCGACCCCTTAGCCCTTCAGAGCCCCAGTTTTGGCCCGGGTTTGGGCGATCGGGCTGAAAACCTTGCGGGCGCAACTACATGGTAAACCAAGTAGTTTGTCGAAATTTCAGATTTCAAAAAATTCCTACTGCCCAAAACGGCCTGGACGGCGGACGACATTTCGGTTTATGTTGTAGTCGGACTGATTAACCCTGTGCTAACATCAGGGGGCCCTAAAAACCACGATTTTGGTTTATTATTCTTGAAATAATACACCTATGTGATCACGACGGAGGTCGACGACTCCGATCGGCCTCAAAATTTGACATTATCCGTTTCAAGAGGTCTAGATTCCAAAACCAAAATGTCCGTCCGCCGTCCGGGCCGTTTTGGGCAATAGGATTTTTTTTAAATCTGAAATTTTGACAAAATACTTGGTTTACCATCTAGTTGTGCCCGGACGGTTTTCAGCTCGATCGCCCAAACCCGTGGGGCGCTATGGGGCTAAAATGGGGCCACGGGAGGGCTTTTTTTAAAGGCTTTTGGCTATGGGATCGAGTTAGGTGTCGTTTTCGAAGTATTTTTGGACGTAGAATCCATTTTAGAGGGTCTCGGAACGATCCGATTTCACTGTTGCGATCTATAGGGCTTTCATGGGGCTACAAATTGGATTTTAGAAGGATCCCAGGGGGTCAAATATTTTTCAAGTGAAAAACAAAAAAATTTTGAAAAAATTTTTTTTCTTCATTTATTCCCATCGACACCGAATTAAATTTCTGCATAAGTAACCTATATCAAAGACCCTTGTGTATTACTCATTATTCGTGGTACTTAACAAAGTGTGGGTCAGCTCAACAACCTGCGCATGACAGCCACTGGCGAGAAGATTAATCTTCTCTAATTAGAGGCTTTGGCGGTGTGTCCTGACTTGCAGGATGCTTGTCAGCTGAGTGTGTCAAAATGAACACCAAGAATTAGGCGGTGGTATTGGTAGTCATGAAACCTCTTGAGTCAAGAACCTCCACTCAGCTTATTTTATCGTCAGAACATCGAGGTCCTTGTCAGCCTGTCAAAAGCCCTTCGAACGTCGACTCTCAGCTTAATTCATTGAAAACTTCCCCGCATTATTCAGAACGACTCTCCACTTGCAGAAAGTTCGTGTCAAAACAGTTTCTCCTCCGCCCTTCCAACGTCCCCCATTAGAATTTCTAGGTCGGAGGTTAGAGCTTTTTTTTGCTCCTCTCACGCCTCTGACCGCTGGCCTGCCCAGTCGGACTAAGCCAAGCGAATTAAAACGAAAGACTATTATTAGCTTTCCGTGTTTTATTTTACTTCACTGGACGCGAAAGGATATTCCCAAGTTTAAGGTCGAGCCTTTTACTTCAATTTACGGTGATAGGATTGACGTAAGAAAAGGAAAGTACTCGAGCAGTTACCACACTTGAGCGTTTAATTGACTTGTCAACGAGACAGTGTTTTGTCGTAACACGACTTAAGACCCAAACACGCAAGCATTGAATTGTGAATATTGAAGTGCTCATGATGAAACAAATCGCCTACACAACCAGTATTTTGAATGCTGTCGGTTACGCCTGTATTTCACTTCAAATTAGATACACCTGGAATGAGAGCGCGTGCCGTGTCACAATACTCCAAATACCGTCAGGAATCTTTTCAGCCTGTAAAAAATTAACAAGCAAACAAGGAGTATCAACAATTGATGGAGAAATTAATTATGACAAGAAAAGTAATAAATGGATATGTAAAAAAGATTGATTTTGATTTTATGTATACATAAATAATGTAACTATAGTTACATTCATTGCTACCCACATTATAAATGGTTGGAACAGGTCTTGCAGAAACAGATTTGCATCCAAGTATCCAGACATCATGCAGCGAGATAAATAAGTACCTACAAGGATAATTTTTGTCTGGTGACAAGTCCGAGAGCTTTTAACGAACGATGACGAAATATCGCATGCAGTAGTGATACCTACGCTCACATAAGGTCTATGTAATCGCGACGGAGGTCGGCGACTCGGATCGGCCTCAAAATTTGACATTATCCGTTTCAAGAGGTCTAGATTCCAAAAACGAAATGTCCGTCCGCCGTCCGAGACGTTTTGGGCAGTAGGCTTTTTTTTTAAATCTGAAATTTTGACAAAACACTTGGTTTATCATCTAGTTGTGCCCGCAAGGTTTTCAGTCCGATCGCCCAACCCGTGGGGCGCTATGGGGCTAAAATGGGGCTACAGAAGGGGGTTTTTGAAGGCTTTTAGCTATGGGATCGAGTCAGGTGTCGTTTTCGAAGTATTTTTAGACGTAGAATCCATTTTTTGGGGTCCCGCAGCGATCCGATTTCACTGTTGCGATCTATAGGGCTTTCATGTGAAGGATCCCAGGAGGTTAAATATTTTTCGAGTAAAGAAGAGAGAATTTTTGAAAAAACAATTTTTTTTTGAAAAAAAAAATCCAAAAAAAATTTTTTTTGAAAAAAAAAAAAAAAAAAACAATGATTTTTTTCCAACATTTTTTCTTTTGACACAGTAATAATTTTTGCGCAACTAACCTATATCAAAGAATAATAAACCCTTGTGTAAAATTTGCTGCGTTTTTTTTTTTTTTTTTAAAGGATTTTCTCCCTTTCCTCTCCTGCACCAGGAGCGTTGTGCCTGCAAGGTTTTCAGTCGATTGCGAACACCCACGAGGCTCTGTGGGGCTAAAAAGGGGTTATGGAAGCGTTTTTGATGAGTTTTAGCTATGGGATCGAGTTAAATCACAGCACCTGGGTCAGCAAATTGAAAAGGCGATATAGGGTCAGCGGGTTACTAAGCAACCCCAAAACCAACGTGTTGAACTCAACAGGTTTCCGGTAATTACTCCCTAATAGGCCCTAGCACGGCACCCCCAAATGAACGTCATACTACCAATAAACGAGAACCGAATCTCATCCGTGCGAGGCGCTCTGAAGGGAAGGCCTCCAACATGCAGTTTCACTTAAGGGTTAATGTTACACTCCTGAAGAGCTCTGATCCCAGAAGGGCAGGAGCGAAAGGCGCCTTGAGTTGCATATTTTATTAAATGCAATTTACACCAATCAGCATACGGTTTCTTCCCCTCACAACATTCCAACAATAAAACTAGTTGCTGTAAGTTTCAGAATTTTGATTATCAGTCGCATAGTGAGCGTTGCTAAGTGCTTGTGCCATGTGATTTTTGAAAATTTCAGTAATAACAATGTGTGCAATAGCATCCTATTTTGAAGCCAAAAACCTCATTCTCTCATTCTCATTCTCTCACGTTCATCATAGGTAAATGAGAGAATGAGGTTCGGAATGAGAGAATGAGGATGATCCTACATTCTTACGATTTTATTATATTACCTAAATATATTTCCTATTTTTCATTAATTGAGTAGACCAACGCAATGTACGCGAGAGTCAATTTATTATAAATTCAAAATCAATCTGGCGTCTCATTTTATTTGTTTTCCTCATTCTCTCATACCTACCTCATTCCCTCATCTTACGAATTTACAAAATTTTCTATTCTTGCTAAACGGAGCCCTTGTATGATTGAATTCGTTGCTAAACTTCATCTGAACCACCTTCAAAGTAAGCCTAATCAAAAAAAATCTATAAACAAAGAAAGAATTTTTCACTCATATTTGGACATCAAAAATTTCCAGTTTTCGTGGAATCACCCATAAAGCTCTAGTGTTCCTAACAACACAATGAAAGGACAAACGAATTGTGGTCTTTTTCAAAATTCAAAATGGCCGTTGGTTCATGTTGCCCCGGTCTCCCTATCTATAATTTTGAACGTGTATGAAAAAAATCATAGATCCCCGAGGGAAGGGGCCCATTTAACAATGACTGACATTAATTCTTCCAAAGATTCCTAAATTCTATTAGCTTGATTTAGTCAATTCTAGTTTAGTTAGGTAGTTAGTGTATTTTAGATTCCACTTCTAATGTCGGAGGCCCGTGTGCAGCGGTACCTGGGTAAGAAAATGTCTTAACTGACATGGACATTTAATATCCATGTCACAACGTTAATTTACCAACCGCGTTGTGTTAAATCACGCGATAAAAGTACTCACCTGAATTCATTTTCACTTACGCGTCACTTAGCGCGAATTCTCTGTTGGCTCATAATATTATGGTACGTGTAAAGGATGCACATCCGTGAAGACTAACTTCGCCCGCAACTTTATGCAATTGATACAATTTCCTCTGTTCCTTTTTTTTCGCCTTGTTCAGAGTTATAGAGTGGAAACAACTCATCCCTGTCATGTGTAACATCTCGCCACAATCTGTCGTAGCTCACTAGAGCGGAGAAAATTATGTAAAGATATGTAATGTACCTTTGCGTGTAGTTGATGAAATTGTTTTCATTGTTAGGGGCAGTTAACACAGATTAACCCCTTCACAACAAGAAAGTAAGTGTTAAGGTAATTTCGGTGCTAAACGATATCTACTTACTAGAAGATGGATGTTTTTGGATGAAAATCTCGTTTTGGTTTATTATTCTTGGAATAATACACCTATGTTTTCGCGACGGGGGTCGACGACTCCGATCGGCCTCAAAATTTGACATTATCCGTTTCAAGAGATCTAGATTCTAAATCCGACTTGTCCGTCCGCCGTCCGGCCCGTTTTGGGCAGTAGGATTTTTTTTTAAATCTGAAATTTTGACCAAATACTTGGTTTACCACCTAGTTGTGCCGCAAGGTTTTCAGTCCGATCGCTCAAACCCGTGGGCGCTATGGGGCTAAAATGGGGCTACAGAAGGTTTTTTTTAAAGGCTTTTGGCTATGGGATCGAGTCAGGTGTCGTTTTCGAAGTATTTTTAGACGTAGAATCCATTTTTTGGGGTCCCGCAGCGATCCGATTTCACTGTTGCGATCTATAGGGCTTTCATGTAACTAAAAATGGGATTTTTGAAGGATCCCAGGAGGTCTGATATTTTTCAAGTAAAAACAAAATTTTGAAAAAAAAAATTTTTATTGACAGAATTAAATTTTTACGCAAGTAACCTACCTATATAAAATAATAATATACCCTTTTGTAAAATTTGCAGCGTTTTTGCTTTTTTCTAGCTGATGGTGAGGTTTTTGATGAGTTTTGGAGTGAGTTGTCTATTCCGACGTAATCTGAGAATCCATCTCTACGGGTCTGAGAATCAATTAAAGGGCGCCCCAGACCTGTCTGACCACTCACCAACCGCCAACATCTGGTTCCGTCTTTGGAGCATCTATGTAGTAGGTACGGTATGCCTACATCGCACCTAAAGAATAAGGTAACTTGCGCAAATTCTTCGAGAAACAGGAAATGCGTTCGTTGTAGTTGAAGTCGTTCAACTCCGAACGTCACAAGCCATTGATCATGGACTTGGGGTAAAAGATAGCGAAGTTACCTCACAAAAGGGCGAAGAACGGAGTCGGTTGCGGCTCAAGTACGATTTACGATCCGAAGAGGTGAACGCTCTGAGCGAAAGTGCAGGCCTGAACCGCCTTTATTACCTCGGTATTTTTTTTTTCGACGGTTTAGAACCCAGAAATTGTTCGGCTTCGCAACACCGGACTATGAAATATGGATGTGTGAGTTAGTAAGGAAAAGCTTTTTTGAAAAACAAAAAAAAAAAAAACAAAAAAAAAAACCAACAACAGCAGGAAATTGGTATTTACTCGTAATTTCCACTTAACGTCCAACAAATCACATTTCGAGCTTACGAAACCACCACAATTTGTACGTCACACCTCAGTAGGAAACGTGATAATATTAGGGTAAAGTGGGGCAAGTGCGTAAGTGGGATAATATCTTATATAATATCTTATATTATAATGCTACTTAGATCAATTTCCAACGGATGCCATCTGGTGGGTACGTTTGAAAACTGTACTATGATGTGTCAACGCAAATGGTAATGGTTCCTGACTGGAAGGTTAAGAAGTCAAATTGTGCCATTTCGCTCAGCTGCCAA
Source organism: Pilophorus perplexus (assembly GCA_955831195.1). Classification (NCBI taxonomy): domain Eukaryota; kingdom Metazoa; phylum Arthropoda; class Insecta; order Hemiptera; family Miridae; genus Pilophorus; species Pilophorus perplexus. The sequence goes on along the minus strand of OY037010.1, from coordinate 3,938,470 downwards.
CTTGGCAGTGCCAAGTTCAGTGCTCTGTTTTTATCAAGTTCCGTCCTTCAATTTGGTGAGGATTTTCAGGTTTTTTGAAGTTTGTTCATAAGTTCAGTACCTAGTTGAACTTCATCCCTATAATTGGCAGTCAATGTTATCTTTTTCCACCAGTAAGTTGGGCTCTACCATGCACTTACCCCATTGGTTTATCAATGAAGGGAATGCGCGTGGTGATCATCAATGTTTAGAATGGAATTACTGAAGTTTATTGGTGTTGCGCCCATTGTCCAGGCGCAACACCAATGCCTGACTTGATGATCTGTTTTTGGTCTGATTTTGGCGTTCAAACCCCCCCCCCCCCCCCCCCCTCTTGTGGCCCCATAGCGCCCCACGGGTTTGGGCGATCGGGCTGAAAACCTTGTGGGCACAACTAGATGGTAAACCAAGTATTTTGTCAACATTTCAGATTTTTTTTAAATTCCTACTGCCCAAAAAGGCTCAGACGTCTGTACGGCGTCTGTACGGCGTCCGTACGGCGGACGGACATTTCGGTTTTTGAATGTAGACCAAATTTTTGGTTTATTATTTATGGAATAATACACCTGGGTGATTCCAAAAAAAAACGGAAATCGGTGAGTACTCGCCTCTGTAGCTTCCAAAAATTACCCAATCTTCCAACTTTTTTTTTTTTTGTATAGCTCCACACGAAATGCTCTACCACTCTAAATACTTCTGAATTATTTCGGCTAATGTACTAGGAGAAAATCGAGATTTACTACAGAAAACTCCACGACCTTCACGCGTACTCAAGACCTATGAGCAAGTTTGGAATCGATTTTAGATCCCATATCATGGATTTACAGTCAACGCCTTCTCCCCAAGTGATTAGGAGATTCCATATTTCAATAGTTTACTACATTCAAGGGGTTATCAATTATCTAAATGCAGAACCACCCTCTACAAGTTGCGTACTCACGATGACTCAAGACTGGCACAAGAAAAAAAGTTAGTTTTTCATTTCGCCTGAAGAGCGCGTTTTTAACTATTTCGATCTCCGAGCTAGTCCGTTCAGTAGCCCAACATCCCTGGAAGGGAAAATACGGCTCGTGGGGGATCTCCAGCAGCCAAAGAAAAATTTTCACAGAGTTTACTGAGCTAAGTCATGTTTGTTGAGATACTTTTTTTCCAGACATTCACGCTCGTAAAATGAGTAATTCAAATTGTTTGATTAGAATGTAATCACCCGTAGAACACAAAACGGGTTCGTGTGGCGATGAAAGCACAGTTTACCCTTCTGGAACAACAGAGTTAGCTTGTCAGCCATTTTGAGATACTTTCTCATGACCGTCACACTCAAAACCTTCACGCGACCATCACGTTTTACCAAGACAAACTTGTGAAGGTCATGAGGGATTAGTGAAGGTTTGGATGATTTAATAACCTATCTCATTGACTTGACCAAGTTATTGTAGTATATATATGTATATGTACGTATATTGTATTATTACTAGGTAAAAGGCAAGACCATTGTGAAAAACTCATGACCTTCACTCAAGAGTTCAAGACCATCACGAAAACTCAAGTCCTTCACGCCTAGCTTTCTCCATTTCAGTTGCAGAAATTGACCTTCAAATCTAGTTTCTAACCCTAATAATGTTTTATATTCGGTTACTGGCTAGGTACGGATACTGAAAGTAATTGGGAATATATATTGAGTTCCTCAATAGTTATACCAACACCAATTCATGTGATGGTCTTGAGGAAAGCACATAAATCCGTAGTGATATCTTTTTGGGGGCTACATAAAGTATCTCACCCTATATATTTTCGAAAACTAGGGCATTCCCTGGACCGGAATCAATAACACTTCTAGAGAAAACGATGGAAAAATTTTCGGCCTAAACGAAACCCCAAATTTCCGTTTTTTTTGGAATCACCCACCTATCTATTCGTGTTTGAAATATCGATATGCTTATATATAATATATATATTCCCCATTTCGATATATTTGAGCTGAAATGGCTCATTTCGATATATCGTCATTTCAATACATCGATATTTTTATATCCATTTATTTGTATTCGATACCCATCCCTACCCCTATTTTTACAGTAACTAGGATTGTTCCAGGTCTGACGGCCTCTGTCGACAGAACCCGACCGCACATACTCGAGCTATCGGTTTCCGTCCAACTTACGATCGACCTGGAACAGCAGTTTCTAAACTGCGCATGTCTCCGTCGATTTCTGTTAACAGTCCGTCAAACCTGGAACAAACCTACTGTTGTGTTCCTACTCAGAGGAAAAATGTAACGCTGTTTCACTTCTCAATGTCTCCCAAAAGTATTTAAATTTGTGTTCCTTCTCGATGTATTCAATGTGCAATTGATTTAAACAATCGTATAAATGTACCTAATCGCAAATCCATGAATTTCACTACTCAATGACAAACATACTTTGAACGTATCACTACTGTATACAGCTACATACTAATTGTAATAGCATACATGCTAATTGTTCCAAAAGATGTTGGATTTGTAACCTTGATTTGTGAAAATAGTGGACGTTTTTGAGCTATTATCACTACCTATTAGGTAGTACCTAATACTAAATTTCACAGAAGCATTCGAATTTGAGCCTACTCCTCGCTTACATTAGGTTTGTTCCAGGTTTGACGGACTGTTAACAGAAATCGCCGGAGACATGCACAGATCGGAGAACTGGTGTTCCAGGTCGATCGTAGGTTGGACGGAAACCGACAGCTGGAGTAAGTGCAGTTGGGTTCTGTCGACAGACGCAGTCAGACCTGGAACAAACCTATTGTCAGGTAACATTAATTTTGACGTCTTTTAGCTTTGTAGGCAGCATCGATTCGGTAGGTAACATACTTAGGGGATCGGACGGGCGGTAGGTAAAATACGAGGGGAGCACCCAATCTGGTTTTCCGAAACGCAACTTAGAGCTGTTTCTTCGGAACCTTGCGAATCATCAAATGAAATGTCATTCTAAACAGGATACAACCTAGAAACGTACCTAATGTTTACCTACTGCAAATTGATAATATCAATACTGATAATATCATAAACCATATTATGGTTTATTTTGCCTGCATGTGAGGCGTTAGTTACAGAGCGTATACGTATGCGTACCCTATGAAACCTTTACTAGATCTACAGGAAATTTTCCTGAGGGTATGTAGGCCTATGCTAACATACAAATGTTGGTTGTTATCTGAAGGTAGTAAATATAATGGGCAATAACAGAAAGCGATTATAACGCTGGTAAATCAAGCATTATCACCAATGGAAGTGTAGGAGACAGTCAAAGGCGTAGCACCTATCATTGGCAATTTCGCCATTTAAATTTTGCTTTTAAATTGAACTAGTTGGACCGCACAATTGGGCAAGAGGCATAAGAGGAGTCATTTGTCTAGGACTACGAGTCTCTAATACCCATGTAGTAGCTGGATGATTACAGTGATTTCCTTAAACGATTGAGTGCTAACCAGTTTGTGGTTGAGTCATTTCGTGGTTTTCCGACGTTCGCAGGAGAGAGGATGCACCTCGCGGTTAACCACTGCCCCGGAGTGTCGCAATTGGTTATGATTTGGTTAGATTTGACGTTAGGATCACCGAAGGCTGAAGTTTTGAAATGTGGAAATAAAATAAAGACGTATTAATAAAAATCATGTGGTCTCGTGTTTTGTCTGTTTCAATAGGATCTAGTGTAAAGTGTTAAGTGGCAAGTAAAATACCTCTTTGCATAATTCATGTACTTAGTTGAAGTGTAGAAACACTCGATGAAGAAGCAGTGGCGGATCTAGAGGGGGGGGGGCGCCCCCCCCCCCCCTCAACGAGAAAATATATGAGATTGAAAATTTTATAATCGCCTAAATTTGAAGAGAAGTACTCAACATAAATTTTATTAAATGTTTGTGTGTTGTGTGGTGGCTGCTCTGCGTTCATCACTGTGCCGAGAAGGTGTCAGGACGACAAGCGACAGGGTTATAGTGAATCTATGGACTATAGAATATTGGGTGGTCGGAGGGGGGATGGCAGTTGGCAGCGCGCGGCAGCTGGATGCGGACACGTATGAGGGAAGACCGCCTGACTGGTCTAGCGCTGCTGAATGTCCATAGAGACATGGACATAAAAATCGAACAAGTGATCACCAGATTTGCAAAGAAAAAAAAAAAAAACCCCAAAAATGGACTTAGAAATTTAAGTTAGAGCCTTAATGTGACAATTGTCTCAACCTGAGTTTTAATGAGATAATGAGCTCCTAGAATGATTTTTTAAAAATAATTTCCTGGAAAGTTCATGCTTCAAAGGTTACGAAAATGGGTCAACATTGCCGAAAACGCGTCTCTATAATTTATAGCGCCTTTGGAAAGATATAATATTTGAATTCTGAGGCCTGTGGAGGAGGTAAGTACATGACGTGGGATGCTTGATCATCTTTTGATTGGCTGAGAAATCTCCCTCTCTCTCGCATCTATGCAAGTTAGCCAACTTTGCTATGCAAAAAGCCGACCCCGAAAGTCAAAAATCAGGGTACCTAATCATCAGAGAAGGTCATTCAAAAATCGAGCATCGAGTTACCATCAAAGAAGGTTATTCAAAATCGACCCGGGTCGAGTGTTTTTATTCAGATTCCGTTCAGATTTATTATTCAGCGCTCTGGTGTCTCTGTGCCCAACTACTTGGTGAGGTCACATGCCGTCCGCTTTCATTTCAAAATCCTCAACATTTCTAAAACAGTTCTGCGCGTAATTATACAAATCTTCGAACTAAAAATTTGTGTAGGGGGGTTTTAAAGGGTGCTGAATCCGAATATGTTGTTAGAAATAATTTCTACCTTATGAATTCCGACCTTTTCAAGGAGCCCATTGTTCACACATTAAATGTGTGAACAATTATCTCATAAAAACTCGGGTTTTTTTATGTAAAATAAATACATACTACAGAATACGTGTTTATAATTAGGTCTACTTTCCTACATACCGGGTGGCCTAAAATCTAATTTGAGTCAGAGTGGTAAAAAACATACATTTACCTCGGAAAATGTGAAGGTGGGGTGAGATAAGCGAAGTTAAAATGTAATGTACTAAAATCTACTAATCTTGTCTTGAGATGTAATGTACTAAAATCTACTAATGAGTCTTGAAAACGGATGATTCCGAAAATTTGACCCCTGAGGTATGTCCCTAATTTAATTTTTCTGAATCTTCAAAAATCTAATAATACGTAGGGATAAAATATATTTAATATAGCCCAAATGCAACTATCCAAGCCCAAGGCTCAATCTTTGAAAATTTTCCCGGGGGGTGGGGGGGGGGGGGGGGGGGGTCGCCCGGAACACTTTTTTGGTTTGGGGGTATCTATCATTCAATCATTTTCCGCCCCCCCCCCTCAGAAAAATCCTGGATCCGCCCTTGTGAAGAAGGAATCCCCCGTCAATAAGAACCACGAACAAGTCATCATAGTTGGTGAAGACACAAACATTCTCGTGATTCTCACAGGACAGTGAAAACCGGTGTTCCAGAAAAGCCTCTCCAAACGTGGGTTTGACCTGGCATCACTACCACCTACCGATGCAGCCCTTGAACACCACTCCCTTCGAACCTACCACCAGGTTCAACATTGGCATGGTTTCGACAAACCTGCCACTTCTTGGGGGTGGGAAAGGAGTGCCCAGGGTTTGATCCCTACCACCACCAAGAGGGAAGCCAGGCCCGCTGAAGTACTAAATTCTCCGTCATGCAAGTGCATGAAGGGCTGCATGGTTAGGTGCAGCTGCCGTAAGCACGGGCTGAAGTGCTCGGCAATATGCTACAATTGCAAGAGGCAATCGTGCTTGAATGCTCAATTCGAAGTGGAAAAATTCATCCCAGCTTCCACCAATGGATGACGAAGACGACGACGTCGAGCTGGACACCATTCCGACCATGGCCACGGTATTCGGAGAAGAGCACGATACTGCCAAGAATCCGCAAGTTTCCAGACATCGGAACCGCCACCTTAAGAAAAAACCTCGAATATAAATAACCCCAAATGACTTATTTTTTTTTTTTTTAGAAATTAAGTGATGCTGACAAACTACTTAACTTCGTTCATACCTATTATATAATATTATTATATATACTACCAATAAACTAACATATCGAAGACTCATTTTTATACAACCTTAAATACCCGGTCTAAAATCATTAAATAAAATTTTCACGTACGTTTTTACTAGTGAAGTTAAAATTACATAATATATATTATATGAAAGAAAATGAAATACTGACTAAATAAAATCTAAAGAAGTAAATAATCATGAATAAATAATAAATGAAACCATATTCTCAGATTTGTATACAATTTACATAACATTTCTGGTGGTGACGTAAATGAGCCGTCGAAGACGGAATTTAACATGAAATATTATTTTTTATTTCATGTTAGAAAACATTATTTCATGTTGAAATTTTATTTACGTGAAATATTATTTTCCATAACGATCTTCGATTTGGGCCGTTGTTTAGAAGTTACAGCGGTCTTACTGTGACCAACATGTGGTTTTGACGAAAGTTGGTGAAAATAGCCTATCTTTGACGAACGATTGTGGCTAAACCGCTGAACCGATTTTGATGATTAGGTATGTAGTGTTTTGAATAGCGAATTTAATGGTCTTTCATTTTGTAAGGTATAACTTATTCTGCAGGATGGATATAGTTTCCGCGTTAGAGGCGAAAAACTGAAAAAAAGTGCTAAATATCGCGGTTTTTCGACTGGCCAAAGATAAGCTCACCACTCAGATTTCGTGTATTTAGGACCGAGGCGTTTTGGGCAGTAGGATTTTTTTTTTATCTGAAATTTTGGCAAAATACTCGGTTTACCATCTAGTTGTGCCCGCAAGGTTTTTCAGCCCGATCGCCCAAACCCGTGGAGCGCTATGGGGCTAAAATGGGGCTACAGGAGGTATTTTTGAAGACTTGGCTATGGGATCGAGTTAGATGTCGTTTTCTAAGTATTTTTGGACGTAGAAGCCATTTTTTGGGGTCCCAAATCGATTCGATTCCACCGTGAGGATCTATAGGGCTTTCATGGGGCTACAAATGGGATTGTTGAAGGATCCCAGAAGGTCAAATATTTTCCGGATGAAATATCCAGCCAAAGGGTTTACGCTTTTTTGCCCACAACGTATCAAAGACTCAGTAAAGTGTGATTTGAAACGAGACAGCTCAAAATTCAAAACGGCGAAAGAACCAACGGTAAATTTTTTTTCGATTAAATAGTCAGAATACTCTTTTTTTCTTATAAGGGAATTTCCTCTCAGATGTGGGGATTGGCATCCAGTTCCCCACAGAACCTTCCATCCGTGTTACTTTTGATAATTGGCTCGTCCAATATTATCATTCTTCTTAGCGATGAGCTGACACATTGTGAATTAATGAAGCTCTCATAGGGAAGCCCATTAGAGTTTTTGTGAACGGTACAGTCATCGATGCCGCCCAAGTCCGTTTCTTAATGAAAGTTGTCCAAAGGTCCGGTTTACCCACAAGTTGATGGTTCAACGTGAAATCCGTTAGCCGTTTGGGATTAGAGCCATCGGGACGGACTTCTTGACCCAGGGTCTTCCCGAGGGTCAGGGGGTCGAGTTCGTCGGTGGAAGTACAACTGGAAATAGAATTCCACATTGGAGCCTAATCAGTTGTTTGGGGCGTGGCAAAGCACGATTGAACGTTTCATACTAGAAACATGTGTAATGACTTCTAATTATGCCGTTTTCTCTTTTAATTCTGAGAAAATTACCTTACGAAAGCCTCTTTCTATATGTTTAACCATTTTGGTTGATTATTCCTGGAATAATACACCTGTGTAATCGCGACGGAGGTCGACGACTCGAATCGCCCTCAAAATTTGACATTCTCCGTTTCAAGTGGTCTAGAGTCCAAAACCGAAATGTCCGTCCGCCGTCCGGGCCGTTTTGGGCAGTAGGATTTTTTTTTTTTTAATCTAAAATTTTCACAATAGGTATACTTGGTTTCCATCTAGTTGTGCCCGCAAGGTTTTCAGCCCGATCGCTCAAACCCGTGGGGCGCTATGGGGCTACGGGAGGTGGTTTTTTGAAGGCTTTTGGCTATGGGATCGAGTGAGGCGTCGTTTTCGAAGTATTTTTGGACGGAGAATCCATTTTTGGGGGTCCCGGAACGATCCGATTTCGCTGTGGCGATCTATAGTGGGTAAAAATGGGATTTTTGAAGGATCCCAGGAGGTTAAATATTTTTCGAGTAAAAAAGAAAACATTTTTTAAGAAAAAAAATCCCTTTTTTTTTCATCGACAGAGAATTAAATATTTGCTCAAGTAACCTATATCAAAGAATAATAAACCCTTGTGTAAAATTTGCAGCATTTTCCATTTTCCAATAATTGGGAACCGAAGCCTCCACCAGGTGTGAGGTTGCCGGGATTGACAGTCTTGTTTCGTCAAGATTTGTTTTTATCAACCCGGCACCCACCGAGAAATTAGGCAGCTAAATAGGTATGATCTTAAGTTGTGACCGGGTCCTTCCTTCAAATCCCTTGAGGGAATCAGGCTAATATTTCAGACAATATTACAATATACATAACTTTTATATTGATTGTTGAATTGATAAACCTAATCTCTCCACCAAATTAAGGAATTGCCCTACCCGTGACTCGGACGCGATGCGCGAACCCTTCGGAGGCAATTCGGGATTAACGAAATGTTTGGTAGGATCTGACCTGAGTGTTTGTGACGAGGGTGGCCTGTACCGAAGGTCCTTGGCTGTAGAACCTCGGGGGACCGTCGTTGGCGAGTTGCTTGAATTCTCGATCCCACACGACTGACCGCGAGCTTTGTTTGTGCGTCTCCCTCCTGCCTTAGTTCCAACTGCTGAATCAGCGTCTCCCGCCGTTTTTAATTTGCATTGGATTTGGATTTTCTCCTTGGTTAAAATCCCTTCTAACAGAAGTTTTTTTTTTTTTAATCTGAAATTTTCACAAAATACTTGGTTTACCATCTAGTTGTGCCCGCGAGGTTTTCACCCCGATCCCCCAACCCCGTGGAGCGCTATGGGGCTAGAATGGGGCTGAAATGGGGCTATGGGAGGTTGTTTAAAAAGGTTTTTGGCTATGGGATCGAGTTAGGTGTCGTTTTCGAAGTATTTTTGGTTTTAGAATCCATTTTGTTGGGTCCCGGAACGATCCGATTTCACTGTGGGGATCTATGGGGCTTCAAAGGGATTTTTTGAAGGATCCCAGGAAGTCAAATATTTTCCGAATAAAAACATGGGTACATATTTAAAAAAAAAAAATGAAAAATAAAAAAAATTGCCAAACAAGAAATTTTTGTTTGGCAATTTTTTTTTTAATGTTTAAAAATTTTTTTATGTTTAAAACATTTAATATTTTAAAAAAGTGCAAAAAAAATCTTTTTTTTTTGCAAAAATTTTTTTTTACAACTCTAACCAAGTATCAAAGAATAATAAAATGAAATTTGCAGCGTTTTATTATTTTCACCTCCAACGAATTTTTGACTTCGACTTCACAGTCCAAATGGTTACTTATCTTGTGGCAGGTCTAGAGGTGCGTTTAATGGAACTATAGTAGAGGTTTTTGAAGGGATTGACCAGGGAGTCGTCCAAGGTGTCATTTCCGATGTAATTTTGTTGATCAAACCATTCGAGACCCCCAGACTGGTCTCTAAAACTGTGCTCACTTCCACATCCACTTTTCAGCGCTTTAATAATACCAGGCTCAAAAGTTTCAATGACCAAGTTAGGGCCCATTTTTAACGCTAACTCCGAGCCGAGCTAAATCAGTCTTAATTAAACTTCAACTTTCTAATGAATTTTTGCTATCCCGGTATCACGTTTTCCAATCACTCATGATCGATTAGTATTATCGACAATTAGCGATGACCTCTGATGAATATCCACAGAGAGAAGATGACTACACCAGAAGCCATTCATCTCAAATCCCAACAGCCGGCGGTCATAATCATTCAAATCAACTTTCACGCACTGCTTGGAAGCGTGACGACGGCCAGCGTTTTTACCTCCAGGTTAAAAAAAATAAAGCGGGAAAACCGTTTGAAAAAACAAAAACTGCCCAAGTTCCTTGCGCAACTTCCTCACGAAAGACATAACTGACTGTTCCGTCTTCGGAGAAAGCAATTTCAGTCGTTTATACCAAACCACAGGATGGGAAGAAATTTCCAATTCAATTGTATTTGGGATGCATTGTCGACCGCTCTGGCAGAAAGAAGTCTCTCGCAGGGGCGGATAGGCGATTCAATTTGACCGGGCGTCCTCCCCTTCCACACCACACAGTTTCCAATCCAAAGACCTTACTTTAATACCTAGGTGAACCAAATACTTTGGTGAAAGAGAAGAATAACAGCGCCTTTAGTTAGAAAAAATAAAAGTGGAGCTTCGTATTTGAATTAGTTGGTAGGAACTGTCTATACAAACAAAATAGCGCCTCAAGCTAGGTTGGATGCGTTTAGCACATTTCTTCAGTTAGGTCCATTATCAGCTTATCAACGATAAAAACGCCGCAAATTTTACGCTAGGGTTTATTATTCTTTGATATAAATTTCTTGTTCAGAAATTTAATTCTGTGTCAATGAAAAAATTTAGAAATTTATATTTTTTTTAAACTTTTTTTCAAAACTTTTTTGTTTTTTACTTGAAAAATATTTGACCTCCTCGGATCCTTCAAAAATTTAGAAATTTATATTTTTTTTTAAACTTTTTTTTCAAAACTTTTTTGTTTTTTACTTGAAAAATATTTGACCTCCTAGGATCCTTCAAAAATCCCATTTTTAGCCCCATGAAAGCCCTATAGTCTATAATGGACTATAGAATATAATAATTATAGACTATAATAATTATAGTCTATAATAATTATAGACTATAGGGCTTTCATGGGACCTATAATAGGTCGCAACAGTGAAATCGGATCGTTGCGGGACCCCCAAAAATGGATTCTACGTCCAAAAATACCTCGAACACGACACCTAACTCAATCCCATAGCCAAAAGCCTTCAAATAACGCTGCAAATTTTACACAAGGGTTTATTATTCTTTGATATGGGTTACTTGTACAGACTGTCAATGAAAAAAATAAAAGTTTTTGGATTTTTATATTAAAAAATTGGGGGGGGGGGGGGGATTTATATCTTCAAAATGCGTTTTTTCAAAAATTCTTTAATTTTTACTCGAAAAATATTTAACCTCGGGATCCTTCAAAAAGCCCATTTTCAACCCCATGAAAGCCCTATAGATCACCGCAGTGAAATCGGATCGTTCCGGGACCCCCAAAAATGGATTATACGTCCAAAAATACTTCAAAAACGACACCTAACTCGATCCCATAGCCAAAAGCCTTAAAAAAAAACCTTCTGTAGCCCCATTTTAGCCCCATAGCGCCCCACGGGTTTTGGCGATCGGGCTGAAAACCTTGCGGGTACAACTAGATGGTAAACCGAGTATTTTGCCAACATTTCAGATTAAAAAAAAAAAACCTACTGCTCAAAACGGCCTGGACGGCGGACGGACATTTCGGATTTAGAATGTAGACCTCTTGAAACGGATAATGTCAAATTTTGAAGCCCATCGGAGTCTTCGAACTTCGTCGCGAAAACATAGGTGTATTATTCCAAGAATAATAAACCAAAAGAAGGCTCGCAAGAGCAGCAAATGCTGAAGCACTGAGCTTAATAGAGAGGCTTTGGGAGTTTCCAGCCCTCCTCGCCTTCTCCTCCTCACCCCTCCACCCATTCTCTTGTATGTCCCCCGCTTGTTCATTTCTTTCGAATTCTAGGCCCAACCTCAGGCCCGTGGTAAATTTATGTTTCAATTTACCTTGCCTTTTTTCTTTTTAATTCTATGTTAAGGGGGTTGAGCCAGATTTTGGATCAAAAATTCGATTTTTTATTTTATTTTTTTTTTTCAACACAATCTGCTGGTCATTTTGAAAGAAAGAAAAAAAAAAAAAATTAAATTGAACCACGGGAAGTCCCTCAAATTGAGTTTGTAAGTTGCTAACCTCCGCTCCGGTCAGTGTTCGCCAGCGCCGTAAGATGGTCCGCCTTTTGCTTGCTCCCATTGGTATTTTTTTTAAACCATCCGGTGGGATTACTTGGCATATAGTGTAGAATACGTGGTATAAATTTCAGTCCATTTGAATGACTTGAGGGGGGGGGGGGGGGGGGTTGTTGTCCCAAAGGAAAAAAAAGGAAATTTTTGTGTTCTGATTTTTCTTATTTTTTTTTTTTTTTTTTTTTACTGGAGCAATCAGTATGAAATTTTTATAGTATGGTCTTCATAACCCTAGAAACGTGTCACAAAAATTTGAAATCAATAGGATGAATAGATCAGCTGCTGCAACAAGTGGAAGTCGCAACCGTCTGACCGGGCGGCGCGCCTGGCTCAATCCAAGTGTCTGGAAGGATGAACGACCCCGAAAGGTAGACTTTTCAAAATTACTCGAGAAACGAATCTTTATTTGAATAAAAAGGAAATTGATTTCCTGGCATCTTTCAAAAGCCCAATGGATCCCCACGGTGAATTCGGATGCTTGTGGGACCCCCAAAATGGATTTTGCGTCCAAAAATAGTTGGAAAACGACACTTAACTCTTCAAAACACCCTACTGTATCCCCTTTTTAGATCCGCTGAGCCCCACGGGCTTGTGCGATCGGACTGACCATCTTGCAGGTACAACTGAAAGGAGAACCAAGTATTTTTTCAACAATTTCAGATTTTTAAATAAATTTCTACTGCCCAAATCGTCGTGGAAGCGGACGAACATTTCAGTTTTGGAATATGCACATCTTGAAACGTAGATATAATGACAAATTTTGAGGACGATCAATATTTTCGACCACTGTTGCAAATACCTACTATTCCAAGAATGTTTAACTAAAACGGCATCACATAACGCTCACTGATGAGGGAACTGTAGGCGATGGCGAAGAGGGCTGAAAACGACCAAAGCCCCTCGGCTCAGCGCTCCGGCCTGACGCTCCTACTCACAAGCCATCAACATGAGATCCTCCTGATTGTTGTCTTTAAAGTTTGCCTCACCCTTGATTGGATGATTTTCAATTTTGAAAAACTCCTCCAACTTGGGTCGTAGAAAGCATTACCAAAAATTTGTAAGAAAATCAAAAGACACTTGCATACGATGAGGCCACGAGATTGTACTATTTTTTAAACCTTGCAGCACAAATTACGCGTTTATTGCACTTGCCATCCACCCTATGAGGAACAAAGCCAACCATGTTCCTGTATCTGCAGATCGACTTCTTTCTGAGTCATAGTTGTCCATCTTCGACCGGCCCCTCGGGATCCGCCCCTGGTCTTTCGTCTGTGCCGGCAAATATTAGCTGTCGATCACCATTAGAATATAAGACGAAATTATAATTAGCAGTTGGGATAAGATTATTATTCACCGGATTAGGCAGATCTGGCTTCTTTCGTTATATACGGTAAAACTAGCTCAAAATTGACTCAAACCCGAACATCCGCAAAAAACAAAGGTCCTTCAGCGCCAAATTGTTACATCAGAAGGAGTAGATTCTACTCCTTGTAGTACGTAATAGAAAGTTGCCTCTCTTCGAGCCGAGGGTTTGTGGTGGGAGGGGGTTAAAAGATTAATAATGTCGTATTTTCGCAGTTTTTCGCTTTTATCTCGAAAACTATCGAATTTAACGCAAGGTTACCCTGTACAAAATTAATCTACATTAAATTTTGAACAAAAAAGTAGCAATAACGTAAGCAATTACCATAAAAAGAACGGTTACGGAGATATGAAGGTAGGGGTGAAATAGGCCATTTTCAATACTCTTGTTTGTTGCTGGCAAAAAAAGAAGTGATTCATACAATACATATTTATGATGCATAATAATATTATACAATTATATTATACATTAATGTATATTATACATTATAAACTGTATAATATAATGGACTGTTACAAATTGTATTACAATTGTAACTTACAATGTAATATTATGTTATGGTCAATGTGTGAATTCCACTACGTACGTGATGATTTAGGTCCCCTGTCAGACAAACAGATGTCAACGATGATTAAAATTTAATTTAGGATTAATTAAAATTAAATTAAAATTTAATCATCCGATTGTTCTGACTTTGGTCTTTACATTTTAAAAAAGAGTGTCAAGAAACTTTGACGAAGCTTGGGAAGAAAACTATAGGAACCACGTCTCTGTCACCTCTGAGGAAGTAGTTGTTCCCTATAGGGAACTAATTAGATCTTCCGCTTGCAATTTCCGGCGAGTTGCGCCCCCCAGATGTGCCGATTCTCACGCTAAACTCCTCTCCCAATAATTGGAACGAAATTTTGTCGTCGCACTGTCTTTCCAAATAACCATTACAGTGACCTTTCTTTAGACAATTTCAACGTCCTGTCAGGAGGCTTACTATAAAACATGCACCGCTCCGAGCAATCGCTTGATCATTCAGCGATTTCAAAATAACGTGCTACGAGCATGCGTAGATGCGTATCGTTACACCAGGAACGAAAGAGTACACCGGGAACTTCAAATTCCTACTGTCGAAGAAGTCATCAAAAAACAAGCATTAGCCCATCAGCAGAGGCAGAGAACCACGACAGTAGTGCCTTGTCGAAATCAGGATGCGTGAAATTTTCGAATTTTTGCGAATTTTGTTTGCTTAACAACCTGTTCTTTCGATTTCACGATCGCGTAAACCGCTGAACGACTGATTTTAAATTCACTGGCCAAACTGCGCGCAGGTTCACCCGATTCAAACCGGCAAATAACCGGGGAGGTTTTGATGCGTATGCGAGCGCACGCCGGACCCTAGACCGGGAGGTTTTGATTACTTCCTAACTCACCTTTCACCCACTCGGGGAGGTTTTGATGGTCGCCCCTGTCGATGACGCTAAAAAGTGGCGGAAATAAGAAAAAAAAAAAAAACAACTTCAAACCAATCATGGACTAATAATTACTCCAATCAATGCGTATCAGGACGTGAAAAAAATATATGGTTGGATTTTTTTGTCTTATTCTTTGTTTTTGGGGTGCTGAATCCTAATGTGATGAAATTCAACAAATTGGTATCTGTTATGCGTTTTGAGATATTCGCAAAAAATTCCAAAATGTTTACACTTTTGTCAGTTGTATGCGTATAACTACGAAACTGTGCGTCCTGCGGCAAAAGTCACTATTATGAAAATGAAAGAGCATTAAATCTATAATATAGATTTAATAGTCTATAATATAGACTATATATTATATAGTTATATCTACAAAAATGACTGCCAAATCTGTTTGAGGACTCACTACTTAAAAACCAGTGGAGGGTTTGGCACCAAATTGTGTGAGAATGTTTGTGAAGCATTGTAGATGGTTAAAAAGAAGTTTCTACAAAATCAGTCGAGCCGTTAATGAAGATAATGAATTTTCAAAATCTGTCGGTGTGTTTTCGCAGTTTAACCTACTGAGTTCCATTTCATTGAGTTGGTGATGAGTCGTAGCGCTGGTGGTTGATTTCACTTTTCATTAAAATTCTATTTTTATTGAGTGCAGAGAAGCGCACCGGGTCAGCTCGTTTCTCATAAAATTCACTGACCCAAGCTGATGGAAACCCAATAGTTCAGCTAGAGCGATTTGAAAAAGGGCGATTTTTTACACGTTTTTCGAAACTCTTTCGCACTTCAAACAGCTGTACCTTCAAATCACCCGGTCCTATCGAAAAATGTTACAAGTTGTAGAGCGTTAAATTTTGTTTGCATCGTTAAATTTTTTTTTTTTTTTTTTTTTTTTTTTCAAACATTTTTGGTGTTTACTCGAAAAATATTTGACCCCCGGGAATCCTTCAAAAAGCCCATTTTTAGCCCCATGAAAGCCCTATAGATCGCAACAGTGAAATCGGATCGTTCCGGGACCCCCAAAAATGGATTATACGCCCAAAAATACCTACTTCGAAAACGACACCTAACTCGACCTCATAGCCAAAAACCTTCAAAACCCCCTCTCGTAGCCCCATTTTAGCCCCATAGCGCCCCACGGGTTTGGGCGATCGACATGAAAACCGAGCGGGCACAACTAGATGGTAAACCAAGTATTTTGTCAAAATTTCAGACTTCAAAAAATTCCTATTGCCCAAAACGGCCCGGACGACGAACTTCCCTTGACCTGGGTACTATTCAAATGGGCGAGCGAAGTGAGGCCCTCCTGCCCGAAAAATCGGTTGGCCGAGCGAAGCGAGGCCTTCTGTCTGAGTGATAGTGTCAGAGAAAAAATGAACAGTAAATGGCAAATTACAATCGAGAATTCTTCTGGGATTTCGCCCCCGATGTCTTTGGAGGATAAGAAAGGGAGTACCTACCTACTTGAATATCCCTACCCAGGGCATAACGCGAGATGTCGCTATCTGCTGGCCTGGGAGGCGGTATCAAAGCACGTTTGGAAAACTCGCGAGCTTCAGGTTGGCACGAACTGTCGTGGTGACCTGAAGTGCGTTGGTGTTCGGCAATGAGTTCAGGATAGTCCAGCATGACTTGAGGTTGATGTGTCAACTACAATTCAGTATTCCCCTGAATCCACGGCGATTACGGGCATCAGAGGGCTGGCTTCCCCGGACGATTTGTCGCCAGGGGAGGCCGATCTCGTTACGGAAGTCTGATCTCTCCGCGACCGCAGCCGAAGTGTCGACAATGGTCCAGCAGCAGACTCACGCGAATTAAATATAGGGTCCGCTGACCTGACTTCCCCAGACGAAATGTCACCAGAGGAGGCCCGGCCCCGATCAAAAATGTGCTGCGTGAGGTCATTGAATAATATTCAATATTCATTCACTTCATCACCAATATATTATATTGTTGATGAAGTGGGAGGGGGAACCCAATTGTGTGTTTGCCCAGCCTGCCAGCTCAGGATTCGCCCCTGCGTGGACCATGAGCGGGGGGAGGGCGAGCGAATTTGAAGAAGAGTTCGGCTCATTGGCCACAATACCTATCTCTTAATCTGTGATCATATATCATAAAACGGGTTAGCTTCACAGTAGAGTTTGATAAAAGGCTCGAAGCTCGTGGTAAACCACGATTTGGGCATAAATTTATAAGTCGACTTGTTTGTCCTTGTTCTGTCCGTCTTTCTAAAGGATTCTACTTTTGACCGAAATACCGGGTGTCCAATCGGAGAAGGGACTCACCGGAATTATCACCGAGAACGGATCTTTTTTATGGCACCCAAAAAGAAGTTGTCCCCCACCAGGTGACTATTCTGTCCGAATGGGACTTGTTTTTTTAAAGGCTTGGCCGACATTTTTAACGGGACCTCGTGTGGCCGATGCTTTTTAACTCCCGTGACGTCGTCTGCCAACGTGTGAAAAAGGAACGAATTCTCATAATTTTACTTCTTTTTTTCAAACTGAAAAATCGTTTCCAGGCCAAATTCCTATTACGGAGTATTTGAACGAGGATTGTTTTTCAAGAGGATTATTTTTCAGGAAGAGGTTTCGGTTCGAAGACCCTTCTTCGAGTTGGGGAATGTCAACCACTTCTCGACTTCCAGGGTTGTCCAGGGCAGGGGCGGATAGGCGGTTTCGACCGGCCCGGGCGATTCAATTTGACCGGCCCTCAAACCCCCCCCTTAACAGTTACCTATCCAAAGACCATCAAAGAAGGGGTTCTTCATATTTTGGAAAAACAAGCAAATGAATAGGAACGAGAATACACTTCATTAATTTTAATACCTAGGTGAACTTATACTTATTTATAATTACATTGTACTTAAGTGAAAAATAACAGCGCCTATATTTAGAAAAAATAAAAGTGGCGCTTGGTGAGTTAGTTTGGTACCGTCTATACAAACATAAAGCGACTGAAGCTAGGATGCATTGAATTTTTGCACATTCCTTCTGTTACCAACTTACCAGCTTGGCATCTGGCTGGAGCACTGAACCGAGTGGCTTTGGGTGTTTCTGGCCCTCCTCGCCATCTCCCCTCCTCCCCTACTCATGTTTGTCCCCTGCTTGTTCATTTCTTTCGAATTCTAGGCTCAACCTCAGTCCCATGGTAAATTTACCTTTTACAGCTGTTTAAATTTAATTACTAAAAAAGTTTGTTTTTTAAATTGTTTGGACGGATGAAGGACCGAAAAATGATTACTCGGAAAATGAGTTCTCATTCGACTTTCTGGCATCCTTCAAAAGTCTGATGGATCGCCAAGGCGAAATCTGACGTTTCTGGGATCCCCAAAAATACTTTGAAAACGACACCTAACTCCTTCCCATAGATGAAACCCTTCAAAAACCACCTTCTGTAGCCCGTCGTGGACATTTCAGTTTTGGAATCTGCTCATCTTAAAACGTAGATATACCTGATGACAAATTTTGAGGACGATCAACATTTTGGACTTCGCTAACAACTTTTTAATAGGTATTAATAATTTTTTACCCCTGTTGGAATTACCAAAATGTATTGTTCCAAGAATATTTAACCAAAACGTGATCACATAACGTCCACAGACAAAACGCTTGCTGATGAGGGAGAAGTGACCAAGCGGTAGGCGATGGCGAGGAGGGCCAGAAACGACTGAAGCCACTCGGCTCAGTGCTTTGGCCAGACGCTCCTGCTTGCAAGCCATCAACATGAGATCCTCCAGATTGTTGTCACTCAGAGTTAGCCTCAGCCTTGTTTTGATGATTTTAAATTTTGAAAAACTACTCTAACACTCAGCTTGGGTGGTAGAAAGGGTTACCAAAAATGTGTGAATCAAAAAGAGAATTGCATACAATGAGATCATGAGGATTTAAAACCTTGTTTGCAAATTACGCATTACATTGATTGCACTTGACATCCACCCTGTTAGGAACAAAGCCAACCAGATCGCCTTCATTGTGTCTGAATTTTCCTTTTCGGTCTTGATTTCATATTTCGGGTAAGATCAAATTTGGTTTCCAGCTTCGACCGGCCCCTCAGGACCTTCGGCCCTTCGGGCGTCGCCCGATCGCCCGACCTGCCTATCCGCCCCTGGTCCAGGGGATTGTCTCGAACATAATTCCAGAAGCCAAATGTGTATTTCCAGGTCAAAATGAACCGTATGGATTGGAACTAAAAAAGCAGGTTTTTTCCAATGTTGAGGCGCTTTCTTCAAGAGTGAAAGAGACTACCCAATTAAGGAAGTGACCATGTCGTGATCTAGTAAAGACGCACTGAACCTGGAGCGTTCATCATGTACCGTTTCCCAATGCACGTATATTCAAGGGAGGCTCACCCAATGAAACAAACAGGTTTTTTTTTATATCGTACTGTCAAAGCGCTTCATGAATTTTCAAACACCGTAAAATATAAACGCTCCTTACCCAGTTCCATATCGACGAACGGAACCTGCAATCATCCGTCACCTATACACAAATTATATCCGATCGTTTTGTGCTAAAGTGAATTTTAATAAGTAGGTTCCTAAACTGTACAAGGTACCTAATAACCATACGCGGTCATGGAAAATTGACGTGAAAATAGTAGAATGACGCAAAGTGACGCCGACAGAGGGAAATATTTACGGCGACTGAGTGACTGAACGAGGGTTGTTAAGCATGGATGTATTAATGACGTTTTGATACTGATAGGGGAAATGGTGCCAGTTATTGAACACTTAAGGAGAAATGCTCATTTCTCTTCCTCCTCGTCAATGGCGGCTTTCCAGGTGAGCGAGTAGCGGCGTCTCACCAGATCATCCAGTTGGTGACCAACCAGTATTTTCTGATTCCTATAAAATAGAAGACAGCTTCTAGGCCAGTCAAATAGTACGCTGAAAATCGCTAAAATCGCAACAAAACGCTACAGCCGAAAACGTTCTGAAAAACGTGGATTTCCGGTTACCGAGCGGTGTCAGACTTGGGGGGGCTTTTGGTTTATTAGGTATTCTTGGAATAATACACGTATGTTTTCGCGACGGAGGTCGATGACTCGGATCGGCCTCAAAATTTTACATTACTCGTTTGAAAAAAAAAAAAAAACGCTGCAAATTTTACACAAGGGATTATTATTCTTTGATATAGGTTACTTGTGCAAAAATTATTTCTGTGTCAATAGGGAAAATTTGGTTTTTTTTTTGGATTAAAAAAAAAATTTGGATTTTTTTTTCCAAAGATTTTTTTTTTTCAACAATTCTTTATTTTTTACTCGAAAAATATTTAACCTCCTGGGATCCTTCAAAAATCCCATTTTTAGCCCCATGAAAGCCTTATAGATCGCCACAGTGAAATCGGATCGTTCCGGGACCCCCGAAAATGGATTCTACGTCCAAAAATACTTCGAAAACGACACCTAACTCGATCCCATAGCTAAAAGCCTTCAAAAACCCCCTCCCATCGGAGTCGTCGATCCCCTTCGCGAAAACATAAGACTTATGTGTATTATTCCAAGAATAATATACCAAAAGAGGTCTAAATCCGAAATGTCCGTCCGCCGTCCGGGCCGTTTTGGGCAGTAGGAATTTTTTAGCGCAACCTTTTTCCAAAAAATGGAAAGGTGCGTTCACCTCTTCGACGTGTTTTTTTTTTTTTTTTATCTGAAATTTTGACAAAATACTTTGTTTACCATCTAGTTGTGCCCGCGAGGTTTTCAGTCCGATTGCCAAAACCCATGGGGCTCTATTGGGCTGCGGGAGGGTTTTTTTAAGGCTTTTAGCTATGGGATCGAGTTAGGTGTCGTTTTCGAAGTATTTTTTGGACGTAGAATCCATTTTTTGGGGTCCCGGAACGATTTGATTTCACTGTGGCGATCTATAGGGCTTTCATGGGGCCAAAAATGGGATTTTTGATGGATCCCAAGAGGTAAAAAATAAAGTTTCGAGTAAAAAATAAAGAATTTTCGAAAAAAAAAAAAAAAAATTGTAAAAAAAAAAAAAATCCCTAAAAACTTTTTTTTAATTATAAAAATCCCCCCCAAAAAAAAAATCATTGACAGAATTAAATTTCTGTACAAGTAACCTTATCAAAGAATAATAAACCCTTGTGTAAAATTTGCATGTTTTTTTGGAAAGGTTGCGCTAAAAATTATGATTGATTGATTGATCACCCACCTGGGAGAAATCAGGTATAAAATCATGTCATAAACAATTGCTGTTAGGTAGGTATGTTTATTCATGACACATGTTGCCAATTAGGAGATCACATGAGAAAGAAAAGCGTGTGCACAATTTTGATAATATTTCAGTATAATATACTACCATATTATGGTACAGGAAGCAAATTTCCGGTATGATTATCAATGTGAGTTGGGGCACCTTGATTTTAATTTAAATTGGGATTATTTGGTTGGCAGAAAGTTGCAGGCGTAAAGTTGTTGGCGCGTGTTGGAGGAGATGAGTGAGAGTTCCGGAGTAGGTTCTCAAGGTGATATGTTTGATACGCCGTAACATCTTGGTCTGCTTATCTGGAGGTGTTGGAAGCGGTCTGAGTTGGAGTGACGGACAGACATGGTTGGAATAGAAAAACTTGACTTTCCAAGACTGCAGAAACGGATGACCTCAGACATCCGACCAGCTTTTAGCCACCTGAATCAAACTCTGAGTTCGCTCATTGAGCTTCTTCTTCCGGATGCTTTCTCTCCTGAGCATAGTGTAAAGGCGAACTACTCCACTTATTTATGTTATTCGCAATAACGCCTTCTACATCAACCTGAACTTGACGGTGGCCGAGTGTCCGTTTTGAGCTGCATAGAGGAGAGGAGTATTACCGCTGTTACCCCTGTGGTCAGCATCAGCGTTTCCCTCCAAAATGAGATAGGTACTTCACGACATCTGGATGTCCTCGCTCGGCTGCCACCTTGCGAGGAGTTCTCCCCCATTTGTCCTTATTATTTACATCAGCACCTCCTTTTTCAACCAGGTACTTAACATTATCCATGTATCCCTTCAATGCTGCCCAGAAGAGAGGAGTTTCACCGAAGTTGCTCCTATGGTCAGCATCTGCGTGTCCCTCCTCAATCAGATACTTCACGACGTCTATATGTCCGTGCTCTGCTGCCACCAGGAGAGTATCGCTCCCCCATGTGTCTGTTTTATTCACATCAGCACCTCCTATTTCAACAAGGCACTTAACAACTTCTAGCCGTCCGCTGATTGCTGCCGCGAAGAGGGGAGTCCGTTTGTCACCATCTGTCCCTTCCACATTTCCACCTTCCAACACTATTGTTTTCACTTTGTTCAGCTGTCCTGCTTTAGCCGCCTCAATCAAACTCTTTGAGCTCACATCACCGACCTTCTTCTTCAATATCTCAGCTACTTTCAAATGCTTCTTCTCCTTAGCTAACATTAGTGGCGTTTTCTTGGCATTGTTCCGTACACTGACTGCAGCTCTCCCAGTGTCCAGAATGTACTTCACAGCCTCAGCATCACCACTGGATGCCGCCAAGTGTAAAACAGTAGACCCATCCGCAGTCCTGGCATTGACGTCTGCTCCGTGGTTCAGCAAGTATTTCAAAACATCCTGATGTCTTCTAATCAACGCGAAGTGCAAAGGCGAATAACCCTCATTATTATTATTGTTTACAACGGCACGTCCTATTTCAACCAGGCACTTCACGATCTCCAAGTGTCCACTTCGTGCTGCGTACGTGAGAGGAGTATTACCGATGTTATCCCGGTGGTCAGCTTCAGCGTGTCCCTCCACAATGAGATACTTCACGACATCTGCATGTCCTCGCTCTGCTGCCGCCGCGAGAGGAGTATTACCCATACCGTTTGTCTTATTCACATCAGCACTTCCTATTTCAACCAGGAACTGAACTACGTCCAAGTGCCCGTTTTGTGCTGCCCAGAAGAGGGGAGTCTGTTTGTCACCATCTGTGCCTTCCACATCTCCCCCTTCCAACACTATAGTTTTCACTTTGTCCAGCTGTCCTGCTTTAGCCGCCTCAATCAAACTCTTTGTGCTCACATCACCGACCTTCTTCTTCAATATCTCAGCTACTTCCGAATGCTTGTTCTCCTCAGCTAACATAAGTGGCGTTTTCATGTTATTGTTCCGCACATTGACGTCAGCTCTCCCAGTGTCCAGAATGTACTTCACAGCCTCCACGTCACCACTGGCTGCCGCCAAATGTAAAACAGTAGACCCATCAGCAGTCCGGGCTTTGACGTCAGCTCCGTGGTTCAACAAGTATTTCGAAACATCCTGATGTCTTCTAATCAACGCGAGGTGTAAAGGCGAATAACTGCCATTATTTTTATTATTCACATCAACAAGTCCTATTTCAACCAGGTACTTAACAACGCCCATGTGTCCACTTCGTGCTGCGTATGTGAGAGGAGTATCACCGTTGTTATTCCTATGGTCAGCTTCAGCATGTCTCTGTTCAATGAGATACTTCACGACTTCTGTACGTCCTTCAACTGCTGCCCCCATGAGAGGAGTGTTCCCCAATATGTTTTGACTATTTACGTTAGCTCCTCCTAATTCACTCAGGATCTTCACTATGTCGAGGTGTCCGCCATACGCTGCCCAGTAGAGAGGAGTATCGCCGCCGTTATTCTTTAGTTCAGCATCAGCATGTCCCTTCACAATGAGATACTTCACTACATCTGTACGTCCTCGCTCTGCTGCCCCCATGAGAGGAGTATTCCCCATACCGTTTGTCTTATTCACATCAGCAACTCCTATTTCAACCAGGAACTGAACTACGTCCAAGTGCCCGTTTTGTGCTGCCCAGAAGAGAGGTGTCTGTTTGTCACCATCTGTGCTTTCCACATCTCCCCCTTCCAACACTATAGTTTTCACTTTGTCCAGCTGTCCTGCTTTAGCCGCCTCAATCAAACTCTTTGAGCTCACATCACCGACCTTCTTCTTCAATATCTCAGCTACTTCCGAATGCTTGTTCTCCTCGGCTAACATTAGTGGCGTTTTCTTGGCATTATTCCACACACTGACATCAGCTCTCCCAGTGTCCAGTATGTACTTCACAGCCTCAGCATCACCACTGTGTAAGCTACTTCGAGTTAAGGCTGGCTTCGGGGGCAGTAGCGTGTGATGTTAAATTGACTAATGGTTAAATTATTCAATTAGAAGCAGCTTGTACAAAATCTAAATGTCGAAAATACACTCAATCACTCTGACCAGGATGGGGGTAGTTGAACCAATTGAACACAATTTATGGTTAAACAAAATGTAATTACAAAAGAATAAAAATGTACAAAAGTTTTGATAGAGTATCGATACGTTGTACCTTCAATAAATATATGTATAGTCGTCACGGTGAGTCTACAGGAAATAAAGGGGGAAAATACAGGTTAAATGGGGGGGTACCCGAAGGGTATCTGACGAAACGGTGACAAGTATCGACGGGATACTGTTACCGGACTAGTTGGGTACCTGAAGGGTACTGAGTACTAATCCTACAAAATATTATGAGAGAGTACCTGAAGGGTATTAAGCGGGGTATCGATCGCAAAATCGATACTCGAACCTGAAGGGTTCAGAAAGAGGGACGCTGAAGGCGTCGAAATAAAGATAAAACACCTAACACGGCACGCCGGAGAGACGTAAAATAACAATGAAACTACTAAAATAAACATAAACGAGAACGTCGGGGACGTTACTACTCTGTCCACCTAATCCAAAGAGATACACTTCAGCCTATCAATCGATTTCCTAGGTGTACTGGCTATGGAGAATGTGAAGAGAGAGTGGAGGATCGTATTTACCGCAGTGGTCCAGATGTCGAGGAGTCGCTCCGTCTATGCACCGGGTTCGGTACTTGCAGATCGCCTGATGGATCGGGACAGCTACGGTCGATTCGGTCCTCGGAGGGGGAACACTGTCACTGGCGGATAGTGTGCGGGTTGAAGAGACTGAAGAGGATGGGGACTTTCCAGATCAGTTGAGGGTATCGTCGAGGAGACACTCGCGAACGATACTTTGAAACGGTACTTGAAATCACTACTTGGGACGGCTGAAAAACATAGGCCAAAACGCACGAAGTGAACTGCTTGAAGAATAAGCGCAGAATGAATGATGGCGGCCGGTGTGGGAGCAGAGGTGGGGCCCCTAGGGGCCAGATAGAGGGAAAACTCCCTGGAAAAGGGCGTTTGCGCCCGTAAGCGGTGAAGTCGACTTCACCCGCTTACAACTGGCTGCCGCCAAGTGTAAAACAGTATTTCCATCCACAGCTGTTGCATTGCTGAATAATATTACAAAATGTATGATTGCTTGCTTATCACATTTGAAGGTAGCTCTGTACATAGTAATCATATCATCTAGTTTCTTCGAGTCTCCACACGCTGAACACGTGGAGACCGTACTAACGTTACACTGAGTATGTGTGTTATGTACATGATTGTTCACGATGGTTGTCGTATGGTTAATTATTGTTGTCGAGTTAGTATTTATTGTTGCTGCTTGGGGCTCATGAGTGCTGTTTGAGCTGGGAGAAGTAGTTGGGTTGAGAAGCTCTTCCGATTCCCCTCGGACAACAACTACAAGTCCCAAGACCCACAACATCGCTTCAAATGCCATCGTCGCGTTGAACTCACCGTCAGCGGTCGAAAAGTTCGGAGTCTCGCAGCAGCAGTGCAGAGCAATCACAAGGTTGGCAGCACTGTTCTGGAACCTGGAACAAATTAATAATTAAGATAGATTAGAAGATGTTCTGCCCTTTTCAAACTTATGATTGCGTTGTTAGCGTTTTACAACAATTGCCATAGTCCATACGTGCCATACTTCCTCCTTTTGTAGGACATGTTCTACATCTTACACTTTGTCCTGCAAAATGTCCTACACGCCTGAATTGGGGAAATTTGTCCTACATTCCGACTTGATAGAAAAAATAAGTTAGAATTACGTATAGGTAACATGGCCAGGCGCGACTCGTGAGAAGGGCGTGAAGGGGGGCTACCTATTACCTACCTAAAAATGAATCAAAACTCCTTGGCTCGAATATCTACATTAGTTCTACAACCAAATTATAGACCTTACATAGTTCGCGGAATGTCTGAAAATCCTGTGTTGATAGTACAATGATAACGGATTCATCCTCCATTTTTGAGAGCACTGCACCTCTTGAGACGATTTTTTTTTGCATGGACCTTATGGAACAACAAACTAAGTGTGAAGGTAGAAATTACGAAATGTGGTGCAGATTCGGGGACTGCACACCCTTCCTGTGATTGGCCAACTTTTATCAGCAGATGATAAATCACCTCCACGTTGGCAGTCTTCGTTCATGGGCAGGGAATTTTCGTTTGGAATGAGGGACTTATTCAGGATCTAATCTGTCCCAAATCATGGCAAAAATAGGGGCTTACTTTTGGAATATTTTGAACACTTTTTGGTGTTGATATATTACATTGTACGGTATGAAATCATAAAATTTCGATCGACCAAGGTTTCTGATTTTTTTTTCAGATTTCCCACTTTTGTGGGGAAACTGCGTAGGTTTTTTTACCAGAACCTGCAGCACTGGTTGAGGGGATGACATTAGGGGTTTTGTGTGCTTCCATGTTTTCTGAACTCCTTGATCTGCGTTTGTCTCATTTATAAGATTTTTATTCGTTCGTTTCATTGTTAATTTCATAAAGCGTTTGATGAATAACTCTATTGATTTCATCTTGAGGGAGTTTTCCCGTTTAGGCGTGAGTGAGAAGTGTGCCATTCGCGACATGGGACGGCCAACCCCATGTCATGTATTTTGAAACGAAAGGAAACTGGTAATAGTTTATTGGAATTTTTGAACGAATAAATAAATAATTACATGAACTATAGCAAGTATAGTACCTACTTTTTCAAACTGTATTAGGTGCAATAATATTTTCATAAAATAAAATCCGTGACTGCACCCCCTTGTTTGGCCATCACCAGTCGCGCCTGTGTATTACATGTATTAAATACATGTAATACATGGCTGCAGCCAGGACACACTGCCGTAGCTAGAGCCTCGGGGGCCCTGGGGCAACAAGTACATTTGGGAGCCCCATACAGTAATCTTTTTTCAATAATATTGTTTGAATAAGCAAGACTGTACCTTTAAATTACCACTTTATTTAATAAAAGGTACTTTATTAAATAAAGGTACAGTCTTGCTTATTCAAACAATATTATGGAGGATTACCACAGAAGGTCGCCAGCCACTTTGGCAAATTTGATTTTTTCAATAACTTTTTTCGAGTACAAAAATATGTTATTTTGTACTTTCATTATCTAATAAAACTACTACAACAACAAATTGTTTTATTATGGGAGATATTGTGTTCAATTTAAGGCACTTTCAGGAGACCTTAAAGTATTTGCCGACTTAAGGCTTTTTCAGCACCAAAACAATGGTCGACGGAAAGGGGCCCTGGGGCACCGCCCAGCCTGCTAGCTACGGCCCTGCCAGGACATCGGGGTTTGAAAGGCAAAAACGCTGCAAATTTAACCCAAGAGTTTATTATTCTTTGATATACGTTACTTGTGCAAAAATTTAGTTCTGTCAATGAAAAAAATTTAAAAAAAAATTTTTTGGATTTTTTGTTTCAAAATATTTTTTTTTCAAAAATTCTTCATTTTTTACTCTGGATTTACACTGGCTGGATATTTTACCCGGAAAATATTTGACCTCCGGGGACCCTTCAAAAATCCCATTTTTAGCCCGATGAAAGCCCCATAGATCGCCACAGTGAAATCGGATCGTTCCGGGACCCCAAAAAATGGATTATACGTCCAAAAATACTTCGAAAACGACACCTGACTCGATCCCATAGCCAAAACCCTTCAAAACCACCTTCCGTAGCCCCATTTTAGCCCCATAGCGCCCCACGGGTTTGGGCGATCGGGCTGAAAACCTTGCGGGCACAACTAGATGGTAAACCAAGTATACTTGGTATAATATACCAAGTATATATAGGTAGGGTAAAGTTCCCTAATATGGTACACCTTTTTTTGGATCACATTTTGGACCACCTACTTGTCTCAAATTTCCAAACCAAAATTACTGGTGATAGTTATACCCCTACTTTAACAGTATTAGAAATCAGAGTGTCTGGAAATTGCTTCAAATCGGAGAAAGAATTTATTTTCCAATAAAAGTAATTTTTCACTCTCCAAAAAAGGGGTTCCTAATATGGCACCAGTTCCATATTCATTTTGATAATACCACCCTCATTCTGATAAAACGTTTTGACGTCTTTAGGATCATAAAAATAAGGAAAAAATCAGTACTCTGCCCCGAATATGGTTTTAATAATCTCTAGATACAGGTACCCCATTAAGGACATGATTAAGAAAAGGAAACTGTTACTTCAGTCTTTTTTTCTTGAAAAAATTGTTGTAATTGCACTTTTCTTGCGAGATCTAGTAGTGCAATGAAGAAAACACGCCAGACTTGAAAAAAATTACGAAAATCACTAATTAACCAGAACACTTATGAAGGGTGCCATATTAGGAAAACTGGGGGGTTGACAACAATCAGAGGTGATGAAGTGCTAAGTGCGTTCAGACTGAAACTAACTTAGGGAAGATGTTCTTTGACGAAAGACAAACTCAATCACATGCTGAAAATATCATAAACTACTCGCCACTAGTCATTAGCAGGTGATTGCACCCGGGTCCAAAAAACTTTAGGCGGCAGCCATTTGAATCAGGTGTTGTGCTGCTTGCATCAGGTGGCCCTTGAAAATGTTGACCCTCTACCTGGTGATCATGCTTGGGTAGCTTGCATTTCACGTTACTGCCATCACGCTACGCCTCATCACTTTGGTTATTTTGAGGAGTGCCATATTAGGCACTATACCATATTAGGGTACTTTACCCTATATATTATATACCTATTGTGAAAATTTCAGAATAAAAAAAAAATTCCTACTGCCCAAAACGGACATTTCGGATTTAGAATGTAGACCACTTGAAACAGATAATGTCAAATTTTGAAGCCGATCGGAGTCGTCGACCTCCGTCGCGATTATATAGGTGTATTATTCCAAGAATAATAAACCAAAAGGAAATTTCCGGGATTCTTAGCTCCGTGAGTCATACCTACCTGTCTAACATGGTTGCAGCTCTTTGGTGCTGAATATCAACATGGCATGCAGCGATTTCCTCAACCGCCCTTCTGGGGGACCCGATCGTGGCCATTGGCCGACATACCCGTGTCCAGCATTTGCCTCCTCAACTACGTCTTTCAAGCTCCCGTTTTATTCGAAAAATATGTTCGAGCGAAAAGTGCGCACCAAAGCAAAATGTATAACTCAGCCAAGATTTATACCTTTTTTTTTGGTTTATTGTTCTTAGAATAATACACCTATGTACCTACCTACCTAGGAATTTTTTTTTAAATCTGAAATTTTGACAAAATGCTCGGTTCACCATCTAGTTGTGCCCGCAAGGTTTTCAGCCCGATCGCCCAAACCTGTGGGGCGCTATGGAGCTGCGTGAGGCTTTTCGAAGGGTTTTGGCTATGGGATCGACTTAGGTGTCTTCTCGAAGTAGGAGTGTCTATTTTTGGACGTAGAATCCATTTATGGGGGGGATACAACAAACAAAAAATCCTACTGCCCAAAACGGCCCGGACGGCGGACAGACATTTAGTTTTTGGAATCTACGTGTCACGAAACGTATGATGTCAAATTTTCAAGGCGGTTAGAATTTTCGACTTCCGACAGGAATACATAGATGTGATATTCCAAGAATACTAAAGCAAAACTGAGCTGATGTTCGCATTCAGCTTTAAAAATCCTATGAGAATCACCTATTAGATTCGAAACAAGGATCAAAAACTTCCCAAATGCTGAGTTGTGTTATTGACTTGGAAAACCAACGTACCTTTTCAATTGAACGGCTCGAAGAAATCTGTTTCCAGCTCGACGGTGGATGAGTTGAGAATCGTTGGAGACTGTCCGATGTAATGTCGTCGGTGTTTGTTCCTATCTTACTTTTATTATAAATACGATTAAGGTCGTTCTATCGTTTTGATATCGCAGTTTCCTTCGCAATCCTTTCGCGTAATTACCAGTTGATGCAACAATTTTTTTTTCGGGATATCGTCGATGCAGACAAGGCAGCTCACAGGGGTCCAGATGGCTAATCTGGCGAGTCAAAAGGGGAAATTCCGAGGCTCTCAATTTTGATTGGAAGGTCGTCAGATCATGAAGGAGTCCTTGATGCCTAAACAGAACCGGAGAGAACCCGATAAAATTGTGAATTGGAGATATTGTTCTTGATAACTAAGTAATAAGACTAATATATACACATCCTATGTATATAGAATAGTGCTGTACGTTTATAAAAAAACAAAAATAAAAAAAAATAAATAAAAAACGCTGCAATATTTACACAAGGGTTTATTATTCTTTGATAGTCGCTACTTGTGCAGAAATGTAATTCGGTCAATGAAAAAAATTGAAAAAACAATTTTTTTTGGATTTTTATTTTCAAAAAAAAAAATTTTTTTGATTTTTTTTGTTTCAAAAATTTATTCTTCAAAAATTCATTGTTTTACTCGAAAAATATTTAACCTCCTGGGATCCTTCAAAAATCCCATTTTTAGCCCCATTAAAGCCCTGTAGATCGCCACAGTGAAATCGGATCGTTCCGGGACCCCCAAAAATGGATTCTACGTCCAAAAATACTTCGAAAACGACACCAAACTCGATACCATAGCTAAAAGCCTTCAAAACACCCCTCCCGCAGCCCCGTTTTGGCCCCATAGCGCCCCACGGGTTTGGGCGATCGGGCTGAAAACCTTGCGGGCACAATTAGATCGCAAACCGAGTATTTTGTCAAAATTTCAGATTTAAAAAAAAATCCTATTGCCCAAAACGGCCGGCCGGCGTCCCGGGACGGCGTACGGCGGACGGACATTTCGGTTTTGGAATCTATACTCTTGAAACGGATATTATCCGTCGGATAATGCCAAATTTTGAGGTCGATCGGAGTCGTCGAACTCCGTCGCGAAAACAGGTGTATTATTCCAAGAATAATAAACCAAAAGACACCCCTGACAGATCAGTATACCCTCGATTAGAAAAAGAGAGTCGTTATTCAGTTCATAAATATTTGAACTCATGACTCAAATTTGAACACACAGTTGTCTCGTGGATGCCCTCAATTTCATCTTGGAAATTTTGCAGATGTCTGAATGAGGAGAATGTTGATGAAAATGATCCGGCACTTTTTTCAAATGCGCTCACACCCTCTCAAAGTGATCGCCCCAGTGCCGTGCGGTTATTGTGATGTTGCCGACGACGGTCCAAATTCGTATGTAACAGTATCCTGCAAGGACGAGGAAAGCCCAGGCGTAAAAAGAGACCCGAGAAATGTGGTAGGGCGAAGCGTCTGGAAAAGGAGAGAGCGCGAGGACGATAAAGCGGGTTCGGTTGACAGGTGAGGAGGTCGACTACCGCAGGGGACGGTTTTTTATTCTAAAAGCAAGAACATATTAACACGTATTAATGGGGAGTCAATCTCTCTTCAGATGTCGGAAAAAAAGGTCAATACAGACTGGTATCGCTTGAAGCTAATTGATGTTAGGTGCCCTTATTTCAATTAACAAGTCATCAGGATTTTCAGCCACCCAGGTTGGGGTTTTGACGAGTCATTGCCTGAAGAGTGGGTTGGTAGGGAATTGTGCGCAAAGGAATTTTGGATGTAGAATCGAACCATGGCATTTCGTATCCCTGAACAGTCTAGAACTGATACCTTCATGGAACGTACACGGGTGCATTTGGTGCTGACCAAAACCGCCAATCTCCCTTAAGTGTTTCATGCTCCAAAACCTTGTCATTCCTTTGTGCTATTGATGTTCTCCTTGAAGTGACAGAAGCGCCAGCCATCAACCGGCGCTGGGTGGCGAGTGCTTGCAGGGAGGGCTTGATTCTTTGGTTGCATGGTGCGTTCCTTACAGCCTGAGTCTGAACCCATCGAAGTGCTCTTTGATGAGCAGATCCCAGTCTCTGTATATCCTCCACTACACCATCGACGGCGCCTGGCTTGCTCGACGTTCGGAGACTGGGCATCTCGGTGTCATAGTCGACTAGCGTCTGTCCTTTCAACCGCATGTAGACGGCCTTTTTGGGCGTGCCTGCAGGTTGGTTGGCTTTTATGATTTTATGATTTATGAACTCAATAACGACGACTCTCTTTTTCTTATCGAGGGTATACTGATCTGTCAGGGGTGTCTTTTGGTTTATTATTCTTGAAATAATACACCTATGTTTTCGCGACGGAGGTCGACGACTCAGTTCGGCCTCAAAATTTGACATTATCTGTTTCAAGACTTCAACACTCCAAAACCGAAATATCTGCCCGCCATCCGGGCCGTTTTGGGCGGTAGGATTTTTTTAAAATCTGAAATTTTGACAAAATACTTGGTTTACCATCTAGTTGTGCCCGCAAGGTTTTCAGTCCGATCGCCCAAACCCGTGGGGCGCTATGGGGCTAAAATGGGGCTACGGGAGGAATTTTTTGAAGGCTTTTAGCTATGGGATCGAGTTAGGTGTCGTTTTCGAAGTATTTTTGGACGTATAATCCATTTTTTGGGGTCCCGGAACGATCCGATTTCACTGTGGCGATCTACAGGGCTTTCATGGGGCTGAAAATGGGATTTTTGAAGGATCCCAGGAGGTTAAATATTTTTCGAGTAAAACAAAGAATTTTTGAAGAAAAAATGTTTGAAACAAAAAAAATTTTTTTTTGAAAAATGACGTAGGCACCTACAGCACTATTTTATACACATAGGATGTGTAAGTCTTATTAGGTACCTACTTAGGTAGTTAGTATATCAAGAACAATATCTCCCATTCACAATTTTATTGGGTTCTCTCCGGTTCTGTTTAGGCATCAAGGACTCCTTCATGATCTGACGACCTTCCAATCAAAATTGAGAGCCTCGGAATTTCCGGAATTAATGTGCTTTCAACGGAAAACCGATTGAATTTCGCATAAGCAGTTTTTTATTAAAAAAAAAAAAAAAAAAAAACGCTGCAAATTTTACACAAGGGTTTATTATTCTTTGATATACGTTACTTGTGCAGAAATTTAATTCTGTCAATGAAAAAATTAAAAAAAAAAATTTTCTGGATTTTTTATCTAAAAAAAATTTTTATTTTTTATTTTTTGTTCAAAAAAGTGTTTTTTCAAAAATTCTGTATTTTTTACTCGAAAAATATTTAACATCCTGGGATCCTTCAAAAATCCCATGAAAGCCCCATGAAAGCCCTGTAGATCGCCACAGTGAAATCTGATCGTTCCGGGACCCCCAAAAATGGATTCTACGTTCAAAAATACTTCGAAAACGACACCTAACTCGATCCCATAGCTGAAAGCCTTAAAAAAAACCCTCCCGTAGCCCCATTATAGCCCCATAGCGCCCCACGGGTTTGGGCGATCGGACTGAAAACCTTGCGGGCACAACTAGATGGTAAACCAAGTATTTTGTCAAAATTTCAGATTTTAAAAAAAATTCCTCCTGCCCAACACGACCTGGACGGCGTACGGCGGACGGACATTTCGGATTTAGAATGTAGACCTCTTGAAACGGTTAATGTCAAATTTTGAGCCCGATTGGAGTCGTCGACCCCCGTCGCGAAAACATAGGTGTATTATTCCATGAATAATAAACCAAAAAACTGGGGGCAGTACTAATGAATTTTCCGAGGCAAACACTTTTAAACCCCCCTCACTGGATATTTCGCTTCTCAACCAATCAACTTTGGATCAAAATGTTTATTTCTTGTTTTTGAGCTTTATATCTGGGTTTATTGAGGCACTGAATACCCCCTGGTTCGTATCAGAGAAACTGATGCACTTACAGGGAAAGCTGAAAGGTCAAATCACGAATAACTGTGAGATAGCCTGATTGACTTTTGGTTTATTATTCTTGGAATAATACACCTATGTTTTCGCGACGGGGGTCGACGACTCCGATCGGCCTCAAAATTTGACATTATCCGTTTCAAGAGGTCTACATTCTAAATCCGAAATGTCCGTCCGCCGTACGCCGTCCAGGCCGTTTTGGGCAGTAGGAAATTTTTAAAAAATCTGAAATTTCGACAAAGTACTTGGCTTACCATCTAGTTGTGCCCGCAAGGTTTTCAGTCCGATCGCCCAAACCCGTGGGGCGCTATGGGGCTATAATGGGGCTACGGAAGGGGTTTTTTGAAGGCTTTGGGGTATGGGATCGAGTTAGGTGTCGTTTTCGAAGTATTTTTGGACGTAGAATCCATTTTTTGGGGTCCCGGAACGATCCGATTTCACTGGGGCGATCTTAAGGGCATTCGTGGGGCTAAAAATGGGATTTTTGAAGGATCCCAGGATGTTAAATATTTTTCGAGTAAAAAATACAGAATTTTTGAAAAAACACATTTTTGAACAAAACATCAACAAAAAAAATTGTTTTTGAGATAAAAATCCAAAAAAAAAAATTTTTCTTTGATTTTTTCATTGACAGAATTAAATTTCTGCACAAGTAACGTATATCAAAGAATAATAAACCCTTGTGTAAAATTTGCAGCGTTTTTTTTTTTTTAATTGGTAAATTTTAGCGTCGGGGTGTAACGAATTGGTGGGCCAAGTTAAATAGTAGAAATTGATGAAACGCAAGTTGGCAGAAGAAACTGAAATGCTAGTGGAAGATTAGTGGACGGGAAATGGGTTTTCGGTATGATTGAAAGGGAGAGTTTCAGTTTGGAAAAGGGATGCAAAGATCCTCTTACCTACCGATTATAGTCAAGTAGGTACCGACGTGAAACGTGTAACCACATTTTTCTCCGACCAGTGCACATTGTAAGCCGTGCAAAGTGAATTGTCTTCATGAGACCGTCAACCAATGCTCACTGTTTAGCCCAAACTCAATCCAGATTGACTTGCACTGAAGAAAAACGAAATGGGCGTTTTCGACCTTTCCGCCGAAGAGACAAAAAAATCTTTCTTTTTTTCTTCATTTTCAAAACACTATCTCCAAGAACACTGGCTCAAACATCAATTTTGACCACTGCTTTTTCAGCCGACCTCGGAAGAGGCAGCAACCTTCAAATTTGAATTCACCTCCAAAAAAAAAAAAAAAAAAAAAAAAAAAAACAGATCCATCGAGAAAACTTCCTAATTTTGTTACGGGAAAACCACCCTTAAATGTTGACCGGCCTGCAGGTCAACCAACAGACCCGCTCTGAAAAATCTTGCTATGCGTAGAGATGAGAAAAACGAGCCAAACCTGCAACTCCGGTAGAATAATTCTATCAAATATTGATTGCCGGTTTAATTGCAATAACCCCCTTGGGCTTTGTATTAAATTTTCTCCATGTTCATGCAAGCCCGAGTGAAATGTGAATGTTCGCCGAGGTTTGATTAAGATAGCCGTCAAGGCCGGCCGAGTTCTTGCGCCGGTCGTAGAATTTAGCAGGCTACTAAACTTTCTCTGTCTCAGTTTTTTATAACAAGGCGATAAACTTCGTCTTCGTTTAGAAATTCTCATGAAGTTCCTTCGATGGGATGAAGGATTTTTTCCTGAATCAATCTGTATCAATTGGTTAATTATTCTTTGATATAAATTATCCATAAATTAATTCTACAACATAAAAAAATCGCTAAAAATTTTTTGCGTGGGTTTATTATTCATTGATTAGGTTAACTTTGCGAAAATTAATTCTGTGCCAAGAGGAAATATCTTTGAAAAAATTCACAGTGAAACAGATTTTGTTCCGGGCGTACTGAAGGGTCTAGTTCAACGGGATTTTTGCAGTAAGGGCTGCTGTCTACTCCCAACATGGCCAGCTTATCGTCCCCTTCTTACCAGTTGCATGCGACCATTTGACGCAACTTGATGCGCCGTTTTTCGCCGTGGAAGTAAAAGTTTTCCGTCAACAAATTTTTCGCCTCCAGTAAAAAATGAGATTTCAATTCAGCCATACAAGTATTCCTTTATTTTTTTGCCTAACTTTCGAATTTCTACTGCTTGATGCTTTTGGTGGAGATTAGGTGGGGCCTTGTTTGGGGTTCCTAGAAACAAAGAAGCTCAGGGCACAGTGAAACGTTACTTATGGCCTCTTTTATGGATCAATAATTCATTCATACAATTATTATAATAATTTATTTAATTTAATTATTATA
The DNA here is from genome assembly GCA_955831195.1 of Pilophorus perplexus. NCBI lineage: Eukaryota > Metazoa > Arthropoda > Insecta > Hemiptera > Miridae > Pilophorus > Pilophorus perplexus. The sequence continues at coordinate 3,902,399 of OY037010.1, read as the reverse complement.
ATAATTGTATGGATGAATTATTGATCCATAAAAGAGGCCATAAGTAACGTTTCACTGTGCCCCGAGCTTCTTTGTTTCAAGGAACCCCAAACAACCCCCCCCCCCCCCCCCCATATATATAGGGTAGGTAAATACTAACCTGAAACGTGAATGATGGTCTTTTATGGATGGATTATGTCGTTTTTTTCGGTGTTTCAAGGTTTATCCACCCACTTAATTCATCCATAAACCTTGAAACACCGGGGAAAACGCCATAATTCACAAAGTGGATGTTTGCCGATGGTGCAGAGGTCTAATCCAATGATGTGGTTAGGGAGAGAGAACGACTCCTCTGCTGGTTTGAATACTAAATTATTTCACCAAACAATTGTAGCGTGGGGACCGGTTTCGAGCAACTAAGCTCATCTGCAGCCCTGACAAGAAAAACGTTAGTCATTAGCATCAGAGAAAACAAAAAATTGATATTATACTTTTGGACCTGCCAATGAAAGTAATACCTAGTGAAATAAAACAGCCTGCAGTTCTCGCAGCCGCCTCACAAAAAATTGCCCGACGCATCGGTTTTACTACCTACGTCTGCAAAAAAACTGGCATCCTCCAGCTGAAGATGGCATTCCTTGTTTTATAGTGCTGCGCTCCAAACCGGCCAGGGCTTTGCCGGAAACGCTGTTTTTCGAAGAAAAAAAGTGTCGGACTCCTCCGCTACGTCAATCTGTACCCATTGACGCCATTTCGCTACCCCAGCGCCTTCTTACGTCATTCATCAAACTTTGATGATTCGCGCGGGTATTATTAACGTCCAACTTCCCAGAGTGGCGGCGTCGTTGTCCTTAGGTTAGGATTTACAAGGGAGGTTGGGACCTCGCCCACCAATAAAGTTGGTCTAGCTAAACTGTATAGAAATGGCTTCAAAATTTTATTTCTGACATTTTATGTCTTTACTATGGCACATAACCCAAAAAGTGTGACGAAGAAAGCGTTACGAAAAATTTCTAATGATTTTCACGTACAACCGATTCGTTGCTACGGAACTTTAACTTCGCCAGTGATCATCGTACAAAAATCGTTTACCATTCGTTGGAAAGCTCTCGGGTTATCACGCATTTCTTTCGTACTTCGACCGTATACCTGCAAAACCTCGTAAGTCCGATTTTTCCCCAAAGTAAGGATTTGAGCTTTCTGGGTAAATGTAAGGCTCTAGAATGTTCCTACGAAGTTTGGTTTTGATCCGCTGAGAAATGTCTTCTCTGTGTTCGGTTGTAATAACCTGCAAGTCCGAAAGGCTCCAGAACGTTGTAAGAACTTGTAAGTCTCAGCCTCTGCCGCCTCTCCAATGTTTTCTATTATTATCGGTAAGTTTTGTACATTTTTCATCAGTAACGTAGTTATACGTTACACATAATAATTGACGTGCTGAAGTAGTTATTTAAGTGAGAAATCGTCACAATATTCGCCAAAAGTCACTCAACTGAGCTCTTGGGACTTACAAGGATTTTTGCACTCCATCAATCTGGACGTTTCCATGGAGTTTTTTGCGTCTCCTGTAAAATTTTTAGTTTGGAACATACGAGGTTTTGCAGGTATACGGTCGACTTGTTCTTTTTCATTATGTCCCATTTTATATTTATTGATGTTATTAATGGATGTAGTAAACAATGCCGCTTGTTTTGTTGTTATAAGTTTCCACGTTGGAAACCACTTTGAGAAAACGCCAAAATGAAGCCGTGGGTAGAGATACAAGGGTAAGAGAAAGGGTAGGGAATGTGGGGGGGGGGGGACATGGAGCACCAACAATCATCCAATGGACCATCGACGAAACCGAAACTTCCCAAATCGGACTTACAAAAAATGATTAACTTAACAATTATTAAATTATTAACAACAACAAACAAAAAAACAAAAAAGTACGAGGTACGTGGTGTGGGTGCGGGAGGGGGCGCAAAGACACAAAATGTCCCTCGTGGTTGCGTACTTGTACGAAAGCTGTTCCCATCGTTTGTGTTTGGTAGCGTTTTCTTTGTTTAACGAAGAACACTAAATTTCAAAATTTTTGTTTTTCACGGCATCACGCCCGAGCGGCTCAACAGATTTTCATGAGGGTGGTCTCATTGTGATCAGCGAGTTCGGGGGGTGGTATAGGCTACCTTGATTTTTTTAATTTTTTTTTTTTTTTTTTACTACTACTTCTAGTAGGTACTCTTCAGAACATTAATCTGTCTGTCTATCTACCTTCTATACTTCTTTAAAATCGGGTTTATGTCCGGTCGGGTGTGTCTGTCTGTCTGTCGTGTCTTACAGGTGCCTAAACAGCTGAACGGATTTGTACGGGGATTTTTTTAAACGATCCGGTGGGCTTGCTGCCACAATATTGGCTATATAAAAACCCTGCGCAACGCGCGCAACTGGTATTTTTCACGTATAGCCCCACTTTTTTACGTGGCCTTTACTTTTTATTTCCCCCTCCATTACATCTAATGGCAGGATTATTAGGGGCCAAACCGAATACAGCGAGAATATTCGGACGTCTTACCATGTATGTAATCTGTATCTTGAGCAGTAGGCGCCCTGTTTTCAGCCTTTGAAAGGGGAAGCCGTTAGTTTCATCGACGCGCGTAAAACGGATTTGGCTCCATTATTGAGTCAAAACTTTCTTTCCTTTTTTTTTTTTTTACTCACGTAGCAAAGTTGTCATCATCTTGAAGCTCCTGTTGGATGATCGCCTCCAGGTAGCCCATTGAGGTCAGCCTTCCCTCAGCGAAATCTGCCCAACATTTGGCTAAGTAATGCTGCTTTTGGGACGTCCTTTTTCTTGTTGGCAGCAAGAAGGCCTGTGTTTAGGGCGATGTACGTTTCGGTCTGGAGGAGCTTGAGGGTGTTCACTACGATGTGGACAGATGAGTGAGGGGAATTGAATTGAGCCTTTAAATGGCGGTGGTACGATTCTGGACCATTAAATGGACAAATTTTGTCGTCCGAGGTTCGCCTGACGTTGGCGGGTGGGCCCACATTGCTGGTGGAAAACGGCTCCTCGGGGCCTATAAAGGTTTCTGCCAAACTTGGTCGAATTTGACTGGCGCAATCGTAGTTCTAGAACTGGCACATATTATGTAGGGACATTTTTCCAATTTTCCCTTAATCCGATTGGCGCAACCGTATGCCTCTTGCCTTCCCAAACTGGCGCATTCGTAGCTGTCTGTGTCGGCACAAAAGTAGTCGTTTCTTAATCTCACTGGCGCAAACGTATGGTAGCTGGGAGGAATGACCTTTGGAGCGTGGAGTTCAGCAAGGCTTCAGGCCCCAACTACTTGACCATCTCCATCGACTGGCACTGGCTGAGTGTTGTGCACAGACCAGAAGGGCTCGGAGAGGCACGTGCTTTGGTGCTGCTCTGGATTTGAGAGGAAGTCTTGGTAGCTGAGGTGTTCCCTTGATAGTTCAGTGGCGGACTTGAGGACGTATGTGCCAGCCACCCCTCCTGAGAATTGAATTTCTTCAGGAAAAACTATTCCTTATCGAAAAGCGAGTAGTTCCAGGCTGCAGAGCTTGCCCATCCCCGCTTTCAGGCGAGCCCTGAAGGATATTCTGATCGAGGCGGAATTGTATAGTGTTGATGAGTTTTATAATATCTCATTCGCCTCAAGCCCATAAGTTCGCCTGGGTAGCTCCATTCTCATGTTGTCAGGGTTTGTTTGTGAACTGTACGATGGGGCCCAAATTGTTGCTGTTTTGATGCTTGTGTTTTTTTCATTACCAATGTAATCTTGTAATCTTGACGTTTGCATTGTCATATGCATATCATATATCAAGCCCATAAGTTCGCCCGGGTTGCTCCATTCTCACGTTGTCAGAGTTTGTTTGTGAACTGTACTATGGAGCCCAAATTACTGCTGTTTTCATGCTTGTGTTTCTGTCATTACCTATGTAATCTTGACGTTTGCATTGTCATATACATGGATTTTGCAAATAAAAACCAGTTTGATTTGATTTGATTTGATTTGATTTAGAAGTGGTCACAGGCCAGATGGGAGAGGTCGGGGGTTCAACGGCTTTAGCCAGCAGGGGGTGTCCGCCTCGACGTAGTTCTAGACATGGCGCAAATGTAGGGACATTTTTCAAATTTTCCTTAAATCCGTATGCCTCTTGCCTTCCCAAACTGGCGCAAAAATCTGTGTCAGCGCAAACGTAATCGTTTCTTCATCTGACTGGCGCAAACGTATGGTAGCCCTCCAATCATAATCCCTACGATGGCGCCAATATTTTTTTTTAAATTACGTTTTCGCCACTCCAAAATCTCAATTTGCTCCAGCTTCGTTCAGCAAGAAGCGTCACATAGTTGTACAGCGTTTTTCGGCTACCACACACTTGCGCCAATCGGATTAAGGGAAGGAGGTTGCAAGTTTAATGCTCTACAACTTTAAAATCGAACAATTCGGTCGAAAACCGCTTAGTTCCGCTTAGTTAAACCGGAAGTCATGGGCGAAAAACCGAGATCAGTCCAAAGATTTTGAGGTTTTTTGGCCCTCCCCAAGTAGCACAAAGTCCTCGTTTCGAAAAACTCGGCAGTCATCCCACAGCACCCCCGAACAACCTGGAAAAGTTTCAAGTTCGGAATGTTTCCCAGGTACATCTGCTGGGCCAATACGGCTCGGACGGACATTTCGTTTTTGAAATCAAGTCATCTTGAAACGTATAATGACAAATTTTGAGGCCGATCGGAGTCGTCGACCTCCGTCGCGATTACATAGGTGCATTATTCCAAGAATAATAAACAAAAATATGATTTTAAAAGTGGATGAAGGTGATGACGTGTACAGATGCTCCTGAAATTTGAACTAATAGACGCGGGAAGGCGCACCGGTTTAGTGGCTGTCGGGATCGTGATTCTTTAGTGACTCTTCTCCCCGGCACAGATCATTATCGATATTCCACCAATAAATCAGGGAACAGCCGTTAGGACGAGTCCTGTTGGAGGGGAAGTCCCTAAACCTGATCTGCGAGAGAGCGGACGACGGCTTCCTGCTTTTCCCACCGCTCCGCCGGGTCCATCCCGCCTCTTGGGCCGCCTCCTCATCCAGACCGTTCCCTGTGCCCTGTGCCGTTCTTCCAACTTAGTTTAACAACAGACGCGATCCGTGGAACTTCTCAAGTGCCGGTGTCCGTTTTTCTCGTACCGCTATATCGCCTCGAGCCCGCGCAGTTGTGTGTTGTTATTCGCCCAGGTACGATTTTCTCATACAATCAAAACGTAAACAGAGGCAAGGCGACAAGCTCAGTTGTCCCTGAAGCTTCCCTCGCTTTTCAAAAATACTATTTCATAAATTTCTTCACGACATGCCACCACAGTAGAAACAATACTCGAGCAACTTCCAGTAAATTTCAAAATCATTCAGAATCTTCGCAAATAACAAAATAAACAATTCTATGATTACTCATTTATAATCTCAACTTAGCAAAACATTTCATCCACCAAACACAGTAGAGTTTTGGTTTATTATTCTTGGAATAACACACCTACGTAATAGCGACGGAGGTCGACGACTCCGATCGGCCTCAAAATTTGACATTATCCGTTTCATGAGGTCTACACTCTAAATCCGAAATGTCCGGCCGTTTTGGGCAGTAGGATGTTTTTTTTTTTTTTTTTTTTTTAATCTGAAATTTTGACAAAATACTCGGTTTACCATCTAGTTTTGCCTGCAAGGTTTTCAGCCCGATCGCCAAAACCAGCGGGGCGCTATGGGGCTAAAATGGGGCTACGAGAGGTTTTTTTAAGGCTCTTGGCTATGGGATCGAGTTAGGTGTCGTTTTCGGAGTATTTTTGAACGTAGAATCCATTTTTTGGGTTCCCAGAACGATAAGATTTCTTTGTTGCGATCTATAGGGCTTTCATGGGGCTACAAATGGGATTTTTGAAGGATCCCAGGAGGACAAATATTTTTCGAGTAAAAAACAAAAATTAACACTTTTTTCTAAAATTTTTTTTATTGACACAGAATTAAATTTCTGCACAAGTAACCTATATCAACGATTTTATATAGGCTTTTGCACGACTCCTTTTCCCGACGTTTCCCTATTTTTTTTTTTTTACCCCCCAAAGACATCATACTGATGTCACATAGCATCTTTGGGTGAGTAAAACGCTGCAAATTTTACACTAGGGTTAATTATTCTTTGATATAGGTTACTTGTGCGAAAATAAGGACTGTGTCAATAATTTTTTTTTTAACTCGTTTTTTTGCAAATTCTTTTTTTCAAAATATCTGTTTTTACTCGGAAAATATTTGACTTCCTGGGATCCTTCAAAAATACCATTTGTAGCCCCACGGGTTTGGGGGATCGGGCTGAAAACCTTGCGGGCACAACTAGATGGTAAATCAAGTATTTTGTCAAAAATTTAAATTTTAAACAAAATTCCTACAGCCCAAAACGGCCCGGAAGGCGTACGGACATTTCGGTTTTGGAATCTAGACCTCTTGAAACGGATAATGTCAAATTTTGAGGCCGATCCGAATAGGCTACTTCCGTCGCTATTACATAGGTGTATTCCAAGAATAATAAACCAAAAACATTCTTCAGATACGTACATACTTCATCCTCGTCGACTTAAACTCGACTAATAGGTACCTAGTCTCCATGTGATAAACTTATTCATAGTTTCTGTAGGGATTTTTCGTGAAACCCCTAGTTTTCGGCCCCCCTTTGAAAATCTTTAACCGGACGGACCTTTCATTTTTGGAATCTACACATCTTGAAACACGTAAGGACAAATTTCGAGGTCGATCAGCATTTTTTACTACCGACACAAAAACAGGTTGATTATACTAGATTCTAGTAAATTGAATAATAAACCAAAAGGATCTCGAAAGAACGAAAACAAAACACTACGCGGCGAGTTTCATTGAGAAGTAATAGGTAATTGAAATTATTGTCTACCAGTAATATCCCTTCTGAATGAAAAGGAGGCATGTTAGGAGGACACTATCTACCACGGACGAGGAGATGACGCTAGTATACTGATAGCCGATTCCTTCGCAGTGATATTCACCGCCAGGATGTTGTTTTCGTTCATTGTATTACAATAATTGTAATATGTATGTTGTAATATGTTGTAAATTACAACAGGAACAATTATTGTTCCTTCCAAAAGCAAACATTAACAGTATTAAAACGTTCATTCTTTTGTCATTGTTTGTAAGTATCTACATTACAAAAAACACTGCAAACTTTACACAAGGGTTTATGATTATTTGATATAAAGAAATTGTGAAAAAATTAATTCTGAGTCGATAAGTATAAAAATATTTTTGAAAAAAATTTAAACAAAATGTTCATTTCTGAACAATGCTAGGACAGATGTGGGACCTCGAAAAAAAGATTATGAAGGCTCTTAAGACTCTTAGCCAATTGGCTATGGGATCGAGTTAGGTGTCGTTTTCGGAGTATTTTTGAACGTAGAAGCCATTTTTTGGGGTCCCAGATCGATTCGATACCACCGTGAGGATCTGTGGGGTTTTCACGGGGCTACAAATGAGAATTTCGAAGGATCCCAGGTCAAATAAGGTGTCGTTTTCCGAGTAATTATGGACGAAAAATCAATTTTTCGAGGTTCCACATCTGTCCAAATATTGTACAGAAACCCTTTCGTAAAATTTTCAGCGTTTTCATATGACAGTGAATTCGTAAAACCATGTAGGTAAGTATTTTTCTGGAGTCTTTTCCGTAAGCATTTCTGATGGTAGAATGTGAATCATTTGATCCATCAGACTTGCGGAAAAGATCCAACAACTAAAACTGTTCATTAATGATTAGCGGTACTTACTGAACGAAATGAATTAGCGTAAGTCGGTGTCGTATTCCTAATGTGACCGGTTTTAAGCAGGGCAGTCTGCTTTTTTTTTTTTTTTTTTTTTTTTTTTGTGTGTGTGTGTGTTTTTTCAGGGTGTGTCCTGCTGTCCTGTCCCACATAAAATTAAGAGGATTGGAATTGAAACCACTCTTCTTTTAGGGTAGTTTTTATGAAATGTAGAAATCCCAATGCATACCTACCAACTGAAAAAAAAAGTGTTCTTTTACAAGTTTTTGTTGGCACCTAACATAACTACCTACCTACACCTCAGTCGGAGCTCTTTTTTTGCTGAAGCTAAACTGTGGCCTTTCCATTTCTTCCGCAGAACGTTCCGCCAAATTGTGAGGACAATTTAAACTACGTGTTCGTAACAAGGAAACCCCTCACTCATGCATAATCCTGTTTTCACGGTTAGATCCTTTCAAGGATCTCGAGACCAAACAATCGGCTCTTATGATCCGTCAAAACCCGACAAAACCTCTTGTCGGCCGACCTGTTGACACAACATACGGCTGCTCAGTCGACTGGAAAACTGACGCAATCGGAAAAGCTCTACTTAACCCGATCAAAGTGACGGCTCTTTCACTGTGCACTACGCGATGTTATACGGACAATACAATCGTTGTCATTTCTCCCGCTTAGGTATACATTTTTGAAAAAAGTCTAAACAACATGAAACTCTGGAACCTTCACAATCTGCACCGATAGTGATGCGACATCGACATCGATGTTTGGATTGCGATGTTTTTTACCGCATCGATGTTTCTTACCGATGATTCAATCGATGTTTTTACATGTATTCTTATTTTTTATTTTTCTATTTGTTGTGTCCCTTGTCGATATTGGTTTATTATTCTTGGAGTAATACAATGTCATCTTATGTAGGTAATCGCGATGGGGGTCTAAAATTCTGATCGGTCTCAAAATTTGACATTATTATTCGTTTCAAGAGGTCTCGATTCAAAAAACGAAATGTCCGTCCGCCGTTTTGGGCAGTAGGAATGTTGGTTTAAATCTGAAATTTTTACAAAATAGGTTCTCGGTTTACCATCTAGTTGTGCCCGCAAGGTTTTCAGTCCAATCGCCCAAGCCCGTGGGGTTCAAAAGGAGTTATTCAAAGGGTTTTGGCTTTGGGATTTTTTTTCTAAGTATTTTTGGACGTAGAATCCATTTTTGGGGGTCCCAGAACGATCCGATTCCACCGTGACGATATATGGGGCTTCAATGGGGCTACAAATTGGGTTTTTGAATTATTTAGTTTTTCGAGTAATTTTGGTCACAAAATCAGGTTTTCAACGTCGTCTATCCATACATCGTACAGCACTTGTTATTATTATTATTTTTAAATAAATATTTTCTTAATGATGCAGAATTAATCATCACATACTCTATATCAAAGAATAATAAACCCTTGTGTAAAATTTGCAGCGTATTTGTAATTAAGTTGTCGTTGCTACAAAAAACATCGATGTCAAGAAACACATGTTTTCCATCGATGTCGCATCACTAAGCACTGATAACACTGGCTCAGCGGACCCCCCAAGTCTTGGGGCCCAAGACCTGTTCAAATTATGACGATTGTAACTGTAACACGATTGGTGATTGTTCCTATTGGGACCTCTCCGCTGGGGGTTTGATGAATCCATACCTCGTAGGCCTCGGAATATTGACGTCTAATGTAACAGGATCAAATGAATGAACACGGCAGCTGTTGTTTCACGGATCAAAACGTCAAATGGAGTCGTCAACTATCCCTAACCGCACCGTGTGAACGGTAAATCCACGAAACGCTCGAATTTCACGGTTCATCAGTATTTCGCCAACAGTCGTTTTGAGCAGGTAGTTTTGAACTTTTCCGCGAGAAAGTTTGAATTGATCGTATTCCGTTTGTATCAACCCTACTTTCCCTTGAGACGCCAGGTGCTCGTTGCATAATGGCTTAGTAATATTACAATAAATTATTCTGATAATATTGGAAGACAGTAAAGTCACTGTTTTGCTTCTAGTTCCGAGAGTAAGTGAATGATAGTCACCGCAAATTTTGACCGGTGCTTCCCTCGAGATCATGCCGGAGCTGTTACAGATTCTGTAACAGCTAACATATTATTAATATTGCTACCTGATAATATTGCTACCTAGTATCAGCTTCTGAAGCTGATACTAGGTAGCAATATTATCAACTGTTACAGGAGTTGGAACACAGAGTGTCAGAGAGCAGTACTACTTACTTCCGAAGTAGGGTTATGTTTTCTGTACTTTGTTTCCTCTCGACGTCTCTCAGGTTGTTTTGATCTAGGCTTTTTTGCTGTTTCGCATCGAGAATAGAATCTATCTGATAGTTGTTATGTGGATTGTTTTCTAGTTCGTTAATTTTGAAAAGGAGTATCCATCGAGTTTCAACGTCCCGACGGCAGTTGTAAAGGATTAGGTACATAGGGTAGGTGGGGGCAAAGCCCTGCAATTTCCGGTTTTTCGACCATTGCAACCGATTTGAAGCAGATTTCCTCTAAATGTTATGCTTGAATTTTAGGTTGGGCTATTATCTATAACCCCTTGGAAACACAGTCATCTCCTGTCAATAGTAAAGGAGAAATTGAATATTTAAGAAAAAAAAAAAATTTTGCAGGGCTTTGCCCCATAAAATGGGGCAAACCCCTGCAGTGCAGGGATTTGCCCCAACTAGGTAGAAATGGGTTTAAAAAAAATTCTATTGAACAAAAATGCTCAAATTAAGTTATTTCTTTATTTAAAAATTCCTTATTTCTTCATGATCGAAAAAAAAAAAAAAAAAAACCTGAACGGAGGGATAAAATCAAATGACGAGGGGACATGGCACAGTGTCCTCGCGTTCAACCACTCCAGCCAAATACACCGATTAATCGGTCCGATTTACCACCAAACTGGATTATCAGTAGTTTAATCTGTGATTATCGGTCATCAAAACATTGGCGGACATAAGTGACTGTAACAAGAAAATTACGTTCGCGCATGCGCCGAATTTATCGCTGATTCAATCATGATGAAACTTATAGGGGACCATCTAGGACTTGATTCACACTATTCCGGAAATTTTCACAGAAATCGGATAAAAGTTGGTGCAGTCATGGCTTTGGCAAGGAATGTGGACTGACAGATGCGCGGACGGACAAACACGGAACCAAATTTGTTCAGCAATCCCTGATCATCAAACCTGGCAATTATTGGCAATTGCTCCCCACTCTTTGGAAGTGATGTGCACCTATTTGATTGACATTAAATTATAAATGATGAAATTTTAAATTTACAATTCAACTTTAATGTCATTTTTGAATCCACATGTTCCATACAATGCCAAAATACGTGCTGGTAGTGAATGGGGCAAAGACCTGCACTTGAGGGGTGCAGGGATTTGCCCGAAACAACCTGCAGGGACTTGCCCCAAATGGCATGTTTGGAAATTACTCTTTGATAAGGTTAGGAAAAGTGAGTTAAAGAAACGGTTCTCCCCTGACATTGAAGCTCATTTACAGTACTATTCATTGATGATTAGCTGATTAATTTGACGCAACCCTATCTCACACAAAATTGACGTCAACGTTCCTGAAAATTACATACAAAAGGTGAAAAACAAACTTGACTCATTTTCTCAGCCTATTGCCCTCAGAGACGCCATTACTTTTGATGACATACACCTGTTGCTGAACCTCAACTGTTGCCTGGTTGCCAGTTTCTCAATCACTTGTGAAGTACTGAAAAAGCCACTGCATAGCTTTGCCCCACGCAGGGCTTTGCCCCCACCTACCCTACATCACGCATTACATCATGGATTACCTACGTACGTTTTGTGAGTACACACTAGTCGATATTATCGGACATCGATGTTTTGGACCCAACATCGATGTTTTAGTTCGTGGTTGGGTTTTCTGTCTTCAAATCGGATCATAAGGTGACTTTTTTTTTTAAAGGAAGCTTGAGGCGCTGAATCGATTGTAATAGGAGTGCACACTGATGGTATTTCGAAAGCCTGAGGCGAGAACGATCTAGCTGGATCTATCCCTGAAGAGGGAAAATCAAGGGCAGATTTTTCGAGGCAAAAATTTTTTTTATTTTTATTATGAAAAAATCTCGTTAGCGAGCTGGTGCGTCTAAGATCAATTTTTTTACCCTTAGGACTTCATGGTAAGCAATACGAATCGAGACTATAAAAATAATTCTGGCTATTTAAAAAATTATACTTAGGAGATCGAAAAAAAATTCACGATTAAATTTATTGAACATCGATGTTATATCGATGTTTCTCTCACATCGATGTTGAACGTCCGATGTTGACATCGATGTTTTGCTCTCGATGTAATAACCCTACAGTTATTGTCTATTTAATAAGGAGGGCTTATAACCCTACAGCGAGTTATACTGGATGGGATTCACTTTGATCCCAAGCAGTGACTCAACCAATCAGATTGCAGGATTGAGGTTCGAATCATGGCCGCCAACAAAAAACAGATTTCCAATATTTCATTATTTTATTAACTTTTTGTGATTTAATCATCAAAACTGTAAAAAAAAGTCGATTATTCTATTCCTAACCTTCCGAATAATGTTTTTCAAACAATTGAAATACACTGCCAAGGAGATGGCACAGCAGCTTCCTCGTTACAATCAAAGTGACACCATTATAAAATGCGCTGAGCGTACCCCTGATTCAATCTTAATGAAACTGATAGGGGACCATCTAGAGCTATACGCACACAATTCCTGAAAATTTGATTGAAATCCGATCAAAATTGTGAAAGTTCAATCGATTCATTTAATTTACATCCATTTCTGTCTGGGAGACCTTTCGCATAGACCTTGGGAGCGCCCCTTAAAGGCTGATGTCCCACCCGCTCAAAGTGAAGAGTGTAGACGGGGGGGTAGCGGGGTCTATTAACGACGGAATAAATCGAAAAAATTAATCGAGCGAATTCGCGCGCGCCAAAAAATTCGCGACACCCGCTTATCGGACGTATAATTGGTCGAGGAATCGGAATCCGGTGGAAAAAATAGGGGTTCCCATTTGAAATAAGAAAGTTGATGTCAATTGCGCGGATTTGCGCGCATTTTTGGGGGTACCGTTGATTCAATCGTGATGAAACTGACAGGGGACCATCTAGAGCTATACGCACACAATTCCTGAAAATTTTATTGAAATCCGATCAAAATTGAGAAAGTTATGCCTGTTTCAAGAATTTCACGTTAGCGCATGCGCTGAGTGTACCGCTGATTCAATTGTGCTGAAATTCGTATGGGACCTCAAGGAGCCTGATCCACATATTCCCTCAAAATTTGAGCTAAATTCATTCAAAATTGTGGAAATTATGGCTGTAACAAGGAAATGCGGACAGACCCACAGACCGACAGACACGAAACCAAATTTGTTCAGTAGGCTATGAAACGCAAAATGCGAGTGGAAATTTTGAATTCGGACAACAAAAATTTTTTTCTCCCGAAAGTGAACACAAGGCTTCCGCTGCTTCGCAGACTCGGAAGCAAAATCAATAGGTGCTCATGGTTTGTTCTGATTGGCCCAAGGTCCCGGATACTAACCCGCAATGACAAAGTTTGGAATCAAACCGCAACCTATCCCCATGTTGGAGTCAAACTGCATCCTATTCATTCTTTTTTCCCCGATTTTGGAAAGATGAACAACAGAATAATTGTTTTTTCACCTCAATCGCCTTCATAGGATTGCAATAGTTGCTAGAAAGCTATTAGTTTAAAGCGTAGCATTGAAAAAGTGCCCTAAACAGTTTTTGGTGTCTCCTGAAAAGTTAGCCAAATCGGATAGGTTAACGGTTAACCCATCCTAACCGCAATTGCGGTTTGATTCTAGACGTTTATTTGAGTGCCGTACGCTACGCTCCTGACCCCAGTTACTTACTGGGGCCCAGCATCTTCGTTCTACCAATGGTGTCATGTGGCAGCCATGAATATCCTCATACTAAATTCTACCAAACTGTACGATCTACCTAAGCTATGTACCTATTTCAAGGCTCACCATATTGTAAGAATAGTTGTGACAAGCATTGACAAGTTCGCCGGAGTGGCTCGGTAATTACTCGAGTGGAACTGACCTTTTCAGCGAAGGAAACATACCAGGACGGGTCATTAGGGACGTGACGGGGTAGAGGAAATTCTTATGAGGAATCAACTCGGGATGAGTGAAGTCAGATCGGTTATCCGCAAATCATGTACCGTTGCTCCAAGTGAAAAATACTCCCCAGTAGGTAACAGTATCCAGATGGTGATGTAAACGAGAATAATTGCCTTGCTTTGGAACTTTTTCTACGAACTGCAATCAAAACATCTCCAAGGCCACACCATCACATACTATCAATCGCTGCGCTATTCATCGACGCACAAAAGCTTTTTCCCGGAGACATCTCCATTTAAAAGAGGAAACGGTTGAATCACGTACTCCTGAGATCAAAACCATTTGTGCTGCTCGAGGGAGTTGTGTGGTCGTTACCAATTCGCTACACCCCCGTTGGCTAACGGACTTAACTCAGTCAATACATTTCTTCCGCGTGGAGTACCTATCTTCTCCTGTGGAAGGAAACCCAGAATGCCTCATTGTAATTGCACGTTACACGACCCGACGTGGCAACAAAACTTTTTGAGCTTCCTGTAACTCTTCAATTGATACACTTGTCGTCACTGACCGGTGTAACTGAATGCTCTAACGGTTTTTTTTGTGTGACTCAACCATATTTCAGGAACTTATAGGTATGTCTGTTGATTGTCAAATTTTAATTGAAGTGATTTTTGTTTCAGATAATTATGTTGGTGAATAGATGAGAGCCATGAAAGGGATCGTATTTCCCTTAGTGGTCCTTGGGGCTATTGGTGCAGTCCTCGGACAAGGTACGCATGATTCATAATTAGTGCTCGGATTTGAGCAGATTTGCATACTTTTGGTTTTATTATTCTTTTAATAATACACCTTTGTAATCGCGGGATGACTCCGATCGGCCACAAAATTTGACATTATCCAAAACCGAAATGACCGTTCGTGCCGTTTTGGGTAGAAGGATTTTTTTTTTTTTTTTTTTTAAATCTGAAATGTTGATAAAATAGGTACTCGGTTTACCATCTAGTTGTGCCCGCAAGGTTTTCAGCCCGATTTCACTGTTGCGATCTATAAGGCTTTCATGGGGCTACAAAATTTAATGAGATTTTTGATGGATCCCAGGAGGTTAATATTGTTCAAGCAAAAAAAAAATAAAAAAATAAAAAAATAAAATGTACCTATATATTATATACATTTTTTTTTTAAATTTTTTTAAATTTCTTTTTTCAACATATTAAGTTGAAAAAAGAAATTAAAAAAAAAATGCTTTAAACAAAAAATATAAAGTTTTTGAAATATAAAAATCCGAATTTTTTTAAAATCTTTTTCATTGACACAGAATTAAATTCTGCACAAGTAACCTAGGTATATCAAAGAATAAAACCCTTGTGTAAAATTTGCAGCGTTTTTTCCATTGGCACAGAATTAGTTTTCGCACAAGGAACCTATATCGAAGAATTATAAACCATTGATTTGCAGCGTTTCAAGCATTGCTTCTGTCTAGAATCTTCCTTAGTTGTCATAGTTACGAAGTAAAATAGGTACAATAAGCACGGTCGAATTAACGTATATTTGAATTTCCCAATGTAATAAATATAAGTACATTAAAATATAATTATTTATTATATCAACATATAATTCTCCAATCATCATCTTCTGGCACGGGGTTTGCATACGCCCCGAACATCATCGAGATGGCCACAGCAGCAGCAAAAAGCACAGATGACCCTTTCATTGTTTCTACAACAAATACCTACACAGAAAAATAATTTATTATAAATATTAAATATTAAATATTAAATATTATAAAATATTAATATTAATGTAAAATCAAAAACATATTGCAAGACCAAATGTATTCATTTTTTGAATTTTTCTGGGACAGTGTTAAGCACCCTGTTGTTTGGCATACTTTTTTTTAAACAAAGGTGTTGGAGATTTGACGTTTTGTTCGATTACGATTTTCGAGTTAATGTGCCGAGACATGTAAATGAATGGCTTGGAATGAAAATCACTGTAACAGTTCGCTTACCTCGTCAGTTGATAGATCAAGATTAATTCTAACGAGAAAATGGGTGTTTTATACAAGAAGACACGTTTATAGGAATATGAACAACATGACCTCTTTTTATTATTTACTTTGATATGCCTTACCTGTAAAGAACTGAAACCATAAAATCCAGTTTCTCAGCAAGATTAACTTGAAAGTCTCAGACCCGCTAAATAAAGCTTTTTCGAAAGAGGGATAAAATAAATAAGCTGTAAATCACCTCGTGAAAACCTCGTAGCTAAATAAAAAGCTGTAAATCACCTCGTGAAAACCTCGATCCAAGATTAATATTGAAAAGGCTGACAATTTTACACAAGAGTTTATTCTTCTTCTATTATTCTCCAAAACTGTGCGCCTGAAATTTTGATAAAATACTTGGTTTACCATCTAGTTGTGCCCGCAAGGTTTTCAGCCCGATTGCTCTAACCCGTGGGGCGCTGTGGGGCTAAAATGGAGCTACAGGAAGGGGTTTTTGAAGGGTTTTGGCTATGTGATCGAGTTAGGTGTCGTTTTCGAAGTATTTTTAGACGTAGTATCCATTTTTGGGGGCCTCGGCACGATCCGATTTCACTATGAGAATCTATAGGGCTTTCGCGGGGCTACAATTGTTTTTTGTTTTTTTTAAGTATCGATACTTGGGATCCCAGGAGGTGAAATCAAAAGTTTTAAAAAAATTTCGAAAAAACAATTTTTAAAAAAATTTTTACAGACTCAAAATTAATATTTGCACAAGTAACCTACATCAAAGAATAATAATCCCTTGTGTAAAATTTGCAGCTTTTTTTTCTGTTTTCGATTACTCTTGCGCCGTACGAATTGCGCAATGGTACATGTGAAAATTGGCCAGATTTACACTTGCCCCTCACATGGTGGGGCAAGTATAACTTTGATCCCAGTTTTTATATTGTTCATTACTAAGAAGTTCATCGAGCTTTTGACTTCAAAATTGAAGCAATAAATTAAGATGGTTTGATGAACCTGAGGTCAAATTTTCAAAAAGATTGAATGGAAATTACACGTGTGATGAGCGGCCAATTTGAACTAACGATTTTCTGTGTTACACTTACACCGGTCATTTTACACTTACCCTTATTTTTTTAGGGCATCGATTTATTATAAGAAGTCCTCAACAGAAATCCCGGATACGCCATTGTGTCACGATTACAGTCGGCAATATCGAATCCCTGCCGATCCACGTTGAACCAAATGAATTTTCAACTGGTGAATCGGCGCCTTTAAGCCAACAAACCTTAGAAGTAAAGTTTCAGTTGCATGACTTGGTATTGTTGATGACGTAAAACAAATCTTGCAAACCTTCTTCTTACGAGATGATGGCCCTTGATGACTTCCATCGGCCTCTTTCACAGCATGGGTGTTACAAAACTGGAAAAACACACCGAGAAAAACGATCTTGCATTTCACGACGGGCTCATGGACGCGAAGAATGGCCGTCCATAAGGAAGCCAGCTCGAGTTTTCCCTTCTAAAGTGAGAAGTCGTGTTGTTGGATTTTAACCTTTCAATTCTCCTCCCGTGTCTAAAGGTGGGCTTCACGCTGGTGAGCGATGCCTCCTGAATGGCTGATGACAAACGCCCGATTTTGCACGAAAGCGAGCCCGGGGGTGAAACCGTGGGTGGCGGTAGCCTCTTGTGTGCAGTGCGTTATCCTTCAACAGGTCGACTTTCGCACTAAACATATGATGGGATGCTGGAAAGCTTTCACCGTTCAGTTCCAGGTTCATCTTGAAACTGACCAACGCTGGACACGCACGGTTATTTACCCCTCACAAAGGTTAAGTCCGGTGACCGCCAGTTTTACTCCGGACTGACCGGTTTTCTTCATCACCACCATTTCTACAAAACGACGGCGTTGGAAGTACAATTACCCTTCTTGACTTTGACTTACGAGCTTGTGGATCAAAAGTACACGAAATTAAAATGTTGAACTGGGTACCGAATGTGCAAACCGTTCATTTCCGGCTTTCGTTCCTTTCCCTTTCACTACAACTTGTATTTTTGTACAAGCAATAATTGACTAAAACATGTACTTTGGTCAGGCCACTGAGCAACTGTTTGTTACGTGAGGGATAGTATTATGAGAACTACACTCTCACTCTTATGTTTTGTGAAGTAAGTACAGAATGCAAATCTAAAGAGACATAAAAAAAAAAAAAAAAAAAAAACGCAAATTTTACACAAGGGTTTATTATTCTTTGATATACGTTACTTGTGCAGAAATTGAATTCTTTCAATGAAAAAATAAAATAAAATAGAACGTTCCGGAACCCCAAAAAATGGATTCTACGTCCAAAAATACTTCGAAAACGACACCTGCTTCGATCCCATAAGCCTTCAAAAAACCCCTCCCGTAGCCCCATTTTAGCCCCATAGCGCCCCACGGGTTTGGGCGATCGGACTGAAAACCTTGCGGGCACAACTAGATGGTAAACCAGGTATTTTGTCAACATTTCAGATTAAAAAAAAAAAGCCTACTGCCCAAGATATTTCGGTTTTGGAATCTAAACCTCTTGAAACGGATAATGTCAAATTTTGAGGCCGAGTCGTCGACCCCCGTCGCGAAAACAGGTGTACTTATTATTCAAAAAATAATAAACCAAAAATTTATTTAATCATTTTAAATTTTTTTATTGTAAAGTTTGTGAACGGATGTGGGGCCCCGAGAAATGGATTATCCGTCCAAAATTACTCTGAAATACTATACCTCACTCGACCTCCTGGCATCCTCCTGGCCCCATAGATCCTCATCAGGAAACCCGCCGGTTCTGGGACCCCAACAAATGGATTCTACGACCAAAAACACTTCTAAAACGACACCCCACTCGATATAATTCCCGAAAATCATCAAAAACCCTTCTCTAAGCCCACTTTTAGCCTCACCGAGCCCCACGGGTTTGAGCGATCGGACTGAAAACCTTGCGGGCACAAGTAGAAGATGAACCGAGTATTATGAGAACTGATCTCTTCTAAGTTTCTTCTTCTCCTTCTTTAGACGATTTTATTGCTCCAAATAAATAATTTATTTCAAGTACATCACTGAATTTGTGTTGCTTGTAATGTGCAGACACGGACTGCTTCACAAGTAAGCGAGATCAAGTGGTTTGGTTATCTTTGGACGATATTACTGACAGTTTCCTCGTTGACGTGAGATCTCTTGAAGATGTCGCAAGGCCTGAACCTCCTAATTGACAACGTTTCCAAGTGTATTGTTTGGGAATCATTGGTTATACAGCCCCACAGCTGGGCTCCATAAGTCCACACTGGCTTGAAGACTTGGTTGTACTGGGTAATCTTATTCAGCATGGATAGCTTTGACCGTCTCCCAATTAGCCAGTACATCTTTCTGAATTTGAGCAAAAGTTCTTCTTTCTTCTTCTTGACGTGGGCTTTCCATCGGAGCCGAGCATCAAGCGTCATACCGAGATACTTCTCTTCATTTGTTTATGAGATTACATTCCATTTGAGGTAAGCTGGTATAAAGTTGGGGTTTTGGTTGGTAAAGTCAACGTGTACCGACTTGGTTTAGCTCAGCTGGATTCTCCACTTTGCTGTCCATTGCTGCATGCGGGCGAGTGTCCGATTTTTGTTGGGATTTCTTAAATTTGATATAATTTATTAGGTTTGTTCCAGGTCTAACTGCGTCTGTTAACAAAAGTTGACGGCTGTCGACAGCAGTCCCAAAGCCTTCTGAATCGCTGTTGGGTTCTGTCGAACAGCCCATCTGCTGACCTGGAACGCGATCTGTCAACAAACCAAGTCACGTGAATCACCGCGAAGTAATGCTACACAATTTAATTACTTCATGGTGATTCACGTGACAGTAAATTGCATATGGAAAAATCCAAGTGATAATTTTTGGTTTATTTTATTCAGAATAATCAACCTTTTTCAAGAGATGAGTATCATAAGGGCGGGAATGAGTCATTTAATGTGTTTGGGGGTATTTACGAGGACTTCGGGAGGACGTGAATACAACTTGACGCGCCGAGCACCAATATAAAGTGAGAAGGTTATGAGAGAGGTTTCAACTGGGTAGGGTTATCCTAGTCGACAGCACCCAACCGAACTCATTCGAGCTGTCGGTTTTCGGCTGACAGCAGTTCAACTGCAGTCAGCCGACACATCGACCTGGAACAGCCGGCGTCGGCGACTTTTCGCCGACCGAGCGACCTGGAACAGCAGTTTTCTCAACTGCGCATGTCTCC
This sequence comes from Pilophorus perplexus, assembly GCA_955831195.1. Classification (NCBI taxonomy): domain Eukaryota; kingdom Metazoa; phylum Arthropoda; class Insecta; order Hemiptera; family Miridae; genus Pilophorus; species Pilophorus perplexus. The sequence continues at coordinate 3,882,193 of OY037010.1, read as the reverse complement.
GTCGATTTCTGTTAACAGTCCGTCAAAGCTGGAACAAACCTATTAGTGTGTTGGGCGGAGTTCTGAAGGATTATATCAACTCCATGTTCGCGCGGATTCTTGTTTGTAGATGGTAGTTACGTGCCGGATAAGCTCTCCAGGCCCTGGAATTCAGGGTCCACACTTGAGAAGACAATGGTTCCCATTGGATCCAAGCAGGCACTGGTAGTGAAGGCAATGGGGACGATGGGTACTTTTACTGGAGCTGCCCAGGTGAAACGCTCCTTCTGCCTCTAACCTTTTCACAGAGTGGACCACCAGAGTGTCCTCGCAGTGGTAGAGGGGCTTGAATTCCCCAGCTCCGTGCCTACTATCGAAGGACCAGACAACATATTACTATTATCCTCCGCTCTGGCTCAAGGTTTTCCCCTTTTCCAGCCAAAAGTTCGAATTGTGACAATGCTGAGCACGGAGGTAGTTAAAGACCAGCCTGAGGGTGATTTTACATGGAGATCTTGCTTCTTATGAAATGACACACTTGCCCTTGTTTCTTGTTGGACGCAGCGTGACCAAACCTGGCGAGCCACTCTCTCCACGCGTCCAACTCAGGTATAGTAGGTCTCTGTAAAGTCAGTGAATGAGGGGGGTCCACCTTACACAAATCCTGTTAGTCCTGATTTGTTTTTATATCTTGTTGAGGACCATTAGGTGCCTCGTATTGGTTTTACAACAGTTGGTTTTACAGCAACACTGCGAATCCAAGTTTTCGTCATTCTCGTCCGTTTGGTTTCTTCGCAATCGTGAAACACCCGTCATAATTGTGCAATTTTTCCCGTTTTTTGGCCTATAAATCGTTCCCCATGCAGTTTCAAATAAACCATTATATCACACAAATTGTAAAGGACAAACTTTCCTACAGTTACGGAGGTTACGGAGGCTCCAAAAAAGAGGTAAAAGCTCGTGTTTGGCGAAATTCTAACTTTCTTACCTCTTCGTGACGCGAAGTCTCCCGAAAAGACTTCGTTCTAGCGAAAAATCGTAGTAGAAACAGTTGCAAATAATTTAAGTACCTCCCTATTTTACGTGACTGTAAAGAAAATTAAAGCCAAAATCAAATAGTGGGGGTAACCACATAATTAGGAATGGAAATTCACCCGAATTTCGGGTTTAATCATCCTGTACCATGTTGTTAGAAGTCAAAAGGGGAAAAATACATAATTTTTGTGATTTGCAGTTTGTGTTTTAACCCCATTTTCAGTATTATTTGGACGACTTCTATAAAAACAAAATCCAGACACGTTTCCATTCCTAATTAAGGTATTACGTAAGTAGGTATCATCCAGAAATTAAGTTGATGAATAACATTTCAGGAGCCACAATGTCATATAATATATGTATATATATTATGTATATACCTATCCATGAAACAACAGCTCGTTTTCCTGTTTTGTGTTGATTACAATTTTGGGTTAAAACGCAGAACGACCTTTTTTTTTTTTTTTGGACATCCGATTTGAAACATGGAATTTCCATAAGAAAATTATTCCGATTGCACGCATATTAAACATGACGTAGCTCGAATCACTTCTCAATGTTTAATTCCACATGTCTTTAAATTGGTGTTCCTTCTCGTTGAAAAGATTTATATTACTTGAGCTAATGTCTACTCTATGCCATATTTCCCAAAAATCCGTGGATTTGTATTCCTACCCTATGAAAAATTTAGGTTAGGTACTTTGTTTGAACGTATCACTACTGTATGCTAAGTTTTCCATAAGACGTTCAATTTTTCTGAAAAACGCTTCTCATTTGAATTACTGGTAATGTTTACCGTCGAAATTGTAGTTGTGGGGATTGTTGAGGTTCGGTCAATGAAATTCGTAGTTTAGCTAACGTTTCTGTCAATTTATTTGTCCATCGTCAGGGCCTATAAATACAAACCGTCAGATGTAGATTTAGGTTCTACAATGATCTTAAAACTATAAACTCTATACAACATGACTAACAAAGTGGGTAACATAATAGTAAAATCGGGAGACTTATTATAGCTTGTGTAAGCGTTGTGGCTGAAATGCCAGGGTCCAGTTGAAGGACTATGGAAGAACCTAAATCGACATCTGACGGTTTGTATTTATAGGGCCTGAATATGGACAAATAAATTGTCAGAAACGTTGGCTAAACTTCGATATTTCGTTGACCGAACCTCATCAATCCCCTCAACTAAACGCTTCTAATTTTACACAAAGGTTTATTATCCTCTGATATAGCTATAAAAAAAGTTTCAAAATATTGAGCCCGTGGGGCTCTGTGGGGCTAAAATGGGGTTTTTAAAGGTTTTCGGCTATTGGGTCGAGTTAGGTGTCGTTTTCGAAGTATTTTTGGGCGTAGAATCCAGTTTTTGGGGTCCCAGAACGATCCGATTTCACCGTGGGGATCTATAGGGTTTTCATGGGGCTACAAATGGGACTTTTGGAAGATCCGAGGAAGTCGAATAAGGTGTCGTTTCCCGAGAAATTTTGAACGCATAATTCATTTTTCGAGATCCCACTTCTGTCCAAACAAGGGCCAGTTCCCGCTACCGGGATACCTACCTCACTCGAAATGAAGATGACCAAACAAAATGTCACTCCTCCTCCTAATGCTGCCACTTAATGGAATTTATTGGCCGAGATTATAAATAATTTTGTATTTTAAGGAGTTTTGGGTCCTTTGAAGATTTTTCGTAGGTAGGTTACGAGCAAGTTCGAGTGTTTATTTGATGGGTCGAATGACTTCATTAGCTTCGGAGGCCGCAACTTTCCAAACCGCAGCGTCAGAGTCCGCCCATAACCTTACAAGGACGTGTTTTTTTTTTTTTTTTTGGAGAAGATGTTCCTCCAGGATCCGTTAATTCCCGTTTTCCCTTTAATCCCCTTCAACTTGGAAGCCCGAGAGTCCGAGGATGACCCTCGCAAGGGTCATCCAGGAATTAATAAGGAATCCCGTCGACGGTAATATATGGCCGGAGGAGAGCTTCGCGAAGTGAATTTCAAGTTCGTGCGTAGATAATCTGTAGAGAGGCGGATCCGATTAGAAGGCTCTCACTGTGTACAGGTGGCCTGGTCATAATACAACGGCCTTTCCTAAGGTGTGCTGGGCAAACAGATGACCGGTACAAGACACATGGTTACCAAAACATCACCAAACCGCTAGTTGGTCTCATCTTGGATTCCCTCTACACCAGAGAGTTGGGTTGAAGGTGTGGTGTTCCAGGAATTCGATACTTTGACCTCAAAATTGACTTCCACGCCCTGGCCTGATTGATGCCAGTGAGCTAATGTTGAGGATAGTTTCAATATTGCTCTTTCAGTATGCAAGAACAGAATCTGTTAAGGGTTCTTTATCTGATTAGGGTTCATTTCTATCATTCTGCCAAATTCCTTTTCTCCTTATATCAGTGCTGCCAACAGACAACAACTCCAAAAAGTCAATATGGGGAATCTATCCAGATTTCCCCTACACTCTTCTCGCGGATCGCCACCCCGCAAGAGTTAGTACCGGCGGGGGACGTAGTCGCGGCGCGATCGTGCAAACCCCTTTTCTCCCTCCGGCAACACAGCCTTTCTGTACTAAGAGGGGAGTACTTTCTTCCCCCAATTCACTGATCGTTCATTTCTATTGTGCCATATCAATGTTTACAGTTTATTTTTGGTTGGCCCTGAGGACCGGGCATCCGTTAGGCTAGGTACAGACGGTGAGGATTTCCGGAGAGGATTGCCCGTTCAGGCCACCCTCTCTGGCCGGCCGGAGCGCGTGGACCAGACTTTTCCTTCGGTTGAGGCGGACTGCGGCAGGCCTTTACAAAATTTGGAAATTTTGAGTCCGCCGGAAGAGAACAACCCCTTTCCTCACGTGTGGGGGTTGCGCGTTTGGCCTCAAGACCCTGGTGACGTTTTGGGAATTATAATAGGTATATCATGGTAACAGTAAGCTTAACTGTTGTAGCAGTAATGTTGATCTTATATTCTTCAAAAAATTCCCTCTTAATAAATTTTGCTCATTAAGGATTTTGCTTTTGTGTGTATCTGTGCGTTGGAATGAGCAAATTTGAACATTAAGATCTTCTCATACGAGAAATTTCACAGTCGTTTGAACATGAGCATATCCCACATTTTGTCAGTTGGTAAAAATTGACGATTTTTGACGACCTACTGTGACTAAATCCCTCGATCGAATGCGACGTTTTTGATGTTATTCGAAGGGAAATTTAGTGATCTTTAATTTTGTATATAGTGAAGTTTTCCGTAGAATGAACCGATTTTGAGTTACAAGCCGAAAACTGAAACACGTTCCAAAATATCGCGGTTTTTTGGTTCCCAAAAGTCTGATCTCTATTCAGAAACCGTCGCAAACTCATATAACTCTTATTTGGGATGGAAAAAGTGGATTAAAATCCTTTTCAGCTTTACGCTATTTTATTGGAGGGACGGCCTTTTTTTTAATCTGATTGTTTGGGCAGGCGATTATCAGAGCCTCAACCTGCTAGAGCAACCGGTTAGAAATTGCTTCCCTTGTAAAGGTTAATTAATTAAAATCAATTAACAGCTCTCCTTATACATGTGAATACCAGGCATTCATTCAGAAGGTCCTTCTGTTGTCTGCTTCTCCTGACTAGACTTGACGCATAAAGGCGGCCTGCTCAATTGTCACACGCTGTTCTTCCTCGGCCTCTGGAACTAAGCGGTAGCTAGCAAGCAGCAAGTGAGATCAAGAATCGAATCGAGATCGACCAGACGCTCTTTCGCCGTCCGCTTTATTTTAAGCAAATATAATCGATTTTCAGAATTTTTGAAAAAGTACGGATAGGTATCCAATACGCATACTATCCGGTTACCAGATGTTTCAACTCTCTTCTATCCAGTCACAATCTATCCGGATATCGGTTATATCCGGTCACGGTCTTTCCATCCCTATCCTCAACGTGTGTACCCAGCTATAGCAACACTTCGCCTGGGGACGCCAGGTCAGCGGGACCAATAATTCGCTTGGGCCCGCCTAGGTCACTATTGTTGACAAATTAACCGTAGTAGCCAGAAGATCGAACCTCGTATGACTGTGTCAGCTGGCCAGGCCTCCATTGACGACAATTCCTTCGTGGTAGCCAGCCATCTGATTCCAAGTATTACTGCTTAAGGCTAACTGATATCAATGTTGACAGTACAACTTTGACACCAGACTCCCTTCTGAGGGTCAACGCATTCCACGGCAACACGACAGTTCGTGCCAACCTGGAGATGGCGGATCCTCAAATTATGCATCGATATCACCTCCCTGGCCTGCAGATCGTGACACTATTACGCCCTGAGCAGGGATATTCATGCACTCTCACCCTCTACCTGCAAAGACACTGGCGGCGAAATCCTAGATATGACGCTAGAGGCATTCCCCCCAACACAACAGAATTACCTAATTATGAACCTAGAAATCAATCAATTAGGAACACATTTTGTGCATGTAGTGCACTTTCGACATCCGTGATGCCGGGATTTTCGCTTTGTACGATAGGGACGCACGTCATGCTCTTGAACACGTAATCTCCTCTAATTGATAACTCTTTATTTACTCCGCCCATTTTGTTTCTCACCTCTCATTATCACGCTCACCACCTGCGCTCATTGATGCTCTCGTCTCGGAGATCTTCTCTTTCGCAACGTTCATCTTGTTATGAGATGTTATCACCGCAGGTTGAAACTTTCAGAGGCAATGGGGCGCACCGAACCAGGCGGCGAGCCGGCCGACGATATGGATATGTTCAAGTGAGCGTGACACTCCGGCTTTTCGCCCCGGGATCCCGTTTGAACTGTCTTTGTACGGAGAAGAAGGCGTACGACTCGGAATCGAGAGGATTGCCGGCTTTGTGGTTAGGTTGAGGTTGAAGTTTTTGAGATGCTACATAACTTTTTGTCTGAATCAATATTTTCACTGTCGACCGGAGAAAGTATTGTGGGGCATTTGGAGGGTTTGAGCAAATCTTTCGAAAAGTACTTTCCGAAATCCGGACTTGATTTCATGTGGATTTCAAATCCATCTCTGGAAGAAATCCTGGGACATGCAGCCTTTCTAGAAGCTTCTGAAAAACAGCCGATGATTGAAATATCTTCGGATTCTTCTATGAGAGATGATTTCAAACCCGGAAAAACTGCTCTCATGACATTCTGGTCAGAAGTTAGCATGGATTATGCGACAAGGCGTTTTTCTTTTTGTTGCCTTTTACTAGCACTGAGCTCGTCGAAAGTAGGTTTTCTTCATACTCCATCATCAAGAAAAAATGTGAAACTAGCTCAACGCTTCTCCGAACTAAGGGTGGATAATATCTAGAATATAGGTAGGTATATTAAGTATACCTATATTCTTAGTTAGTGTAAATTCAATTTTAAAGTGTTGAAACATTATAATATAAATAGAAAATATTAGAAAATTTTCTAAAATATATTATATTTTCATCACTCGAACCAAGCATTTCAGTTATTTGCGATAGGTACCATTAAATTTTATTTGGCCCACTAAACTTATTTTCATATTCTCATCAACAAAAATGGATAAATGCCCTTTTGAAAGTAAACTCCTAATTTATTATTGACATGGATTGGTCTCAGATTCTGAGACTCAGAATTGGTCTTTTCGGGCCGACGATGGAAAACGGTCAGGTTGGCAAACATGAGCGTTTGTGGGTGATTCTCAGATAACTGGCAATTTTCGAATTTTCGGCAGTTGTCGAATTCCGAAAAAAAGTGAATCAATTGGATGATACCCCATGGGGTTTCTCAGTCTGTGGTCTTCCCTGGTGACGATACAAAGGTTGACGATAGAAAGAATGAGCTATACATATAAGGACAGTTGAAAATCGGTTTTTTTTTTTTTTTTTTTTCAGTCGAATCCCATTCTGTAGAGTAAAATACTCGTTTTTATACTGTCTGCACAATTTTTAATCCTCTACGGAAATCAGGAGAGAGTATGAAAATAATCAGCGTTGGAACTTTTGGCGGTAAGATTGACCTTCCGAAAGTAGTACAACACAACGCCACCACAGACGCTGGCATCGAATGTACAGATTTCATGTCTGCGAAGGTTGGCTTATCAGAAACTCCCTTCAAGATGGCTGATTGTTTATGTTAGGGATGTCCTTCACCGATACAGTCGGTTTCTACGGATATTTGGGGAACTGTAGTCAGGTCTGCTTTTGGGTTCGGTACGGTAAATGAAAGGTAAAGGTCCTTTCGGTTTCAAACCTTTCAACTTCTTTAAGGTCCTGAAGGTTAAAAGAGACTATTTTTGAGGTATCAGGGCGTTATTAGTCATTTCATGGTACTAGCTTTCAATTGTACAATAAACAGAAAAAAATGCTTATATAGCTCATTGGAATTCAATTTCTCCGTCAAATAATACTCATAGGTGTCGAATAATGGTTGTGTGGGTTTTGATTCAAAATCAGAGGCTCATAATAATCAGTTTTCTACCGAAATTCATGTAGATCATAAAAACTTCAATTTCAACATCACCACGTTCCAGAAACGTCAATAAACAAAAACAAATTTTTACGGTAATGACAGGATTCCAGTTACGGAGTTGACATTCGAGGCTTCAATTAGGAATGGAAGCGTTTCTGGATTATTTTTTTTTTTTATCGATAGAAGGCGTCCAAATAATACTAAAAATGGGGTTAAAACACAAACTGCAAGCTCGTATGAATTTATAAAATTTATGGAAAAATTGCTATTTGAATTTTGGCGGGAACCCGAGGTCAGCTTCTATTGGTCGACACGTTGGCCACCATTACAAAACTAAAAACTAAAGAATCGGTCATTGGAATAAGTTAATTTATATCACAAATAAGTTGAGTAAATAAGCATGATCACATTCAAAACAAAGCGAACACGGCCATTTTCTCGTTACTCCAGTGTCACTAGAGCCAAACACCAAGAAAAAATCGAAAAAGAAGAAAAAATTGACCTGCACTCTGGTGTCTTTTGATTGGAAACCGGAACACCTGTAGGTGACGTCACTCACAGTGGTTTTTGAATCGGCCTAAATTACTTAAGATGATTGTAAACTACGTGAAAGACTTATTGTCACAAAAATGATGTATTTTTCCCTTTTTGACTTTTAACAACACGGTACAGGATGATTTAACCCGAAATTTAGACCCCCCACATGGCTCTTAACAGTATAAAACACACTGAAAAATGGACAAGCTCATCATGGGACAGTTATGGCATTTCACATCTTTAACCTTCTATGAACGTCATAATTTAAATGAATTTCGATCATTCTTATGTGTTTCCTCACAATATGACATCCTACCTTGCAAAGCTAAAATGGCTAGTTATCTGAGAACCACCCATGTAGCACATATGCATATCGACCGTATACCTACCTGCAAAACCTCGTATATTCCAAACTAAAAATTTTACAGGAGACGCAAAAAACTCCATGGAAACGTCCAGACTGATGGAGTGCCAAAATCCTTGTAAGTCCCAAGAGTTCAGTTGAGTGACTTTTGGCGAATATTGTGACGATTTCTCACTTAAATAACTACTTCAGCACGTCAATTATTATGTGTAACGTATAACTACGTTACTGATGAAAAATGTACAAAACTTACCGATAAAAATAGAAAACATTGGAGAGGCGGCAGAGGCTGAGACTTACAAGTTCTTACAACGTTCTGGAGCCTTTCGGACTTGCAGGTTATTACAACCGAACACAGAGAAGACATTTCTCAGCCATGGGCGTAGCCAGGGTGGGGCAGGGGGGGGGGGGGGGGGGTGTGCCTCTCCCGCCGTCTGCAAGCAGTCAATGAGAAGCTAAAATTAAGCGCTGATGGGTTAAGATCTATCATGAAAATTACCTATTTCTCGGAATTTAGAATTCGTCGGTACCTTTCGTTTTCTATAATATGCACAGTGTGCATTGCACACGCATACCTTTGGTTTATTATAATTGGAATAGTACACCTTAAAAATTGCGAAAGAGGTTGAAATTTCAGATCGGTCTCAAAATTTGACATTAAACGTTTCAAGATTCCTCGTTCCTTTCCACCTCCGAAACTACAGTTTCAACACGCCTCTTTCAAGAATGCAACGGGTCGTCAACTCATTGCAGGATGTGATCGACATCGACTAGCCACTGCCTTCTTTTAAAAGACTCTCGACAGACTTTTTTCATAGGTGAATTATTTAATTTACGTTGTTTTTCTTTCTTTCGAGCTGTTGACTTCAACTTCTCAAGTGTATTTTTTCATTTTGATATATTTATCACTATTCTATGTATTGGGATTATTTTCCGTAATAAACACACAAGAAAAAAAGACTAGATTCCAAAATCGAAATGCCCGTCCGCCGTACTCCACGCCTTCTGGGCCGTTTTTTTTTTCTAGGCAGCAGGATTTTTTTATTTTTTATTTTTTTTAATCTGAAAATTTGACACAATAGGTAGTTACTCGGTTTACCATCTAGTTGTGCCCGCAAGGTTTTCAGCCTGATCTTCCAAAACCGTGGGGCTCTGTGGGGCTACGGGAGGGTTTTTTTTTTTTAGGTTTCGGCTATTGGGTCGAGTTATGTGTCGTTTTCGAAGTAGAATCCATTTTCGGGGGTCATAGAACGATTAGATTTCACCGGGGGGATCTATTGGGGCTACAAATGGAATTTTTGAAGGATCCCAGGAGGTCAAATATTTTCCGAGTAATTTTGGACGCATAGGTAATCCATATTTCGAAGGCCTACTACATCTGTTCGAACAATGTAAAAAAAAATTTATTTATTTTTTTAATTTAATTTTTATTGACACAGAATTAATTTTCGCACAAGTAACCTAAATCAAAAAATAATAAACCCTTGTGTAAAATTTGCAGCGTTTATATATATATAACATAGTGCTTGGGGGGTGGCCCCCCCCCCACCCTTGGCTAAATCCTGCCTACGCCCATGTTCTCAGCGGATCAAAACCAAACTTCGTATGAACATTCTAGAGCCTTACATTTACCCAGAAAGCTCAAAACCTTACTTTAGGGAAAAATCGGACTTACGAGGTTTTGCAGGTAGGTATTCGGTCGATATGTTCTACAATGTCCCATGTCATGGGACCCCCCATCTGACACCATTTATCATTGATTAGTTGTACTGAATTACATTTATCTCTGGAACCGGTAATCAAGAACTCGTAATCACGGCGGGTTACAAACATCTGTTTTATTCTTCAGGTTTGACCGGTATTAGCCAAGACCGCGTGTCGTTCGTGCACTCTGAATTTCACCTGGTGACCTACCGTTAGGGAATATCAATATTCCCTCGATTGAAGGAAATGCGTCGGAAACAAAAGTGCAATCATTATTCAACATCCGCGGACTCTTACGCAGAAGTAATTAACTATTGTGTAGGAACAAAACGGTTCTTTCTCTGGCTCGATATGGGGTAGTAGAGTGTGTAATTCCAGTGTAAATGAAGAATGGCGAGAATCGAGCAACAATCAGAGCATTACACCCAACCTGCTGACCGCCCGGCGTTGTTTGACTCTGATGGATTTCCGGCTTAGTGAACACCGTCTCCGGTTTTTTTTACAAGAAGTAAAAGGTGAGTTTAATCGCGTTTAAGGGTCATTAAGGTTCGTTAATTTCGGATTTTCTCTTTTCTCTAACTTTTACTTTCATTCAAGAAAATTGTGCTACCTAAATCAAATCAAATCAAATCAAAAAATCTTTATTCCTGAACCTTGACAGAAGGTATGGATGCGTCAAATTACATTTGTGTGTATATATATATAGTTTAAATTAAGACAATTAAACCTGCAATATTTTCAATTTATTATTCCCTTGCCAGTTCACTGCGTAGAACTCCGATAGGTCATAGAATGGGTTCTCCAGAAGGTAGGAGCGTTCTGTCGGTCAGGTCCTTGTATTCCGCTGGTAGGTGGTTGAACAGCTTTATTAAAGTGTGAGGAAATTGTCGCTGAGTGGTTGTGAGGCGTTGCCTAGGCATATCGTATTCGTTTCTGTTTCTGGTGTTGTAGGAGTGCGCATCCGCTCTTCGGGGGAGTTCACTCTTCTTCACATAGCAACAGCATAGCCATATGTATTCATTTACTATTGTCATTATATTCATTTCCTTAAATAATGGTTTACAGTGTTCATCATACTTTGCGTGGCATACAATTCGGATGGCCTTCTTTTGCATTTTGAGTATCGACATCATTGATACTAGAGAGTTTTTGCAGACCCTTCCACCGATCGGTAGGAGGAAATCCGTAGTACGAATCTGTAAGGAAAGGGGGAGTGCGCATGCGCGAGGACAAATCGGTAAGGAATCTGTAGCAGTAGGCGGTACGAATCCTTATTCCTACGGGTTACCAAATCAGTATAGAAATCTGTATGAAAAGCAACATAACCTGACGCTTGTGTAACCCCGTTGTAACCTCAAGATGTAATCTTGTAAACAAACGGGCTTGTATTCTGCTTTGTTATTTTTTGTTCTCAGTTCGCTTTGTTCTCTTCTGTTTTATTCTGTTCTACACTCGATGGATGAATTGGAAATTTTTATTCCACCCATTTCCTCTTCACAAAAAAACGAGTGGCAGTAGGAGTCCTCGTAGGACTTGTAATAAGTAGGGCTGCCAGACGTCCTCTTTTTTCCGGACATGTCCTCTTTTTCACACCCTGTCCGGGCGTCCTCTCTTTTTTCATTTTTCGGGCAAATGTTCTCTTTTTTTAAAAATCTCTCATTTTCTGAAATTACCTCGAAATTACCTGAAAATCGTTTGGGCTACCTACCTATCTGGAACAGCCTGCTTAGAAAAAATCTTGTTCTTGTTAAACCTATGTCCATCGTGGGCGTTGACATCGAATACAGGCAGCTTCTTCGCCACTCCAAATCCCGTTGGTTGTCGTTGTTTCCCTGCATAAATCGTGTGCTTCAAATGTATGAACCTCTGGCGTCGTATTTTATGTCTCAGAGCAACCCTCCTATCCTAATAAAAAATCTGTTTGAATAGCCAGAAAATGAAAGTGACATGTGGTTTCTACTTCATTAATGTTTTCTTTCAATGAAAAGATTAAAAAATTGGAAGCCAAACATAACTCAGTTTTGGAGGTGCTAGCTTCGTTGGAGGAAGTCGAAGATTTTCTGACTGAAAGACTGAAGGAGAAATTTCTCCCTAAATCTAATTTCTCACTAAATTTAAAGCCATGAACTGCAGTCAAAGATGGTGTGAATATTTCCATCTTGTCGACCAATCAGAGAAACACTCACAGCTTCTCAAATTGTGCCAAATTGTTTTCGCCATTCCTGCCCATAATGCCAACGTCGAGAGAATATTAAATATTCTCATTCCATCAGAGAAAATTTTTCTCTGATGAACTCTCAGTGGATGAGAGGAACTGACTACATGTCCCCACAGTAAAGGTTTTTCATCAATCAGATGGATGATGGTTTGTTACCTACCTAATCGGGTATTATAATAATATCTACTTCAAGTTTTTAGTTTCAACATTCAACATATTATGTTGAATGTTGAAACTAAAAACTTGAAGTAGATTCTATTCCTATTAGAATTACATCATTTTCTATAATATAATGATATTATATTATAGAAAATGTAATAATATTATAGAAAATATAATAATATTATATTATAGAAAATGATGTAATTCTAATAGGAATAGAATCCACTTCAAGTTTTTAGTTTCAACATTCAACATATTATAATATCCGATTAGGTAGGTAACAAACCATCATCCATCTGATTGATGAAAAACCTTTACCTTATAATTATATTATAATATAGTATGTGCATTTTGTAATTTATACGTTATATATCTTGATGTCCTTTTTTTCCTTTTCTCTCATCAGGCAACCCTAGTAATAAGAAATACTTGTGAAACACTCAAACGCAACAAGTCAAAACTTCACGGCGACCTTTTTTTTGGATTTTCATCCATTTTCCTCTTCACAAAAAACCGAGTGGCAGTAGGAGTCCTCGTACTTGTAATAAGAAAATTTCTTATTACAAGTATTTAATACTTGTGAAATACTCAAACGCAACAAGTCAAAACTTCACGGCGACCTTTTTTTTTTTTTTTTTGGATTTTCATCCATTTTCCTCTTCACAAAAAACCGAGTGGCAGTAGGAGTCCTCGTACTTGTAATAAGAAAATTTCTTATTACAAATATTTAATACTTGTGAAATACTCAAACGCAACAAGTCAAAACTTCACGGCGACCATTTTTTTTTTGGATTTTCATCCATTTTCCTCTTCACAAAAAACCGAGTGGCAGTAGGAGTCCTCGTACTTGTAATAAGAAAATTTCTTATTACAAGTATTTAATACTTGTGAAATACTCAAACGCAACAAGTCAAAACTTCACGGCGACCATTTTTTCTTGAGGTATGTGAGAGTGAAAACAACGTGCGCGTCACTTTAGTAGTCAATTTTTCCATACGGATTCGTAAGGAATCTGTAGTGGGGTGGTTGAGGTGGTTAGCTTCCAGTCATGGTCGGCCTAGACAGCCCATACGGATTTCCTGCTACGGATTCGTGGAAAGGTCTGCAAAAACTCTCTATTGAGTTTCCCCATATGCGTAAACCGTATGTAGCAAGAGCGTGGAAGATTCCAAAGTAAGCCTCTCTGACGAAAAGAGTTGGAATGAATTTAATAGTTTGCTCAAAGCATAGATTGCCCCATGTAATCTTTTCACGAGTAGATCGATGTGGGGTTTCCAACTCAGGTTTCCATCTATAATGATTCCTAGCAGTTTAGCTTCTGATGAGACGGGTAGACCCTGTATCGGTGTTGATATGCATATGTTGACATATTGTGACTTTTCAGGGTTCAATAAGAGTCCTTTTGCATCGAACCAATTCTGAAGTTTGCGGAATTCCTGCGTTTGGGCTGCCATCAAGCCCTCGTTCGTCTTCTCTGCAACGACCAGACTCGTGTCATCTGCATATTGTCCAATAAAGGCTGATGTGCAGCATGGGACGTCCGCCACTGCTATGATAAAAATCAATGGGGACAGTATTGCACCTTGAGGACAGCCTATTTCAGGCAGTTGGCAGAGTTGTGACTTCTCATTTCCAATTTGAGTGATTTGATGCCTTCCTGAGAGGTATGAGTTGATTAAGTTTAGTGCAACACCACGTATTCCATAGAAGTTCATTTTTTCTAATAATAATTTCTTCGGTAGCACGTCAAAAGCCTTGGAAAGGTCGCATAGAGTCAGTATGGTTGACTCTTTGTTGTTCAAAGCGTCTGTGATTTTCCCCACGACATCACGAAACCATGTTGATTGGCCATAAGAATTTCGTATTTATCCATATACTTCGTTATTCTGTCTGCAATTACCTTCTCCACAACTTTGGAAAATATAGGCAGTACAGCGATTGGCCTATATCGCTCTAGGTCGTCTGGGTCACCTCCTTTAAAAATAGGCACTATTTTACCTATCTTTAGCTTTTCGGGGAAAACTCCCGTTTTCATAATCAGATTTATAATTTTGGCGAGGGTTTGGCTACCTGGTCGACTGTGAGTTTTAGTATCTGTACACTCATATCGTTTTTATTGAATGGATATCGTAGATATGAATATGACGTTTCATTGATTGTTATCGTAAACATTGCTTCTTCAAACAATCATTGGAACTATGATACCTCACTCATCAACACATCATATTACTAAAGTGAATCCTCTATGATGGCCGTCAATTTATTCCGCTACTTTCGTGAAAAATTTGGTGGTCATTTCTTGGTGGTTAGGTCCCAGTAAAAACTTGTTCTATGTTGAAAATCAACAAAAACGACGGCTGAACGCCACAAAATGTTTGTCTTGAGCCAAATCTGTCAGTGACTGAAAACCAGCTCGAGTGTGGGTGGTGGCCTGAGCTATATTTTCTTTTTATCTCTTCAATTCAATCTGTTTAAACACGTCTATAGACGACCCATTAACGTGTAGCTAACTTGATATAATAAATCACGAATTTGCGTAAAATAAAAAAAATTAAATGCAACACGACAGTTGTCATAAAATTTGTATCTAATTGTTTTATTTATTTCAAGATTTAAATATTAATTAAATTATATTTAATCATCTGTAACTCTTCCATCAACATCGTCATTAGTCGTAATCTGTCTGTATTGTCTTAGTTAAGATAATCAATTCCAGTAACTATCTAACTATGATCAGCATTAGGTACCTAATTAGTTGGCATACACTCCAACATGCTCTTCAGATTTCTCTCTTTCTCAAGAAATTATTCAGTTGTGTATGACATTGTAACAAACTAATCCCTTCATCTAATTTTCCAACACCCATTAATTCCCAGAAGATTTACATATCAAGATCACCGTGAATTCTTTCACGGACGGCTCATTCAGAAGAAATGGAGGGCTTGGTGAAGCGTGAAGATAGAAATCAATTGCAGTGTCGGGAATGCGGTTAGGTGTATTTGCTCAAATTAGACTTCCTACTTTGATCCGGTTGAAGTTGCATTATTCAACGAATCCCTTAACAGCAACTAACTGTTTTCAAACGACAAAAAGTCGCGATCGTACATCCGGATCATACACGGAAAAAACGAACATTTTCCTTCCATATCTTCTTACGCGCTTATCTTCTATTCGTGTTAGATACTAATTATCATACTGGTAGTTACCATATCGGGTCTATATCCAAGTTTTTTGAGTATTCCAACGGTTTTCCTGTTGGAATTTTCGAACTCGAGTGGGTGATGGTGCGAATGTTTGAATTGTGGGCGAGCATGCTTCAAAATTTTGCCGCCGACTTTCTCTTAATTAACAATACAACGCATGCCCTTGAGTAAAACGCGAATAGTCTGTTGAAAGAGTCAGTTTAATTAATTTCCGCAGCTCCGAAAAGGAAACTCGATTGTTGTTGTCCAAAATGAAGAGGATCAGTGAAATTAGAAACTCTCATGTGTGATTGATGTTGGGGAAGATGGAGTTTGGAGATATTCACGGATGATTTAATAACTTTCTTTATCCTTTGACCACTTGACCCCGTGTCGGTGAACTTCACCGGGTGAAGATGCAATGTTTATAATTAACTTTATCGAAAGTACCATACATCACTTCAAATAAGTATTCTCCATCGCCCATTGGTTGTTTGAATGTTTTGAAGTTCTGTCTACGCATCAATATTCAAAATTTCGTGTTTGATTATTCAAAATACGACTATAGTCGTATTTTGAATAGATTCAAATTATCAATATCACCAATGTCCATTTAAATAAATATCAATATTATCTGATTAATAATCAAAATTCTCAATATCACTAACGCCGCAAATTAATGAAAATTAAATTATCTTATTAATTTAATTTTCACTTTGCGAAGTTAGTGATATTGAGAATTTTAATTTAAAATTTAATTGTTTCGGGTCGCGCTCCGGAGTTATAACACTTATTCTGCCATCTTAGCGCCCCCCTCCCATCAACTCTCCTCCAAAATCCTTAAAATCAAGGAATTTGTGTTACCTACTAAATACGGAAAAATATGGTTGACTAGCAATTTATATATTTTAACATCACTTTAAATTAAACATCTGCATTTAACAAAATAAAATCCATTACAAGCGACAATTAGAGTGATGGCAGCGCCTCATTTGGGTTGACCTTTATATTGGGCTACAATGAGGAAAGAGAACTTCTCAAATCTGATTCGATGTCTAGACGATTTCGGATTTTGGTTTTGACGACAGCCAGAGTAGAAAACCCCGATTCACACAAACAGGTCGTGCCAAAGGGAATGAGCCCCCCCAATTCGGAAACCACTGTATTAAATTATTCTTATTAAATGATCATAATTAAATCCGAATTATCCATATTTAATAATCATATTATATTATCCTAATTAAATCCTTAGTAGGTATCCTTGTTTAATTATCATAATCATGTCTGAAGAGTTTGGACTCGAATTGAACAATAACATCGCAATCTCAACCACTAGAAATAATACATGCATCGACGCAGTATTTAGCCGTCATGTGAATCTAGAAACGCTCGATTACATTTCATATTTCAGTACTCATCGCCCTTTATTATCTAAAACTATCGAATTTTAGCTACATTGTATTACATCGTAAATAAATAATGGCCAAAAGACATATATACGCAAGTTTTTTCCGTGCAAGCGGTAAAAATTTGGATAAATTACCTTGAAGTTTAATGTTATGGTACTTTTCCATTACCTCCCCCCCTCCCCCACAATTTCGTGTTTCATACACACCCCTCCCGATGGCTTTAAGGCACCCAAAGCCAACCAAAATATCGGGGGGGGGGGGGGGGGGGTATAACGGAAAAGTACGCATGTTATTTAAGTATTACCCTAGAATAATTTCCAACGGAGTAATAAGACTAATTAGGTAGGAAGGAGCTGGTTTTTGTTGCAAAAATTCGATTTTTTAAATTTGCGTTTTAAAAGGGGGTTTCAAGTTTGTTTTTTTTCGACGTGGAATCCATTTGACGGAGACCCAAATCTGTCCAAACCCTGGTAAGGAAATAATAACTGGACGGGGAGCAATCGCCGAACCCTGCTCTGCGATCGCCAGTTCCACCGGAATCAACCGCCGCTTTTTAATACAAGCAAATGGAACTTTCACTTTTTCGGGAAGCAATCGCCGAATCGCCCCCGACAAATCGTGTCTACCTGGAGCTCGCGCATCCTCAACATCTGCATCGATATCACCTTCTCAGGGCCGCCGAGAGAAAACGCTGCAAATTTTACACAAGGGTTTATTATTCTTTGATATAGGTTACTTGTGCAAAAATTATTTCTGTGTCAAAAGAAAAAGATTTTGGAAAAAAAAATTTTTTTAATTTTTTTTTTGGATTTTTTTTTTTTTTCAAAATTTCTTGATTTTTTACTCGAAAAATATTTAATCTCCTGGGACCCTTCAAAAATCCCATTCCCAGATCGCATCAGTGAAATCGGATCGTTGCGGGACGTCAAAAAATGGATTCTACGTCCAAAAATACTTCGAAAACAACACCTAACTCGATCCGATTGCTCAAAGCCTTCAAAAAACCCTCCCGTAGCCCCATTTTAGCCCCATAGCGCCCCACGGGTTTGGGCGATCGGACTGAAAACCTTGCGGGCACAACTAGATGGTAAACCAAGTATTTTGTCAAACTTTTTTAGCCAAAACGGCCTGGACGGCGGACGGACATTTCGGATTTAGAATGTAGACCTCTTGAAACGGATAATGTCAAATTTTGAGCCCGATCGGAGTCGTCGACCCCCGTCGCGAAAACATAGGTGTATTATTCCAAGAATAATAAACCAAAAGCAGGCCCGGGGCAAAAGAGAGCATAGGACCCCCATGTAAGCAGGAGGTTGGGGGCTGTTCAATAACGAACGTTCAATTTTAATTTCATTCAGGGTACCATTCAATTGATATTATTTGTATTTTTCATCTTTCATGAAAGTTTCTGAGATTATAATATTATAGGAATTACTGTAAAGAGAACGATTGCAGCCTCTAAAACGAATAATGGTGAACATATTTGATTTCCTTTCGATGCTCCTTCATACCGCTTTGCAGGCGCCCCTCTCCTCATTCTGATCTTTTTTCTGTTATGATTCACAGGGTTTATTGCGATTCACATTGCTCGAGTTTTACAAGGCCCAATCACGCGGAAGACTTATGTTACCTGCCAAGAGGCAACTCAGCCATTTTTCTTTTAACATGTTTAATGTTTTAGGGCTGGGGGTCGTTCTGTGAATTCCGACACGCAAATCTGCAACGTTTTTCATTGGTTACTACACAGTTACTACCTTCTGTTGTAGCAACCATATGTTGATGGCGAGTTCTATAATAAGTACAGTAAATGCAACATTATACTTCAGTGAAATGGCTGGGAAAAAGAGAGCAAGAACAGCTACTGAGCGATCACGATAATCAAGACAGCGAAAAAAAACAACAAGAAATAGATGAGTACATTAATTCTCTCTGTTTAAGCGTTTGAGTTGGAGGAGTATCTATTTATGAAAAAGAAGAGTGTTCTTCTGCGCTTTAATCAACTAATCATGAACTTTTGAAATAGGTATGATAAAGAAGAAATGAAAGTGAAGCGAATAGCTACCGCACATGATGGGGTTGGGGATATTTGTGCAATAGAGACTACAATTTATGGACACAGAGCCTTACTCGTATCATTCTACATCACACCGGGTATATCCCCTAAAGAATTGAGATATTTCTTTGAATTGAATATGATGGCATATAGTCCCAAGGCTGCTATCTTTGAGGTTGTTCGGGACAGAGGTTAGCTACCATTTACTACCAATTATACTTTGTGGAGATTTGAATCTTGATCTCAAGAGTCCCGATGGAGTGAAGTTTCAGGAAATTATGGATGAAACCTTCAGTCTCAAACTGAATAATGACCCAAAGAATTCTACAACAAGAAATCAAACATCTATTGATGCTGTATTCATTCGCTACTTGGAAAATGTCTCTACTGTAAATTATATTTGTTATTTTTCATATCATAAGCCATTATTGAGTATTTCCTGTAAATAGATGTATATATAATAAATTGTTTTGGTTAATTAGAATCTTTTCTTTTTTCTTGACCTTAAAAAAACTATATCTAATTTCTCCCTTGCGAGGGAAAAACATTAAACATGATTTAATGTTTTTCCCTCTCAAGGGAGAAATTAGATATAGTTTGAACCTATGGTTCCCTTTGTTTTTCATTTTTCCCCCTTTCCCTTTTTTTCTTATTTTTCTAGGGCCCGCTGGGGCCCCATGTAAAAGTCCTGGCCCGGGGCAAAATATACCCTTTGCCCCCCCCCCCCCGGCCGATTTCTCCCCAAATCTTGTGTTGTCGAAGTAGGTAAATCCTGATAGCTGATGTTCCGCAAGATTTTATGGGCGCCCCAATTATTTGGTAAAAAGGGAGTTTCAAAATTGCTCATGTTGCATGCATGTCGGTGCACAATAATTTGAGCCCAGTGCCTTAGAAGACGTCGTTAACACATGAAAATCATCCCGATTAAAGTTGAAATTGTTCCAGTCTTCACCACGAAACTCCTCGGGCGGTCGAACCTGCCCTCACTCACATCCTGGGAGGAGTGGCCAGGACTTGTTTCCCGACCCGGCTGGATTCACCCGGGAATACCTCAGGAGAAAACGGGAACTGCCTCGTGGGGTCTCAAGGCAACGATGGGCTTTGCAGGCGGACGGGGAAGCGATGCGCGATTAGACGAGCTGGACTTCGTCGTTCTGGAGCTGTCTGGGTGGGGAGGAGGGGAAGTGGAGGGGTGCTCTGAGTCAAACCTTTCTCGTGAGGCCTCCGGTGATGAAATGCCGGTAGTTTCCTTATAGGCCTCGTTGTCTCCTCGTATATTTAAGGAAGATCAAACTGGTTCTTCAAACATCCGGACTAGGGTTTTCGCTAGTTTTCAATTTCAATTACGTTGAATCTTGGAGGACGTCATCAACCTCTTTTTATTAAATTAAGTATAATTTAAAAACATGAATCGAGTAACCTTTTAGATTCTCCTATTCGGCTTTTCTAGTTAATCTCCTTTTGGTTTATTATTCTTGGAATACTACACCTATGTATTCGCGATTTGGATAGGTCTCAAAATTTGTCGTTATACGTTTCAAGATGTGTAGATTCCAAAAATGAAACGTCTGTCCGCCGTCCGGCCCAGTTTTGAGCAGTAGAATTTTTTTTTTTTTTTTTCAACTGAAATGTTGATAAAATACTTGGTTTACTATCTAGTTGTGCCTGCAAGGTTTTCAGCCCGATCGCCCAAACCCGTGGGGCGCTATAGGGCTAAAATGGGGCTGCGGGAGGGATTATTTTAAGGCTTCTGGCTATGGGATCGAGTTAGGTGTCGTTTTCGAAGTATTTTTGGACGTAGAATCCATTTTTGGAGGTCCCTGAACGATTCAATTTCACTGTGGGGATCTATAGGGCTTTCTTGGGGCTAAAAATGGGATTTTTTAAAGATCTCGGGAGGTCAAATATTTTCCGAGTAAAAAAAAAATTTTCAAACAAACTTTCTTTTTTTGACACAGAATTAAATTTTGTACAAGTAACCTATATCAAGGAATAATGAACCCTTGTGTAAAATTTGCAGCTTTTTTTTTTGTACTTGAGACAATATTTGATCTCCTGGGATCTTCCAAAAATCCCATTTGTAGCCACACGAAAGCCCTATAGATCCCCATTGTAAAATTGGATCGTTCTGGGACCCCCAAAAATGGATTCTACGTCCAAAAATACGTAGAAAACAACACCTAACTCGATTCCGTAGCCATACGCCTACAAAAATCCTCTTCCGTAGCCCCATTTTAGCCCCATAGCGCCCCACGGGTTTGAGCGATCGGGCTGAAAACCTTGCGGGCACAACTAGATGGTAAACCGAGTATTTTGTCAAAATTTCAGATTCTTTAAAACATTATTACTGCCCAAAACGGCACGGACGGCGTATGGAAGGTACGAGAAAGGTTGTAATGGGCCAGAAATGGCCTTAGACACAACCTAAGAAGCTCGGTACAGCGGGACGGCGTATGGCGGACATTTCGTTTTTGGAATCAAGACCTCTTGAGACGAATAATGCCAAATTTTGAGGCCTACTTTTCGAACCCCATCGCGATTACATAGGTGTATTATTCCAAGAATAATTAACCAATAATCAACCGGGGAATAAATTGTCGGATATTTTATATCAAAGACTAATGTACTTACCTACACTGGTGTGCAATAAGCAACCTTTTTATATCTGAAAATGAATGATGGGCACCGGCCCTAGAAGCCCCTTGGAGCCTCACTGTGTGGTCAGACAGCTTTGGGACCCCCCGTCGATACGTCGAAGAGAACTGCGAAAACGACTACTCAGTCCCCCTCATGACGACAATCAAAACAAAACGACATCAAAACCCCCGCTGAGGCGCACGATCTGAAATGAGCAGGCTCGAATCGCTTCGGACAAAAGTTTTCAGAAATTGATCCAACTTTCACAACATTAACATACGTCAAAAGTGGGGGATTTAGCGAATTTTCATAATTGTTGCTATATCATTATTGGTTTATTGTTATTGGAATAATACAACTAAGTATTCGCGGACGGAGGTCGTAAATTAGGATCGGCCTCAAAATTTGACATTATTACGTTTCATGAAACGTTGATTTCAAAAACCATAATATGGTTTGGATATTATGTCCATCCGCGGACTGAGCCATTTTGGGCAGTAGGAATTGTAAGCACTTCCCTTGGGTATCGTATGAAATGCTCCACAATATTTACATTATTTAACAATGTAGTAAATTGCTGAAAACCCTTGTTCTGACTTGGGAACGAGAACAAATAACTTACAACGTAGGCATTTCGAATCGGAAATATAATACAAAATATGGAAAGATATAATATATCTTATATATATAAAATACCTTTTGTATATCATACAAAAGGTAAAATACAAAACGCTGCAAATTTTTCACAAGGGTTTATTATTCTTTGATATAGGTTACTTGTGCAGAAATTTAATTCTGTGTTAATGAAAAAAATTATTTAAAATTTTTTTTTTGGATTTAGGTACCTAGGTACCTATATTTTTCAAAAGATATTTTTTTAATTTTTTTTCTCAAAAAAAATTTTTTTTTTTTAATTCTTGTTTTCTACTTGAAAAATATTTTTCCTTCAGGGATCCTTCAAAAATCCATACACACGCCCGGAATTGCATCCGTGTATGTCCATAACAACCAGCCTACTGAGAGTGTATTGTTTGAAATCTACCTTCTCATGTGAAGGCCATCCACTTTGATCGCCCCTTGTCTGAGTCGGGTCCCATGGGAAGCCTCGGGGGTCCCATTACGGGAACACCGCTATGTTTTTTTCCTAAAATAAAAGCCGCTCTGCTTCGAAAAAGCCGGGTCTTGGAGGCTCATTGGTCAAGGACGAGGCGTTCGTTGATTCCGACCCGCCTTCTTCTATTATAAGTCGGTCAACTTTTTTCCTCGTGATGAAGAACCCTCCGATTATTGCCTGTCTAAATAATCATTATCCGCACCCTTCAAATTGTATGGCTCACGCCACACCAGATCAGTCAGGAAAAAAAGACAAAAACAAAGAATGTTCCCGTCGTGTAATTTCCGTCTCCGTCTTCTCTTAAGGGAAAATAAAACTAAGATCATCCATCATTAGTACATCATTAGGAACGTTGCAAATCAGATTACTTATTATTGCTTTGGGGCTAATCTTACACTTGCGTTGATCGAACAGGTATGTGGCCTAATACTCATTAAGTTAATTCTTCGTGCTGAATTACTTGGAAAATGACACCTTACACCATGGAATTACCTTCGCTTCCAAATCGGCACCTCTGGGTTTTCCAAGTGTCCACCTCATGGCCCGCACTGCTATTTGAAACCCAAAATAATGATAATCATTACCTAATCATTAGGTATTGAGTTTGGGTTGATTATTCTTGGAATACCTAATACACCTAATAGGTGTATTAGATATTGTCGTTGTCAGAGCAACTTGGCTCAACTTCATTTGTGACCGTACGGTACGGCTCTAGATTCAAAATTTCGCGCTGGATCGAGTGGTGGTGATGCACCACTGGTGCATACTTATCCGTTTCCTGATTGTACGACTAGTTTCGTAGGTATACCTACGATATATTGAATACCTAATATATTGACAACAAGTCACAACTTTTTCTGGATATCAACTTGGCACAACTCCCGCTACCGCCACGGCGAACTCGTGTTCACATAGGTTTGATCCAGGTTTGAAGGTATGTTAACAGAAATCGCCGGCGACATGCGCAGTTTAAGAACTAGTGTTCCAGGACGATCGTAGGTTGAACGGAAACCAACAGCTCGTGTAAGTGCGCGCACCGCGGTCGGGTTCTGTCGACAGGCGCAGTCAGACCTGGAAACAACCTAAAATAGTAAGATTTATTGTTTTTCAGTGGTTTTTCCTAATCTGGCTGTTTGTTCCGCAAACGAGTAAATAAAATTTATTCATTGTTGATAAAATTAAATTTTCGATAAATTTTATCGATTGTTGATAAATAGCTATTAAAAAGCTATTTAAATAAATTTTATCAACAATGCACAGTTTTGGTTTATTATTCTTGGAATAATACACCTATGTTTTCGCGACGGGGGTCGACGACTCCGATCGGGCTCAAAATTTGACATTATCCGTTTCAAGTGGTCTACATTCTAAATCCGAAATGTCCGTCCGCCGTACGCCGTACGCCGTCCGCCGTCCGCCGTCCAGGCCGTTTTCGGCAGTAGGAATTTTTTTAAAAATCTGAAATTTCGACAAAATACTTGGTTTACCATCTAGTTGTGCCCGCAAGTCCGATCGCCCAAACCCGTGGGGCGCTGTGGGGCTATAATGGGGCTACGGGAGGGGCTTTTTGAAGGCTTTTAGCTATGGGATCGAGTTAGGTGTCGTTTTCGAAGTATTTTTGGACGTAGAATCCATTTTTTGGGGTCCCGGAACGATCCGATTTCACTGTGCCGATCTATAGGGCTCTCATGGGGCTAAAAATGGGATTTTTGAAGGATCCCAGGATGTTAAATATTTTTCGAGTAAAAAATACGGAATTTTTGAAAAAAAAAAAAAAAACACATTTTTGAACAAAAAAATCCAAAAAAATTTTTTTGAGATAAAAATCCAAAAAAAAAATTTTTAAATTTTTTTGTTGACAGAATTAAATTTCTGCACAAGTAATGTAGGTATATCAAAGAATAATAAACCCTTGTGTAAAATTTGCAGCGTTTTTTCTTCGTTTCTATGATAATTTATGATTAAATCATAAATTTTATAGTCATAATTTGATATATCGTCGCTTATCATATAGTATAGCTATAATATATAGAATAGAAGAACTTTTCGGTTACTATAATATTATTATAGTAACCGAAAAGTTCTTCTTGATGTTGTGCCATGTTGCACATTTTGAGATGCTCAGTTGTGTCATGTTGGTTAACCACGTTCCAAATCAGTTTTTAACATGGTACATGTTTTTACGGGCGTTCTCTGGATTGGAATGTGAGTATACCGCCCGTAAACCGTCGTGCCTTATAGGCGCCTAAACGGCTGAACGGATTTGAATGGTTTTTTTTTTTGTCCCTCCTGGAAAGTAGCCAAAATGCATTAAATTGCACAAAAATTATTTTGTGCCATGTTGCGCTGACGTCGACCCGATGAAATTGCGACGGAGGTCATAAATTCTGATCGGCCTCAAAATTTGAGTTTATACGTTTCAAGTGGTATGGATTCCAAAAACGAACGTCTCGCCGTTCGAGTCGTTTTGGGCAGTATGCATTTTTTGTAAATCTGAAATTTTGACAAAATGGGTAAGGTCGTGTACCTTGGATCATTTTTACTCAAAGTCAATTTTATTGTCCGAAATACCTTTCAAAAAATCCGATTTTAGTCTAATGTTGTTGGGTCACCAATCGGGAAGGGGGTGAGTCGTCAATTTTCGCTCAATTCGCTCTATATAAAATATGGTGATTTTTTTAAAAAAATTCAAAATTTGATCCAAGGTACATTCTCGAATGTACCTCGGATCGGTAATGATTGTACCTTGGATCAAGGGTTGTACTTTGGATCATCGACAGGTTTCTTCTAAAAAAAAAAGCTATCTGAACAGCTAAAAATTTTAATTTTTAATGAATCACAGTCACGTCAGACTTTTACTTGACTACCTACATGTGTACCTGAAAACAGGTAAACATTCTGAACTTAAACTTAGCAATCACAAAGGTAAGAAACGTGACAAAATAATATAACTATAAAACCAGTCTCACGTTGCCTTAAGGCCAATTGGCAGTCTTTTTAAACAATTTAGGAAATCGGTAACTAGTTAATTACCTTACTATAACATGACTTTTGGTCGTATAAAGATAGAAACGTAGATATAAACGTAGAAATCAAAAAACGTTCATGCCTTGGAACGAAATAGGAAATTTTAATAATTAATTGGCCTCTCCTACCCACAATGGGATTGGGCAACACTTTTTTTATGTCCCCAACCCTCACCTGGCAAACATCTTCAACATCTGGCCATATTAAATAATTTTTTCTTTTTCTTGTAAACTTTATTGCCGCCTGCCCATTATCAAAAATCTGTTTAATCAGGCCAACGTAAAACTTAGTGGCATTAGGGCAAACAAATTGAACGAGGACCCATTTTTCAATGTTCTCCTTGCTTCTAGGCATCTAAACAGAACGAAATCATTCCTAATCCAGGTGATCCAAGGTACAATCCAAATTTGATCCAAAGTACAAGAAAGCAGAGCTTAGTACACAATATTTTATTTACGACGTAAGAGCAATCATGAACTTCCAAACGAGGCACCCTCAGATAAGTTGATTACTATGCTACAAAATGCATATGAAAACAGTGGAAGAAATAACTTACCGTTGCTCCGAGATGCCTTTTATGAGCGAGCGGAATTATCGAAAACGAGCGCTCTAAACTTTGAAAGCCGTTATCATCAGCTGTGCGTTATCAGTTACGATGAAAGTAGTTTAATTTACATTGTCTCGATGGAGAGTATCGCTTATGGTGACCAAAATTTTTTAATCGATTCTTTTCCGATAGATCTCGGCAATGATCCGAGGTACAATTGATCCAAGGTACACGACCTTACCTACTCGGTTTACCATCTAGTTGTGCCCGCAAGGTTTTCAGCCCGATCGCCCAAACCCCAGAACGATCCGATTTCACCGTGGGTCTTGGCGGGGTTTTTAAGGGTTACAAATGGGATTTTTGAAGGATCCCAGGAGGTAAAAATGTTATTAATTAAGGAACCTTATTTAATAAGGTGTCGTTTTCCGACTAATTTTGGACGCAAAATCCATTTTCTTTTTTTTTCTCTCCAAAATAATTACGTATTTTTATAATGACACAGAATTAATTTTTGCACGATTAACCTATATTAAAGAATAATAAACACTTGTGTAGAATTTGCGGCGTTTTAAAATCAAAACTTCCTGAATATTTCACCCACCGTTCCTCATAATTTGGGCAATCCGAAGAAAATAAAACAGTTTTTTTTTTTTTTTTAAACAAAACAGGTTACATCAAAATTTGTTGTGGATTTAACCGTCAAAAGGATTTGAATTCGAAACATTTTAAACGGAATAATAATAATAATAATACGAATGATAGGGTGATATCAGTTAACTTGTATCGATACTTCCGATATAATCGGAATAAAATATCGATAGGTTATCCGGAAGTTTTGTTATCTCCGGTGCTTATCTTGCGCGTTGTTTTGGTTTGTTCTTCTCCGTGTTTTCCTCGTGTTACATTGTTACTTACACCTCGCGCAGTGTCTGTTATTAGGATCGTCTTCGTTTAAACGATTTGAAGCTCATAATTCATTATGAATAGTGTCAAAAGTGTAAATCAATGTAGCATCTCGGGTTCTGACGCGGTTGATGACGATGATCGTCGTCTGCATCTTCTGCTTTATTCCGGGAAATTATTGACACTTGGCATGATGATTCTCAGGTGAGTCTAGGGACGACATGGTACGTAGAAAACATGACAATGTTTTCATGTCATTGAAAAAACGTTGAAGCATAGCGCGAGAAGGTGACGCCCAATTTCAAAAATTTTGAATTGAATTTAATTCGATTTGAACCTCTTGAAATGGTCTTATTTTCAATTTAAACAAATATTCCTGGAGCCAGCTCCGACAACGGGTCTGGTTTTCAGGATAGTCCAGTCACCAGGTGATTTTTCGAGCGTGGTGTAGAATTTTTTTTAGAAGAGGGGCAATTTATCTCGGAAACAAATAATCGGACAGAGCTCGGGTTGAGCTCAAAATGTCGCAAAATTGGCGACAATTAAATTAAAAAGTCTTTTGTTGGTTTCTTCGATAAACCGCTTACTTATTTGAGCTATTACAAAAAAAAAAAAGCTCAAAAATCGGGGTTTTTCGGCTGTCACGCCGCTTCTTCACGTTTCTCTTACTCGCAAATCTGGATTGGCGAGTATGAGCAGGGGTCCTAACAACATATTACAAAAGTTGTAATATTTCGTTTAACCATTAAATGGTTGGTTAAATTTTAATCAACCTTATTAAGGGTTGGCCATTTAATGGCTACTAAGTACCTCAATAATTGTTAATGCTCCAGGTTGACCTTTTTTTGTGTGAGGTTCTATACGACTGGACAAGCAGCTTCTCGCTCAGGGGTGTTTCCGAACATTTATTCATTTTTAAATTACGTTTGACCAAAAGTATCATTATTTGTACTCTCTAAACGCAGAATTTAATGCTCTACAACTTACATTGAATGAGTTTTTACGTGGGAGTTACCATTTTTGAGCAGCATTCATTCAAATTCAAACTTGAAGTTATCTTGATTTTGGAAGTTGGAAAAAAATCGACTTTTTCTACGGCTGTGTCAATTTTTACTAGCTCATTCGACGCATAATTTTGTGCTCTGTAATTTACTATATAGTACATTTTCACCTATAAGTTATAGGCTATAATGCACCCTTTCAAAGTTATCCGTGAAAAAAAAAAAAAAAAAAAAATCTACGGGCTCGGTGAACTGTTTAAGTTCATGAGATGCGCGCGAGTAGGCGAATTCGCGCCCAACTTTCTTCTTTTAAATGGGAACCCCTAATTTTTTCCCCCCGAATTTGGATTCCTCGGCCAATTTTACGTCCGATAAGCGGGTTGAGCGAAATTTTTGGCGCGCGCAAATTCGTGAAACTAAACAAATTAGAAACTTCTTTCTAATTCTTCGTTGTTTATGGTCCGATTGAGTCGGCGTTTCCTCCGTCTCCTACCTAGAGGTCCGAATTTTAACACGAAATCCCGAATAAACGACTTCCGACGATGAGCGAATTTTGACGGCGAGTTTAATTTGAACGATTTGAAGAGATCTGGCGTGCGTCTTGGGAGGGTGGTTTGGGACGGCGCCAGGGACCTCGAAAACGATGCAGGGGTGCCTGGCTGCAGGACAAGTAGGTACCTATAAGATTTTGTAGAATTTATGTAGGACAATGTAGAATTAAATTTTTCAAATCCCAAAACCGCCTCAACCCCCTTCGACCAAAGAATATATCGATACCTTCACAAAGGGAATATGTCCAACGGTAATACAAAAGGACATATTATCCCAACCACCAAATTTAGCTGGAATTCCGCCTGTCGTTTCATATTGTTCCTAACGGTTGTACAGACTACGTGGTCAGCCGTCTGATGGGCTTCTCGAAAATCGACAATGCGTTCCGACTTGAATGAGACGTATGGCAGTGAGAAGGAGGTTAGGATGTTATCCTACAGAAATCTGCTCATTCCCCGCCGGAATCAGCCGTTCGGGTCCCGTTTTCAACCAGAGGAAAGATGATTGATGCGAGGTGGTCAGTAGAAGCCGAAAAAAAACTCCCTCTCCTGCCTAGCGGTAATTGGGATCGTGACGCCACTAGTCGAGAGGCAATTGGCGCCGATCAATCAGCATCTCGTTGCGGATCGGGAGGTAATCTCTTCGTAAAAGACGGGTGTTGAACGATTGGCTACTATAGAGGGAATTGCTCGTCGACCACCAACAGGTACTTTGGGAACTTGTTCCTCTCCGAGTTCTATCGGCGGTGATTTATGGAGTTACGGGACAAGTGCACCTCTGTTGGATGATTTTGTAACGAGTTCCTTGACTCAGGCGTCTCTTTTACAGGAATTCCGAGGTGATTTTGCCATTCGCGTTCTTCAGGAGGTCGGAATTTCGCATTATCGACCTCATATTTTTATTCACCGTTCACAAAAATCGAAATACCTACCAACATCAAATTTTGGCTCAAAATTCGTTTTCGTTTTCATCAGAAATGCTGCAATAAAATTTATTCATTTAATGAAAAAAAATTAATTTACCCATCCCTACAATTAATGTAGAGATGGCTATCGATTAATCGATTTTTATAAAATAATTGATGTCCTTAGGGTCCTATTAATCGGATAATCGATTAATTTGCAACGATTATAAAACTTTATTCTTCGCGGAGATTTGGGAGTTCAAGTTTGATGTATTTTTCTCTTTCAATGAGACAAATCACTTGAAATAATGGATTATACAAGTGACATAACGGTTTAATGAAACACTGCATCATATTCATGCTGTTGATGCTTATTGTGGGATTTTACCCAGGGCTAGAAAGGAGAGAGATCCACTTCATAATATGAATACGAAAACGAAATGTCCTTCCGCCGTCCGAGCCGTTTTGAGCAGTAGGATTTTTTTTAAATCTGAAATTTTGACAAAATACTAAGTATTTTGGTTTACCAAGTAAATACCAAGTCTTGGTTTACCATCTAGTTGTGCCCGCAAGGTTGTCAGTCCGATCGCCCAACCCCGTGGGGAGCTATGAGGCTACGGTAGGGGTTTTTATGGGCTTTTGGCTATGGGATCGAATTAGGTGTCGTTTTCGAAGTACTTTTGGACGTAGAATCCGTTTTTGGGGGCCCCGTAACGTTCCGATTACACTGCGCTAGGGCTATATAGGGCTTTCTTGGGACTACAAATGGGATTTTTGAAGAATTTTTTTCATTGACACAGAATTAAATTTTGCACAAGTAACCTAGGTATATCAAAGAATAATAAACCTTTGTGTAAAATTTGAAGCGGTTTCATGAAGGTATCGATTCTTCAAGAATATGAATTTATCTATCGTATCGATTATTTCAAGAATCGATATTTCTCCAAGTGAGTCAGAGCTCATTTACCAAAAAATTCGAATGACAAAATTTGTCATTAATGACTCTACAAAAAAGTTATCATTTAATGGCTTTACTAAAATATAGCGAATTAAATCGTATAGTTTCTATGTAATTAAACTGATTTCGTTATTGGTTGTCTTGATTGTCATACATTTTCTTTCAAATTGAAAAGAATCAGACCAATTCTCAAAATTTTGAATTAATTCTCCGTACATCGAAAAAAAAAAAAAAAATCTAAGAATTCTTATTATTTAAAATAATCGCCTGTATTGCCGCAAAACACATTTTGTGTTTCATTGGTTTGATCCTCGATCATAACATTAACAATCTGGGGGTCTGTTTTTGTAGACAATTTTGTCTGCACTTTAATTTTGTCCGTTTTCGGGATGTGTGCAGGAAACTGAAAAAAAGTTCGAAATGTCCGAGGTTTTTGACGTTTTCTGAAGTTTAGGCGAGGGTGCAAACCTCATATTCGGATTCAGCGACCCAAAAAACTAAGACAACCGTGGAGACAAAGACTTCCATACATTTTTCTTCGGAAACCCCGAGCTTTACTCGACTCTGTTTTTTGAAAATTACCGAAGAACCCTCGAAGATATTTGAATGTACAATTGACGCAACACGGACGAGCCCATTTTTACCTATTTTGTTGGATTGTAACGAGCTGTTACTAAAGAAAAATGGAGGCGAGTATTGAGACGTGGCGTTGATGACGATAATTACGGTTCTAGCGGCGATCCTTTTTCCGAAGGGTGTTAACGTGTCAAGTAGTAAACGACTTGTTTTTCGTGAGAGCCCTTAAAGTGATGTCGACATTTGAAAAGAACACATGGGGCCATAAGAATTCTTAACACGAACGTTTCATAATAAATGAGGTGAAGGAGTGAAGGGAGTTCGGCCCTTGTTGGTTAAACTGTGGATGGTGCTCCAGACGTCCAGATTGAGAAATTGAACGCAAGCTTTTTCTACGGGCCTCTACTTTGAAGGCCTGCAGCACGGAGATTCTTGTTCTGCGATAGCTGCACGTCGTGTGAAGAACTTTTTGTTATGAGCGTATGTGTTTCTTTCTATAGAAGTTAGTAGCTTCGAGTTACCCGATAGAAGTGGATTGATCTTGTGCCCTTTCCAGAGGACTAGGACCGATCATTCCAGGGGGTTCAGTCAGCTTCCTCCATTTTGGTGACAACCCCCCACCCATGACTGGTCCCTTGGTCCAAAACGGGAAGGTGCCTGTGATGTGGTCGTGGATTTGGTGTCGGCAATGCATGCAAAGCACACTATGGGGACTGACCCTACAGTGCGGTTTTGTGTGGTGGAGATAGAAAGGTGCAAACTCCATGTTCTTGTATTTGAAGGACGCCTGTATCTTAGGGTCTGCTGCACCAGATCTGCTGATGGAGTGGTGCCCCCCCCCCCCCTCCAGGGATACTTCACAGAATCGCCCAGATAAAGTACACCTTCCGCCTTGACACAGCAGCGCTATCACAGCTACGGCAATTCCCTCGGACGAGTCTGCTATGATGTAGATTGAGAGGAGTCTTGGTTCTCCCGGTCTGTGTCTTGCTAAACTAGACGGAGTTGAGTTGGAGGCTGCCCACCGGTTTGCTACCTGTAAGATTCGCTGGGCGCGCCCCTTTTAGATGCTGGGCCGAAGCTTTGAGCCTGTGTCAAAGATGTGCTGGCAATGCTTGTCGGCCAGTGGCAGGAGGAGTGGGCTGCTGAGTCCACAGGGAGACTCAAGTTTTTTCCAACTGTGGCTCAGCAGTTAAGGATGTCATGGGTGGTCCCTGATTATAAGACCTCACAGATACTGAGTGGCCATGAGGATGAGGATTTCCAGGCTAACCTGTACATAGTGCAGTGGCCCTGAAAGCTCGGCAAAGCATGTGCTTCAGAGTTGTCCGGCATTTGCTAGGGAGAGGCTGAGGTTTTCCCTGATGGTGTAAGGGAGAGCAGGTGTGTCTCCTGCCCATCCACATACAGGGCCTTTGCTGCCTTTGCAGCAGCTACCCTGAAGTTGGACCTAGTTGGGGATGCAAGCTGGGGCAGCTGTTTGGTGGAGAGCTGAGGCATTGACGTTCCTACAGTAGGAATCCTACTCATTAGGGGCGGTTGAGCAGATGCTCCCGCTCTGGATGGAAAGCCTCCTCTCAATTCTTCATGGGATGCAAAAGGTGGAGCCAGGCAGTACCCTAGCTAGCCCGCCCAGGTGCGCTCCCTGGTTCCTGCTGGCTCCCAAAAGGTATTGAAATTATTACTTATGCATCGATGAGACTGGGGCACGCCTAGAAAGCGGGAAGGTCTCCCTGAAATCGCTGACAACACCGTGCTGGGAAGGGGCGGCCTCCATGGACAGAAATGGTTCTCAAATTTCTGTTTCCTTGCTTCTTTTTAAATTGTACTTGCTCCGCATTCTAAAAATAATTTTTATTTTGGAACAATTATTGTTCCACCCAATTGGGTGGAAATTAAGAACACTTTGCGGGTGGTAAGGAGTTGCGGTCATAGATAGCCCCCCCCCCCCCCCCCCCTACTTCCTTTCTGGTAACATATTTGGTCAAATTGACTGAATGGGTTTGCCCACAAAGGGTCATTATTTAGTCCTTTTACACCTGGCAGTCGCCGTTCGGCGGCATTTACGATCCAAACGGTGACTCGAAACGTTTGCTTGCAATTGTTCGGGGAAAACGCCCCATTATTTACGAGAGCCTCATTATAAATCATTACACAGCGACGTTTTAGCTTCACTTTCGCCCTCGATTCACCATCCGACGTCAAGGACTCTTTCAGCGACCGACCTCTCGATGATTTATATTTTTCGAAGCACCTTTGCAGAAACGAGTTTCGTAATGTTATCCAACGACAGAGCGAAGTTTGAATACTGGCTCTAAACCCGCGTAACGCTGTCAATCTTGTTGGTGGAAGGAATCTTCTTGTAGCTATTCGCAATCTAACGATGAGAAATGTTTTGTTTCAGGCTGCCAATTCTACCCTTTAGGCGAATACCTGAGGTTCGTGAGGGTTCCTGAGTCGCTACCCGTGGGAGATGAAGTTTTACTCGTCGAAGTGCATCCTCGGAAAAACCTGACGATCCAAGCTGTGGATGCTGTAAGTTGAATTTTTAGTGAAGTCTATTTTCGTGGTATACCTACTTCGAAGATTAGGTTGACCGCATAGTAGCTAAAGTGAAGCCATGCGTTCATTGATACAAGTGCAGAAGCTTTCGACTTGGGAGCTGACCCCTATCTAATCTGTCAGTGTATTCATAGGGTAGACACAAACATGAAACAGTTGATGAAGCTTAAACAGATATGGTGAAGTGAATTGAGATATATATCCCCGTTTCAATTTCATAATGAAGAACTTGGATTAGTGTGCCCAATCACACACAGCGTACAATGCATACTGTTCGTCTCCTTAAGACATTTTCAGTTCGTGTCGCTCTTCAATTTTTTAATAACGCCGCAAATTTCACACAAGGATTTCTATTTCTTTTGCATAAATTGTGCAGAAATTAATTCCATGCCGATAAAATCGTTGAACCCTTCAGGAAAAAAGACGTTTTTAACAACTTTTAACAAAACATGGTCTTTTGTTTATCGGGGGTGAAATAAATTTAAAATCCTCCACCAAGTTAACGGGATTAAAATTACAGCCATAGGGACTTGAAATGTATAGAAAGAAAGTTTTAAAATCAATTGCTAGGACTTACCTGCCTAGTTGCTGGAAGTGGCGGCTGGCCGTCGGCTTCCGGCGTAGGTAGTCCTGTTATTATTTTCCCCCCAATTTTAGAATTTATAGGAAGATGTCATTTACCTTCAGACTCTCAAATTTTTATGCTTTCCCGACCCGGGAATTCAAGGTGGACTTTAAAATTGAAATCCAATATTAATCTTTGCTTTTATTATGGAACTTTAAAAGATTCAAAATTGTGCTAGTTAATATGTTTACAGTTATAATTATTTATCGTTCGTTATATGAAATTTTACTGACCGCTCCAGGAGTACGAAATTTACTTGAGTTCGGTAAGTACCTGTCGAATAGTCCGCTCGGGTGTACACGAGCTCTGGTTGGGTTTTCCGTTGATTATCGTGATTCGGAACTCGCAACGTCACCATTTCTCTCGGTAGTATTATACTATAATAGTGGTCAGTATCCCCGCCTGTCACGCGGGAGACCGGGGTTCGATTCCCCGCCGGGTAGCTACTGTCGGAAGTCAGTTTCACGATCAGCGACCATTACGGGTAAATCGTCCGCCCGATGATCGTGAAATTGACTTCCGACGTTGTTTATATAAACAGATAATATCTGTTATATTATGGCCTGCCTGATTATACAGGGTCCGTCAGAAATACGCTGCAAATTTTACACAAGGGTTTATTATCCTTTGATATAGGTTACTTGTGCATAAATTAACTCTGGTTCGATAGAAAAAAATTTTGAAAAAAAAACACAATTTTTTCGAAAAATGTTTTTCCCTAAATTTTTTCAATCGGACAATATTAGACGTCTTGGGATCCTTCAAAAATCCCATTTGTAGCCCCATAAAAGGCCTATAGATCGCAACAGCGAAATCGGATAGCCGATAGACTTGAAAAAGACGCTGAAAATTTTACGTAAGGGTTTATTATCCTTTGATATAGGTTACTTGTGCAAAAATTATTTCTGTGTCAATGGGAAAAATTTTGGAAATTTTTTTTTTTTAAATCAAAAAAAGGTTTTTTCAAAAATTCTTTATGTATTTTTTACTCGAAAAATATTTAACCTCCAGGGATCCTTCAAAAATCCCATTTTTAGCCCCATGAAAGCCCTATAGATCGCCACAGGGAAATCGGGTCGGAATTCCGGGACCCACAAAAATGGATTCTACGTCCAAAAATACTTCGAAAACGACACCTAACTCGATCCCATTGCTAAAAGCCTTCAAAAACCCCCTCCCATAGCCCCATTTTAGCCCCATAGCGCCCCACGGGTTCGGGCGATCGGACTGAAAACCTTGCGGGCACAACTAGATGGTAAACCAAGTATTTTGTCAAATTTTCAGATTAAAAAAAAATTCCTACTGCCCAAACCGCCCCGGGGGGGGGGGGGGGGGGGGTGCGAGTTAGTAGTGTAGTCTGCACTAGCCCCAAACCATCAAAAAGTCAGGTGCAAGTGTGGATGTGGGGTGAAATCCCAAAATGTATGACTCATCCAAATCCTCATGGTGTACAATTGTAAAATATCAAAGTTTGCACTTACCCCAGGAACAAGGAAAATTAATGAGCGTAACTTCGAGTTTTCACGATAATGGCACGACCATCTTCAGTATATGAGGAGATTCAACATGTGGTTGTTTGCAACCTTCCTGTCAGGTTATACTCGGTCGTCACGCACTCTAGTGAGCAGCCTTCACAAAAGGAGGCCATTCCGCAAACTTTCCCACAAATTGCAGCTCACTGAACACAATCTGATGGCTCTGGAAGATCCGCACTTGCCCCAAAAAACGCGTTTATCCCACTTCGCCTTATTATGAAAGAATGAGAAGACTGTTTAATATATTATGAATAAATTTTGGAATGAACTTTGATATTTTAAGAAATTTTATTTGATTGGTAAGACCTACACAGGTAGCGTTTGGAGAAGGGATCCCCGAAAATGGATTATTCTTTCAAAATGGGCCCGGGAACCGACCGTCGACAAATACTTTTTTCTGAAAGAACTTCATAATTTGAAGGCATAGCAGTGAGTTTTGGGCTCCTACGGTGTAATACAAATTTCCAGGGCACTGTCGAAAATTTCAACTTTGAATCTGGAGGGAATAGTGGCGCTACTCTCTCATTGGCTGCTACACGGCCGCCATTTCCGCCGTCACCTCCGGCAGATTCCCGTCGGTCCCCTTCTTATGCTAGCGCACTCTGGCGGATTAGTAAAAGTGCCACCGCCGGAAAATTCAAAACGCTTAATATTCACTAGTGATTTCCTCTGCTCAGACATCTAATTTCTCAGTGCTAACTGCACTGAGTACTTTTTTCATTACTAGTTCAACTATCTTCGGCCGAATTTTCCCATTTCTCAGACCTAGTTCCTTGGCCCATTACTTCAAATGCGACACTTCATTCAACCTCATGGTCAATGTCCGTCATAAGCCCCATTTGTAGCCCAATGGGAACCCATTATATCCTCACAGTGTGGTTGGATAAATATCGAGATGCCCATAAATCGATTTACGTCCAAATCACATTGAAAGCTACTCGACCTCCTACCCCAAATATTTCAAAAACCCTCCTGTAAGTAGCACCTTTACAGCCTCACGGGTTTCAGGGAACGGGTTGAAAACCTTGGCAGACACAACTAGATGGATAACCGAGTATTTTGTTAATATTTGAGATTGAAAATAATTCCCACAATCCAAAACGGACGGCAGATGGACGGTTGGAATGTATAAATCATGAAATATACAGAAAATGTTTGAGACTGATACATGATGTTTTTGTCTGTTACAGAAGGAGGATGCCCATTTCTTTAGGTACAAAACCGTCAACCGCACTCACATATCGTTGAGGTTGGCTCAATCCTTGGAGAACCTCGTGGACAACCCTATTCCTCAAAATGTGCTCAAGTTTAGGCTGGTCTGCGACTACCAAGAGGGAGACGATTCGGTGAGTCCAAGTGATAATAGTTTCACTGTAGTCTGTCTGCAGCGACGTTGGGCACCGAGCCCGATCCAAGCGGCCAACGAGAGAACCAAACAACGGGGAATTTTCCCCATTTGAGACATTTTTCGGGTGATTTTATCCCTTTGAAGCGGCACACCTGGGAGTAGTTTCAGTTGGAATTAAATGAAACGACCAAAAAACTGCCTAAGAGCGGTGTATTTCATCGAAGGCAAAAGTAGATAACAAAACTGGGAAGGTTACAACCTCCCTGGATATACTAGACCGCACAACACGTGAGTTTCCATAAATGTAAACGGAGTGGACTCCAACACGCCCTCTTGGAACAAACGTGGGCGGACCAACAACGAATCAACCGAAAACGGCTTAAGTATTTGAGACAACATGTACTGCTTACGTTAGAGATTTTCGCTTTATGCTAGCATCATCCTTTCATCAAATAAATGAGCAAATCGCAAAACAGATAAATATAATTTCAGTCTTATGGATTGAAAAGTAAACAAGTTAATATTAAATTTTCTGTAGACAATTTTAAACCAAACATTCGCATAACTATCTTTTGACGACTCCTAACTCCATAACAATTTGACTGAACGTTGCTCTAGGCAACGGTTTAGTAAATACATCAGCCAACATCTTAGAGCTGGACACGTGAGTAATACTGATAGTTTTATTCAACAAGTGTTCCCTAATAAAATGGTGTTTGATGTCTTATGTGTTTAGTACGAGAATTATTTACTTGATTATTAGGTACTTAGATCAATAATTATAATTATTGCCCCTTTACTGTCACAGTAAATTTGAAAGGGTAATACAGTTTCATGTGGTTGCAACTCTGACAACAAATATTTAAACCAAAGAGCTTCTTGGGTTGTAAACGACAACGCATAATATTCAGCTTCTACGGTACTGATAGCAGTAGTGCTTTGTTTTTTACTACTCCAGGAAATCAGACCTCCATAAAACTTTACACAAGATCCTGTAACTGATACTCTACCATTAATTTCATTTCCGTGGTCTGAATCTGAAAAGAATTGTAAATCAGAATTACCATCCTTGCAATATTCAAGTTTATAGTCAATAGTTCCCTTCAAATATCTTAGAACTCTTTTCACCGCTGACCAATGACACTTTTTCGGCTCCTTATTAAAACGACTCAGTAAATTTACGGCAAAACTCAAATCCGGTCTCGTTATTTGGGATAAATAAAGCAAGCTGCCTATCGCCTCCTGATACGGAAAAATACTCCTTTTTTCGGTCGAATTGGTCTCTGGGTTATTGAAATTGATACCAACTTCGATCGGTGTCGCCACAGGATTAGCGTCTGACATGTTGAATCGCTGTAGTATCTTCTTGGCGTAGTCTGACTGGCTCAACCAAAGTTTCCCCATCTTCCGGTCTCGAGTGATCTGCATTCCAAGGCAATTCCTGGCTTCTCCGAGGTCTTTCATGTCGAATTGTGACTCCAATTTACGCTTGATGGACTTCTTGGATTTCTCATTTTTGGTGAAGATGAGTAGCTCGTCTATCCAGGCTGCCAAATATGTCGTGGCCTTCCCATTTTGGTTTATTATTATTGGAATAATACACCTATGTTTTCGCGACGCGGGTCGACGACTCCGATCGGCCTCAAAATTTGACATTATCCGTTTCAAGAGGTCTACATTCAAAATCCGAAATGTCCGTCCGCCGTCCGGGCCGTTTTGGGCAGTAGGAATTTTTTTAAAAATCTGAAATTTTGGCAAAATACTTGGTTTACCATCTAGTTGTGCCCGCAAGGTTTTCAGTCCGATCGCCCAAACCCGTGGGGCGCTATGGGGCTAAAATGGGGCTACAGGAGGGGTGTTTTGAAGGCTTTTAGCTATGGGATCGAGTTAGGTGTCGTTTTCGAAGTATTTTTGGACGTAGAATCCATTTTTGGGGGTCCCGGAACGATCCGATTTCACTTTGGCGTTCTACAGGGCTTTCATGGGGCTAAAAATGGGATTTTTGAAGGATCCCAAGAAGTTAAATATTTTTCGAGTAAAAATTAAAGAATTGTTGAAAAAACACATTTTTGAAAAAAAAAATCCCCCCAAAAAATTTTTTTTGAAATATAAAAATCCAAAAAAAATTTTTAAAATTTTTTTTATTGACAGAATTAAATGTCTGTACAAGTAACCTATATCACAGAATAATAAACCCTTGTGTAAAATTTGCAGCGTTTTTCTGATAATATATACAGGGATCAGTCAGAGACTGCTTCAGGCCGCACCCCACGAGAGCTGAGTGTAGGGTTCCAACATATTCCCCGATATTCAACCTCCTCTTCTCCAGGTTAACCTATTGATAAATAACGGTAGGCATTTAACTCAATTTCACAGGCTTGCCTACGAAGCACTTTCTTCCTGAATCGTAAAATATAACACAAAACAAATTTGGGCGATTTTAACACGTGCACGGATGTAAACAGTCAGAGGTAGCCAATGTTACCACCAGCAACCAAATCCCCGAATTTTGGTTCATGCGTCAGCCGCTGGGGAGCAGGTTCGGAGCCCAACGTCATTGCAGACAGACGTCGTTATAGTTGTTTTATTTGGCAGACCAAAACAGACCATAAAATATTCACGCGTTGATTAAACGATAGGTACTTGATTTTTATCATCATACAATTTACGAGGTTCTTGTTGATGTTCGCTCTAAATACTTCGTTAGTGGGTCAGTATTCACGTCGGGTAAAACATTATGTTAATTGGTAGGGTGTACGTTGAATGGCGGAGCGGTGTAGCCTGTGCTTCATGAATAAACATCGGTAGATCCTAACTGTTACCGCCTGCAATTTTATTAATTTCGAAGCGTTCGAACAACTTTGAGCGATGGGCTCATAGTTGAAGGTCCGGGAACACCGCTATTTTATATTAATGAATCGACGAAAATTGGATTATTTGAGGAGATTTGTTAGAATCGTATTGATGATGGTCGAAGAAACCGAAGCCAGTACACTTATATAAATTAGCTCCCATAGCCCCATTTTAGCCCCATAGCGCCCCACGGGTTTGAGCGATTGGGCTGAAAACCTTGCGGGCACAACTAGATGGTAAACCGAGTATTTTGTCAAAATTTCAATGAAAAAAAAATCTTACAACCCAAAACGGCTCGGACGGCGGATGGACATGTCGTTTTTGGAATCTGGACCACTTGAAACGGATAATGTCAAATTTTGAGGCCGATCTGAATTCTTGACCTCCGTCGCGATTACATAGGCGTATTATTCCAAGGACAATAAACCAAAATGAGGGAGATGAGGGAAAACCAATCAATATCTAACCTAATGTTGAACACCTGCGTAACCCATTTTGCGCCGTTTTCGAATCTGCTCATCTCGAAACGTCAAAAGGCTCGTCAGTATATCACCCGAGTCGCTCGTTAAACTTCAGCCAAGTCCCTCCATCATAACCATCAAGTTCAACGTACAAGGACGAGGAAGTCAAGATCAACTGCCAGTTTCACTACTGGTCAATTTGGTTTTCACTCGGACGCTTCCCCAAAATCTCCTCCCACCTGACTGAAACTCGTCTGCTTTCTAACGAACCAACTGCCTTCCGAATTCGAACGCTAGTTTCTTAAGGTTGTAAACGGGAGGTTTCATA
The DNA here is from genome assembly GCA_955831195.1 of Pilophorus perplexus. Classification (NCBI taxonomy): domain Eukaryota; kingdom Metazoa; phylum Arthropoda; class Insecta; order Hemiptera; family Miridae; genus Pilophorus; species Pilophorus perplexus. The sequence goes on along the minus strand of OY037010.1, from coordinate 3,841,167 downwards.
ATTTATTAAGACCTTCACCGTGACACGCGTCAAGTTCATGCTCGAAGGCAACGGCGTTTAAAGTTGTGTAATTCAAAACAAGCTTGCGTGAGATGCACGTTGAATACTCATTGTGTGTAATCACTTAATTTATTTAAACCGCTAGAAAGCGAGTCCTGGTAAACTTGAGCTGTTGGATTAGACGAAATTGTAGCGTGTTTTTTCTATTTCTTGTTGCAGGTAAACAACTACCTGTCGGCTACGGTTTACGTGGAAGATGTCAACGACCACGGCCCTGTGTTTGTCGACGCTCCTTACCACGTCAACGTCGATGAGCTCACCCCTACAGGTGATTTTATTTTTGCCCTTTCTACAGCAGATTTTCTCAGAATCGTTTTCTGAACATTTTTCCGTCAATCCAGTTGGAACATCTTGAGAAATTTGACTACCACTTCTCCGCACTGGCCACAGACTAGATTAGATTCTGTAGGCTATGCGGAGATGAGGAGGGGAACCGTAGACATTAGAGGTTCTTGTCACCCAATCGTAATTTTACTCGGATCATTTCATATATATTTCTTGCTGAACATCTTGTAAAAATTTCAGCGGGATTGGTCGAGAACTTGGGTAGTTAGAGGTTCCAAACGGAGACTCCTATTTCATGTCAAAAACAAAGCGCGTGTTTAGCGGGCTTGGGTCCCCGTAATTACTTAAGTTGAAGAACGCATCCAAAAGTAAACTTTCGTCGTGAAGGACCTCCCGAAAACCGATGAAGGGGATCAGGGAGGAAAAATCAAGGTAGCCTATAACCACCCCCCGAACTTGCTGATCACTTGCCGCTCGGGCGTGATGCTGTGAAAAAAAAAAAAAAAAAAAAAACGTCGAAGGGGTGAGCGCACCTTTCCATTTTTTGAGGGAAAGGTTGCGCTAAAAACTGATTTCCGTGTTTCTATAACATATGCACACCCTACAATACAACGGTAGGGTTAAATTTAAAATCGTAAGTTTATGAAATTTCCCCATTCGACAATAGTTGGCATCGCTGACCTTCTATTGCCTTGTCCAACCAAAAAGCACGAGAACATACTTGGCTGGTGGCTGGAACGTTAACTAAATAAACTGACCGACAGTTTCTGTAGCGGTGTGGCGCGTTATTTTCATTATGTTCAATTCTGTGGTATCAATCTGAAGATGTTTTGGTAGGCTTGTTTGTAAAGTTAGAGCACTGTTTTGAGTCCCCAATCAGGCCTTTAAGTGGATCTGTGAATGAGCTCAAATGGCAGACACCTCTAGATCCTACAGACTCCGTTTTTAATGTGAAGCCATTTTCTCTTCATCTATTAGATTGGCCTTCGCCTCTTAATGACGACAATGTTCTCCCGATTTTCAGGTTTGACCGTCTTCCGCGGGATTCAAGCCGTTGATATGGACAAACCCAACACCCCGAATTCCGAAATCGTCTACAGCCTAACGGGAGGGAACACCGGCAACAAGTTTTCTTTGGAAATGCAGGGCCACCGGCCGGCTCTGGTCCTCAAGAAACCGCTCGACTACGACACGGGAGACACGGATTTCAAGCTCATCGTCACAGCGTCGGTGAGTCGATCGAGTATATTTCCTGCTCTCTTCCAAACCTTGAGAAGTCGATTGCTTTTTTTATTTTCCACGTCTTCTCCGGTGACCCGTCAAAACGGTAACCGACGGAGTACCGGAATCAACCCAACCATTCAACCCGTTTTGCCCTTCACGCCTAGAAAGCTGAAGTTCAATTTTTTGTTGGCCCTTCTTATTTCGTCTCCCTCAGGGTTTGATAAAAAAGGATTCCCCATTCCCATTCCTTTAGACGATAATATCTTCTACATCTTCTTACGTTTTATGTAATTACTGGGTGAGTGGGGGAAAAGTTTCCAGTTTTGTCATTCCAAAACGTCTCATCGATTTGAAAATTCGCTTGTACGTGGGTGAAATTAAACCAGTAAGGGCTCATTTACCAAACGATTCAGAGTAAGAATTTTCCATTTTTTCAGCAATGTTGGAAACTTTTGCCCCACGATGTGGGGCATTATTCCCATTACACTCGGAACACCGGGATTTCTACTCTATTAAAGCTCCAACACGAGGAGGAGGAGGAGGAGGAAGAGGAGGGTGACACGATTTGGTTCATCTTTATTCTTGGGCACTTCTAGCGCTCGGAAAAATCGGAAATTGGTCTTAAAAAATCCAGTTTGGAGAGCATAGTGCGAGAAAGGGGGACAGGGTAGCCCCGTGGACTAAGGCGTCAGCGAGACGCCTGTTTACAATCAGTCGGAGCGCTGATCAGCCTGGTTCGAATCCGGGGAAGAACACCAATGTTTGACCAAAAGTCAATTATGTGTTGTAATACCTGTCTTGTCGGTTGACAATTCACCTCTGAACGTTGGAACGTGTATGTGAATCCTAGCAGAGGCTCCCGTGACGAAGGCGGCCGAGACATCCGTCTTCAACCCACAAGATCGAGGGATCGCATGAACGAACCTCTCTTGGGACCTCGAACCAGGATCAAAATCTGGTGGACCGGTAAAAAAAAAACATTGTCTTCGTTTGCTGAGAACGTTAAACTAGCCACAGCAATCTACGACTGAGGGGGGAGAGCTGGGGGCCGCCGACCCGGCTTGTTGATGGACCTACAGTCGTAGTGATAAGTCTTGTATTAGGGATTGGACCTCGACCACCAGAAGGCAAATAGAGTCATCGGTACCATATCAGTGAACAATGTGTCGTCCGGGCGTAAGTTCAAGGTGAGACTCCGTTGATTACCTGATAGGTAAACATCGTAGTCTCTCCTCTGGTTGGTAGCCGTTCTCCACAATAGTGCGAGAAAAGTCTGAAACCACCGAAAAGTTGCTCCCACGTGGCGCATGGAAGCTCCAAAAAAGAGCGAAAATAGGGGTTGGAGCAGATGGCAGGATATTGGGATAGTGGTGGGCAAAGGGTGTCGAAGGCTCCCCCCCCCCTCCCAGAAAAACACAAAAATCTGTATTTTTAAGGAAAAGAGTTGTTGGGTCTGTGCAGGGTGCGATAGGGTCGGGGGTTGGCTGGCGTAGCTAATAGCCAGCAGCGGATGGCCCCCGAGTTATAACCTGATCCGTTATAAATATTATCAAATGTAACGGATATCTGATGAGGAAATACCACTAAAACATATACAGTGAAAATCGTTTTGTATATTATACCGTTTGAATACCGATGTTATTATCTCAATTTAACGCCTTTTGGCTTATTATTCTTGGAATTAAGACACCTATGTAATCGCGACGGGGGTCGACGACTCCGATCGGCCTCGAAATTTGACATTATCCGTTTCAAGAGGTCTAGATTCAAAATCCTAAAAGTCCGTACGCCGTCCGGGCCGTGATGGGCAGTAGGAATTTTTTTAAGAATCTGAAATTTTGACAAAATACTCGGTTATCTAGTTGTGCCCGCAAGGTTTCCAGCACGATCGCCCAAACCCGTGGGGCGCTATGGGGCTAAAATGGGGCTACGGGAGGGTTTATGTAGGGTTTCGGCTATGGGGTCGAGTTAGGTGTCGGTTTCGAAGTATTTTTGGGCGTAGAATCCATTTTTGGGGTTCCCGGAACGATCCGATTTCAATGTGGCGATATACAGGGCTTTCATGGGGCTAAAAATGGGACTTTTGAAGGATCCCAGGATGTCAAATATTTTCCGAGTAAAAACAGGTATTTTGAAGAAGAAAAATATAAAAAAACTTTTTTCCTAGAATTTTGCTTCTGAGTCTGCAAGGCAGAGGAAGCATTGTTTTCACTTACGAAATGAAAAAAAAAAAAAAAAAAATTGTTCGCCAAAATCAAAATTTCCACGCACGTTTTGCGTTTCAGAGCCTCCTGAACAAATTTGGTTCCGTGTCTGTCTGTCCGCATTTCCTTGCCACATCCATAACTTCCACAATGTTGATCCGATTTCAGTCTTATTTTCAGGGATTGTGTGGGCAGCCCCGTAGAGAGGGGGGGGGGGACTGGACCCGTTGCCCCCGGGCCCGACCTTCGTAGGGGGGCCCGGATTTTCTTGAGAATTTTTTTTTGTTGTTGTTGTAAAAAAAGGGGGTAGGAGAGGCAAAATGGGAAAAGGGACAGATCAATATAGGAAAAATTTTCATAAAACTTTTTTTTTTTTTAGGGCGCTGATGAATTTTCATACCTTTTTTTGGGGGGGGGGGGGGGGGGGATGAATTTGCATACTTTTTTTTTTTTTAAGGGTGCCCGATGAATTTTGCCCCCGGGCCCGGATTTTCTCTCCACGGCCCTGTGTGTGGGTACGGCCACTTGAGGTTCCAAATAAATTTTATGAGGATTGAATCAGCGGAACACGTTGCGTGGGCGCAAAATGGTGATTCGGGTCGTCCTCAGCAACATGGAAGAAGTTGGTTGTTAGGATGGTTTGTTTACGAAGCCATAGATTTTTTTAAAACCTAAAGTCAAAATTCCAAGAGGTTACAGATCCAAAGAAGGTGCAGTGTCGTTCACAGCAATCGAACTCGAAGCAGTACCGCACTGCCACTATATGTAGGTAATGAAAAAATGTTCAAAATCTGCTAAAATCTCTCCGGTTCACCCTTGGACGTTGAAATTTGAGAAGGAGACCTTATGGGAGTACAAGAGACGATTGAAATGACGGGTATTCTCCTGGTCAGCTGAGTGAGCTAAAATCTTGTACACGGGGGGGGGGGGGGGGGCTAAAATCTTGCTCGAATTAGTGAGCTAACAGCCATAACTTGTGCCGTATTGATGAAAAATTTCGTTCAACATTTCATACAATATCCGAGGAAGCTATGGGCCATGTCCCACTTGGCAGTGTAATTTTTCATGACACAAAGTAAATTTCTGCACGAGTAACCATGTATCAAAGAATAATAAACCCTTGTGTAAAATTTGCAGCGTTTTTCATCTATGTTCCATCCTTACAACGCAGTTTTCCAGGAACCGGTTGAACGGTGTGGTGTTGTGGTTCAACCGTACGACCCACTATTTCTAAATAGAAATTAGATGTTAAGTATCTCCACGTATCAGTACACTTGGTTGTGCGGTACTAAAACTACACCCTCCAGGGAATCCAGATTTTCTCGTTTGTATTTCCTAAACTATTAATAATCAATGATAACCTCATAAATTCTTACAGCTACCGTAGAGGTGTTCGATACCCTTAAAGACGGCTATTACCCCATTTTTTCATCCTGAAAAATTAATATTCTGTTGAAAACGTGTGCAACAAACTTGTTTCCTCGCTCACCTAAGCCTTTGCGGCCTGGGGTTCACTGATCCCACCAAGATACGAGCCGATTCCAGTCCCTCCACAGCTCGCTTTTTCCTGTTTCGAGCGTAAAAAGGCCGCCCCCCCCCCCCCTCGGGTCGGAGAATGGGCGGCGAGAAGAGACCAGTACTGACCTATGCGTACAACCTCGAGTACGCACGAGAAAAGGAGATTCTAACGGGCTCAAGAGCAAACCTGTTCGGTAACATTATTTGAAAACGTGCGGCTATACAGTGCGAAAATCGCAATCATAAATCGTCCTCTCGCCGGCTGCGGGTCTATTTAATAGATCTCCGGTACCGCTAAAACCTGATATTGATCCTCAACCTTTAAATGGTCTAAATACTTTCAGCTGGAAAATCATTTGGGATGTAGGTATATGGTCAATCCACTAGGATCAAGAACCCGATTAGTGTCAGAATACTCCCCGATTATTACTGAAAACGCTGCAAATTTTACACTAGGGTTTATTCTTTGATATAGGTTACTTGTTCAGAAATTTAATTCTGTGTCAAAAATATTTGACCTCCTGGGATCCTTCAAAAATTTCTTTTTTAGCTCCATGAAAGCCCTATAGATCGCAACAGTGAAATCGGATCGTTCCGGGACCCCAAAAAATGGATTCTCCGTACAAAAATACTTCGAAAACGACACCTAACTCAACTCCATTGCCGAAAACCTTAAAAACGCCTCCCGTAGCCCCATTTCAGCCCCATAGCGCCCCACGGGTTTGGGCGATCGGGCTGAAAACCTTGCGGGCACAACTAGATGGTAAACCGAGTATTTGGTCAAATTTTCAGACTCTTTAAAAAAAAATCCTACTGCCCAAAACGGCTCGGACGGCGGGCGAACATTTCGTTTTTGGAATCTGGACATCTTGAAACGTGTAATACCATCTAGTTGTGCCGGCAAGGATTTCAGCCCGATAGCCCAAATCCGTGGGGATCTGTGGGGCTAAAAAGGCGCTACGGGGGGGTTTTTTTGAAGGTTTTCGGCTTTTTTAATTTTTTTTATTATTATTATTTTTTTGCTATGGGATCGAGTTAGGTGTCGTTTTCGAAGTTTTTTTGGACGTAGACTCCGTTTTTGGGGGTCCCAGAACGTTATGATTTCAGCATGGGGATCTATGGGGCTTTCATGGGTTTACAAATGGGATTTTTGAAGGATCCCAGGAGGTCGAATGAGGTATCGTTTTCCGAGTAATTTGGACGGAAAATCCATTTTTTGAGGTCACACATCTGTCCGAACAGATTTTTTATTTTTCAATTTTTTCACAAATATTTCGAATTTCTTAATGACACAATAATTGTATTAATTATCCTAAATCAAAGAATAATAAACTCTTATGTAAAATTTGTAGCTTTTTTGCCATATTATATTGCTATGGATTTTCATCTTAGAAGCAACAAAGATTATCTATCTATCTGTCTATCTATCGTGTTTAGACTGATCCAAGTTTTGCCTTACAGTTTGTTTTCCGACTTTTTTTCTTTATCTTGCAGTGGTAAACATTCATTATTTGCTCCTAAGCCCGTTTCCTGTAAATTTTACTTTTTATTGGCCATGGGTTCAAAATTTGGATGAACCTTTTAATGGTAATCAATATAATATATCGAAAATATTACTGTATGTCGTTATATATATTAATTATTTATTAATGAAATAAGTTAAAATCAACAACAACAATAACAACAACACAACAACCAACAACCCATGCTTCAGTCCTGGACATCAGGGAGTCCAGCCCCATCCTCCAGTCCCAAGCTTCTTGACTTCCGCCGAGCTCCTCTCAGCCGAAGGGAAACAGCCCTCATGATGGCGAACTGGACTCGAACTCGAGCCCACCCGACCACTTGGGAGTCCGGTCTTTCCCACTTATCCGCCAGTTTGTAGGCTGCTCTCCTGAGGAAGGCGTCGAATTCGCGTCGCATGAACAAAATATCGGTAGAATGTTCAAAAATGTGTAGATATTCCATTATTGAGGTAACGAAATTTGTTGAATTTATGGCATTTGATGAAGCTGCCCTAATCGCAGATGAAGAATGGCCATGAAGTAAATATTTGTGATGAAGTTAAGAATACGAAGTGGTCGCTGCCCGAGGGTACAATCCAATATACAGATTAGGGAGAAATGACTGCTCTGCTGATGGAGCTATAGCTCGAGTACCCCCATCGTACTCCATAATCAGAGGACTCATCCCCTATTCACCATCTAGTTGAGATTAGTATATCGAATATAACCTCCTTTGGCCTTAACAGTTTTTCATCATCCCCCATAGTGTCACTTATTTCGATTGTGTTCCACACCAAAGACATGACGACACCTAGTAACTCATCAGAAAACAGTTATCAGTGATAGGCATAATATTACAATCCATCTTTTTTTTATTTATGTGCCAAAGTCAAGACATAAAAACGTCAAAAGACTTGCTAGCCTGAAGTGAAAGAAGCTCCATTGAGCCTAGCAATTATCCGTACAAGTTTTGAAGCCTTCTCTCATTCTACCTTTAATTAAAACGCCAAACATTTCCCATCACAGAGATTGTTTATATTTGCCTTCGTACGGCAGATGATCGCCTTTGGGATTGAGCCACAAATCACTCATTCGCCAACTTCGCGTTGCTCAGTTAATCACAAACGTCCTGGTTAATCCCGTCGGGACTTGTTACACGTTTAAATCACGTTGGCAGTCAAAACACTGCCATTATAGCAATTTGGGCTCTTGGAGAGAACCGTTACAGGTATTTAGAATATTCTTCCGGTTCGTCATTGAATCAACTTGCCCATCTTGAACTGATTCGATGGATGTTCGCGTTCTACAATTTATAGCTTGATGGGGACCGCAAATCGCTGAACGGGTTTTTCTTTTCGAATCCAGCCGGATTTAATAGATGCAACTGAATTTTCAAAAATGGAATTTCCCATTGAATTAGGAACGGTTTGAAACTCAGTCGGGGACAGAATTCTAGAGAAATTTGATGAAAAACAGTATTCAGACGAAAACCACTAGGATTGTTACTGCTCGATAAATTCAAATTCTGTTTGTCGCAGAGAGGTGAAAATACTACCAGAAGGCTTTTTTCGATAATTGCTGTGGCCGCATGGGCCACTCCCACAGTTTCGTCGCAGGCCACGGGAAGCGCCGCTCTCGGCGGCGGGATCGTGATGTCCAGCTTCTCTCGTGAGCGGGTGGACCGCTGATTTCTCGAACGTCCCAGAACGCCATCAGTTCAGATGGGCGATGGTTCCGATTTTTTCGTTTTGTACTTGAAAAATATCTGACCTTCTGGGATTCTTGAAAAATCCCATTTGTAGCCCCATGAAAGCCCTATAGATTGCAAAAGTGAAATCGGATCGTTCCGGGACCCCAAAAAATGGATTCCTCGTCCAAAAATACTTCGAAAACGACACGTAACTCGACCCCATAGCCAAAAGCCTTCAAAAAACCCTTCCGTAGCCCCATTTTAGCCCCATAGCGCCCCACGGGTTCGGGCGATCGGGCTGAAAACCTTGCGGGCACAACTAGATGGTAAACCGAGTATTTAGTCAAAATTTCAGATTAAAAAAAAAAAAAAAATCCTACTGCCCGAAACGGCCCGGACGGCGGACGACGGACTCACATTTCGGTTTTGGAATCTAGACCTGTTGAAACGGATAATGTCAAATTTTGAGGCCGATCGGAGTTGTTGACCTCCGTCGCGAATACACAGGTGTATTATTCCAAGAATAATATACCAAAAATGAGCTAATATGTTCGAATCCGTGCCCTAGTACTATAGCCCCAATTCACCAATGTATTATGTTGTTTCAGGACCGTGGTACCCCACCGTGGAGCTCAACAGCCACTGTCAGTATCACTGTGAATGACAGCGATGACTTGAATCCCAAATTCTCCAAAGATGTGTACCGCACGCAAGTCGTCGAATCGCATCCTATTACCGTAAGTCTTCATTTGATTCATCTTTGTGATGTCGGAGTCAACAGGCAAATCCTTTTTCTTGCTCTGGAAGTCTCAACATGATCCCTTGAAAAAAGGATTTCCCGACGTCGTGATGCCGGAGAATGTGCCGGCCGGGAAGGGGCGGTCGTGGTCAGGTTTTTCGAACAAAGCGGGGTAATTGATAGCTGGAAGATGGCTTAGCTGTGTGATGAGAGGCGGAGGGTCGTTCATAATATCCCGAGTGGCTTCCTCAGTCCCGTTTTACCGGCTGCCAACGCCGAGAATGGCAACACGCCGCCGCCGTGTGAAACATTCAACTTATCCGTCTGGATGCTGACGACAGATGTTGAAAACCCGCCAGGAACGTAATTGTTATTCGTTACAGAGGTACCATTTCATGCAAATGATGTTTGAACTACTTCCCATATAACGGGGACATTGGAGGTGCCTACGAAGTTATGGAATTTCGTCTTTCGGAATTTCTGCTTGTAAAGATGTCGTCCATATACCCGTATCATAGCTCAGTCAGCACACGTATTCAATAAGGAAAGGACCTGTTCTACAAATCAGGCTATGGAAATCAATCGCAACTTGGGTGTGTAGGGGACCTAACGGGAATACGATGACCACATTCGGTTTCCAATTTTGTGGGAATGTAACCGGCACGAAATAGCTGCTTACAAATTATTATGATGATGTCAGTCACTTCATTCCAAAAATAGAAGTGGTGGGGGAAAAACGAGCTATTTAAAAAATAAATTTCCATTTTTGAAAGAAATAATTCTAGGAATTATGTAAAAAGGAATTAAGCTTCCTTCCCGCCACAGGCAAACGTAATAATTTTTGTGAGATTAAAATGAGCTCCTTGAATGATTTTTTCCTAGAAAGGTCGTGCTTCAAAAGTTACGAAAATGGGTCAACATTGGAGAAGACCAGTCTCTATAATTTATAGGGCCTTAGGAAAATATTTGAATTCCGATGTCTAGAGGGGGGGGGGGGGGGGGTACATGACGTGGGCTGCTTCGTCATCTTTTGATTGGCCGAGAGATGCAAGTTGGCCAACATTGCTACGCGAAAAGCCGACCATGAAAATCGAGCAGCGAGTTAATCATCATTCATCTATTATACCGACCATAAATCTATTAAGCCTATGTTAAGCCTAGCCATTAAGCCTATCTATTAAGCCGACCATCTATTGAGCCGACCTCGAAAATCGAGCATCGAGGTAATCATCATTCATCTATTATGCTGACTATGAATCAATTATGCCGACCATCTATTAAGCCTATCTATAATGCCGACCATTGAGCCTATTTATTAAGCCTAGCCATTAAACCTATCTATTAAGCCGACCATCTATTGAGCAGACCATGAAAATCGAGCATCGAGATAATCTTCATTCATTATTAGGAAAAATATAATATTTGAATTCCGAGGTCTGGAGGGGGGTACATGACGTGGGCTGTTTAGTCATCTTTTGATTTGCCGAGAGATGCAAGTTAGCCAACATACGCGAAAAGCCGACCATGAAAATCGAGCATCGAGGTAATCATCAGAGTAGGTTATTTGAAATCGACCCGAGTCGAGTGTTTTTATTTCGATTCTATTCAAATTTGTTATTCAGCGCTCTGGCGGCTCCGTGTCCAACTACTCGATGCCCAGCGAGGGAAGTTGTGACGTCACTGGCCTTCTGCTTTCAGTTCAAAGTCTTCAACATTTGTAAAACAGTTCTGCCCGTAATTATACGGATTTTTGAACTAATAAATTTTGCAGGGGGTTTTAAAGTGTGCTGAATCCAAATGTTGAATTCCGACTTTCTCAAGAAGCCCATGATTGTTAATCTGTCTATCTATCTATATATCTATACTTCTTTCTATAAAATATCGTATGGCCCATTTTCTGGTTTTGCCGAAGGTGCTGATTCAACGTGGAGGCTATGTTCTAAAGAAGACGCCTGGTCAGCGGGCTTCTTATGGTTTTAAATGTCAGCGTAGGTTCTTGGTCAGCAAGAAGATTTAAAACATATTCAGTTATGGTTTCAATCAAAACTGAGTGGTCTTTACGAGAACACTAAAAAATCATTGGTTCATTCCAGGTTTACGGGACTTTTAACAGAAGTCGAGGAAGACATGCGCAGTTGAGATAACTGCTGTTCCAGGTCAATCTGTAGGTTGATAGCTGCTCAAATGCTGTCGAACGGGATGAGTGCGGTTAGGAGCTGTCGAACTTGATAACCCTACCCAAATGAAACCTCTCTCATAACCTTCTCCCTTCATTTTGATGCTTGGCGTGTCAAGTTGTGCACTCATCTCTTCCAGATGATGATCTATGTGGCTTTTGTGGGGCTATAGATTTTGTAGCCCCTTGAAAAACCCATAGATCCCAAAAATGGATTCTACTTCTACTAGAATACTTCCAAAACGATGCTGTATGAAATTTACAGTCACGTGAATCACCGTGAAGTAACGCTACAACAGTTTGTTGACGGTTCAGCGTTCCAGGTCTGCCGGTGCGCAGTTGGACGGATCTCAACAGCAATTCAGAAGGCATTGTAGACGCCGTCAGACCTGGAACAAACCTCATGTTTAGGTAATCAGGAAGTATGAAAAGACAGCGAATGAGTGGAGAAGATATACAAAACATTGAGAAGGTATCCATAGTACATACTATGTACCATAATTGAATATATTATATTCCATGCGAAGGTGTTCTCCGGCGTGTTTCATTAACTCCTGTACGTATCCTTTGCGATGCCCTTTTCATATTTGAAACACCTCGTTAGGAATGCTAGTGTTGTCTACTTGTCCAGTCCTCACTACTGGCCTTCTCGCTTCAATTGAATCTGTTCATCCTGCCGTCGACGACAAGCCTCGAAAATCAACGGAGAGGGCGATTCACGACTGAACCTCATCATCAATAATGTAACGCTCGCTACATAGCGGACGCTCTGCCCACCTGATCTGATATAATCTAATGAGAAGGCAGCGCATATTGCGGACATGAAATTATGGGAACCTTACGGCACTGGGTGATGGCGGACCTGTACAGTGTACACCTTCATCAGCCTTTCACGGTTCAACCGAACTTTCAATTTCAATTCACGGCGACGTCCCTTCGTCTAATTGGAGAAAGCGTTTGAAGTGAATACAGTAGGTATGGATCAATGTCAATGGCAGACAGGTGCTCAACAAGTACCGGTGCCGAAGCAGATTTTGCTGTCATTACCTACTTACTCAAGTTGTTTGAACACTTCTGGATCAAATGGAATTGGCACACGTTCCGGGCACCGAAGCGATCCTGTTCTCGGAGAAAGGCCCTTAAAATAATTGGACCGGCTCCTATCATGGCCCGCAAAATCTCCGCGTGCTCGAACCTGACAAATTGCCACTTTTATCGCCTATGATCTCAAAACTAAAAGTTGAATAGGAAGATGATTAAGCCGTAATTGCTCATGAGCTACAAGCAAAGGTAATTATGGCTTTTACCTGGTTTACTCCAATAATAGTTATTGCTCCTTAAGGAGGGCCTTAAAGTTGGCTAAAATTATATCGGAACCGTGCTTCTTGCACGTTCCTGCACTGGTCTTCATTTTACTCGTCCACGTTAACGAGAGAAATGTTCCCCTTAACGATATTTCCTCTTTAAACTGTTATTTAATGACAGTTTAACGAGGAAATAACAAAATTGGCCGTCAGGTTCCAACGCATGAAACCATGCCGCGATCAAGTTAACACGGTTGTTTCCGAACAATTCGGAATAATTGCCAAATCGTCTTTCATCACTGACGATGAAAGTTTTAACTGGGCGAACTAGTTATGCCCGTACATCATGTTCGTTAGTAGAGAAGCCTGATTTTTTTTTTCTCTCTCTTCCGGGGGAAAACCGGCAGGTTTGAACTTTTTGGCGTGTTGGACAGTCCAGAGGACAGAACTGGAGGTTTTGAACTGCAGGGGTTTCTTCCCCTTCAAACTGAAGGGTTTTCAGAGAAAGTTTCTACTTCAACTCTTACACAAGATTTTATTGTACTTTTCTATAAATCGATAGTAATTGACTTCCTGGGATCCTTCAAAAATCCCTTTTGTAGCCCCATGAGAGCCCAATAGATCCCCACGGTGAAATCGAATCGTTCTGGGACCCCCTGAAATGTACGTCCAAAAATACTTCGAAAACGAGAACTAACTCGACCCCATAGCTGAAACCCTTCATACAAGTCCTCCTGTAGCCCCACATAGCCCCACGGGCTTGTGCGATTGGGCTGAAAACCTTGCGGGCTCAACTAGATGGTAAACCGATTATTTTGTCAACATTTCAGATTTGAAAAAAATCCCACTGCCCAAAACGGCTCGGACGGCGCCCAGTGGTCTGAAAACCTCTGAAAACGGCAAACACCCTAATAAGTGGATTAAATGACTAAAATGTCGTTAACCTCTGTTTTTTGGGGCGCTGAATAGGTGCCTGATGAGTATGATATGCACCTACGTATCAGTATGATTACTTATCCTTAGTATTAGTATGATCGCTACCTGATAAGTACCAATGAAGGTATGCTACGTATGGCATAAGTATGAGAGGTAGAGGCAGATACCTGATATGCATGATAGAGCTATCATCTGAAGGAGGTATGATAGGTTCCTGATTGCTTCATCCCGAAAGCGCTACCCTTTCAAAAGCGGCCAGCCAGAACTCTGCCATGATCGGACAGATGCAAAGGAAATGAAACTCGTCCTCCCGCTCATGCAAGTTGCACATTGAACATTCCTCCAACGTGTCAACGAGGAAAGGCTTGGCATTCAGCGTGATCAGCTCCTTCCGCATCCTGAACACCCAGCGCACATAATGGGAGTTGAGATGGCGTCCTCAGGCCACCGCATTTCACTGTTGATTCCAGCTCGCGATACAAGGTGAACCTGTCAGAAGCCTCCGCCCGATCCAAACATTGTGCTCTCTTCTCCTTAGAATAGGCCTCTGCAAATTTGGGAACGCCCTTCCGTAGCAGATCAGCGTCCATGGAAGCAAGGTTGTTGGGCAGATTAAGTCTCACAGCTGTCAGGAACCAGTTCTCGGCCCAGAAGATTGTGGATAATCTCCGCCGCAACAACTCAAGGAAGTCTCCAACTCGGCATCTTCGTAACCCTGGCGAGATAGCTCATATGCTGCTGAAGGGTGAAGACGCACAAAGGGTCAAGTTCAGTCTCGAGAAGAATCAGGTAGTCGGGCGAGTAACTCGGGAGATGGAAGATCCGCCTCAAAAACCTCATCAAGACTCCCTCCACAGCAGAGTATTCCTGAAAACCCCAGACTGCGGCAGCATAGCAAAGCATCGCTCTGGCTCTGGCTTCAAAATCTTGGAGTTTGGCCCACAAAGGGATTTCGTTATTAGCGAGAACATGATTCCAGACGTAGTTCATCGAGGCCCTACGCTTCAGGATAGATAACTGCTGTGATCAGGATTAAACAGAAGTTGGGAAAAGTAGCCTATTTTTGACACTTGGGGCTAAACGGCTAAACCGATTTCAACGTGTAAGGAGGTCATTCGACGAAGCATTTTATGATCTTCAACTTTGTAATCTGAGCGTTTTCTCTGTTATGCTTAGTTTTCGAGTTATTGGCGAAAAACTGGAAAAAGGCCGAAAAAATCAGTTTTCCCGGCAAACATTTTGCTGCCATTTTTACATTTAAAAAAATAAAATTGAATGAAAATTTTTAGAAAAAAATGCATTTACATCAATGTCCTCTTTCAATCCTCTGGCGACTGAGATAAAGCTAGGTATTGGTCCAAAAATGACGCGAAAAATATACGAAGCCAGTTCCCGCAACCGATCTCTGCATTTCTTTCGTCAACAGGCCCTACTGAGTGTTCCTAGACCAACCGCACTTTGGCGCACGGTGTTTCCTTGTCTTTTGAAATGTAAAAAGATGGTATTTTTCGATAATTAATTCAAAAATTGTAAACTAAGAGGGGTTTCACTGTATACATAATCAGCTTGCAGACTCGTCTGCAACCACAGGAGACCATTTTCATGTCTTCGTATTATTATTCACCTTATTGTGTTTGTTGTTGACCAGGAGACGCTACTTAGTTACAAATTTCGTGATGCGATGTCATTACACTAAAAGTTTACTGGTTGCCACGGGTTTCGGTAACGTTTCAAAAAGTAACACTTCAAAACGTAACACTTTTAGTTTACTAGTTGCCACGGGTTTCTGTAACGCTTTTAGTTGACGGATTGCCAAGGGTTTCTGTAACGCTTTTGGTTTATTATTCTTGGAATAATACACCTATGTTTTCGCGACGCGGGTCGACGACTCCGATCGGCCTCAAAATTTGACATTATCCGTTTCAAGAGGTCTACATTCAAAATCCGAAATGTCCGTCCGCCGTACGCCGTCCGCCGTCCGGGCCGTTTTGGGCAGTAGGAATTTTTTAAAAAATCTGAAATTTTGGCAAAATACTTGGTTTACCATCTAGTTGTGCCCGCAAGGTTTTCAGTCCGATCTCCCAAACCCGTGGGGCGCTATGGGGCTAAAATGGGGCTGCAGGAGGGGTGTTTTGAAGGCTTTTAGCTATGGGATCGAGTTAGGTGACGTTTTCGAAGTATTTTTGGACGTAGAATCCATTTTTGGGGGTCCCGGAACGATCCGATTTCACTGTGGCGTTCTATAGGGCTTTCATGGGGCTAAAAATGGGATTTTTGAAGGATCCCAAGAAGTTAAATATTTTTCGAGTAAAAATTAACGAATTTTTGAAAAAACACATTTTTGAAAAAAAAATCCCCCCAAAAAATGTTTTTTTAAATATAAAAATCCAAAAAAAAATTTTTTAATTTTTTTTTATTGACAGAATTAAATGTCTGTACAAGTAACCTATATCACAGAATAATAAACCCTTGTGTAAAATTTGCAGCGTTTTTTCGGTTGTGTGCCAAAGTAATGACATAAAAATGTCAAAAGACAAGCTGAATCCGACTGGTAAAAATTAGTAAAAATAATCGTTCACTTCTTATGATGTGTATGAACTTGTAATAAATGGGAGAGTTTTTCGTTTCGCGCTGGATTTTTCTACGTAATTTTTTGAAAATGGGCGTTTTTCCGTCTTTTCAAGCTTGTGTAACGCTGTGAAATCGTTGGCTTCACCAATAAAACCGTGGAATGTATTTAGCTTACTCCTCCAAACATTAGTTGTAAATTCAAATTGAATCTTCATTCAAGTTGAAAAATGGGGTTTTTGCCATCCTCAGACCACTGTGCGGCGAACGGCGGACGGACATTTCGTTTTTGGAATCTAGACCTCTTGAAACGGATAATGTCAAATTTTGAGGCCGATCAGAATTGTCGACCCCCGTCGCGATTACATTGCTGTATTATTCCAACCATAATAAACTAAAAATGACCTTCACTTGCCCCGAAGAAAATATTATTTTGGAATGTTCACCTTGTCTTGTTTTACCCGTCAGTCTCCATGTCTGTCACGTAAAGTCTCGAATTTCAGCTTGGAGTATCCCATAATCGCTAAAACAGAAACAGTTGTCAGTAACCTTTTGTTTCCACGACGTTTATTGAAACTACCTTGCACGGTATTATTCATGAGTTCATCAGATGAGATTCTCTGGTCGGACCAAAAAAAGGCGCAGACATAACCACGATAGTGATTGATAGTTGTGTAACTTTTGTAAGGGCGTGAATAAGCGATATTTACAATTGCTCGCCCGAAGGTGGCGCTGAATTCAGTTCGAAGGCTGTCCGAGTGCACAGAGTAGTGATTAGATCGGACCTGGACGGGTAATGTGCGGCCGGGCAATACCTTCCAAGTGCAAAGATTACGGAGGTTTTGAGCGGTTTCACTTTATCGTCAAAATCAAAAGACTTTCACCCTTCCGGGAGCCCCAAGTGGGTGACAATTCAGAATAAAAGGGTTGAGATGTGAGTTGCAGATACGGCAGGCTCGGCAGGTTGATAATACGTATTTGGCTATCTCCTTCTCTGGCGGCTACGTAACGTTTTAACTCTTGGTAGTTCTCGAGTGGTTGTGAGGATGTTGAGGGTCAGTGAGCTCACCAGGTGAATTGGAAATGAAGTCTCCTGATCAGCGGGCCCGCTATGAACAGTATGAGCGAGAAGACACCTGCTGTTTTAGATTAATCAACCTATATTTTCGTGACGGAGGTCGACAATTTAGATCAGCCTCAAATGTGGTCGTTTCATGTTTCAAGGATAGTCCTGAATTGATTTAGTATTCTTGGAATAATACACTTTTTTAATCGCTACGGCAGTCGACGATTCCGATTGGCCTCAAAATTTGACATTATCCGTTTCAAGAGGTCTAGATTCCAAAACCGAAAAGACCGTCCGCCGTCCGGGATGTTTTGGGCAGTAGGTTTTTTTTTTTTTTAAATCTGAAATTTTGACAAAATACTCGGTTTACCATCTAGTTGTGCACGCAAGATATTCAGCCCTATCGCCCAAACCCGTGGGGCGCTATGGGGCTATAATGGGGCTACGGGAGGGGTTATTTGATGACTTTCGGCTATGGGATCGAGTTAGGTGTCGCTTTCGAAGTAATTTTGGACGTAGAATCTATTTTTGAGGGTCCCGGAACGATCCGATTTCACTGTGGCGATCTATAGGGCTTTCATGGGGCTACAAATGGGATTTTTGAAGGATCCCAGGAGGTCAGATATTTTTCAAGTAAAAAATGTTTGAAAAATAAATTCAAAAAAATTTTTTTTCATTGAGTAAAAATTTTTGAAAAAAAAAAAAAAAGTTTTTTATTCGGAAAATATTTCCTCCTGCCAGGAGGCTCCTGGGTTCCTTAAAAAATCCCATTTGTAGCCCCATGAAAGCTCTATAGATCCCCACAGTGAAATCTGATGAGCTGGGGGACATAAAAATTTAGGTGTATTTAGTACACCGGATAAAAGTGACGGCACTATATTACATGAATTTCAATCGGTACAACAATCAGAGCAAGTGAGTAAAACGCTGCAAATTTTACACAAGGGTTTATTATTCTTTGATAGACGTTACTTGTGCAGAAATTAAATTCTGTCAATGAAAAAAATGAAAAAAAAAATTTTTTTGGATTTTTATTTTTCAAAAAAAAATTTTTTTTTGATATTTTTTTTCAAAAATTTTTTCTTCAGAAATTCTTTATTTTTTACTCGAAAAATATTTTACCTCCTGGGATCCTTCAAAAATCCCATTTTTAGCCCCATGAGAGCTCTGTAGATCGCCACAGTGAAATCGGATCGTTCTGGGACCCCCAAAAATGGATTCTACGTCCAAAAATACTTCGAAAACGACACCTAACTCGATCCCATACCCCAAAGCATTCAAAAAACCCCACCCGTAGCCCCATTTTAGCCCCATAGCGCCCCACGGGTTTGGGCGATCGGACTGAAAACCTTGCGGGCACAACTAGATGGTAAACCAAGTATTTTGTCAAAATTTAAGATTTTTAAAAAAATTCCTACTGCCCAAAACGGCCCGGACGGTGGACGGACATATCGGATTTTGAATGTAGACCTCTTGGAACGGATAATGTCAAATTTTGAGGCCGATCGCAGTCGTCGACCCCCGTCGCGAAAACATAGGTGTATTATTCAAGAATAATAAACCAAAAATAACGGCGAGCCCGAGACGCGACGAGGGGATGCTAACCCGCACAACTCACTCACATACTAGGCGTAACAAAGAGAGGTTCGCACACTCCAACAAAATCAGATCGTTCCGGGACCCCAGAAAATGGATTCTACGTCCAAAAATACTTCGGAAACGACACCTAACTCGATACCATTGGCAAAAGCCTTCAAAAACCCCCTCCTTTAGCCCCATTTTAGCCCCATAGCGCCCCACGGATTCAGACGATCGGGCTGAAAACCTTGCGGGCACAACTAGATGGTAAACCGAGTATTTTGTCAAATTTTCAGATTTTTAAAAGCATTCCTACTGCCCAAAACGGCCCGGACGGCGGACAGACATTTCAGTTTTGGAATCTAGACCTCTTGAAACGATGAATGTCAAATTTTGAGACCGATCAGAATTGTCGACCCCCGTCGCGATTACATAGGTGTATTATTCCAACCATAATAAACCAAAAGGGATTTCTTAGGTCCTTGAGCATTCATTTATCGTTTCTCTGCGCCGATTCAAACTGATGGGTACGATGACAATCGGTTGGAGTCGAAATTCGTTTTTACGAGCGAAATCAAGATTTTAATATCGAAAGATTCCTCAAATTCGAAATGTCAGGGAATCGTTGTCGACGGGCAAATGAATCGACGAATTATGCAACCGGTTGCCCTTTTTTGAAAATGGCCAACAGGTCCGCTTTCTCCTCATCTGATTCGAGCCTTGTATTTTTCCCCCGGACCCGTTTTCGCTCGTGGAGTTCAAGTCTCGTTTTTCAAGGGGTCGCACCATAGTCTTTCCCTCGGCGAGGCGTTACACAAGAGACGTTTGGGTGTTGATCGGCGAAAAAATAAGATACATTAATTGGGACAAGGAAAAATCGTTGAGAACTCAGGTGGGAAGAGCGACTTCCTCATATTGTGTGGGTATCGTGTCCTGTTCTTCCTAATTTCAATTCTTTTCCGTTATGAAGCGTTATATAATTATTCTGAACGGTTTCAGGGTAAGAAGCAGCACAAGCCTCTTTTCTTCAACCCTAAAATAGAGGCTTTCGACCAAGACGTAGCGATCAACGCCACAGTGAGATACGACATTGTAACCGGAAACGAACACCATGTCTTCTCTATGGATCCTCAAAACGGGACGATCTTCCTTGACCGTGAAATTGATTTGGACACGTTGCGCGGAAATATTTTCACGATGCAGGTGAGTCACTTATTCGGTATTTTCAGTTAAATTGTTTTGTTGTCACTTAAAAAAAAAAAAAAAAAAACAATTTCAGATACAAGCGACTCAACTGGACAATCCTTTGAAAACGGGAGTCGCCCGCGTCGAAGTTGAAATCCTCGATTTGAACGACAATCAACCTCAATTCGAAGTGGAGATGTACAACATCAGCATCGTGGAAAACCTGCCGAACGGGTTCAGCGTTCTCCAAGTCGTCGCTACCGACATTGATCAGGTTGGTTCAATCACATGTTGCGATCATTCAAATGGGGCAGCCAGAGTTTTATTTTGGGGCGTAATGACGATGAAAACGCGATGATACGATGATACTTGTGGAAAATACGCCGCTAAAATGACTTTTTCCAAAAATCCTTTTATCATTTCTGAAAGGAAATTTTATCAGCTTTCGCGTGGAGACAATGAAATTTCGATCGGATAAATAGTTTCGGAGGGAGAAAAGAAAATTTTCTGAAAAACTAGGTCGTGGGTGGTCAAATTTATGACACTTTTGTTGTCATTACAGAAATGTAATGTACCGTCCCTCAAATCATTTTAATCAAGATCGGATTAACCCTTCCCGAGTTATGGGCAAAAAATGTGTTCTGTACAAGTTTTGTCAAAATTTGTTTTTTTCCATGCGAGTCCCTCCCTTATCGAAGCTCAAATCAAATTTGCACATAGAATAGCTGCGATGGGGAATTCAATCAGCTTTTACGAGAAAAAAATAAATTAGGAATCGTGCCAATAGTTTCCGAGCTACAGCCGAAAACGTTCTGAAAAACGTGGATTTCCACTTACCGAGCGGTGTCAGATTGGGCGTTTCCTGTTTTGGTTTAAATTCGTCTTCTCGGTTGGTAGTTGTTGTCCTATTTTTTAAAATTTCAGGTGCTACCTTAACGTAATTTGATGCTCTACAACATAAATTTAGAGCCAATTCATTTGCATTAGCCAGGGGTTGAAACACGAGCGATTCCTATTTTTCAGCGAAGTTGGAAAAAATTGTCTTTTTTTGACGCTTGATTGTGACTGAACGGCTGAACCGATTCTTATGTGTAAGATAACCATTCGACGCAGAATTTTATGCTCTTCAACTTTGTATTAGAAATGTTTTCTGTGCGATGTTTAGTTTTCGAGTTATAGGTAAAAAACTGGAAAATGTCCACACAAAAAATCGAGGTTTTTTTGGCACCAAAAGTTCTCCTAGCAAAATTTTGCTACCATTTGTGATATTTTGTGGTTCTGACCCTTAACAACAATTAAAAAAAGCTTCTACACCATTTTTCGCACGAGTCGAACCCTCTGGCGACTGGGGCCTATTACCCATCTCAAGATTCAATTCACCTAAGAAAAGCCTGCAAAAAGAGCTTCTTCAAAAATTTCCTTCTGGTTCCATGATAATTTTGTAATTAATTTATCAAAAGTTATCGTTATAACGACTGATGAGCCCTCTTTAATGAAAATATTTTGTATTAATAAAAAATGGATGTCTTCATGTACGTTTTGTTTGTTCTAACATCACGCCCAAACGGCTGCACCGATTTCTGTGCTGGTGGGCGCAATTTGATGAGCGAGTTCCAACTTAGAACAAAGTAACTATGTGTATGAAGGAGCTGTTCCTCCATCTTTCATAGTTTGATAGATGGGTACGTAGTTCACAACGAGAAACGGGTCAACAAGCGTTGTTACTTGGAAAAATTACGAGTTGACGGGTTGCTACGGGTGTTCCGAGTACATTATTGAAGGAATGTCTTGAGGGGGGAGTCTGAGGAGACACTCATTAATAAGGACAGGAATTTGATATTTCGAGCAAAGCACGACAAAAAAAAAAAAAAAAAAAATTCGGACTTTATCCACAAAATTGCTTATAACTTGGAGAGTATGCATCCTAGCGTATCCCTCACTATTTACCAAATGGAAGTAGACAAAATTTCCTTCAAATCGCACTGGTCACATTCAATTTTCGAGCGCAGGGTACCGCCGCTAGAGCGCACTGAAAAAGAGCGACTTTTTGGCACTTAACCAAAAACGAGAGAAACTCAGTCCTGACTACCTCCAGACGCTTTCTTATCACGTTTTGTACTTGAACAACTTGTTTTTTTTTGTTTTTTTTTTTCATGTTCTATGGTGCGTACATGATTACAAAGCCCACGGAGTCAATCAAGCTGTTTTATTATTTATTTCAAAAATGAAATGAAATTATACCTAATTAATGCATAATATTCATATTATGAATTATTCATAAGTTATTATATACTTAAAGAAGACTAATGTGATAGTGAAGAACTATTCGCTACTACTAATATAAGAACTATACCTATGCATTACAATAATTGTAATTGAAATTATTTCAAACGTTCATGATTGCCGTCGAAAACATGAAAAACGACTTCAAGATAGCATCTTAGAATGCGAATTTAATATTCTGTGTTTTTCAGGGGGACAACGGTGAGTTCGTTTACCACCTGGTGGACCCAAGTCAGGCTTTCAGTGTTGACAGCCGTACTGGATGGCTGACAGTCCGGAATCAAGCCAAACTGGACAGAGAAGTTCGGCCTCAATTGAATATGAGGGTGTTGGCCCGAGAGAAAATGCCCAGCGTTGTCAACCCGAACAGGTTTATTAGACATTGAATCACTTTCGAACTTTTGGTTTCTGATTGTGCCACGACCTAACTTGTACTGGTGATTTCAGCGAGTCGTTCGTGAACGTTGAAGTGACTTTGCTGGATGCCAACGATAACAATCCCACGTTCGTTCCGAGCAACTTGTACGAGTTCACCATCTCCAATGTGGCACCAGTCGGGCATGTCATCGGAAAGGTTAGTTGACGGACACAATTCCGAGTACATACACGTAAGATTTGGATTCAGGGGAGAGAGAGGCAACACTCACTCTTTCGTCGTTAGCCAATAATCTCAACCGTATGCCTTTTTGTGGACCTAAAAGCTGCATATGACCGAGTTGACTGAGGTTTCTTGCTTCACAAACTATGCTGCTTAGATTGATACCAGAGAGGATGTGGAAGTTGCCTCTCGGAGTTCACTGCTCTAAGGGTTCTGTGCGTTTAAAAAGTTCAATAGCCCTCCTACGAGGTCCTGTGGCGCCAGTATCTCTCCCTGGTTCGCTGATCCCAGAGTAAGATACCCTTTGCGCTCTTGGGCCTCGCACTAGAAGATGAGGTGGGCCGTTATGTCCTCTTCTCCCTACAGCTGAGTTCTTCATCTGTAGTGCTTTTTGCCACTGGCATACAAACTCGCGGAAAAGCGCCCCCGTGATACCTAGACTGGGTTCGGGTCCTATAATATACATACCATAATATTATTATGGTACTGGAACCCTGTCAGGCCTGGGCGTCTGCTTATTCGTTCCTCTTACTCCATAAGCTGTCTAAGCTCCTTTAAGTTCGTATGTCTGGTTGGATGCCTGGAAGTACCCTTAGATCAGAGTTGGGCACATTTTTATTTATAAATAAGGTTGTGAATTAATTCACATCATGCTTTCTTTGTGAATGTGAATTAATTCATACTTTACCTATTTTTAAATGTGAATGTGAATTAATTCATACTTTACCTATTTTTAAATGTGAATTAATTCATAATCACAACTGTAAATAAGATTTAATTCACATTCACAACTTTTTCTGTAAATTAAATTAAATTCACACAAAAAATTGTAAATTATTCAGAAAAATGTAAATAATTACAAAAAAAAAGCATGTAAATTTTTTTTTTTAAATTTACAAAATTTGTAAATTATTATTTAATTATTTCTGAATTTTTTTTAAATGCACAATTAAATAAGTATGTGATTTTTTTTAATTCACAACTAAATATGTGATTTTTATTTTTATTATTATTATTTTTTCATTTACAGTGAATTAAGACCAAATTCGCGGTAATTACAGTTCTCACGGGTCTGCTGATATTGTAATACACTGAGAAAAGCCGATGAATGCAATTTTTCTGGCAATTTCCTGCCACTTAATTGTAGTATATTATTAAGTGGTATTATTGTGGTAGTAGGATTAAGTGGTAGTAGGCCAGAAAAATTGTATTCATCGGCTTTTCTCAGTGTATTACAATATCAGCAGACCCATGAGAACTGTAATTACCGCGAATTTGGTCTTAATTCAATGTAAATGAAAAAAAATTCACATTTAGTTGTGAATTAAAAAAATTCACATATTTAATTGTGAATTAAAAAAATTCACATATTTAATTGTGAATTTAAAAAATTCACAAATTATTAAATAATTTACAAATTTTGTAAATTAAAAAAAAATCAAATTATTTGTGAATTAAAAAAAATCACGCTTTTTTTTGTAAATATTTACATTTTTGTCAATAATTTACAATTTTTGTGTGAATTCAATTTAATTTACAGAAAAAGTTGTGAATGTGAATTAATTCACATTCACATTTACAAATAGGTAAAGTATGAATTAATTCACAACCTTATCTCTCTAAGAATCTCTCCAAGAATGATCTGTATGTATGTCTCCCTTTCACGGCCAAACTGTTGGACGGATTTTGATGCGGTTTTTTGCAAAATGGTCGGGATAGCACGGGGAAGGTTTTAGGCTATTCAAACGGGTTCGAACGGCGGCTGTTCTGGCTGAAACCTGAGTCTTTTACGACGGAAGTTGTTTACATCCTTGGCGTATCTTAGGGAATTTGATACTTCACTAGGAGAAACCAACAAGCGTTGTTACTATGAAAAAGTAAGTTGACGGGTTGCCACGGGTGCACCGTTGATAGGTGATGGACGGGAATTTGATGTTTCGTGCGAAGCACGGGTGTCGTAGCTAGTTTATAAATAAAAATGTGCCCAACTCTAAGGGGTTCTCCTCCTCGGGCTGGAATAGATACTTGTTTTATCCAGAATATTGATATGTATTGTATCCGGTCATCATTCATTCATTGAAGATTAAATTTGTTTAATTTAGTACACGTACGTTCTTCTTCTTCTTCGTCTTCTTTTTCTTCTTCTTTCTTCAGCAATCTTATTGTTGAATTGAACGCAGGTGGATGCTGTTGATCCGGACTTGGGGCGAAACGGTATGGTCCTTTATGAGCTGAAAAGAGGCAACAAGACGTCTCACACGGTTCCGTTCGTCGTGTCACCGAAAACCGGTGAAATCCGGGTGGCGGATAGTCCCATCCCAGTCGGAAGAAAAGCCCTGTTCGTCGAGGCGTCCGACCAGCCGGCGAACCCGAGCGAGCGGAGGTTTTCTCTGGCCGTCGTCACTGTGGACGTTGTCGTTTCAGGTAACCACCAAACACATTGTGGTCAGTGTTGTACAGTCAGAGCCCCTCACTGTGCGTGTTTTTTTAACAGATAAAATGAACATCCCGCCGGACTTCATCGGAGCGCCTTACGAGTTTTGGGTGGGCGACGACGTCTCCATCGGTACGAGCGTTGGCCAAGTGAGAGTGACCGAAGCCGTCGACAAGTCCAGAGCCATTTACGACCTGTTACACAGTTATCACGAAGGCGGTGAGTTACACCCCCGAAAAATCCCCGATACCTAATTCTCGTTTCAAAAGGGGGGCGACAATATTCTGCTGCCCACGCCAGCCAGACGTCGTGGGAGACGAGATCCCGCCCTGACTTGAAGAAATTTACATTTTGAAGTTTATTTACTTCTCCAAAGCGGTGAAACTGGCCACAATTATGTGCTTTTGGTACTATCGTAGAAATGCAAACGTTTTCTTGTTGTGGCATGTTGATTTTAGGTTCATTGGGGACAATTGGTCCTCCTGCTTGGTCTCGAGACCCCACAAGTTTGCATGATCCCTTTAAATCTAATTAGGGTTCAATTACAAATTATCACAAAACCTCCACTCGAACCTCTGGCAGACTGTAAACACTACCATGCCGTATTGTTTATTTAATGTAATAATTATTTGTTCGATACGTATGCAAGGTAATGTGGGGGATGTGCTTTTTATGGTTAAGTTCAGTTCCAAAAGAACCTCAAAAATCAGCTGTTGACGTTATCATTATTTTTGCCCTGGAAACCTCTGAATCCCTTGTTTTTCGATGTACCATTGATTTTTAATAGCCTTGTTAATCGGAATAGCTGACTAAGTCTGACTTACACACTTGGCATCTAAGTGGGGTAAGTGCGTACACTAGCCTGTTTTTTTGGAATGCTTATTCTGGTTTCACCTGTGCAGGTGCAAAAAAGGAAACTTATCAGTAGGGCTCGGATTGATATGCTCGATAAATTCACCGAATATGCTCGAAAAACATATGTTTTATGCTCTGTAGATATGTTCAAAAAACCATTTATATGCTATTAAATGTGCTCGAAAAACGCAGTTAAAATCAACAGAAAGGAAAGTGAAACGAAAACGCTGCAAATTTTACACAAGGGTTTATTATTCTTTGATATAGGTTACTTAGGCAGAAACTTAATTCTGTGTCAATGAAAAAATTAAAAAAAAAAAATTGTTTGGATTTTAATTTTTCAAAAAAAAAATTTTTTTTGGGGATTTTTTATTTTTCTTGAAATATTTTTATCTCAAAACTTTTTGTTTTTATATGAAAAATATTTGACCTCCTGGGATCTTTCAAAAATCCAATTTGTAGCCCCATGAAAGCCCTATAAATCGCAACAGTGAAATCGGATCGTTCCCGGACCCCCAAAAATGGATTCTACGTCCAAAAATACTTCGAAAACGACACCTGACGCGATCCCATAGCCAAAAGCCTTCAAAAACCCCCTCCTGCAGCCACATTTTAGCCCCATAGCGCCCCTTGGGTTTGGGCGATCGGGCTGAAAACCTTGCGGGCACAACTAGATGGTTAACCGAGTATTTTGTCAAAATTTCAGGTTTAAAAAAAAATTCCTACTGCCCAAAACGGCCCGGACGGCGGACGGACATTTTGGATTTGGAATGCAGACCTCTTGAAACGGATAATGTCAAATTTTGAGGCCGATCGGAGTCGTCGACCTCCGTCGCGAAAACATTCCAAGAATAATAAACCAAAAATCGACAACTTAGGGGCTATAAATAGGGGTTTTGAAGAACTTGGGCCAGAAAGTCAAATGAGGTGTCATTTTCGAAGTACTTTTGGACCTAGACTCAATTTATTAGAGGCCTCAAACGGTGGGGCTCTGTAGAGCTAAAAAACAGCAACATGAGGGTTCATGGTCTTTGGCCATGGGGTCGAGTGGGGAGTCGTTTCCGAAGTATTTTTGGACGTAGAGTCCATATGTGGCGGTCTCAGACTCATCGGACTGCACCGCGGTTGTGTGTAGCTTCTAAAGCGCTACATACGCTTTTGAAGGATGTCAGGAGGTCGACTGAAGCGTTGTTTTCTGAGTAATTTTGGCCATAGTATCCATTTGTGCGGTCTCTTAACTGTCCAAACGCTACCCAGGTATACATTTCGGGAATTTTTTTTAAAAAGATTTTTCATTGACCGACTTCCAAAACCAGACAGTGACCGGTGATTTTTCCGAAGTTGCGGATTTTTGAAACTCAATTACGAGCAGTATTTCCCATTTTGACTTACCACTGGGGGTGTGTCATTCTGCCTTAATTCTTTTGATCCTGAAAAATGTCCAAAAATTACTTGAGCTCCCAATCTTCTTTTGCTTGTACCCAAGTCCAGGAAAGTATAGTTTCAAACGTAGCTGGCATCTAGATGAAATTGCTCTAAGTAGCATCTTTAAATACCACTTACGCACTTGCCCCCCGTTTACACTTCCCCAACTGTACCTTACTGTTATAAATATCATCTTCTTCTTCCTCCTAATTTGCTCTACTAATGTGGGTGTTTTTTTCCTGCAGTTCCTTTTGCCATAGAAGAGCGCTCTGGTACTATCACAGTGGTCGATGACATCAGCAAATACGACAATGATTTGTACGAGTTTGAAGCTGTTGTAACGGACGAAAGAACAGTCACTCTGGTCACTAACGTGACGCTCCACATCGTTGAATCGTCTGTCAGCAAGTAAGCTCTTTCTCTTTCGTTGTGTCTTCTGCCCAAGTGTGTAGTGCTGGGGGCAGGGGACAGTTTGAGCCTTCAATCTCCAACTCTCTTTCATAGCTGGTGGTCCCGGTGGCTTAGTTGGTTAGAGCGTTGCACTAGTAATGCAGAGGTTGTGGGTTCGAGTCCCTCCCGGGGCCCAATACATTTTTTGGCCTTCCCCTTCTGATTTCTTGAAATAACTTATAAATTCATAACTTGAATTTCAATTTCAATTTCAATTTCAGTTTGAATTTAAATTCTCTATTAATAACTCCTCCCTTCCCCCCAAAAATACAAGTGCGTAGTGTAATTTGTGATTTTGGTTTCAGCGTCGAAAAGCCGAGTCTTCTTGAGTTCAAAGTTCGAGAGAACTTGTCGGGAGCTATGGTCGGCCGGATTGTTGCTGGTCCGGGTAAAGATGTTGCTAAAGCGAAGCCGGTGAAGTTTTCCATCGCTGATCAGCAGGACAGCGCCGTTTTCGCGGTTTCCCAAGACGGCACGCTATACACCCAGAGGAGCCTCGACAGGGAGCACAGAGACTCGTACTTCATCACGGTCGTCGTCACGACGGGCCGCGGGGATCGTTATTACCAGGTATGGGAACGGATACCACCGTGGGGTTGTCTTGTGTAAGTGCATACCCTCGACTTTTGTGTCTGTAGAAAAGAAATCGCCCTGGTTAGCTTTCCTAGGATTCACGCTTGAATAGGGATAGTGCTCGGGGGCAATACAAATAGTGGTAATAACAGCAACATGTAAACAAACTATTTGCAAACAAAGGAGGTTGCCGGCAAAACAAAGGGCAAGATGGACCTTCTGTGTTTATCAAAGGCGAAAGCTGCCCTCAGGAACTCAGTTCCCGTTTCACGTGATAAATTCGTGTAGTATTTCTGCCGTATAGACATCTGAAAGGGTTAAAAATAAAATTCGGGTACTGTCCGGTGTAGTTTGTGTATGAATACTGCTGTGGCCATCAATGAGCGGTAAGTGTTGTTTTTGCTTGAAATGTATTTAGTTATTAGGTAGCTAAATGAAATGTGTTAGACCTGCCGAACGTGAAGAGCTACGAGAAAATGCCTAAGTCAGCTTACAAGTCCCCATTCGTAAAGATGCATTTTAGATTGATGATTATTTCTGCGTGATCGCACTCAAAAACACCAGGGCCCTGGGCGCGGATTTTCCGTGATAGCTACAACCGTCTTTCTTCGTTAAATGAAACAAAATTTGTCCCGTGTCTTGACGATTCCCTATTTGAGATGCGGTTATTTGTCCCGTATATCAGCATTCCCTTATTCATTGTTAAAAATTCGAGTACTGAAATGGACTAAGCAAAGTTATTGTATCGTTTGTATGTTTCGCCTTATTTACCTTCTCGTGCGTCCCCGAAGCGTGCTTTCATTTTTAAATAAGCAAATTTTGCTAAGTATGTAGTAGGATGAGGGTCAGTAGAAATGTTATTTTGGTCGCCACTATAATATATATTAATCATGCACATTCCAAACATGAGTAGCACAGATCGTCAAGCGTGTTAGATCTGCCAAACGTGGTGAGCTAGTGTTACGAGAAATGGTTCTGTACAAGAGCAAACAGAAAGTACTGCCTTCAAATCCATCTTATTGGAGTTGACCAAGTAATAGGGTCAGAAGAAGTGATGAAGAGGCACTTCACGTTGTTTCGGGATTGCAGCAAGTAAAGAGCCGATAGGAAAGATTAGATTGGTTCAGCATCGTAGATAAAAGTAAAGTAAACTTACGAGTCCCCACCCGAAAACATGCATTTTAGATTGATGATTATTTCTGTGTGAACGCACTCAAAAACACCAGGGCCTTGGGCCCTGATCAATCAGCCCGGATTTTCCGTGATAGCACCAACCGTTTTGGTTTATTATTCTTGGAAATACACCTATGTTTTCCGACGGAGATCGACGACTCTTATCGGCCTCACAATTTGACATTATCCCTTTCAAGAGGTCTAGATTCTAAAACCGAAATGTACGTCCGCCGTCCGGGCCGTTTTGGGCAGCAGGATTTTTTTTTTTAATCTGAAATTTTGACAAAATACTTGGTTTACCATCTAGTTGTGCCCGCAAGGTTTTCAGTCCGATCGCCCAAACCTGTGGGGCGCTATGGGGCTAAAATGGGGCTACGGGAGGGTTTTTTAAAGGCTTTTGGCTGTGGGATCGAGTTAGGTGTCGTTTTTGAAGTATTTTATCAAAGCATTAGACGGCATTAAATGTGTGACAATTAAAGCCCAACCGGAGCTGTGTAGGTCAATTAGTTTCAGAGTTACGGCACTTTGAAAATAGGCCATTTTTTTCCAAAATGCGAACATTTTAGTTGAAGACCTGAAGACAGCGGAAGCACGTTTTTCAGAACGTTTTCGGCTGTATCTCAAGAACTATTGGTCCGATTCCAAATTTCTTTTTTTCTCGTGAAAGCTAAATAAATTTCCCGTCGCAGCTATTCTGTGTGAAATTTTGATTTGAGCGTTGACAAGGGAGGGGCAGGCGCGGCAAAGAAGTGGCAAATTTCGAAAAAACCGTGTTTCTTTGCACATTTTAGCATATAACGCGGGAACGGTTGGTCCGATCTTACTTTTCTTCTTTTAGGGTGAAAGCTTATTAAATTTTAAAAAGCGTGGGTGCAATGAAATTTCGATCGGAGAAATAGTCTTGGAGGGAGAGAAGAAAATCTTCCGAAAAACGTGGTTTTAGAGGGTCAAATATCTTGTTTTGACCCTTTCCGACGAATACGAATGGCACTTTTATTGTTTCCATAGACATGCAATGTGCCGCCCCCTGTATAAAATTTAATCAGCTTTCACCTAAAAAAAATAAAAGTAAGATGGGACCAACCGTTCCCAAGTTATAGGCAAAAATGTGCAAAGAAACACGGTTTGTTCGAAATTTGCCACTTCTTTGCCGCGCCTGCCCCTCCCTTGTCAACGCTCAAATCAAAATTTCACACAGAATAGCTGCGACGGGAAATTTATTTAGCTTTCACGAGAAAAAAAGAAATTTGGAATCGGACCAATAGTTCTTGAGATACAGCCGAATACGTTCTGAAAAACGTGCTTCCGCTGTCTTCAGGTTTTCAACTAAAATTTTCACATTTTGGAAAAAATGGCCTATTTTCAAAGTGCCATAACTCTGAAACTAATTAACCTACACAGCCCCGGTTGGGCTTAAATTGTCACATATTTAATGCTATTTAAAAACGCATATAGTAGTTTTCGTCGGACAATGCATAGTTTATTAGATATAGGGCAAAAACTGAAATAAGGCCGAAAAAATCGTGGTTTTTCGGGAGCTACGCGTGAAGCACAACTTTTGGGAAGTTGCAAAATTGGGTAAACACTACCCTAATGTTAAAAAAGCAGAGATACATCTCGTTTTGCGAATTTATTGTCGATTTTGACTGGACTAATTGGCAACGCTGCTCCACAGGGGGTTATAACGTTTACGGCGCATGTCCCGGACTGGAAGTTTTTGACAAAAATCTCGGTCTGATTGAACTAGTTCTCGACAGTCCCGAACTGACTAAAGAGTCACCGTGGACCAGAAATCCCGAACTAGTTCGATGACTCTCCATACATACAAACCTTCTAGATAGAGGTAGATTAGCCGCCGTTTGGATGTTTCCCACACCAAGTATGCAGCGGCGGATTTACCACTGGGTCGATTGGGCCGTGGCCTCAAGCCTTAGGGGACCACGAGGTGGTTCTTTCGCTTTCGCTTTCGATTCAAGACTATCCAGCTTAGCTAGTTTTGTAGCCAACGCGGAACTTTTTATATCGTTGGTTTTTTAATGAAATGATTGTTCATTTTCGTCCAAGAAAGCAAGAAAAGTTAATTTGTCAATCAGTGATTAAATACTATAGAATAAACATTTATAATAAGAATATAAAATACTCGTTATACCCCAAAGGCTGCCTTTAGTTGGGCCCAGGGCCGCAACACCGCAACAAACGTAAATCCGCCGCTGCAACTTTTTCTTGGGGTTGATGGTGCGACCGAAATGAATTCAGGGGTTTCCTAATTGGGACGATTTTCAGGCTCACGTTCACGTCGAAGACGAAAACGACAACCCCCCGATGTTCGAGAAGAGCTGGTACGAGGGTCACGTCAGGGAGGACTGCAAGGCGGAGTGCGAGGTGAAGCTGGACCATCGGATACGAGCCGTCGACCCGGACAAGGGGCCCAACGCTGAGTTCACGGTTATGCTCCAAGGCGACGGCAGCGACGCTTTCACCATCACGCCGCAGGGGAAGATCCTCGTCAAAGCCCCCATCGACAGGGAAATCAAAGACATCTACCCCCTCGTGCTGGTAGCCAGGGATAAAGGTACGTAAGGCAGACATCACTTTCATAGTAGCCCAGGAAAGTTAGTGCTGAAAAAATAGTTCACAGCTGGAAATCGTTTTAACCCAAAGTGGTTGTTTGCTGATGGTGCAGAGGTCTAATCCAAGTTGGTTAGGGAGAGAGAACGACTCCAGCGAACGAAACCAGCAGAGGATTCGTTCACTCTCCCTAACCAACTCATTCGTTTTAACCCATTTTGGGAGTCACAAATAAGATCCATCTGGGTTTGCGACGGTTTCTAAAGTGCGCTTCAGATGTAGGACCTCGACATTTTCGCTCTTTTTTCAGTATTTCGCTTATTACGCGAAAAGTACGCAACCTACAGAACATTTTACTCCGTCCTTTTGGTTTATTATTCTTGGAATAATACACCTATGTTTTCGCGACGGGGGTCGACGACTCCGATCGGCCTCAAAATTTGACATTATCCGTTTCAAGACGTCTAAATTCTAAATCCGAAATGTCCGTCCGCCGTACGCCGTCCGCCGTCCGAGCCGTTTTGGGCAGTAGGAGTTTTTTAAAAAAACTGAAATTTTGACAAAATACTAGGTTTACCATCTAGTTGTGCCCGCAAGGTTTTCAGCCCGATCGCCCAAACCCGTGGGGCGCTATGGGGCTAAAATGTGGCTACAGAAGGGGGTTTTTGAAGGCTTTCGGCTATGGGATCGAGTCAGGTGTCGTTTTTGAAGTATTTTTGGACGTAGAATCCATTTTTTTGGGGTCCCGCAGCGATCCGATTCCACTGTTGCGATCTATAGGGCTTTCATGGGGCTACAAATGGGATTTTTGAAAGATCCTAGGTGCTCAAATATTTTTCAAGTAAAAAACAAAACAAAATTTGAAAAAAACATTTTTTGAAAAAACAAAATCAAAAAATCTTGTTTGAAAAAAAAAATTACCTAAAAACATTTTTCATTTATTTTTTATTTTTCATTAACACAGAATTAAATTTCTGCACAAGTAACCTATATCAAAGAATAATAAACCCTTGTGTAAAATTTGCAGCGTTTTTTTTAAAGGGGATTAAATTTAGCGTCCAATGACGTTCGTTGCATCGATATCGGTTCAGCCGTTCAGCCGCAATCGCTCGTCAAAGATTGGTGATTTTTGCAAACTTAGCTGAAAAGTTGACTACGGTCCCAAATGACTGAGCCGATCGAAAAATGTTAGAGAACCAAACTTGTAGGATATTTAATTGTGAATCAGATGCTTTTTGTGTTTGAAATTTGCACACACCAGTGCAGGGGTGCTGGATCCTGGGTGGTGGGTATGGGGGCGAGACCTTGCTGTGTGGATTTCCACCCCCATTCAGTGGGATTCAAATCCACTCCCAACCACTTTTGCACCTGGCTGCGTGGTGGCCTGCAGCGTCTTCAGTGGGTGGCAATCAGCCGAAGTGGCAAACTTCTTTTGTCGTAACAGGTTCACTGCTTCACATCCCTACCATACAGGGCGATGAAGCCGGTTGATCCCTGGCTTTTTCACTGCCTTAGTGGTGGAGTTTGGCCTAAAGTTGTACGGCGTACTCGTGTAATGGCAGCAGCCTGCTTCACCCCTCATGCTTTAGACGGCACCCAAACCGTTAAAGAGAACGAGGAGGTTCACGCCTTCACCAACAATGATTGGAGCCGGTGATGTAACTGGTCGCAGGTAGATCACATACCGAACCGGCACCCAATGATTACACGTTCGTCGGAGGGACTTTTGGTTTATAATTCTTGGAATAATACACCTATGTTTTCGCGACGGGGTTCTACGACTCCGATCGGCCTCAAAATTTGACATTATCCGTTTCAAGTGGTCTACATTCCAAAACCGAAATGTCCGTCCGCCGTACGCCGTCCGGGCCGTTTTGGGCAGTAGGAATTTTTTTTTAAATCTGAAATTTTGACATAATACTCGGTTTACCATCTAGTTGTGCCCGCATGGTTTTCAGTCCGATCGCCCGAACCCGTGGGGCGCTATGGGGCTAAAATTGGGCTGCGGGAGGGGTTTTTTGAAGGCTTTTAGCAATGGGCTCGAGTTATGTGTCGTTTTCGAAGTATTTTTGGACATAGAATCCAAATTTGGGGGGTCCCGGAACGATCCGATTTCACTGTAGCGATCTACAGGGCTTTCATGGGGCTAAAATTTTTTTTTCATTGACAGAATTAAATTTCTGCACAAGTAACATCTATCAAAGAATAATAAACCCTTGTGTAAAATTTGCAGCGTTTTGAAAGTGCCATCATAACGATTTCGCGATCCGCATCTACCTCAACCCCTTCCCTGCTGAGGGAATTGCAAAGTAGAGGGATAAGGCGCTTTTTTTTTTTTTTGTACATGTTCTTGAGCAATGGATGGCTGCATGCACTGCTGAGCGGCGGAGTCTTTCTGCTGTCTGGGTACTCCGCTTTGCTGCTTCCTCAGAGTAGCCGTCGAACACGATCGAAACATTTTGCCCAAAGTGGTTTGTCACAGGTGGTTTATCGGGCTAAAAGAGCTGCCACTGAACGTTTCTCGGCCACACCACCTTGTGGAGGAGAGTACGGTGAACGCGAATGTAGGGTGGGCTTTGTGCCCTAACGCATGCCCTGTTCATTGAACATAGACATGTGAAACGGAGCCAACTCGAAAGTCAGATGGTTTTTCCAAGTCCTTTTCCTTCTTCGTGCAAAAAGAAATAGGAATGGAGGTACGAAGCATTCAACTATCCGCCTCGCCTCACTTCTCCCTAAACCGACTTACCTACTACTATTTCGGTTATTCGTCATTATCTCGGGAACTAATAAGACTACAGACCTCCGGTTGGTCTCAAATTAAAGATAATGAAATTTACTAAAAAGTCGTTTCCCATTATTGTTCTAGTAGGATGCATATTTTAGGCGATATTTAACTCAGAAAATCACTTTTTTGCAAAATTTGCACACGTTGGAATAATAGCCATTTTTCAACAACCTCGGAAACTATTTACTGTAGAGAGCTGCGGCTGGTCTCAAATGTTAGCAAATCTTGTCTAGTTTGAGAGTGAATATAGTGCCTTTTGTCGTAAGATGTTTCCTTCACCGTCGTTTTTAGCAAAATCTGAAAAAAGTCCGGAAAAAATGTAGGTTTTTACTAACGCCGAAGGCGGCACAGCGTTTTTTGAAATTGATAACTTGGTCAGAGGCTATTCGCAAGGGTCCTAACAACAAATCAACAAATTAGAACTACTCCACCTTTTTCCAGCATGTACAATGGACAAACTCAGATGGGTCTTATATGGGACCCCCCAAAACGATTTCCAACTGTGTATTATTTTTTCTCACCAACAGCCGTAATTTGCTTGGGCTATAGACGTTGCGCAGACTTGTAATTTGTTCCTCTTCCGCAGGTAATCTGACTTCGCAAGTGAAACTCACCATCCACGTGGACGACGTGAACGACAACAAGCCGGTTTTCGTCCAAATGTTGGTGCCGTTTGAGAAGGGCGTTCGGGTCATCCCCGGGACCAGAAGCTCTTTGCAGATCGTCCTGGGCAACGAGACCATCCCCTACGCGAAGGCGTACAACAGGAAGAAGGAATTCCCGACGTTGGTCATCCCGGAAACGATGCAGATCGGCATGATGTTGTTCAAGTTGCTCGCCGTCGACAAAGACGTGGGCGAGAACAGTACGTTGACGTACAATATCGCCAGTGAGACGTACATACCGAAAGCGCCTTTTACCAAAGTGTACATGACTCACCATTACGCCATTCATCCGATAACTGGAGAAGTCACCGTTGCGTCAGTGTTGCCACCCGAGGCGGAGTTTTTGGTGAATTTCACAGCCATTGACGGCGGTGGGTTGTTGGATTCGGTTGTCGTAAGAATCAAAGTTGAAGACGTCAACGACAACGCTCCTGTTTTTGAAAAACCTCGGTATGAGTTTAGCGTCGCTGAAGGCACATACGAAGACACTTACATCGGCAGAGTTGTCGCCAAAGACGCTGATTTCGGGGATAACGGCAACGTGACGTACACAGTCCTTCACAAGCCGAATTCCTCTTTGCCGTTTTCTGTTACGGCCGAAGGGAGAGTCCAAGTGTCTGCGGAACTCGACCGGGAAACGCAAGATTTCTACAGCTTCAAAATCCTAGCGACGGACAACGGTCCCGCCGACAACAGGCAGAGGACGGCCGTCGACGTTTTCGTTCACGTCACCGACGTCAACGACAACGCTCCGGTCTTTTCCGGCTTTGACCGAGTCGTCCAGTCGACACCTTCGCAACTCGGCGTCGTCAACACGGACGCTGACGGGTACGATCAAACCATGTTGATCCCCGTCTATTTCGCCTCTGTCGTCGAAAACAGCGCTCCCGGCATTCCCATCGCCCGAATCAAAGCCAACGACTCCGACCTTCCCGACTCCGGCAACGGCATCATCCTTTTTGACATCCTCCGCAAACAAAACCACCGACAGCTTTTCGCCATCGACAAAGAGGGCGTTGTCACTGTGACGACGTATTTGGACTACGAATCCCAAACGGCTCACAACGTGACGATCATCGCGTCCGATTTGGGAACTCCCAGCCTCAGCTCGACTGCTCTGCTCATCGTCACTGTCGTCGACGTCGTAGAAACGACACCGACTGAGGAAGTTCGAAAACCAATGCTGCCTGTAAACTACTACGAATTAGAGGTAAGAATGTCTTTCATTAGACGAACCCGCAAAAATTATCCGTTTAACTTCGAAAACGGGCACATCACTCGACGCGCTTTCGAGTGATTAGTCGAATCTGGAAGCTGCTGGGGCCCAGCGATGCCAAATGGAGGGATATTATATTTTAAGGCTGGAAGGGATGATGTGATTTTTCTGATTATCATCCACAGACGTAGGGATTTGTAGGTCAGTTCCTACTAACTATCGAAAAAAAAACTAACTTAAATATGGTCAAGATTTAGGTTGCCTTTTAGTCCTCTAGTCGCTAATATGGTCGCTTTTAAGACAGTGGCAAGGTTTCAGGTGGGTATTTGGTAGTTTGGTTTTTAATATGGTCATTATCAAGATAGTAGGTAGATTTTAGTCCTTAAGACATAGCCAGAGTTTGGTCCAATTTACTTCGCTGAAATGAGCGTTATGCAGACAGTAGCATTTAGTTGGAATTTATTCGCTTTTCGTAGTTCAGCCGCCATCTAGTCGTTGTTAGGGCATTGGTAAGATTTTTGTTCGTATTTGGCCGAACTTTAGACAATATTTTGGTCATTATTAACACGTTCAACTTGACTTCGGTGTAACGTTTCAGATGAGCCAAATAATGGGCCCGGGAACCGATTGTCGACTAATTTTTTTTTTTTCTGAAAAAACTTCATAATTTGAAGCCATAGCAGTGAGTTTTGGGCTACTACGGTGTAATACAAATTTCCAGGGCACTTTCGAAAATTTCAACTTTGAATCTGGAGGGAAGAGTGGCGCTTCCAAGAAGTGCTCTCTGGTGGTCAGCCAATGAACTAAAAGCACGAACTCAGAGAGATTCACGAGGTGATATCGCAAGGAAAATAGTGGTTCGAATTTGTTCTGACGCTAGCGTGACGGGACAGACCATATTCATGTTCACCAACATCACATAACTCAAAATAAAAAAGATTTGTTGTGGGTACACTTCCTACTTTTTGTGCGAGTGCACTCTGGAGGATTAGTTAAAGTGCCACGGCGGGAAAATTCAAAACGCCAAATATTCACTAGGTAGTGATTTCCTCTTTTTTTGTTTTTTGTTTTTTAAAAGCTCTGAAATTCAACTTGGGAGTCACAATCCCGAAGCAGGGGGGGGGGGGGGGGGGGGGCTACCGTCATGATTAGAAGGTAGTGCCCCTGCGTCCTGAATCAGGAGTTTGACCCCCTGGGCACCGCGGCCTCAAGCTCTCAAGCTGGGCCTATTGTATCCATCGAACCTCAGAGCAGACGCATCCATGTGTTGATGTCCAAGGTCCCTAAGCCAGGTTTTATCTCATACACATGTCATCACGAGATAGAGCCGCCGGAATGGCATGTTTTGCCACTTTTTTATCATTCATGTTTATAGTCTTGGAGTTCCAACAATCAGAGAACCCCCACACGGGTGTCTGGAATGGAAAATAGGTTTGACTACGGTGCCGACAAATTTGCGATATGTCAGCATTTGGGGAAACACTTGAACAAAAAAAGCCTGTCATCGCCGAAATCCTAAAACTTCATGAGCGTGATTGCCCCCTCGAAATTGGCCATTTTCAGCAAAGGGGAAAATACTCACGTCTAAATCTATAGATTTCTTCTTTAGAAAGAAGAATATAGAACTATATTCTCTATACGTTTAAAAATTAAAGTATATTCTAGCTAAAGTGCACCTTGAACCATTTTAAAATTTCTCAGTTACATGATGCTGCTTTACAGAATGAAATTTTACTCCCAGAGCTCCAGAACTTATACTAACATCAATACATGCATGTGGGCCAAGAATATTATGTATTCTTGTGTATATGTGTCTGTAAGGGTGTATGGGAAAGAGAGAGAGAGGTTCTCTGGAGAATGAAAATCGCATTGATTCGCGAGGATACAAAATTTAAACTTATCTGAATTTTGGTTTATTATTCTTGGAATAATACACCTATGTTTTCGCGACGGGGGTCGACGACTCCGATCGGGCTCAAAATTTGACATTATCCGTTTCAGGTGGTATACATTCTAAATCCGAAATGTCCGTCCGCCGTACGCCGTCCGCCGTCCAGGCCGTTTTGGGCAGTAGGAATTTTTTTTTTAATCTGAAATTTCGACAAAATACTTGGTTTACCATCTAGTTGTGCCCGCAAGGTTTTCAGCCCGATCGCCCAAACCCGTGGGGCGCTATGGGGCTAAAATGGGGCTACTGGAGGGTTTTTTGAAGACTTTTGGCTATGGGATCGAGTTAGGTGTCGTTTTCTAAGTATTTTTGGACGTTGAATCCATTTTTTTGGGGGGGGGTCCCGTAACGTTCCGATTCCTCTGTGAGGATCTATAGGGCTTTCATGGGGCAAGAAATGGGATTTTTGAAGAATCCCAGGAAGCCAAATATTTCGGAGTGAAAAAAAGAACTGAAAAAAGGGATTTTTTTTTTTTTTTTTTTTCAAAATGTTTTTATTGACACAGATTTAATTTTCGTACAAGTAACCTTCTTCGAAGAATAATAAAACCTTGTGTAAAATTTGCAGCGTAACCTCATTTTAGCCCCATAGCGCCCCACGTGAAGCCGTTTTGGGCAGTAGGAATGTTTTTTGGAAAATCTGTAATTTTGACAAAATACTTGGTTTACCATCTAGTTGTGCCCGCAAGGTTTTCAGCCCGATCGCCCAAACCCGTGGGGCGCTATGGGGATAAAATGGGGCTACTGGAGGGTTTTTTGAAGGCTTTTGGCTATGGGATCGAGTTAGGTGTCGTTTTCTAAGTATTTTTGGACGTTGAATCCATTTTTTTGGGGGGGTCCCGTAACGTTCCGATTCCTCTGTGAGGATCTCTGAAGAATCCCAGGAAGCCAAATATTTCGGAGTGGAAAAAAAAAACTGAAAAAAGGGATTTTTTTTTTTTTCAAAATGTTTTTATTGGCACAGATTTAATTTTCGTACAAGTAACCTTCTTCGAAGAATAATAAAACCTTGTGTAAAATTTGCAGCGTAACCCCATTTTAGCCCCATAGCGCCCCACGTGAAGCCGTTTTGGGCAGTAGGAATGTTTTTTGGAAAATCTGTAATTTTGACAAAATACTTGGTTTACCATCTAGTTGTGCCCGCAAGGTTTTCAGCCCGATCGCCCAAACCCGTGGGGCGCTATGGGGCTATGGGAGGGGTTTTTTTGAAGGATTTTTGCGCTGGGGTCGAGTTTGGTGTCGTTTTCGAAGTATTTTTGGACGTAGAATCCATTTTTGGGGGTCGCAGAACGATCCTATTTCCAGGGCTCGGGTGGGTATTTTTCGTTGGGGGGTGGCGTCACTGCTGAGGCCCTCACAAACGTCGAAAGTCGAAGATTTGTGACTTGCGTCGCGCATATTGATAAACACCACTTTCTGAGACACCCTCACGGGAGAGCCCATCTGGTTGACTAAGTCTGTTGCGCCCAATTCCCATTCCATGTGAATTTGATAAACCGGCTCTTAATGGTTCCAGGTCTACGAAAACTGCCAAGTGCCGATCGAGCTCATGAAAATCAACACGTCCCGCGACGACCAGGACTACCGGTTCATCCTGACGCCGACCCCGGACGACGACTATTTCCGAGTCGACCCCAAAAACGGCTCCCTCTTCCTCGTCATCAGCCCCGACCGGGAGGCCGTCCAAGAGCTGCAGGCCAAAGTCAAAGTGGTCCCGTCCAAAAGGGGGAGGAACCTCGCCCACGTTATATACCCCGTGTACCCTGGCGACCTAGGTAATAAGAAAAAGGGTAAAGCTCGAATCATCAACACTGCGAACAGTTAGTACAACATTACGTACCGTCTACTTTACCAACTTACAAGCGACTGCTGTACATATAACTGGACTAACATTTTTGGTTGGCTCGTATGGTTTGTATGGAGGGCAATGCGACGCTAAAATTCGAATATCTACACGATTGTAGCCTTTTTGTGTAAAAGTGTTTACTTTTATCCTGAACTCGGTTTTTGGGAAGGAGAATGCTGTTTTCAAGGAGCAGAAACAAAATGCGTTCCTTATTAACAAAGAAACATTAAAGAAAAAATTTTTTGAAAAAGGAAGAAAAGAGTATTGGGAGCTGGTCAAATAGTGGTGGCCTTGCTGAGAGTCGCAGCCATCTCCAAACTGACAACTGTACTGTTAGGTATATGTATTATAGACGAGACTACGAACAACTGAGCAAAATGTGTGACTGTTCCTTACAATTATGAATGTGACAAAAGTGTGTGTGTGATCCAAAATCATCATATCATATCATCATACAATAATATAAAATCCTGTTGGTGGTTGGCCGCCGGGTGGTAGGTACGGGATAACGCGTTCCCGAGTGAGTTTTGCCACTTTCCACTCGCGCCAAAGTCCGTTTAGGGGGTGGAAAAAATTTCGAAAAAATACGAGCCGTATAGATCAGACCTGGAGGAAGACGTCGCACAGAGCGGAATTTTCAACATTTAGGGGAAGGAAAATCGAAAAATGGTCGGATCAAGCTGTAAATTCGTATCATCATGTTTTAGAGGGCGTAGAATTCAATAATGACACTTTCGAGTCCGTAGCGTGCGCAAAAAACTGCGCAATTGCGCAATAATTAGAATAAAACCACGAAAAATTGTCGGATCCAGCTGAAAATTCGTATCTTTAAGTTTTCGAAGGCCTAGAATCCAATAATCACATCGGAAAAACGATAATCATATATATATAATATATATGTAAGTACATAATTTTTAAATAATCCCGCGTTCTATATTTATTCAAACAATAGGTTTAAGGGCTTCAGAAAAACGTCATACGATAATTTTTATAACTAAGTCTTATTTATTACATGACTCATGAAAAGGAACAAAAAATACACTTTTACTTACGTAGCACGAACGAAAAAAAAAAAAAAAAAATCACAAAAAATTATTATTTTGAGATCACTTTGAATCGACTTTTTTTCAAAAAGGCGCAAAATGTGCCGGTTGTCCCTTTTTCTGGAGACATTTGACTATAGTTTCCTGAAGTGACCCGATTGATTCCAATCGATTCCCGATTTAAAAGCTCAGATTGCTAAAAAG
The DNA here is from genome assembly GCA_955831195.1 of Pilophorus perplexus. Taxonomy (NCBI): domain Eukaryota; kingdom Metazoa; phylum Arthropoda; class Insecta; order Hemiptera; family Miridae; genus Pilophorus; species Pilophorus perplexus. The sequence goes on along the minus strand of OY037010.1, from coordinate 3,799,060 downwards.
TTATATACCTACGCGATTTCCCGCATTTTAGCGCCCCTGAACGGGGCCGTATGGCATGCAAGGAACGCATTTAAAAATCCGAAAAAAAATTGATACACTTATCTTAGGATGTGTAGAATGAGGAGAAATTGAAATCCTGCTTCTGTCTTGCATATGTGTGTGCGACCAATAGTAACTAAATGACAAAGGCCAGAAAACAGGCGTTTCACGCTCGTCAAAACCGTCATGTTTCGTCAAGCACAGATTTCTTACATTTCATCAGCGAAGATTGAGGGATTGGTTTCCTGTTATTAGAGGTATCTACATAGATATTCATCAAGCCAAAACAATTTTTTGACGGCTTTCATTTTTCGATTTTCCTTCCGCTAAATATTGAAAATTCCGCACTGTGCGTCGGTCAAATCGTAAATCGGAAATTCGCCCGAGAAATTCGTCGAAAATTCGTTGAAAAATCGTCTTTCTCCCGTTTGTCCCACGTTTTTCACTTTCCACTCGCGCCAAAGGCCGTTTAGGGGGTGGAAAAAATTACGAAAAAAAACGAGCCGTATAGATCAGACCTGGAGGAAGACGTCTGTCAAATCGCAATCGGAAATTCGCCTGGGAAATTCGTCGAAATAAATCGTCTTTCTCGCGTTTGTCCCACGTTTTTTCGGGTTCAAAAATACCCAGTAAGGAGCCGTTTTTTGGGTATGGTATCCGCGAGCCAAATGCGCTTCAATCTATGGCGAATCCGATTCCGAAGTCGGATTTCAAAAAACCGAGGGGGAGGGGACGAGAATTGGATCGTTTTAATTCGCGCGGGGTCTGCAGGCGGGTGAAATCTCCGTTTCGAGATGTCCCAACTGTGTTCCATTACATTGTAATAACACGCGGGACCTTAATAAGTTCAGATAGTGTCCCGAAAGTGTCCCACGACTGTGAATTTTGTAACTTTTTATAAGGGGAGGGAGTTTTCCTTGATGTTGGGGTTCCAATGTGTCCATCGATACTACTCACTGGGGAGCGAGCGAAGCGAGCCGGAGAGACTAGTTATATATACAAATAACACAAACGAGATACTGGTAAAGATGAGGTGTACAAATCATCACCCTCGTGCTTATGTACATGCTGCGGATGGCTCTGGAAGGTTGTGGCCGTTGGATTGCTACTAAACTCTTGTTTTTCGAAACTGTAGATGACAACGAAGTGAAAATTATCGTCAGGATTCGGGACGTCAACGATAACACGCCCAAGTTCTCATCGAGCGGGAGGCCTTACGTCGCCGCAGTCCCCACGTCAGCCAGCTACGGCTACCCCATCATTAAACTTCACGTCAGTATTTGGTTACTGTTTTACTCGAATCCGTTAGACAGATTTGTAATTCCGCGTTATCTTCAGGCGTCCGACGTCGATGAAGGCGTCAACGGCGAGATCAGATACCAGATGTTATTGAGGGACGAGAGCGAAGCTGCCAAGTTTTCCGTGGACCCGGTCACAGGGCAAATCAAAGCTTTGATGAGCTTCGCCGACGAAGGAGGGCGCGTTTATGGGTTTGACGTCAAAGCGACTGACAAAGCTGGAGTCGACGAAGGCCATTCGGCCATTGCTAACGTCTTCGTGAGTTTCATTCTCAATATTTTTTCGATGTATCGATGTGTATTTCTGAGCGACAATACTTCATTTTGATGTATCTATATTTTTAGCTCGTCCTTTTCACTTCAATTTAATATTACTTTTTCTAAAAAATGACAAAAAATAATGTTTCAGGTTTACGTCGTCGACGAGCATAAAAAACTTGTGATGGTGATGGGGGCAAAACCTATCGAAATTGAGAACAACATCAATAACATTACGTCGTAAGTTCCGTACATAATAATAAACAATGTGGCGACTACTTGAAGTCACTCAATAGCAAGTCCCGAATGATTCTAAACTGACCACGACCCTTAAGGCAATAGAACGAATTCAGGAGTTTTAGTTTGATGTTCACAGAGCCTATTCGGGACTGTCTGAAACGCATTTAATCGGTCCGGTATTTTTTGAAATTTCCAAGTCGTTGCATGCGCAGTGAAGCCTTAATGGAGCCTTATTGGGAGCTTGCCAAGATGGTCTCGAGCTTTCCAGGGTTGCCATGGCTTGCTAAGCTCGTTGCTGTCATAAGGGTTTCAGAAGTGTGGCAATATGGTGGCAAGCTGAATAAGGGTTTCCAAGGCATGACAAGGTGGTCCTGAGCTTTCCGTACCTGTCTGAGACTTGCACAGTTGGTGCCAAGCGGGCTATGGTTTTAATGGCTTGCTGGTCAAGGCTTGCAAAGTTGGTCCTAAGCTCAATAAGGGTTTCCAATGCTTGCAAAGACCGTCTCAAGCTTTTCAGAGCTGTCCAAGGCTTGCTACGCTCATCCCAAGCTGACTGAGGGTTCCCAAGGCTGGCCAAGATGGTCCCAAGCTCTCCATAGCTGTCCAAAGCTTGCAAAGTTGGTGCCAAGCTGGCTATGGTTTTGAAGGCTTGCCTAGAGGGTCACAAGCTTTATAGAGACATCCAAGGCTTGCTGTCAAAGGCATGCCAACATGATGCCAGGCTGGATAAAATGCCACTAAATAAAGCTTTCCAAGGCTTACTAACCTCGTTCCTAGCTGACGAAGGGTTTCCAAGACATGCCAATATGTCAAGCTGGATGAAGGTTTCAAAGGCTGGCCAAGATGGTCTAGGGATGGGAATCGATTTCCGATTTTTTGATAAAACCGATTTTTTGTTCCAATTTTCGATTTTTTTGAATTGATCTTCAGGTTCCAATTTTTTATGCGAATCGATTTTTTTTTTTTACTTTCGATTTTTGTAAAAATCGTGAATCGATTTTTTACCGCTGATTTTTAAAAAAATCTTGAATCGATGTTCGTCATTTATAATAATTAGTTTAGTATTTCAAGTGATTCAAGCAAATTTCGCGTCTTAGGTCGATTAAAAATGATGATAATAGCTAATAACAACAAAACTCACTAGTTACCAGCGACGTCCGCCATGGCTTTTTCTGACAGCGAAACTGATAACTCGTGGTTAAATGTTTATTATCAAAATGTTTGGAAACTAATACAATCTTAATTTTAAATAAATTTTTTTGACGATATTTTTATTTCTTTAATCTACCTACTTTGAATATATCTACCGTTGTCACTCATTATAAAAAAAAATTTTAAGACTGATTTTTGAATCGATTTTCCAAAAAAAAAAAATTGTTTTCGATTGTTTTTTGGAATCGATTCCAAAAATCGATACTTCTTACTGATTTCCCATCCCTAAGATGGTCTTGAGCTTTCTAGAGCGGTCCAAGGCTTGCTAAGCTCATCCCAAGCTGACTATGCTTTTAAACAATTGCCAAGATGGCCACAAGCTTTATAGAGCCAGCCAAGGCTTGCAGAGTTGGGGCCAAGCTGGCGAAGGGTTTCCACGGGTCGAGAATCAACCTTCCTTTTTCGCTGTTTTCAAAAAATTGAGTCAATCGCCCCGCAATTTTCCGGAGTTATCACATTGAAAACGTTAACACGTCGATAACGGCCCTCCAGTATGGACCCGTTTACTCAAAATGTACTACTTGTTTTTATTGTCACTCAAAAGCCAACATTCATTTTCAGAGCACTTTCTAACGTCACTGGGCTGGATGTTAGAGTGAGAAAACTGGAGCCTCACGTCACCAAAGAAGCGTAAGTTAACTCAGTACGAATGTAAATTTCTGTTCTCATTGAATTGGTCGAATTTTCAATGGTTTTGTTTATTTCAGGACGGACATGTACCTGTATGCTGTCGATCCCTTGATGAATGTCATTGTCGACGCCGACACGTTCAGCCAGTAAGTTGAGGAAACTGTTCGTGGAAGGTCGTTGTTTGAAGGTGTCTGAAATTGATTGTCTTTTCCAGCGTCCTGAAGAGCAACCCGCAGGAGGTTCGGAGGGCGATTGAACCGTATCACATGCTCTCCATCCTGTCTTCGGAACCCGACGAGGAAGCTTTCGTCCGGAAGAAGCAGTCCCAATCTTACATCAACCTGTCCGGCTTGGAGCTGGCGACCATCGCTTTGGGCTGTATCGTATTTTTAGGGGCGGTAACTTCCGCTTTTTGTGTCATTTGCCTACACAAGCGGAGGTTCGTAAAGGTTCTTAAGCTCCACAAGTAAATATCCCAGGCAACATCTTCTTTATTTTTCTACGACTAATCTTCATTTAACAAAGCACGTTTGGCAATGCTCGCTAACCCGAAACGACTTCTTTTTTTTGTAGCTTGCTAATCCGAGATATCAATCACGTAAGTTTTCGTTTCGGAGCTCATCTCTTTGGGCGACTGCATGAAAATATCAAATGTGCGTGTGGCGTTCGGTTCTTGAAATTTCACGTCCTCCCTTCTCAGTCTTTATGGTGACCTAAGTGGTTTGAGAGGTTTGATGAACTTCGTAGAATCCCCCAATGTTGCCAACTGTGCCAAACACGGCATAGAAGGTTCATCAACTTCATTCATCGTTGTAAAGCAATGCAAACTAGACCCCAAAACTTCTGCTGTAGCCCTTTTCTGCAAACTTTGCTTCCTCTTCACTCGTCTCTTCCTCAATTCTTCTCACTTTCCTCTATTTCACTGTTTCGCAATATTCTCCACTTTCTTTCACTTTCCTAAAATCGAAGATGTTGTGTCTGGTTGTATTATGTTAGTTTTTAAATTGTACGACTTCCTCCGTTGACATGTGACGTTTATAACGGAAAACGTTGAAACCGCGACTTCACACACGCATAGTGTACCATATTAACCAAAGATCCTACTAGACAAGACTAACAACACTGGGACTGAAGCTTGATCGAAAATGCGCAACTCGGGCAAAAATATAAGTTTTTTTAAATCTCACAAAACACTCCAAAGTCTGTTCAGTGATCAAGGACAGGTTTGCGTATTCAATTTAAAATCATTTTCGCCTAATTTTGCAGCATTTTCGACGAGTTGGACGTTGTATTGAGGCACGTTAAGTACAAGTGCAGCCTGATTTCCTCGTCACTCTTGAAATGTATCATGCAATGCAAAGGCTACGTAGTCGTGTGGCCCTAAACAAAGCCCTAAACTGCCACCAGGGCGGGTAACAGGTAGGGGGTGGCATCCCATGTCGCCATCTGTCCCAGCGCTGGGGAGCGCCCGCATTGGTAGCCACGTTGGAGGCCTGGGCCCAGGAAGGCTTTTGCTGAACTGGAGTAGGTCCGGGGCGAGCAGGATGGAATATCCCCACTGACTCGCGCAGGGTGGCCGGCTGGCCACAAAACATATTTTGGGTTAGAAATGGTTTCTATGGTTCTCTATGTTTTTTGGGGTGCTGAATCCGAATCTGAGGTTTGCCAACAAAATTTCGTGACGGAACATGGAGAAAAATGCAAAAAACTGATACATTTTCGGGTTTTCCTTGGTTTTTTGAGTATAGCTCAAAAACTATCAACTTTGTGAAAAAAACGTTCATACCTTTATTGAAGAAGATTAAATTTGCTATCGTTTGAGCATAACCGCAGCTCTGTAGGTCCAATGGATCCCGAGATACAGCACTTCAAAATTTGACATTTTTTTTAAAAAGTGCAATTTTTAGGTTTTGAAAATCTAGCGAGCCAAATTTCGGTAGGACCCCTATTGTTTGTTTTAGCTTCGAACATTCATTTGTACGCACGAAACGAATTTAAAACAAAATAAGAAACGTCCAATCTGACCGCGCGGAGAGCGGAAGCACGTTTTTCCGAACGTTTTCGGTTGTAGCTCAGAAACTATTGGTCCGATTCCAAATTAATTTTTTTCTCGTGAAAGCTGATTAAATTCCCCGTCGCAGCTATTCTGTGTGAAATTTCGATTTGAGCTTTGGTAAGGGAGGGGCGGGCACGGCAAAAAAGTGGCACGTTGTGAATAAAACATGATACTTTGCACATTTCTGCCTATAACTTGGGAATTGTTTGTCCGATCTTACTTTTCTTTTTTTAATCAGAAATCTTATTAAATTTTATATAAAATAACGGCCCATTGCATGTCTATTGAAACAACAAAAGTGCCGTTAGTGTTCGTCGAAAAGTGTGGAAACAAGAAATTTGACCATCTACGACCACGTTTTTCGGAAAACGTTCTTCTTTCCCTCCCTTATCAAAGCTCAAATCGAAATTTCACGCGGAATAACTGCGACGGGGAATTTAATCAGCTTTCACGAGAAAAAAATTAATTTGGAATCGGACCAATAGTTTCTGAGCTACAACCGAAAACGTTCTGAAAAACATGCTTCCGCTCTCCGCGCGGTCAGATTGGACGTTTCTTATTTTGTTTTAAATTCGTTTCGTGCTTACAAATGAATTTTCAGAAGCTAAAAACAAACAGGAGGGGGTCCTGCCGAAATTTGACTCGCTAGATTCTCAAAACCTAAAAATTGCACTTTTTGAGTAAATTTGCCAAATTTTGAAGTGCTGTATCTCGGGATCCATTGGACCTACAGAGCTGCGGTGGCACTCAAACGATAGCAAATTTAGTCGTCTTTAATAAAGGTGCGAACGTTTTTTTTTTTTTTTTTTTTTCACAAAATTGATAGTTTTTGAGCTATACTCGAAAAACCAAGGAAAACCCGAAAATGTCTCAGTTTTTTGCATTTTTCTCCATGTTCCGTCACGAAATTTTGTTGGCAAACCTCAGATTCGGATTCAGCACCCCCAAAAAAAACATAGAGAACCATAGAAACCATTTCTAACCAAAAATATGTTTCTATTTCACCATTTTGAGGACCTAATGACTGGACTATCCGGTGAGTACACTGAGGCCGGTGGGGACCCTTTCCTTACCGAGTGGGCGCTCTCCACAGCCAATGGTGCCAATGCGGGACAGGGATCAACCAACAATGAATCAGAATCCTAACCGTACTATGATTGATTCGCCAGACACTGGAGATGCTCCTACGCCTCCCTCCAGTAGAAGGATTGGGCCAAAGAAGGCAACTGAAGCCTTCCAGGATCTGGCTAGCATCGTCTTCATCTGTCGAACCGATGAAAGAGGCGACGTCTGAGACTGCTGGCCTGCTGCAGCACATACGGAGTTAGAAGTACTCCAGCGAACTGAGTGGGGCATAGCTTAGTTAGAGGTTGCCTTCCGCCAGTCAATGGAGTGTCGACGTTCCCTCACCAAAATCATGACCATGCTGAATGCAGCCATGAGTGGCATTCACTTGATAGCTTGGTGAACTCACGACGACTGACCGGGAGTTTTGTTTGTCTCCTTGCTGTCTTACTTTCAACAGATGATTCAGTTTTACTTTTCCTTGGGTTAAAATCCCTTGTAACATCCCATAGGGTCTGATTGTGGCAGTAAAAAGTGAAGCATTCCCCTCCAAACTTGACTGCCCAAGCAGAAACCAGCCGCAGTTACTCTCTCTTGTGACCTTGAGTGGATATTGCATAATATGCAATATGATATTATCAAAGGTTGGACTTCCTGAATCCTGGATCCTTGGATTCCTCGCCCATCCAGATGCATCTGCTCTGAGGTCACATTTGGTCCGGGGTGCCGTGGGGTTCAACCTCCTGATCAAAATGATGGTGAGCTTGTCTCCCGAATGAGCTCCGGATTGTGGCTTCCAAGTTGAATGTCTGAGCCTTTAGAAGCCACTGCAAAACACCAGGCCATGGTGACGAGGATGTCCATTTTCTGGTGGCCATCGTGGAATAATCTCTTGATATGGGCTTCCTCAAGAAGCAACACAATTTTACACTTGTGTGTGAAATGGGCTGATTCTTGCTCCCGCATGGCGAAATCCTGCCTACACCCATGCTAACGTCGGCTAGCAGAGCAAATAGCCACGATTTAGTTTCAACGCTCCAAAACAGGAGCTACTTTTCATGTGACGAGGAAACAGCTTGCACTTGTTTGGGAATCATCTAAACTAATGAACTCAAAACTGAAAATTCAAAATTGACGGTGTATTCATTTTTGATCGATAGGAAAAAGAAAGAGTTCTTCGGACACGGGATGGGCGTTGCGCCTCTGAGTGCTGACCTAATGTTCCATTCGAAGGACCACATCGAGTCAAAGCCTCGCTCGCTTTTTCACCCGAATGCCTTCGTCGAGGAATCAACTGATAGTTACGTGTCCAACAGGTCCGACTGCGGGAGGTCGGCGAGGTCTCATCGGAGCGGATATCGCACGACTAGGCGGCACAGGTGAGCCAACTCAACAGAAAACTGGATGTTTTCATTGGTTTGCGCTTTGTATCATTGTACAACTTCTGATTGGTTAAGGGCTTCATCATGTTGCTCGCAGTGTTGGTCTCGAAATGATTTCGCTTCAGCTTATCGTTTCATTTGCTTGTCACTTCTACCTACCGCCGTCTTTGCACACTTTGCACATAGGCACTTGAGCAGCTGCCCGCGACACCACTCCAGACGCCACGAACGGATGAGCACCGTCGAGCGGCCTTCGAGCGCTCAGTTGGTCAAGGCGAGCCTAGCGAGCGTCCATTCCAGCGGAAGGGACTCCGGGATCGTCGAGCCCCACCACGGCTGCTGCCCGTGCGGCCACTCGTCCAGCCATTCTTCGGCCAACAGCAGCCAGTAAGTAGCTGGTTTCAGGGTGAACAATTGAATACATTTGAGAAGTTAGTCCGTTATCAGAATCTTTACAGTATTACACTACCTAATGTACAGTTGATCTATTTGAGAGCATAGCGTGAAAATAGGTGCGTTCGCAGAGTGATTCTGGTAGTTCTGAACGGTTCGGCTCATGCGCAGTACGGCATTTGGCAAGGGCCGAGAGTGGGTGTATCTCCGCTTCAAGCAATCAAACCCTCAAGCTCACGAGGGCGTATTTTAGGTTGAAACACTCACTTCAGTGATATCTGTGTGGCCAACCGTGCACTTCTTTTGTCATCAATGATGAATTGTCCACTCACACGCGTTACATGCCGCACGGATTCACTGAATTACTGAAAAGTGTGGATCGACCTTTATGCTGAGGTGCGGTGGTTATCATTATTAGGAGACGATCTTATACGTTAACTGGGCCAACGTCTCAAGAAAGGTAAACAGACACAAAGGGTAAACTCGGTCGAGGCCCTTGGACGCCAACAGTCAGTTTGGTGAGAGGGAGCCACCTACGCCAGCCAACCCCTGACCTTTTCCACCTGGCCTCACACCCTTCATAGTTTCTTCTTCTTCTTCTTCTTAAAGAAATTAAAGTAGAAGGCAAAATCTATTTTTAACCAATTTTAGGCAAATTTCGGAGTAACTTGGAGCCACAAGGAGCAACCATGAGGTCTTTTCAGACGTACCTAGTTGTCTCCTCGCTCTACTCTATTTATCAAGACAAATTTCAAATTTTTCCGACTTGTACAAGAACCTTAAGATATAGATGATTCTCCTTCCACCTTCTCTTCAGGCTAGAGCTCCAATAATGCAGACTTGGAGGGGCACCACTGGCTAAAGTCAGCCAACCCCCATCCTCTCTTGCCTGGCCTCAGACCCCTTCGTCTTGCTTTTCGATACTGAGTTTTTTTTTGTTTTTATTCTTAAAGAAATGCAGGATGAGTTGAAAGATTCATTTGGAGGGAGGAATCTATTTGTACCTACACCTTGTTTGCCCAACTCTCACCCAAAAATGAGCGGTAGCCCCCCCCCCCCCCCATTTTAAGTCCCCCTTCCCTCCTCCATCGAGCCACCATTATATTGTTGTTTGCAATTATTTCATTACATGGGAGTTTTTATTCATCACGAGGGGGGAGGGGTGGGAGTCTTCTTTTAGCTGCCTTCATTGGTCTCGGGCGGCCCTCTCGAAGACCCCCGTAGGGACAGCCCCTCCTTGTTCTCCTTGGGTTGCAGCTCCATTATATTAGACTAGGGGGCCATCCCCTGCTGGCCAAAGCCAGCCAATCCCCAGCTTACCCCATCTGGCCTCAGACCTAACGACTCGCTTTCCTACTGCGGTTGGCACTTTCACTGCCACCCCAAAATCCGGCCCCCCTCGGACTGGTGTCGGACTCGAGGGTGTTGTGGGGCCTGCTGGGAAGTGTGCCAGGATGCGGGTTAATTCTCCTCCTGGTGGAGCTCCCTTCGGCACCGGATCCCATTAGGCCGGACAGTCCATTCATATACATGAATTCGTCACTGGGTAGGAGACAGGTTGAAAAATGAGATACACGAACTCGGCACCAAAACATTTATTATTAGAAGGTAGTACTCAAAATTGAGACTGATTGGTGGTGGGACTGAGGAAACAGCCTTATCCACTTTTTCTACTTGGTGTGTTGCTTGTAAAAAAAACAAACCAAGTAACTTCACGAACTAAAGACGAGATATCATGCCAGATTGATACTGCTCAATTTTCTCCCTTAAAAATTCCTGTCTTCTTCGTACTCCAAGGTCTTTGATTTTGGTGCGACTGGTCTGGCTTTTGGATGCGCTACAATTGATTTTCAAGTACGTCGAAATTTGTACATCTTGAGCGGCATCATTGAAACAAAAAACGTCTGGGTGGGTTTGGAAGAATTGGGCCATAGAAGGCCATACACTTAGCACAGCTAGCTGAAATGCAATTTCAAATCGACAATCACTTGAACTGGTTTGAAATTTGGGCGCTTTTCCTTAATAATCGAGAACAAGCGTATGTAAGTGGTTTGTTTTTTTATCTGGTAGAGGACAGAACACCAGAGGTATGTAAGAATCGTGGCTAAGGGCACTGCTGAGCGAAAACAAGCTGATTTCATCAGGGACGCTTACATTCGTGGTTTATTGTCACCTCACATTCGGCAGAGTCTACTAGAAAATCTGACGCTTGCATTAGAACAGACTACAGGTGGGACTCGAACCCACAACCTCTGCATTACCAGTGCAACGCTCTAATCAACTGAGCTACTAGGAACACAGCTATGAAAGAGAGTTGGAGATTGAAGGCTCAAACTGTCCCCTGCCCCCAATACTGATTCGGCCTTATCTTATTGTTGCTTATCCCCCCCCCCCCCCCCTAAAATATAAATACTGCATGAGGAAGCAGATCATAAAATTTATTTAATCTCCTCAAGTCATTCCTGAAATGAAATTACTCCTCCTGGGGAATTAGGGGACCCCTAGGATGAGGGAGAAAAGTAGGATGTTTACTGGCTTCACATCAGATCAAGGTTCAGAGGGGGAGAAATAAGCAACAATAAGATAAAGCCGAATCAGTATTGGGGGCAGGGGACAGTTTGAGCCTTCAATCCCCAACTCTCTTTCGTAGCTGGTGGTCCCGGTGGCTCAGTTGGTTAGAGCGTTGCACTGGTAATGCAGAGGTTGTGGGTTCAAGTCCCACCTGGAGCCCAATACATTTTTTGGCCTTCCCCTTCTGATTTCTTGAAATAACTTATAAATTCATAACTTGAATTTCAATTTCAGTTTGAATTTAATAACTCCTCCCTTCCCCCCAAAAATTATAAATACTGCATGAGGAAGTAGATCATAAATTTCGTCAGTCATTCCTGTAATTATTAAGTTGTGAAAGACGTGTTGCCCCCGAAAAACCGTGAAATTTTCTGAATTGGGGGGGGGGGGGGGGGATACAATTCTTCCTCCCTTACCCACCTTTTGCTCCGCACAGAGCCTCCCTTGCCATCCCCCCCCCCCCCCCCCCCCTTCAACACGTCGTCTTCCCAACATCCTTTAAAACTGGTCTTAATCCCATTTTTGAACACATTTTGGTATAAATGGACCACAATGAGCAACTATGCTACGCCAAGCTGAGTTTTTCAAGACAAATTTCAAATTTTTCCAACTTTTGGAAGTTCCCTTGAGATGAGCAACCACCTCGTTCTTCTCATTTGGCAGCTCGAGCCATAGGTGGCTGGCTAAAGCTAACCAACCCCCGACCGTATCCCACCTGGCCGCAGACCACTTCTACTCAATTGCGCTATTCGAGTTCTTATTGTGCCGACTAGGGGTTGGCTCACTTCACACGGTGGGGAGGTTTATGTCCCCACTTTACATACAAGGATGACTGGAGAGTGTCAGATTAGCCCACCTTATCTCCCATTCCGAACGGCCAGAACTTGCTCTGCGAACGAACCCACTCTTGCCGGGAAGGTACACCTCGTTGCCCCATTTCTACCGTACATTTGACTCGTCACTAACATTTTCAGGTGGCAAGTGCTAATATGAACTCAACCTAACCCCCACAATAGGTAAAACAGTATTTTCAACGTAGACGTAGGTGCCTGGCTTTGTACCGGTACTCATTCGGACACAGCGCATGACCTCATATTATCGCACCGCCTTTTTTTTTTCCACCTTGTCACGCCGACTTTTCACTTTGCAAGGACCTGACGCACTGGAATGACTTGACTTTCTGTAATTTCAGCGAGGACCCTCACCGTAGCCTCACGACTTTTGAGCCACAAAACCAATTCGAAAGGTAATACTGGACACTTAACTGACATGTAACGACTTGTAGCGACTAACGAGTACTAATGACCAAAACCTCTACAAAAAATGGTTTATAACCACCAAGTGGCTTCAAAATCGTAATCCATGAACTTGTATAAATAATTTTGTAGAAAGTAATTTTGTGCGATTAACAAAAAAATAAACTTGAGGTTAATTTCCTCAAACAACTGCTTAGCCCAGTCAAAACATAGTCGGACGTGAGAAAAAATAAGTGGTTGGAGTTTGGAGGGTTACTACATGTTTTTTTGGGGGGTGCTGAATCCGAACCTGAAGAGATCCAACTTGGCTTATGCGGGTTGAGATTGTAAAATAACAACCATTTAACAACCGACAAGGACCTATATTCACTTGTCAAAAACTCAACCACACGATCAACAACGCTCGAAAAACACAACTCTCCTTTCTTTTTCCTCCAGGTGTTCAATCACAGGGATGCTAGGGAACCCCTAGCATCCCTGGAGTATCCTTTACACTGGTCCCTCCTTCCGAAAAAGGCCTGTCCTCAGGCCTGACGTCCGCCCTCGCCAGCCGATCCGCATGGAGAACTCTCCGTTTTCTCCCTAACTGGATCCTGAAGAGGACATCATTGATCTTTTCCGTGACCACCCAAGGTCCCGTCCACTGTGGCAGCAACTTGGTACACTTCCCCTTCTTCCGTTGGGGCTCGTGCACCCACACCCAATCGTCAGTCGCAAACGACGGAAGTTTTGTTCGCTCGTTATATGCCTCTTTCTGTTGCCTCATACGTAGCTTCGCCTCCTTGCTTGCTAGATCGCGCACACTTTCCAAGGTCTCTTGAAGCCACAGGGCGTAAGGTGCAGAGGTCGATGGCATCTTGCCTGGTGGGGACGGGTATAGCAGTGAGCTAGGAAGTCGCAGATCCCTTCCAAAAACCAATTGCGCCGGAGACAAACCCGTGGTCGCATGAGGCGCCGATCTGTAAGCCAAGAGGAATAGTGGGAGCTTCTCGTCCCAATTTTTTTGGTGCTTGTCCACAAAAATTCCGAGATACTTTGCTAGGGTCCTATTTAGTCTTTCAACGAGACCAGCAGACTGCGGATGCAATGGTGTCGTTCTCGTCTTCTGTATACCCAGAAGCTCAGTCACCTCCTTCAACAATTGGGATTCAAAGCTCCTCCCTTGGTCGGTGTGGATTTCCAGGGGGACTCCGTTGCGGCAGAACACGTGTTCCATTAAGGCAGAGGCTACTGTTTGGGATTCCTGGTTGGGGACTGCTATGACTTCCGGCCACTTGGTGAAATAATCGACAACCACTAACGCGTACCGGTTCCCTTTTCTAGTTTCAGGGAACGGCCCCATCAAATCAACCCCAAGGCGATCGAATGGGGCTCCCACCAACCGCTGCTGTAATGGTGCCCTTGTCGTTCGCAAGCCCTTGAACCTTTTACAGGTGGAACAGGTTCGGCACCACATTCGTATGTCAGTACTCATTCCAGGCCAGTAGAACTGCTGTCTGACTTTTCCGAGCGTCTTGAAGAATCCAAAATGCCCGCCTGCAGGGTTATCATGGCATTGTTCCAGAACGGCTTGAATCAACGTAGGCGGGACGACCCATTGAAGCCATGTTTTGTTTTTAGGCCCATTCCAACGGTGAAATAATTGCTGATCATACACTTCTAAAGAGTCCCATCTGTGAGCGAGCTTCCTTGCTCTAGCGTCTTTCTCCAACAATTCTATATTCGCTGGTTTGGTGCCGGCCCTACTTTTTGCTTCCAGGATGAACTTTATGGCTGGGTTGTCGACCTGCTTCCCTTTCCACTCATTTGACTGCAAGGAAACTGTTTTCGCTGGCAGCACGTCAGCTTCCTCTCGTCGACGACAGTGATTGCAGTCCTCGCCACATGGTCTTCTGGACATTCCATCAGCATTACCATGCCTCCGACCTGGCCGATGGATCACACTAAAGTCATACTGCCCAAGTAACTCAATCCATCGAGCTAACTGGCCTTCAGGTCGGTGGAAGGAATGAAGCCATTGCAGAGCAGAGTGGTCCGTCCTCAGTGTAAAGTGGCGTCCATACAAGTACTGATGGAAATGCTGGATGCCCTTCACAGCAGCTAAAAGTTCCCGACGGGTAGGGCAATAGTTGCGTTCAGGTCTGGACAGAGCTTGACTGTAATAAGCTACAACACGTTCTGTACCCTCAACCATTTGCGACAGTACAGCCCCCACAGAATGTCGACTGGCATCACAATCCAGCTTAAAGGGCTGCTTCAGGTCAGGATAGCAAAGTATTGGTGCCGTAGTCATTGCCTGTTTCAACTGAGCAAAACTCTGTTGGCAGGCCATATCCCACACAAAGGGTGTTCGACTTTCTGTCAACTTATTCAAAGGCCGTGCTATTTCTGAGAAACTCCTTACAAACCTCCTATAGTACGAGCACGTACCAAGGAACGAACGGAGCTCTCCTTTGTTCTGCGGTGTAGGCCACTCCTTCATTGCACTTGTTTTTGCCGGATCAGTTTGCACACCCCTTCGGGATATAATGTGGCCTAGATACTTTGTCTCCCGGCAAAAGAAGGAACACTTTTTAGGGTTCACCTGCAAATTTGCACCAGCCAATCTATCCAAAACTTTTCCTAGCTTGTCTAAGACCGTTTCAAAATCCGGTCCGTACACAATCACATCATCAAGATACGTCAAAGCAAGCTCCGATGGAATCACGGCTTCCATGAGGCGTTGAAAAGTGGCAGGGGCATTTGTGAGACCAAAGGGCATGACCTTGAACTGCCATAGCCCTTTACGGTAGATGCTGAAGGCTGTCTTTTCTTTATCTTCCGCACTTAATGCAATTTGCCAATAACCGCTTTTCAAATCGATGGTGCAGAACCACTCTGAACCTCCAAGCGTGTCGAGCAGTTCTTGAATACAGGGCAGGGCATAGGAGTCTTTCTTTGTAATCTTATTGATCTTCCGAAAATCAACGCAGAATCTAGTGGATCCGTCCTTCTTAGGAACTAACACTACGGGCGAGGCCCAAGGGCTAGTGGAAGGTTCGATCACGTCCTGGTCTAGCATTTCCTTAATCAGCTTGTCTACATGCGCTTCTTGAGCATAAGGTATGCGCCTAGGAGCCTGCTTTATCGGAGCATGATTGCCAGTGTCAATTGAGTGTTCCACCGTGTGGGTCCTACCCAATAGGTTACCTTCTGTGGCGAAGATGCGACGGTATTCCTGAAAAAGGGCAACAACTTTCGTTCGCTCCACCGAATTAGGCGGTAAATCAGACGAACCCAAAGCTTGTCTAATCCAACCCTCTTCCTCCATTGGTCGCAGATGTCGCAGGTTGGCAACACTCTCACGGTGGGACATCAAGGGAACCACCATTCGATCCATGACAAGTTGATTTCGGCCAACATCAATACAGGCTGTGGTCCCCCGCAAGAAATCTATACCAAGGATTGCTTGGTCTTTGATGGGAGCAACTAAGAACATTTGAGACCATTTCGGGCAATTTGGCTGTTCAAATGCCACTGTGACAAAGCACTCCCCATCCACATCCATTAGACCTCCCTGTACTGTCTGCAGCACCCTATGTTGCGAAGGCTGAATCGTGAGGCCCAATTTCTTAGCCACATCTGTACGCAAGATAGAGATGCCTGCTCCTGAATCAACGAGCATACTACACTTCGACTGATTGATAACTGCTCTTACAAATATCAATTCCCCCCACGTTCGTACAATGTCTACATGTGGGGTCATCGTCGTTTGTGTAAATGCTGTTTTGCCTATAAGCTTCTGTTGACGTTCTGGACAGGCCACTTTGAAGTGCCCTGACTTTCTGCAGTAGAAGCACGTTGTACTTGCTGCGTGCTGACGAGGGACCTGTGACATTGCTTCCAATTGCATCGCCATGGTCAGAGCTTCATGGATGGTTGCAGGATTACTAAGGAGTACTAGCCTTGCCAGGTCTCTGTCGGCCAAGGCTTCCACGAAAATCTCCACTGCTCGCAAATCCCTCCGCACTCGGCTCTCAGTTGGATACGCCCCCCTTACAAGCTGCTCGATCTCTTTGGCCAAACCTGTGAGCGTTTCACCCGGTTGCTGTCTCCGCTTCTTCAAAGAAAGGCGAGAGGTTAGCTGGTGGCGAGCTCGTCCAAACTGTTCAGAGAGAGCGGTTATCAGCACCCCATAATCTAACCTTTCGTCCTGACTCAAGTCCGCCAGCAGTGTCAAGGCTGGGCCTCGTAGGCAATTAGCCAGGCTCCCCCATTTCATGGCTGTAGACCAGTGATTTAAAACTGCTGTTGCCTCTAAGTGAACTTCAAACTCCTCCCAAACTATCGAACCATCGTATGTGCTTAGTTTTGCTGGCCAGTGGTACTGAGTGGTCTGTTCGTCTCGGGCCGGGCCAGGCGAGGGCTGTGGCAAGTGGGCTGTTACCTGCGTTAGTAGCCGCTCCATCCTGTTCAAAGACTCTTCGAGGTTTGAGATACGCGCCTCGGACGACGTTGAAGGTTGAGGATCAGCAATTGACGTCGACGGCTGCAGGACAGGTAGCGGCGCATCAAGCCCCTCTCGACGACGCCGGGAAGGAGGACGCGCGGCGGACGACTGGGACGCGGCCGGAAGGAGGGCCACGGTAGGCGGAGTGACAGGAACGTCTGCAGGACGGCGCCGTGTCGAAATCGTCCGGGTTGGGCGAGACATCGCTGGCAGTTATACGAAACGGACGGGCCCCCAATGTAAAATAACAACCATTTAACAACCGACAAGGACCTATATTCACTTGTCAAAAACTCAACCACACGATCAACAACGCTCGAAAAACACAACTCTCCTTTCTTTTTCCTCCAGGTGTTCAATCACAGGGATGCTAGGGAACCCCTAGCATCCCTGGAGTATCCTTTACAAGATATTTGCAGAAAACTTCAAAGTTTTGGCACTTTTTTCAGACTTTTTGCGTATAACTCCAAAACAATGCGTTCTGCGGTAAATGTTGCCAGAATCAAAAGAGTGATAAACCAAAAGTGCCAAAATTTAGGAGTTTTTTTTGCACATATCTCAAAACACATAAGCGGAATTTGTTGGATCTTTCAGATTCGGACTCAGCAACACAAACTAAGGGTTAAGACTTAAAACACCAACCACTCTTTTTTAACCGTCGACGTCGACCTCATTTTTGCTACAGTGTTGACACCTGAGTAATCTTTTTGCGGTGCTCCCAACCATTAACGCTTGTTACTCCTGTAAAATAGTTATTGAAATAAAAACTGAAGAAGGGGGGGGGGGGGACAACTGTCACTCAAACTGCGTAGATGTGTCCAATGCTGCCAACTGCACGTCCCAGCCCCTAATAGTTTCGCCCAGACACTCACTTTTATTCTGGTTGCGGAAGAGTAAAAAACGGTGCATGTTTGACACGAGGTTTTTACTATTTTATTTTTGGTATTACGTGAAGGGTGAGGGGGCGGATGTAAGCTGGGCGAAAGTAATGACCCTCGGCTCAGGGTCGAGGATTAAAAGATTATCTGTGGATGTGAACTGGGCGAACGACTCTCGACAAGTAAACAAGTCAAAGGTGTAAACTGAGCGAGCATTGAAGCCTCTCCGACGGCCAGTTGTGAGATCTGCGTTGTGCTGATAGTAGTGCCCAGTTGTTTTGTTGTGCAATATCGTCCGTCAGAAAAAAATAAGTCGTATGAGACATATGCAGAAGCTTTTCACGTACTTCGCGACATATGTAGTCAACATTCTCTGGTTCTTCAACCACAAGTCGTCGTCACCGAGTAAAGTAGTAAAATAGTAAGTAAAGTAGATGTAGTTTTATTGAGGCACTTTGATTCCTGACTTGTGCAACGTATACTTACCTATTTGTCACGAGAACACCCTTCGCTCAGTTTACTACTAAGGGTGAGAACCTACTTCGCCCAGTTGAGAGGGTTAGTCTGCCTCCGAACCGCTTCGCTCAGTTTACTACGAGGGGCTGGAATTTTTAATCCGATTTGCCCAGTTAACATTTCCCCGGGTGAGGGGAGAGAACAGACAATGAATTTTCCTGTATTTGAGCTCCGTAGCGCACTCTGGTGCCAATTAAAATCCCATGGGCAAAATGAAATGATGTATGATTTACTTACAGGTAAGGAAACGCTGCAAATTTTACTCTATGGTTTATTATTCTTTGATATATATTACTCTTGCAGAAATTTAATTCTGTCAATAGAAAAAAAATTTTGATTTTTTTTTTTTTTTTTTTTTTTCAAAAATGTTTCTTTTTTACTTGAAAAATATTTGACCACCTGGGATCCTTCAAAAATTCCATTTGTAGCCCCACGAATGCCCTAAACATCGCAACAGTGAAATCGGATCGTTCCAGGACCCCGAAAAATGGATTCTACGTCCAAAAATACTCCGAAAACGACACCGAACTTGATCCCATAGCCAAAACCCTTCCAAAAAACCCTCCCGTAGCCCCATTTTAGCCCCATAGCGCCCCACGGGTTTGGGCGATCGGGCTGGAAACCTTGCGAGCACAACTAGATGGTAAACCGAGTATTTTGTCAAAATTTCAGATTAAAAAAAAATTCCTATTGCCCAAAACGGCCCGGACGGAGGACGGACATTTTGGTTTTGGAATCTAGAACTCTTGAAACGGATAATGTTAAATTTTGAGGCCGATCGGAGTCGTCGACCTCCGTCGCGATCACATAGGTGTATTATTCCAACAATAATAAACCAAAAGTGCGAAATGAATACAGTCAGCACTGCTGTAAACACTAGACGTTCCTTCTTTGATTCTAGTAGAAATAGTACTTTCACCGCTTTAAATTGCATAATTGATGTGAAAATGATATTGGTATATTTACATGCTCAATGTTTTTCTCTAATAGAAGAGAAAGTTGACAGATCATTTCTGCAACTTTCAGCTAACAGTTACTCGATGCACTCTATCCACTGCCCGAATTACGCTCAAAAGTTCAAAATACCTGTCTATAACCCCTTGAAATTCAACCTCAGTATCCAGAACCCGCTGACTGCGTCTGACCATAAAGACTCTGACGATAAATTCTGTCGCTAACATTCAGAAGATATTAAATAAGGTCTCAGCCGCGGGGATACATTTACACCATAGACCTTATACAGGCTTCCACCTTATGGTCTGTTGATTCTATATCATTTTTCCCAATTCAAGGGGGTAGAGGTGGGTATCGACCAACTAATGATCGATTAATGTAATCTATAACTATTTCATCTGTTTTAATCGACGACTCGATTAATTGGGGCCTTAAACTCAATTTACTGATTATTTTAAAAAGGTACTTAAGGGTAAAACTGCATACAGCAGCAAAAAACTCAAAGCGAAAAATTCATTTAAGGAAAATTCGATAATCGTTGCAAGGTAATCGTTTATATACTTATTATCGATTATCTTAATTGAATCCTAAGGTCGTCGATTTAAAAACCGTCGATTATTTGATAAAATGATCGTTTATTACGATTAATCGAGTGATCCCTAATGGAACTTTCGGGTGTCGGGTAATTTTTTTTCTACGGTAAGATTTTAGTTGAGTTCGAAATGGAAAATGATTTTTCTCAAAAAGCACTTTGTATCATTCCACGTTCTTTGCCGGTACCCGGTCAAATTTAGAACTAATGGTCGTTTAATCGTTTAACCATTGATCGTTCAAGAAGTTTTCACTTAATCACTTCCTTGACAATTTAATCGATCCTTGAGCCATGATGGTGATGGATGATGATATTATTATATTTTAGATGTTATCTCAAAAAGCTCGGCGATAAGAAGAGTTGATTCTATTTGACCCCCTCGATAAGTACCCTGACAACACGTCGTTGGAAAGTAGATCCTGTAAATTCTGACTGACCTACAGTAGGATTTAAACTCTGAACTCTTCAGAAGGTACAACGAACTGGTAACGCACAGAACTTTTGGAGAAATGTATTATTGTATTGGTGGTGGTAAAATACTGAAATGACGTGCTTTATTTTATTTGACAGTATCTCACACGCTTATGTTTGCATGCGCTTCTTTCATTTTCTGGTGCAAAATTGGAGTTCTCATTGGTTTGGTATTGCAGGTTATCGATGATCGTAAATTGGTAAGATGTGACATATCTCAAGACATTGTCTTGAGACTCCCATTAATTGTACCACAATGTTTGGAGCGACGACGTAATTGTCACTGTTACGGTTGGAACAGTTCCTGAGAAATAACTCGACGGACCCACCCCTAAACTGTATAGTGTTAGGACGGACCCCTCCAATAATGCATTTTGCCCAAAGTTACTTTGAAAGTGACACTTAACTTGAATTCCTGGCCAAAATCCTTCATAAACCCTACCTGTAGCCCCTCAGAGCCTCACGTAGCTGAGCGATTCTCAACAAAAGGGCAGATTTTGAAGGTTACAAGTTGGAAGAAATTTTTGAAAAAATCAGGGAGATTCTGTGACTGCTGGAAATGAGTTTGTAATGCTCAGTTGAGATCAAACTCCACTATCCACCCAGAAAATTGGAAATTTAAGATTTTGTAGTCTATGGTAATCACAAACATATACCAATGTGTGTAGGGCTTATGACATGATAAGGGGGTGAGGGCTCATCAGGAGTTTGTCCATCTGTCTTCTCTACCTCTGTATGCTGTTATTGAGCCTCTCTCTACTACTGCTCTATGTATTATTCCGGCAGAAGGACAAACTCCTGATGAGCCCTTCCCCCCCCCCTCCCCACCATACTTTTTAACGAAATTATATGCACTGAAAAAGCAACATACGGCTTATCCCTCACCAAATCCAATATGAATAATCTGGAAGCCGACCATACTACGCTTATTGATTACAAAGGTGTATTATTCCAAGAATAATGAACCAAAATTACAGTTATGAAAAGGGAGTTAGGTAGACAGGGGGTGATAGTAAATGTACATCTTCTCTACCTACATCACTTAGGTGAACCACTAGTAAGTAGAAACCCTAGTTGAATTCAGTCTTGACTTTCAAAATCACAAAATTAGTAACCTAAGTTTAACATAATTTAACTTCAACTTCTCTACAGAAAACATTAAAAACGAATTCAGTTCAAGAGAACAAGAATGGAAAGTACAAAAACACTATAGAAACTTATTATAGAGAACGTTATAGAAAGTATAAAAAACATTATAGAAACAACCCAAAATGTTGAAACAACAAAAAATTGAACGAGAAGAATTTGAAACTCGTTCCTTGGGCCAACTATCTTTCAAGAACTTGTAATGAGGTACTTTCGACAGTCATGAAGTGATCGGAACTGGAGTGGTGGCCAAAACTGCAAAAATCCTGCTCAAGCATGAGCAGATTACCATGGAAGGGCAAGGTTTGGGTTTTTCCCATGGTGATCGCAGGGTACATCAAAACATACACGTATGTTTCCGCCTATTTGTATACTTGGTCATCAAAAATCATTCTTCAAGGTCTCCTGCACCGCCTATGAAATACTTGTTTCCAAAAAGTAAAACATGGATCCGTGAATATTAGATAGGGACACCCACGGTAATCAGAAAGAGAAAAAAACTATGATTTAGCAAGTATGCCTTACTTTTGATGCATTTTCTGCTAGAGCTGAGCAACTGTAAGGATATTTCAAAAGCCAGAAGCCAAAAACTCAACTTCTCGCCGAATCGTTGGCCAAAGACACGATATTTGCCCTTTTGTTGAGACCCCCTGAAAAAACCGCTGCGGACCCAACTTTAAGGAGTCCCAAGAACACTTTGCCAATATGTATTTTGAGAATGATAAACCAGTGTGTTCCAAGGAGATGGCAACACTGCTTGTTTCAATGAGTTATGATTTGTTTTCAGTGGCAGTTATGAGGATTCCCTGAAGAGCCTCCACAGGCAGCACAGCCACAGCTCGGGCAGCCCTGGCGGCGTGTGTGGACACCCTGCTATGGGACGGAGGAGGAGCACCAGGAGCATTCAAGAACTCGGGCAGCATTTCCCGCCTCCGGTGCCGCCTCCCATCAGCCGACGACCCTCCGGCAGGATGCTCATCTCTTGACCCTCGGCCCACCACATGTACTGATGGCTTGTTCTTGGTTGTATTCACTTTGAGTCGGGACCAACCAAGGTGACCGCGCTTGCTTGATTGTTCATTCCACTGTCTCGGTACTTAAGCTTGCAATTACGGAACGTGAATCCCTCAATCCCGGCGAGCTGGTGACGCTCGAACAGCGCTTGGGAGTTTGCTCACCGAGCAAGTCAAGTCCTCTTGCAGGAACTAACTTCCTCGTTCGCCCACAGCCCTGTTCGATGCAGTACCGCTTCCTCTTCCTGCTCACTCGTTCAATCTACCCAACACCAAATAAGAAACTATAGTCTGCCTGCAATGACGTTGGGCTCCGGACCCGACCCCAGACGAGAGAACCAAAAACCGGCAAATTATCCCGATTTTTGCCATTTTTCGGGTGGTTTTAACCCTTGAAGCGGCACACATGGAAGATGTTTCTCCCCGCAACCCTCTGCTGGTTAACCGCTCGATTTCACTGATGTTACTATAACATATTTCGAAAATGAAATTGTTGTCGCGATGAGGTTGGGAAAAAAAAAAGAATGAACGTAATTTTCTGACAACTGCACTTACCTTGATTTCAGACAATCATAATAACAGAGGATTACAAGAAAATCAAATTGTGAAGCAGGACGTTGACTGCAAATTGAAGTTTTTATTTGAAAAAAGGTACCTATTGAGCACAATGAGCTCCTTGCATGATTTTTTTTTTAATTTTCCTGGAAAGGTGATGCTTGAAAAGTTACAAACATGGGTCAACATTGCAGAAAATGCGTCTCTATTATTTATAGGGCCTTAGGAAAAATATAATATTTGAATTCCGAGGCCTGGAGGGGGGTACATGACGTGGGCTGCTTCGTCATCTTTTGATTGGCTGAGATCTCTCTCACTCTCGCATCTATGCAAGTTAGCCAACTTTGGCCAGCGAAAAGCCGACCCCGAAAATCCGAAATTGGGGTAATCATCAGAAGGTCATTCAAAACTCGAGCATCGAGTTATCATCAAACAAGGTTATTCAAAATCGACCCGGGTCGAGTGTTTTTATTCCGATTCCATTCAGATTTATTACTCAGCGCTATGGCGGCGCTGTGACCAACTACTTGGTGACGTCACAGGCCCTCCGCTTTCATTTCTAAATCTCCAACATTTCTAAAACAGTTCTGCACGTAATTATACGGATATTCGAACTAAAAATTTGTGTAGGGGGGTTTTAAAGGGTGCTGAATCCGAATATGTTGTTAGAAATTATGAATACCAACATTCCACGGGCTTGATGAGGAAGAAGCTTCTTCTTTAACGTTCCCGATGATTGGGGAGTATCCATTTTGACGACTAGACCGTAACTAAGCACGTAAAAATTTCTGCGATTTTCGCTAAAATCGTACACGGCAGTAAACAAACGGACGGGAGCCAGTGTGACCGCACTCCAGCAAAATTCCCAAATTCCGGTCGTAGTTGATGCGTCAGCCGCTGGGGAGCGGGTCCGGAGCCCGACGTCATTGCAGGTGTGTTCAACAAGTTAACGCGAGTAGGACGAGGGAATGATAAGGCACTGATTATTTCAAGTTGAAACCGCTTTGTGCTTGTCGAACGATGCCTGGTGTAACATTTAGAACTAGTCTGAGAGAAAAGACCATAAGTTGATCTACCGAGCCCTGAAGTGCCTCCTGCTGCATGCTTACCTACTTTCTCTGCCAGCTCATTTACAGTTACTGTAGACAGAAATCTAAATTGAGATTTAAAAAATGGATTAGGTCCTTTGTAATGTGATTCCAATTATAATTACGGTGGCCAGATTTAAAAAAAAAAAAAAAAAAATTAGGTAGTACAAAATTTAATTTTGTTGCCTGGGAAGAAATGTAGGTAAAACCATTAAAAATAAATTAATTTTAAAAAAAATATTTAAAAAAATGCAATATCCTCCTGGTTATTGACATCCTAACTAATCTTCAGTTATTTATTCGTTTACATATCTTCATTATTATTATTTTTTTTTTTTTTCCGGTGAATTCTTTTAAACCTAGGTGCTGCTAAAGTTTTCAACCTTTCGGCTTAAAATTTTTCGTTCGTTCATAAGCACTGAATTTAATATTCAAGATAATATCTTGAATATTATTATTGATATAATATTATTATATCGTCGGGGGACGGACGATCGACTCCCGTAGAACCAAAAGTGAAAGAGCGGGAAAATCTGTAGCCCACTCGACTCCCCGGAAAACGCATCAAAACGGCCCTTTCACTTAGCATGAAAGTTTCACCAATTATGGGGCAGGTACCAATTTGGTCTTCCAAGCTTAAGTCTTTTTGGCCAGGGAACAAGCAAAGATTTCTCAAGCAGGAGTGAATTGTAAAATGCATTCACAAACAGCTAAACGAGGGCTATTTTCTTCAAAAAATTCTTCAAGAAGCTGTCATCAAAGCTCCTCCTCCACTTTTGCCAGTCGTCAGAGAGTTTGACTCGTGCAGGAAATGGTGTAGCAGCTTTTATTTTATTTAATTTATTTTTAATGGTTGTAATGGGTCTGATAAACGAAATATCAAAATTGTTTGCAAAATGTTTGCTGGGAAAACGTTTGGCGGCCAATAATCTCGATTTTTTTTTTTTTTTTAGGGGCATTTTCCAGTTTTTCACCTATAGCTCGAAAACTAAGCACCGCAGAGAAAATGTTTCGAATACAAAGTTGAGGAGCATAAAATTCTGCGTCGAATGGGTATCTTACACATTAGAATCGGTTTAGCGGTTTGGCCATAACCTAGCGTCAAATACAGGCAATTTTGTCCAACTTGGCTGAAAAATAGGATTGGCCTAACTTCCAAGGTACAGAGGAAGACGCACTACCTGTGTAGTATACTTTTTTCATCATTATTTGACGAGGTGGTTCTTGCCACTGGTATGGGGTACAATGTGAGCAACCTCCTTGTGGGTTATCGTCCTTCATTTTGTTCGGGAGTCGATCGACCTTTCCATTTTCTGCTCAAGCGGGAGTCGACTGGGCTCACTTCAGCTGCTCGGGAGTCGAAAGGAACCCCCCCCCCCCCCCCCCCCATATCGTCGTTTTTACTGTAAATCCGCACATCTCATTTTTTTGGAGTGTTTTGAGTTAGGTGGAAAAAGCGACGCTCGAACCGAAAAAGAAATACATTTTCCCACTTTTCCCTTTATCCAATTGACGCCACCTGCGCCTCTTGGTTTCTCAAACTGGCGCAAAAGGTAGCCCTCCAAACCTTTCTCACTTTTAAAAAGATCAACCCGGGATTTTGTGATGACACCGCTCGTATTGTAATTACCACGCACACCCTTTTTTGTAAATACTTTAGTGCCAAATTTTTAACTCGTGTAACGCACTCATTAGCGCGAATAGGTTTCTCCCGTTGGTGGTTTTAACGTAACAAATCCCCCACACCCTTCTCAGTCGTTCTGACCTATTTGCCTAAGATTCCTGTTAAGGCTGGATGTGCAATAAGTACTTGAATTTCGTTGTTAAGTTTATGAATATTCTAACGGCATTAAACTAGAAATTGCTGCGTTATTCAACAATGTAATTTGTTTTAAATTAAATATTTTATTTCTTATTTTGTACCGCTCTGTCGCGATAAGAGCGAGTCTTCAGCTTTTTCCAAATTATTTAATTTAAATTGATTTCTTTCGCGAAATCCTATTTTTTTATAACGAATATTTATTGCTATTTATTGTTACACTCTTTTTTATTGACTTTGCTCAAAATCCTACTTTGTCTTTTTTACTTTTTTCGCCTCTCTTCGCTTCGCACTCTGCGAGCTCTACGCTTTTTATGTTTCTCCAAATTTTTTTAGCGTGAATTAATGTTGTATTGTAAAAAAACGTAGCATCAAAGCTAAGCTAGTCGGCAGGTAATCTTCTGGTGAAGTGTTATTTGTACCTGAGCAGTGTTTAAAAAAAATGACTCCTGAAAATTTCTTCTCGAATTTCAGGTGTTGTTGATTTGTAATATTTTCAACTTAGGCTTGTAAGTTTTTTTAGCGTAAAGTGCGGCCGGATTGTTCCAAACGGCCTGTGTAAATATTTGTGAGCTCGTATTTGTATATTTTTGTCAAAACCTTATTGGAAAATTGGAGTCTTTGCCGAGTAGGTAGTTAGCGTTGATGAATCGTTTGAAATAGCTAATGGGCAGTGCGGAATATGCGTATTTTATTTTTTATCGATTGCCATAATACATTTTTAGATGAAATTATCAATGTGTGTTTTGATTGTGTGCCTTTGAACCAAATCGAGTCAACAGTAACCCCGCGGACTGTCGTTTGACTTTTCTCGACGGCCAAAAGAGTGTGGAGGAAAAGGAAGTGGAATTTGAAGAATAAACAGTTGCCTTAAAATTTAGATGTTACGTTATTACGTTCAAAAAAGAAAATTTTAACATCAATCTTAGTAAGGTATCGTTTTGAGGAAATAGACATCCAGAACTCTTTTCCCCCGAATCTATATCACTAATAATTATTCTCAACGAGGGTGTATGTGGGTGTGTATGTGTGTCACGAGCCTACTCCTCCTAAACGGTAAGCGATAGAAATACGCTGATTTTTTCTACACTCTCCGCCTCCCAGACATCTTCTGGTGGTAGGGTTGAAAACCACCGCACTTGCGCCCAACTTTATTCTAAATGGGAACCCTTAATTTTTTTTCTCGAATTCCCATTCCTCGACCAATTTTACGTCCAATAAGCGCGTTGCGCGAAATTTTTGGTGTGTGCGAATTCGCGAAATTTTTTTCGAATTCTTCTGTCGTTAACGGACTGATTGACTTGGCGTTTCGTCTGTATCCTACCTAGAGATCCGAATTTTAATACGAAATCCCGAAAAGACTCATTCCGACGATGAGCGAATTTAGACGGCGAGTTTAATTTGAACGATTTGAAGAGATCCTGCGCGCATCTTGGGAGGGTGGCTCCAGGGACATCGTAAAGACGGAAAGGGTGGACGTTAGATGAGAACTGGAGATCGGGGGTGCCAGGGACCTTAAAAAGGTGGAGGGGGCGGGGAGATAAAGGCCAGGGGGGGGGGGGGGGGGCTCATTCTACGCTCATTTCAGATATATTCTGGTGTGTGGGAAGACGATTTATCTCTCTATTCTCCGGTCAATTTTACGCCCGTTAAATTTAGCGCATTGAGCGATCGTCACTTGGCCGAGCAAAGCGAGGCCTTATGTCTGAGTGCGAGTAGTGTCTAATAACACAAGTTAAAAAAACGCTGGAAATTTTTCACAAGGGTTTATTATTCTTAGATATAGGTTACTTGTGCCAAAATTTAATTCTTAGATGAGCTAATAATTCTTTTCTTCTTTAATTCTTATGATCTAATAAGCTGATCAGTCATTGTTCGCGGTTTCTCGAATATTTTCAATTGGAGTTTTTGGACTCTTTCTTCTGTTTCTGGGTGTATGAGGGGTCAAATTCAACCGCTTGGCGTGGAAATAAACCCCAATAATTTCCACTTTGACACCTATCCTCGGGAAGTTTTTTTTTCAAAAATTTCGCACAGTTCACACTTTTCCGTCGTCGATTAGCCGACTCACTTTCACTCAACCAGTTTAACTCTAAGTACATTCGAAACAGCAAATGCATTCGAGTTGATTACGGCGTTCGTTAAGATTTCCATCGTAGCCTCAAACTCGTCCCGTTATCCTCACGTTTCGTCTAATGTGACATCCGTCGTCCGGTTTTGTTGTGAAGGCAGTTCCGTACGCGACGACAAAAAATCTCAGCTGGGGAGGATCAACAACACGAAAACCAAGTAGGGACCAAGAGGTAGGCGAAGGCGAGGAGAGCTGGAAACGACTCGGCTCAGTGCTCCGGCCAGACGCTCCTGCTCGAAAGCCATCCACATGACATCCTACAGATAGTTGTCACTCAGAGCCTCACCCTTGTTTGGATGATTTTCAATTTTGAAAAACTCCTCTAACACTCAGCTTGGGTCGTAGAAAGCGGTACAATTTGTAAGAAAATCAACAAGAGACTTGCATACGATGAGGCCATGAGTTTGTACTGTTTTTAAACGTTGTAGCACAAATTACGCATTTATTGCACTTGCCATCCACCCTATGAGGAACAAAGCCAACCAGATCGCCAAACAGAACCCAAGAGAAGGTTCTGTCTGCGGTTAAGCGGGTGGGGCCCAACAGCCCGGGACTAGACGGATTCGGCCTAAAGTTCATCAAAACTCTTCTTCCTTTTATGCTGCCTTATTTGACCCATTTGATCTATGGAAGAAAGCCAAAGTAACGCCAATACCGAAGACTTCCAATTCTCAAGAGTGTAATGAATTCCGGCCTGTTTGCCTTCTGTCAATACCACCTAAAATACTCGAAATTGTGATGAGAGATCAGATAACGGATTATGTTGAGGAGAATGGGTTGCTGAATCCACGTCAGTCTGGCTTTCGTAAATTTCACAGTTGCACCACAGCTCTTACTAGCATATCAGAGGACATTCGACAGCAAATGGAGATGGGAAGAAGTACTCTCGTTGCCCTTCTTGATTTATCCAATGCCTTCGGGACGGTTCAATTTGACTTGCTGCTGAACAAACTGAGGGGTCTGCAGTTCTCCTCCTCAGAAATTAAATGCATGAGTTCCTACCTGAGGGACAGGCAACAAGCAGTGGTGTACGGTGATCGGACATCAGAGTTCATGCCATTACCTACACTCTGGAACGCCACAGGGCCCATGGGCATGCTGAGCCCAATTATATTTAGCCTCTTCATTAATGAAATGACATGTCTAAATCCGTCAACCGTTCATTACATCCTAGGTATGCCGACGACTCTCAATTAGTGTTACATTTCGACCCGAATGATGTGGATAGAGCGGTGGAACTCCTAAACGAGGACCTTGCTAGCATATAGCAGCACTGCGAAGAAAATAATTTCACCTTCAATCGACGCAAAACGCAAATAATGTTGTCGTCAACTAAACATCCGCCTCCTTCACCCACACTGTCAATCCTACTTTCTAACTGCTCACTCACTTCGAAAGGCCATGCGAGAAACCTTGGCATCATTTTCAATTCCCGAATGAACTGGAGTGGTCATGTTTCGGAGACATGCAGGAGGGTATATGGAGCATTGAGCTCCCTCAGAAGGCTTGCCGCCTTCACCCCTGAACGGATGAGAGAGCAGCTTGTCTCGAGTTTGATTATGCCTCTATTTCTCTACGCCCGCGATTGCCCGTTATCTTTACGATGGATGCCGCATCCTTGAGGAGACTCCAGGTGGCCTACGACAGCAGCCTCCGGTATACCTATCTATGGGCTCCGCGGGAGGGAACATGTGACGCCATGCTCTATTAAAAACCTGTACAATTTTAGTCGTTGAAGTATAGGTAGTCTACTGACGAAATGCTTAATGTATGTAAATTGCATTCTATGTTTTTTGGTTTATTATACACCTATGTTTTCGCGACGGGGGTCGTCGACTCCGATCGGGCTCAAAATTTGACATTACCTATCCGTTTCAAGAGGTCTACATTCTAAATCCGAAATGTCCGTCCGCCGTCCGGGCCGTTTTGGGCAGTAGGAATTTTTTTTTAAATCTGAAATTTTGACAAAATACTTGGTTTACCATCTAGTTGTGCCCGCAAGGTTTTCAGTCCGATCGCCCAAACCCGTGGGGCGCTATGGGGCTACGGGAGGGGTTTTTTGAAGGCTTTTAGCTATGTTTTCGAAGTCGTTTTGGACGTAGAATCCATTTTTTGGGGTCCCGAGACGATCCGATTTCACTGGGGCGATCTTCAGGGCTTTCATGGGGCTAAAAATAGGATTTTTGAAGGATCCCAGGATGTTAAATATTTTTCGAGTAAAAAATACAAAATTCTTGAAAAAACACATTTTTTAACAAAAAATCCCCCAAAAAATTTTTTTTTAGATAAAAATCCAAAAGAAAATTTAAAAAAAAAAATTTTTCATTGACAGAATCAAATTTCTGCACAAGTAACGTATATCAAAGAATAATAAACCCTTGTGTAAAATTTGCAGCGTTTTTTTTTTTTTTTTTTTTTTTTTTTTTTGGCAGTAAACAATTTTTCTTCCTTTTCTCGAGCTGTTTTATTTTATTTTTTAGAGTGCGTCTCGAGTTCATATTTTAGGTAGGTATGTACCTCCCTGATAATATCTTATACAATTTTTTTTTCCAGCATCGACAGGCCCTTCAGGACCTTCGGCCGACCTGCCTATCCGCCCTGCGTGCGCCGTAAAACTAATTCTCTACATCATTTCATTTCCCCATATGATTGTGTCGGGAAACCACCTTCAGTCCTCATTTCTCTCTTAGTTCATCCAGGCTGCAGGGTTTTTTGAAAGGCAATACGAATCATTTCGGTTTAATCAGTTTCAATGGAACGAGCTTTGCAGAGTGTGGTGTTTGCCGACGGTGCAGAGGTCTAATCCAATGAGGTGGTTAGGGTGAGAAATGACTCCTCTGCTGAGTACTCAGCAGAGGAGTCATTTCTCACCCTAACCACCTCATTCGAGCTTTGCAGCTCACCTCCTCAACTAGAATATATTAAAAAAATTAAAACTGGTTTAGAGAACCAATGCTCGATTAAAATGTCAGCACTGTAGATCACTCTCAAAAGATTTAAAATTTATGTGGCTCTTGTGGCTCTGACGGCTCCTCTACTCTGAGAAATAAGACACGAGTGAAGCGGCTTCTCCTGCTATCTGGCGGCGCGTCGGCTCACTACAGTCGCTTGAGGCTCTCCGAGGGGTCATTTGGATGCATGAAAAAAAACCGCATTGCCGCGTAATCGCCTTCCGCCGTCATTACCTGCTATTTATAGGCAAATGAGCGTCGTGAACAAGACCCTCGCGATCTCAAACATGCATTACTAGATAAAGTTGGTTGGTATCCTGGGAGTTTTTTCGTCCAAACAAATGTTTTAAAATGAGGTCTTATTTGGTACAAATCGGGATGTTACCGCTCTGAAGAATCTGCTGACCGGGTGGCCTTTGGTAAAAAGAGATGCCGAACGTCTTCATGAAGAAATTTTATGATTTAAGAGCAAGAAAGCAATGATTTAAGTTTATGTTGCTAGCTCAGGGATCAAACTGGTAAACCGCCTATAGAGGATTCGTTATACTGCCGGTATATTCGACGCGCCACAGTTTTTTGGATTATTATTCTTGGAATAAATAAGCTAAGTAATCGCGACGGAGGTCGACGGCCCGATCGGCCTCAAAATCTGACGTCCAAGAGATTCCAAAACCGAAATGTCCGTCCGCCGTCCGAGCCGTTTTGGGTAGTAGGATTTTTTTTTAAATCTGACATTTTTACAAAATACTCGGTTTACCATCTAGTTGTGTCCGCAAGGTTTTCACTCCGATCGCTCAAACCCGTGGGGCGCTATGGGGCTAAAATGGGGCTATGGGAGGGGTTTTTGAAGGGTTTTGGATATCGGATCGAGTTAGGTGTCGTTTTCGAAGTATTTTTGTACGCAGAATCCATTTTTGGGGGTCCCGGAACGATCCGATTTCACTGTGGCGATCTACAGGGCTTCATGGAGCTAAAAATGGGATTTTTGAAGGATGCCAGGAGGTTAAATATTTTTCGAGCAAAAAAAAGAAAGAATAAAGAATAAAGAATTTCTGAAGAAAAAAAAAAATTTGTTAAAAAAAATCAAAAAAAATTAAAAACAAACTTCTTTTCCAAAACTTTTTCCATTGACAGAGAAATATTATCAAAAAATAATAAACCCTCGTGTAAAATTTGCAGCGTTTTGGTTTATTATTCTTGGAATATATAATAATAATAATAATAATAATATTCTTGGAATAATACACCTATGTTTTCGCGACGGAGGTCGACGACTCCGATCGGCCTCAACATTTGACATTATCCGTTTCAAAAGGTCTAGATTCCAAAACCAAAATGTCCGTCCGCCGTCCGGGCCGTTTTGGGCAGTAGGATTTTTTTTTAAATCTGACATTTTTACAAAATACTCGGTTTACCATCTAGTTGTGTCCGCAAGGTTTTCACTCCGATCGCTCAAACCCGTGGTGCGCTATGGGGATAAAATGGGGCTAGGGGAGGGTTTTTTGATGGGTTTTGGATATCGGATCGAGTTAGGTGTCGTTTTCGAACTATTTTTGTACGTAGAATCCATTTTTGGGGGTCCCGGAACGATCCGATTTCACTGGGGCGATCTACAGGGCTTTCATGGAGCTAAAAATGGGATTTTTGAAGGATCCCAGGAGGTTAAATATTTTTCGAGCAAAAAATATAGAATTAAAAAAAAAAATTGTTGAAAAAAAAAAAAATCAAAAAACTTTTTCCATTGGCACAGAAATAATAAACCCTTGTGTGAAATTCGCACCTTTTTTTTTTTTTACATTGCCCTGTGAAAGTGAGTTGGTTTTTTTTTTTACATGCAAGCGCCAAGCGATCTGCCAATTGCTTGTCTCATTTTACATAACCTCCACCCCTCTTGAGAGGATCTTGGCTTTTTGAAGCGAAGTCTTTTATACGGACGCCCCCCTCCCCCTCCCCGCTAGTTTTTTGCCGACCTTTTAGTTACGAATAAGGGGGGGGGGGTCGCAGACCCCCCCGGCCGAGCGTAGCGAGGCCCCCCTGTCCGAATAAGAGCTCGGCCGAGCGGAGCGAGGCCCTATGTATGATTAAGCGGTCGGCCGAGCGAAGCGAGGCCTTATGTCTGCTTTGAGAACTCCCCCGGCCGAGCGAAGCGAGGGTCTGGGGGGGCGGGGCCCCCAGCTGGGTGCGTAGGCGAGCAAAGCGAGCCGGAGCATCTAGTTTTGTACCCGCCCGTTTGAAAATCTTGCAACCGACATTTTGTTGAATCTCACTGAAAATGGTTTCATTGAATTGACAATGCATCGATCTGGTCCGGTGAAACCGCTAATTAGATAACGTTGATTCGATTAGGAGAGTCAATTTTCAAAATGTACATATTTAAACAGTCGCCTAATCTGGAGTAGTCCTTCTACTGCAAAAAAAGAAGTTGCACAACACTTTCATGGTATTTGAACAGCTTGGATAGCGGCCAGCCTGTTACGGCAACAATGTGACTCAACTTGTGGACATATCGGGAGATAACGGACGTTGACACGATCACACGGAGACACTTGAGCAGGTTTGATAAGGGTTTTGAAGGTCAAAGGTCCAAAGGCGTTGAGGATTAATCAGACGAGATATTGAGGGGAGTTTCCTATCGGGCACGAAGAATTAACTGGGGAGGAAGAGGGAAAGTGCCAAGAGAGGAGATGAGGGCAACAAAAGTCGTGACCTTCCTGTCAATTGGCATTTGGCTTCTAAATGAATCGACCACTTGAGCATCCGGAATGGTCGGATGGAGTAGAGCTGGAGTGCACAGTTAACAATTAATACCATTTTTTTTTCTCCCACATATTTCAAGCAGAGACGGATACAAAGCCTGCTTGAGGGACCCCCAACTGCTTGAAAATGGGTGCACCCATTGCATGCAATGCTCGTAGGTACCTAATACTTTGTAAGAGAAAATGAAAGACCTCGCTAGTCCAAAAATCGGCAGAATCTCAAAATTTGACATTCTCTGGTTTTGTTAAATTGACCCCCACTCCTACTCATTGCTCGGAAAATTTATTGCCGACATTTTTATGTACAAAACTGAAAAAAGTGCCGATTTTGGGCGTTTTTGGTTTATTATTCTTGGAATAATTCACCTATATTTTCGCGACGGAGGTCGACGACTCCGATCGGCCTCAAAATTTGACATTATCCGTTTCAAGAGGTCTACATGCTAAATCCGAAATGTCCGTCCGCCGTCCGGGCCGTTTTGGGCAAGAGTCACACTTGAATCATTCTAACGACCTTAACGTAGTATAACTACGCATTTCCCTTATTTCTAATATTCGATCGACCCGAATTGGTGCCATCAGCATGAGCGATTCCTGTCTAGTGTAACCGTTCAATGAAAATTGAAGAACAGCAGGTGAAAAGTGGTTAACCGAGATTAGTGCGGCTAACTCTATTCAAAACCTCTTTCCCTCTTAGATACATATTGATTAATTGAAATAACCGCAAATGTAAAAAAGTTGGTAATTATACGGATGGGAAGGGGTATTTATAGCACAACAAGAGGTGCGGAGGCAAGTTCAATAGTGAGTAGAGGTGTGGTAGGCACGAGACAAGCAGTCCTCACTCTGAAGGGAAATTTTGTGAAGGTCTGCGAACTTTGAAACGTAAGTTAGAGTCTTCTGTCCATTACAACTTCCACCATTTAATTACAAGGAAGCGTCAAGTCGTGCAATATCGTCTCTTTTGGTTTATTATTCTTAGAAAAATACACCTATGTTTTCGCGACGGAGGTCGACGACTCCGATCGGCCTCAAAATTTGACATTATCCGTTTCAAGAGGTCTAGATTCCAAAACCGACATGTCCGTCCGCCGTCCGAGCCGTTTTGGGCAGTAGGATTTTTTTTTTTAAATCTGAAATTTTGTCAAAATTCTTGGTTTACCATCTACTTGTGCCCGCAAGGTTTTCAGTCCGATCGCCCAAACCCGTGGGGCGCTATGGGGCTAAAATGGGGCTACGAGAGGTTTTTTTTTTTTAAGGCTTTTGGCTATGGGTTCGAGTTAGGGGTCGTTTTCGAAGCATTTTTGGACATAGAATCCATTTTGTGGGGTCCCGGAACGATCCGATTTCACTGTTGCGATCTATAGGGCTTTCATGGGGCTACAAATGGGGATTTTGAAGGATCCCAGGTGAACAAATATTTTTCAAGTAAAAAACGAAGAAAATTTTGGAAATTTAAAAAAAAAAAATACAAAAATTAAAAAATCTTTATTGAAAAAAAAAAATAATAAAAAAAAAAATAAAAACGGGTGTGGTTTTATGAAACCACGGTAAAAGTGAAACTTTTTCCCCGCTAGTCTCTCCGGCTCGCTTCGCTCGCTCCCCTAGTGGGGTACGTAGCATCGATGGACACGTTTTTTATGTCTAGTTCCCCCCCCCCCCCCCCCCCACCATTTCCTACTCATTCACCTAGCCTTGTATCTCTACCCACGGCTTCATTTTGACGTTTTCTCAAATTGATTTCTAACGTGGCAACTGATAACAACAAAACAAGCGGCATTGTTTACTGCATCCATTAATAACATCAATAAATATAAAATGGGGAAATAATGACAAAGAACAAGTACGAAAGAAATGCGTGATAAATCGAGAGCTTTCCAACGAATGGTGAACGATTTTTGTGCGATTATAACTGGCGAAGATGAAGTTCCGTAGCAACGAATCGGTTGAGTAAGCGAAAATCAACGGTAGCGTGACGGGACAAGAAACGACACAAAGACCAAAAAATTTGGGACGATGTAATAAAAGTTTCACTTTAAAAATTTCTTAATCTTTTTCATTAACACAAAATTAAATTTCTGCACAAATATCAAAGAATATTAAACCCTTGTGTAAGATCTGCAGCGTTTTAGTTTGAACTCCTTACCGATTCAAGAATCGGTAAGGATTCAAGAATCGGCATAAGATTATGCCAGTTTGTGAACATCCCAATCACGTTTGAAATGATTTCATTGAGATATACGGTAGGAAGCGTGAAATAATCAACCTTTGTGTCAAATTTCGAAATCTAAAAATTAAAATTTAATAACAGATTTCGAAATTTGACACGAAGGTTGATTACTTCACAATTCCTACCATTTACATTTAATGTTAGGGTTTGTGGGTCCGCCGGTAAGCGATTTCGTGTGTTGTCCATCATCATTGGAGGCTTTCGTGGGGATTTTTCAATTAGTATCCCCTAGTATACATGGCATGTATTATATGCAGCGAAACTTGGAGTGAAATGGCTTTGACTTGTACCTAATTGAAAGAGTGTCTAAATGAGGTGGTTAGGGTGAGAAATGACTCCTCTGCTGAGTACTAAATTGTTTATTCCAATAAACAATTTAGTACTCAGCAGAGGAGTCATTTCTCACCCTAACCACCTCATTGGATTAGACCTCTGCACCGTCGGCAAACACCACACTGAGAGTGTCTAAAGTATATTTGTTGATTTCGGTTGCAGTGGCTGGGTTTCTTTAACCGAAGAAATGAAGAGTTTTGTGCCGCAGGGAGCAATGTGGGCACTGTCTGTGGTCAGTTCTATCTGGCTGAGCAATCAGGCTTTGGGTGACGTAAGTTTTGGTCCTTATGGTTGTCCCGAACAAGAAAATTGTGGGGAGCCCTTGTTTTTGACGCCGCTTCTCAAGAACTCCAACGCTTTTGAAGCTCAGCATGCGGCGATGGTTCACTTCCCCAACACAACGGAATTCCAAATGATGCAGAGTGTCAAGAGCTACTCGGGGTTCTTCACAGTCAACGAAACGCTGGAGTCCAACATTTTCTTCTGGTTCTTGCAAGCAGAAAATAACCCTAAAGATTCTCCAGTTCTTCTTTGGCTGGAAGGAGGTCCAGGAGGTCCTAGTACACCCGACGTATTTCGTTCTTCTGGGCCACAACAGTTGGCTGACGATTCACATCTATCTCCTGGATCCGATAGGTGGACTCAAGTTGCAAATGTTCTCTACTTGGACAACCCAGTTGGATGTGGTTTTAGCTTCACAAAGAACGAGTCTGGTTACGCGACTTCTCAGGAGGACTACGCGAGAGATCTTTACTCAGCTCTATCTCAGTTCTTTCTTCTGTTCCCTGATCTGAGGACCAACGAATTCTTCATTGCAGGAGTCTCTTATGCTGGCAAATACGTCCCAGCGTTGGCTTACGAAATCCACGAGAAAAATATCATCTCTGCTGCTAAGATCAATCTCAAAGGAATCGCTGTTGGTAATGGTTGGATAGATCCTGCAACTCAAGTAGAATATTCCAAATTTCTTTACGGCATCGGTCTCATTGATTTAGAAACAAAGAACAGATTTCAACTAATAGAAAGGGATATTCAAATGCTTATTAAAAACCAAGAGTACAGTACTGCCACCCAAAAACTATTTCTTTACTCTTTCCCTCCTAATAGTACAAATTTAAGTACTACAAATTTAAGTACTAATACTATTTCTGGAGTGACTGGTGAAATAAATAGATACAATTACCTGATTTCTGACGCCGATGCAAATATAGCAATGGAAAAACTAATTCAGAGGATCAGTGAAATCTACGAAAACCCGGAATTCAGGAGGGCTATTCACGTTGGTAGACAAGAGTTCTGGGCTGACAATCCCAAATACGTAGATGACTACCTTCAAGCTGATATCTCTAAAACTGTGGTTCCCAAATTAGAGGTGTTGATGGACAATTACCGCGTGATTCTTTACGCTGGACAGCTGGATATAATTTGCAACTATCTTCTAATGATAGATACAGTCGAAAAACTCAAATGGGGAGGAGCTGAAGAGTACAAGAACGCGACAAGGCATCAGTGGTGGGTGGAGGGCGAGTTGGCCGGCTACACCAAAACTGCTGGGAACTTCACCGAGATATTAGTGAGGGACGCGGGTCACGGTGTACTGGGTGAACAGCCCTTTTGGCACTTGGAACTGTTAAGGCAATTTACTCACAACGTTCCTTTCAATGAATAATAGCCATGATATTTATCACGGAAGTTAGTTAAATAAATTAATATTGTGAATTAGTTCTCAGTTAACCTCATTCCACCTACTGGATATTCTTTTGCACTATCGGCCTTCCAGTCGAGCATGCACTCGAATATTTTTGGGAGCCATACAACTAGGATTGTTGTTTCAGTATGATTATTTAAATGTATTGTTGATTGTATAAAGTGGTTGAAAATGGTAACGTACCCATAAAATTTACAGTATTTAATACTGTTGAATCTGTTAAGTCAATGTGTTTATATGAAAAGAGACTTCAGAATCAGTTCCAAAATGTTAGAATATTATTTCTTCCTGACTCCCAGCCGTAATGCAATCCATGCGATTTTTCGTCAACGTAGATTCTTGAGGGCAATCACAAAATAGCAGACGTGACTGCGGGGAATCGGGCTGATTGCATCTTGAGACCGAAGACGGATCGTACGAACAATTGTGAATCTCTTTTGTATTAAATTTATCTAATTTCCACTAACACCACTGATTAATTATTAATTACATCCTGGTTTCGGGATGAAATAAAACACGCGGGCGCACTGCCCGTAAGGCGCAGTAGCTTGATAACGACTGAACTTGTATTTGGGAGATGCGAGGGGGAGGGAATGTTCCTACCTACCTACTCTTGGCGCTCTTATTTAATTTGTCTCCCAACATTTTGTTCATTTACCTTGAGCAATAACAAGCGATAAGTCAATATCTAAATTGGTGTCAACATTAGGAACTTCGATGTCAGCATATGGAATTTTCGACGACAAATGTGTCAACATTGGGGGCAAAAAACCATGTTTGAAAAAATTCGTTTGTGATAATATAAAAAAATATTTTGGTAAGTCCAATACGTGCAAACTGTTCTCAAAGAACTCACAATTCATAATAACACCTTATAAGTTTTATTTTCTTGAACACTTTTGTAGAACGCCGAATTAAATGATTTTTCTTTCTAATACTGTCAACAATTGGTGCTTTTACCCTAACCTATATCAAAGAATAATACCATTGTGTAAAATTTGCAGGGTTTTTTGATTTTTATTCTAGGAAAAGTAACACCAATGTAATTGCGACTGAGTCGACGGCTCCGATCGGCCTCAAAATCTGACGGTCCAAGAGATGTAGATTCCAAAACCGAAATGTCCGTACGCCGTCCGGGCCGTTTTGGGCAGTAGGAATTTTTTTAAAAATCTGAAATTTTGGCAAAATACTTGGTTTACCATCTAGTTGTGTCCGCAAGGTTTTCAGTCCGATCGCCCAAACCCGTGGGGCGCTCTGGGGCTAAAATGGGGCTACGGGAGGGGTTTTTTGAAGGCTTTTAGCTATGGGATCGAGTTAGGTGTCGTTTTCGAAGTATTTTTGGACGTAGAATCTATTTTTGGGAATCCCGGAACGATCCGATTTCACTGTGGGGATCTATAGGGCTTTCATGGGGCTAAAAATGGGATTTTTGAAGGATCCCAAGAAGTTAAATATTTGTCTAGTAAAAATTAAAGAATTTTGGAAAAAACACATTTTTGAAAAAAAAAATCCCCCCCCAAAATTTTTTTTTGAAATATAACAATCCAAAAAAAAATTTTTTTTTACATTTTTTTATTGATAGAATTAAATGTCTGTATAAGTAACCTATATCAAAGAATAATAAACCCTTGTGTAAAATTTGCAGCGTTTTTATTCTTGGAAAAGTAACACCAATGTAATCGCGATGGAGTTGACGGCTCCGATCGGCCTCAAAATCTGGCGGTCCAAGAGATGTAGATTCCAAAACCGAAATGTCCGTCCGCCGTCCGAGCCGTTTTGGGCAGTAGGAATTTTTTTTTAATCTGAAATTTCGACAAAATACTCGGTTTCCATCTAGTTGTGCCCGCAAGGTTTTCAGCCCGATCTCCCAAAACCTGTGGGGCGCTATGGGGCTAAAATGGGGCTACGGGAGGGGTTATTTGAAGGCTTTTGCCTATGGGGTCGAATCAGGTGTCGTTTTCGAAGAATTTTTGGACGTAGAATCCATTTTTGGGGTCTCGCAACGATCTGATTTCACTGTGGCGATCTACAGGGCTTTTTTCATGGGGCTACAAATGGAATTTTTGAAGGATCCCAGGAGGTAAAATTTCAATCGGCTCTATCAAACATCCAGGAAGGGGCATTTGTTAATGACATGAAGACAATGTGTGTGAATAGAATAATATATTTTGAAGAAAAACAAATTTTAATTTTAACACGTCTAGCGGACCTTTTGAAAGAACCTGGCAGCCTGGCGGGTGAAAAGCTTCGTATGCAAAATCTTGAAAGGAAGTACCATCGTTTGAATGCTTGTTGAAATCGTTGCTAGTGAAACACCAAAACCTCGTAGTAGGTACCTGCTGGAGCTGCCGTCCAAAGTTTTTGCCGTCATGTGAAGGGTTTCAGGATGGGGGAAAACTAACAGAAGTTTCACTGGTTGCTTTTCCGAAGTTTCAGAATGGGTTCCTGGGTGTGCAGTTCCAGAGGAGGAAGTGGCGGTAATAAAATACACGCAAGTGAGGTGGTTAGTGGTTAACCGAGATTCTTTCGGAATAAGTGTCTATTTGAAAAAAGCTATTTGATGAGTCAGAGTAAACTAATGAAACGGCATGAATAGGAAAAATGGTAATCAAGTGGGTATTTAAGGTTCAATGAGTTGGTTAGGGAGAGAGAACGACTCCTCTGCTGGTTTGTCGTGTGGAGTCGTTCTCTCTCCCTAACCAACTCATTGGATTAGACCTCTGCACCATCGGCAAACAACCACTTTGTATTTAAGGCTCAACAAGAGGCGGCAGAGAGTTGAGGTGTGGTAGGAACTACTCGATTTACCAAGTCATCGTACTGAGAGGAATTCTAAGAAAAAAGATTTGATAATGAGTCAGATGTAGCTAACTTGCCGTGCTGTCGAATGAAAACAGGCAGTCCAGCTATCGCGGGCATCACGTCAGTCTTTGAAAATCTGCGTCCAGCCTGTGTACCTACATGATCATTGACACACTCGAATTACTTATACATTATGATAATGTTGTACTAACAAGAAGTTCAGTAGATATATACAATGTATGGCTAAAAACGATATGAACATAAAATGTATGTTTAATATGAATAATAACACCTTATCGATGAAAATTCCCTATTTCATACGAACAGTCTATCCCTTTTACATTTTAAAGACAGAAGTCTAACCCTAAACCACACCAAATATTGAAATGAATAGTGCTTATAAACTAACAGTAACCCGACTACCTATGAAACCCCCCCCCCCCCCTCCCGTACCTCCCCATCAGGCTTCAACTGAGTTCCAAATGACCAGTACCTCTCAACTGCTCAACTTGTACAGTTAGAGACACAAGTCTCAGAGACACAAACTGTAAGTAGCCATCCTAAATGAAATTTCTGTACATATCGTTTTTAGCCATACATTGTATATGGGTACTGAACTTCTTGTTAGTACAACATTATCATAATGTATAAGTGATCGAGTGTGTCATGTTATTGCAGTGGCTGAGGATGGGTAAGGAACTACCCGAAACCGGTCCCAGACATTTTTAATAATTTTATTAAAAGGTTAAAGTGAAGGGTAAGGGGAAAAAAGCAGGTTAGTCAACTCACCCTTGATTCGAGAAAAACGAAATTTTAGTTTCAAAGCGCAATTACATATACTGAATGTAAGATAAAATTCAAAAAATAATTAACAGCGCTTGATAAATATATGTAATGAGAACCTTAAGTCATTTCAGGGGTTCAAAAGTAGTTGAAGACTTTAATAATGAAAAATCAGGGGTGACTCCCTTTCAAAAGTTGCAAAAAGCAGGTAAGTCATCAGAAACATGACACCAAAGATGATTAGAATCGGAATTCTTATCCATTAAAAATGCTACTAATAGCTTTAGCTCTGTTGGACGTACCATAAACAGTACTATAAATTTCAGTCTTTTTACTTTAAAGAGTTAGGACATTTTCTTCACCTAGAGTTCTTCCGGTAAATAATTTTTTTTTAGTCATGAAGACTGTATAGTAGTGACTTTGGCGTCCACTGACGCTTTTAATGTGGTCACCAATCTGGGATTCTATGGATTCTTCAAGTTTTCTGAACACTGAGATATGTTTCCCTCTCTGGTATGACGGAGCATCCCCTCTCATCTTAAGCCTTCGCTGAATGTATTTCAATTTGCTTTTGGTTATACCGTGGATGGCACGAAATCCTTTGGCACAAACTGGAACAACGCTCCAGGAATCATCCCCGACATTGATTCGCACCCGGTACGCAAAAGATGCATTTCGATATTTGGCAGTATCGTCATCTAGCCGTGGCCTCCTTCGATGAACACGTAGCACAGTAATCAAAACCGACAAAAATTGATTTTGCACATTTCGGGAGGCGTGAACTTTGAATCGGCGTAATATTTCACCTCTGCCACCCTCAGAAACAGAAGTGAAGCAATTGAAACGTTGACAGTTGCAAGGAGTCCCTGTTTCGTGAGAACTGATACGCAATTTCGTACCAGCATCTGAGCCGTCCAGTTTTCTTTCTAGACTTCTTTCAAGAGTTTTTTTTAGACTTCTCCACGCAGTTATTATCCTCATCCAAACATTCAGACATGATTCGTGGACAGATATCCTCCAACAGAATCTGTCATCTGATGATCCGCGAGGACACAGAACGACGAGCACGTTTAAATCACATTGATAAAAACAAAAAAACTGCTTTTCGTTTGTGTGAAGTACAGAAACAACCAGTGATTAGGGAGCGATTGTGCTGCAACCTTCTAT
This sequence comes from Pilophorus perplexus, assembly GCA_955831195.1. NCBI lineage: Eukaryota > Metazoa > Arthropoda > Insecta > Hemiptera > Miridae > Pilophorus > Pilophorus perplexus. Next base: position 3,756,278 of record OY037010.1, on the reverse strand, counting down.
CAACTTTCCAACATACCTGGTTCTTTCCCCTGACCGCTTGACTTACCCTGTTTCTTCGCAGCACAACAATACCTACTTCACAAGGCCATTACACTTCGACTAACCTGGTTTTTTGCCCTTTTGAGCACTTCAGAAGAGGCTCCGATGCATAATCTATCGATAGCAACTGAAAAATCGATTTTCTCGAAAAGTGACTTACCTGCTTTTTTCCCCTTACCCTTCCCCTTACCCTTACACTTCGTGTGGAAACTGACTACCATCGTTTATCAACCAAAAAATGGAATATTGATTTGAATGTTTCAGAACTTGCTTCACCTCGTACAGTGCCCAAGTGTGAACCTTGATGGCACTTTCGATTACTGCTCGAAATTTTTCACCCCTATAGGCAGGACCCAATCCCCGATTTCATCGTGAGTCGGGACCCAGCACGAGGGGACCCAATCGCGGGGATTCTCGTTCCTTGACGGGACCCAATCCCCGGTTCCTTCGTGATTTGGGGCCAAACCCCCGGGCGCCCTGAAGTAACCGGAATCGCAGTGACTCTTGCAATGCACCAATTGACATCAAAGAGGAGTCACACTTGAATCCTCTTTGATGTGAATTGGATATATATATATACTCCTCTTTGATGCCAATACGATATATCGCATTTCCCTTATTTCTAATACTCGAACGACCCGAATTGGTGCCATCGGCATGAGCGATTCCTGTCTACTGTTTTCAACTGAATCGCTGAATATAAAAAGGGCGAAACTCCAAAAATTCCGATTTTTTTTTTTTTTTTTTTTTTTTTTTTTGTGTGCAGAAATCCATTTTTCAACTCATGAAGAATCGTTGTGCGCTGAAAGGGCGGATCTCCGATCGTTAGAACCGGCTCAAGGAAATTTACAATCCCCGAGTTTTCGCCTTCAGCATGTTAAAAAGGCGATACTCCGGAGTTTCGCCCTTTCTGCATGCAAGAGAGAGCGGAAAAGCAGGATTCGACCTTGAGCCTTCGATCATTGCTAGTGCAAATGAACTTTGCAAAATTAATTGTGAAAGTAAATTTCAAAAAATCGTTCATTTCTTCCCAGTCCGAGGGCATAGTTTCCTACCATGCGACAGAGACTTCTCCATGGTTAAATGAAAAATGAGTAAAAAAATGACCGAATTTTCTCGACTCACCAAATTACCGAATTGATTGTGAGCAGCAGCAACACCTGCAAATTTACTGTTTTTGCAATGGGCGACAGTTCATCCATGATCAAAGACTATGGCTCAGAATGGTGGTCCCAATATTACAAAAAGACTGTCTGCTCTCTCGAAACATCGAGACAACCGAGAGAACGAAAGGTATTTATGTTCGGAAAGAAAAACGTGCCCATGTTAAGAACACACATTAAAATTTTTCTTTCTCTCTCATCTTTTTGTAAGATATTTTGAAATTTTTTAATTCTTTTTTTTGTGATTGCAGAATTCGAATGTTGGTGCAGGTACTTTTTAGGACCAAATAAAGTATGTTGTGTCATTACGTTTTGGGGGATTTAGTACAGAAACCGAAAAATCTCCAATTTATCTGCCATATGGCTGAAATTCAGACAAAAATTTAAGGTTAAAAAACTGAAAATGTAAAAAGGGCGGATCTCCATGAAATTCGAAAATGTCTGCTGAACTCAGGTCGCCATACTAAGAGTGAAGATGCTGCCAGCCATAAGTCGTCCCCAAGTGATTTGCCTATCCACGAAAACATTCAATCTTGCCATACTAAGAGTGAAGATGCTGGACAGTTTTTTTGTAATTTCCCAAAACTAGGGGTTGAAGGAGTTACGCCCTTTTAACATTCAGCGATTCAACTGTTCAATGAAAATTGAAGAACAGCAGGTGAAAAGTGGTTAACCGAGATGAGTGTGGTAAACTCTAGTCAAAACCTCTTCCCCTCTTAGATACATATTGATCAATTGAAATAACCGCAAATGTAAAAAAGTTGGAAATTATAATGATGGGAAGGGGTATTTATAACACAACACGAGGTGCGGAGGCAAGTTCAATAGTGAGTAGAGGTGTGGTAGGCACGAGACAAGCAGTCCTCACTCTGAAGGGAAATTTTGTGAAGGTCTGCGAACTTTGAAACGTAAGTTAGCTTCTTCTGTCCATTACAACTTCCACCATTTACGAGGAAGCGTTAGATCTTGCAATATCCACTCTTTCTAGTTTAAAATCTTTACCGATTCTTATGCCAGTTTGTGAACATCCCAATAACGTTTAAATTAGATTAAAATGTAATAACAGATTTCGAAATTTGACACAAAAGTTGATTACTTCACGCTTCCTACCATTTAGGTACATTTAATGTTAGGGTTTGTGGGTCCGCCGGTACCTAAGTTATTTCGTGTGTTGTCCATCATCACTGGCAGCTTTGGTGGAGAGTTTGGTGGGGATTTTTCAATCCCCTAGTATAATATACTATATGAATATATATTATATGCAGTGAAATTTGGAGTGAATTGGCTTTGACTTCATTGTAATTGTAGGAGTGTCTAATGTATAGTAACTATAAACATAAACAACTGTTGTTGATTTCGGTTGCAGTGGCTGGGTTTCTTTAACCGAAGAAATGAAGAGTTTTGTGCCGCAGAGAGCAATGTGGGCACTGTCTGTGGTCAGTTCTATCTGGCTGAGCAATCAGGCTTTGGGTGACGTAAGTTTTGGTCCTTATGGTTGTCCCGAACAAGAAAATTGTGGGGAGCCCTTGTTTTTGACGCCGCTTCTCAAGAACTCCAACGCTCTTGAAGCTCAACGTGCAGCGATGGTTCACTTCCCCAACACAACGGAATTCCAAATGATGCAGAGTGTCAAGAGCTACTCGGGGTTTTTCACTGTCAACGAAACACTGGAGTCCAACATTTTCTTCTGGTTCTTGCAAGCAGAAAATAACCCTAAAGATTCTCCAGTTCTTCTTTGGCTGGAAGGAGGTCCTGGCGGTGCTAGTACAAGTGACGTATTTCGTTCTTCTGGGCCACAACAGTTGACTGACGATTCACATCTATCTCCAGGATCCGATAGGTGGACCCAAGTCGCAAATGTTCTCTACTTGGACAACCCAGTTGGATGTGGTTTTAGCTTCACAAAGAACGAGTCTGGTTACGCGACTTCTCAGGAGGACTACGCGAGAGATCTTTACTCAGCTCTATCTCAGTTCTTTCTTCTGTTCCCTGATCTGAGGACCAACGAATTCTTCATCGCAGGAATCTCTTATGCTGGCAAATACGTCCCAGCGTTGGCTTACGAAATCCACGAGAAAAATATCATCTCTGCTGCTAAGATCAATCTCAAAGGAATCGCTGTTGGTAATGGTTGGATAGATCCTGCAACTCAAGTAGAATATTCCAAATTTCTTTACGGCATCGGTCTCATTGATTTAGAAACAAAGAATAGATTTCAACTAATAGAAAGGGATATTCAAATGCTTATTAAAAACCAAGAGTACAGTACTGCCTCCCAAAAACTAATTCCTTACTTTTTGCCTCCTAACCTTACAAATTCAAGTACGACAAATTTAAGTACTAATACTATTTCTGGAGTGACTGGTGAAATAAATAAAGACAACTATCTGATTTCTGTCGCCGATGCAAAAATAGCTGATGAAAAACAAATTAAGAGGATCAGTGAAATCTACGAAAACCCAGAATTCAGGAGGGCTATTCACGTTGGTAGTCAAGAGTTCTGGGCTGTGAATTTCAAATACGCTCATGATTACCTTCTCGCTGATATCTCTAAAACTGTGGTTCCCAAATTAGAGGTGTTGATGGACAATTACCGCGTGATTCTTTACGCTGGACAGCTGGATATCATTTGCAACTATCTTCTAATGATAGATACAGTCGAAAAACTCAAATGGGGAGGAGCTGAAGAGTACAAGAACGCGACAAGGCATCAGTGGTGGGTGAAGGGCGAGTTGGCCGGCTACACCAAAACTGCTGGGAACTTCACAGAGATATTAGTGAGGGACGCGGGTCACGGTGTACTGGGTGAACAGCCCTTTTGGCACTTGGAACTGTTAACGCAATTTACTCACAACGTTCCTTTTAATGAATAATAGCCATGATATTTATCACGGAAGTTAGTTAAATAAATTAATATTGTGAATTAGTTCTCAGTTAACCTCATTCCACCTACCGGATATTCTTTTGCACTATAGGCCTTCCAGTCGAGCCTGCACTCGAATATTTTTGGGAGCCATACAACTAGGATTGTTGTTTCAGTATGATTATTTAAATGTATTGTAAAGAGATGACGCGGTCGGCGATCAGCGCTTCATCCCTCGTCATTTTACTCTTTCATGTTAGAATTACTTAGTTCGATTGAACTTAATAATAAAATCAATTCACCATTTAAATGTATTGTTGATTGTATAAAGGTTAGTGGTTGAAAATGGTAACACCCATTAATACTGTTGAATCTGTTAAGTCAATGTGTTTATATGAAATGAGACTTCAGAATTACCTAGTTCCAAAATGTTAGATAAGTAATGCAGACATATTGTATGGATAAATATTTTTAGTAGGGCTCGGATTTTGCATGTTTTTTTTTTTTTTTTTTTTTTTTTTCCGATGTTCTGAGTGTTTTCAGACCATTTGCAACCCAAAAAACGAAATTTATTTTGTGCATGTTTTGCATGTTTTGGTTTTTTTTTTTTTTTTCAGATATTTGCATGTTTCGCTTTTTTCCCACTAATTTAAAAATAAAAAATGACAAAAAATGGATTTTTAGCAAATTTTTAGGTAGGTACGAACCAAACTTAAAAAAAAAGTAACTAACTAAAACTAGTGGTAGTTTGTGTTCTATATAATTTTTCAAAACGAAATGGGGTGATTGGCCTCACTCAAGATTCAAATGCAAAAGAATGCAGGAAACCAGGCTGTCTGGAAACAAACCTTCAGTGGTCCAGCGTTTGTCGGAAAGCTGCCTGAATTGATTACTTCCTTAGAGACGAAAGGAATGGACGTTTGCAAGTCCGTGTCTTTGGTACATCAATTAATAATTAATTGATTATTGCGGATAGTATGGAATGGAAAGGGCCTGTAGGGGAAAACATGAGGAAGAAGCTGGACGCCGTACTGAGAAGAAATCAAGGATGGAAAACGATTCAAAAATGGTCCCAGATATTGAATGGAGAGGTCGTCGGAGAATGCATATTGACGGAGAATGTTTCGGCTGAAGACGTTGCAAATTGCCGATTTCTACCCATTGTCATTTTCTACACTAAAGACATTTTTAAGTGAGAAAAGGCGTACCTAGTTTCAAGGTTGGCAACCTAGAGAAGGTATTAGTAACTAATACAACTAATTTACAACTGTCGTAAATTGTAATTTCTATCAGCAAGTTGATCGGAGTGAGCCGGAAGAATTTATGTAATGCACCTGTAAATATAATGCGAACGTTTTCTTTGTAAATCTTTCAACATGTGTTTTTGTATAGTTTGACAATAATACCTAAAACTAGTAGGTTTTAACCTATACTAATTTGTGAAAAACTGTTCTTTCCGTTCAACCCATCCCGTTGCTCGAGAGATTTTAGATGAAAAGCAATCGATGATTGCAAATTTATTTATAAACGCATGATATAAAAAATTTCAATTTTTTAAATTCATTTATTTATCAACTACTTTTTCAAGGTTTTTTGTTCAAATAGCTAACTATGCTTATCATTTTACGTACATAGGTATTCGTTAAAAGGGGGTTTCACGAGCACTCATGGCAAAGTAGTAAGTTTTCTTTGAATTATTTTCAAAATATAATATATTATGTTTTTTGTATGTTTTTGCATGTTTTGGCATTTTCAGTGCATGTTTGGTCTCAAATTTTTGCATGTTGATCCGAGCCCTAATTATTAGATAGTGCGTATGTATACATCTATATTTCGGTGTGGGGTATTGTTGACCGTCAAATAGATAGTTATAAGGGTTGTTGAGGGTCGGTCAATTGACCGGCCATTGACCGGTCATTGACCGACCCTCAACAACCCTTATAACTATACATCTACATATAAACGTGTTGTTCGTGATATGAAATTTACCATGGGAGGTAAAGTAGGTTGATGATAGTATCAAACCTATTAATTTCTTACTGTGAAATGTGTTTTGGGATTTCTACCTAATTGTTTACATTTTATCAATTATCATTAGGTATCTCCTGAAAGATCTTCTGATGGGGGTCCCGCTTTTTTTTTTTTTTTTTTTTTTTTTTTTTTTGTTGACCGCACGGACATGGAAATCGGCGTAAACCGACATGGAAAAATGCCTCGCGAAAACGTCTCGCATTTCTTGAACTCTTCTTTAGTACTGATGTACCGTGGGATGCAGTAGTCATCCTGTAATAGGTATCAAGAATCGCAGGTATCAGAAAATATAGAAACGTGTACCTAGGTAACCTAACGAATACTTACGTTCACACGAAAGAGTTTGAATCGAGCCCCAAGGGGTAATCAATTTTTTGAAAATTTTCAATATCACACATACAGATTTTTCTCGACATTTTTTATTGCGGTACGCATCCAGGAGCTGCGCTACCTAAGGAGTCTGCTCCAGTGGACTTTGCTCTATTGCACCTTGGCTAACACATAATAGGTATGTATTATATTGGAGCATGTAAATTCCACATTTGCTAATCCTCGTACATACCGAAATATTCAGAAACTTTAAATTAAGGAATTCAAAGAAAAAAGAAGAAAAAACGCTGCAAATTTTACACAAGGGTTTATCATTCTTTGATATAGGTAGGTTACTTACTTGTGCAGAAATTTAATTCTGTCAATGAAAAAAAAAAAAAAAAAAAATTCTGGAAAATTTCTCCCTGTTTTTCTTAAATTTCCAAAGATCGGGGGGGTGGACCAGGACGGTGGATTTCCATGCGTAGGGGGGGTGGACCAGGTCCCGTTAGGATTTTCTATCGGATCATTATAAGGGGGCTAATCGGGTGCATACAGTAGGTTCAATCAGGTACTTTAGAAAGACCTGATAGCAATCAATCGGGTTATTTCTAAAAACCCGAAAGGATTATTATGACGACCCGATTGAAAAACAAACGGGTTCTTAGTAAAACCCAATAGGATTATTATGACGACCCGATTACAAATATAATACAAATAGGTATATACGAATATTATTATTCTTTTGAGATTTCCCATGAGGACGAGATCTTTTCATGGCAATAAAGGCAACTTCCTTCTGAGGATTTTCGTTTACATTACCACGAGTACTTTGGCTTCTTTTACATCGCCCTGTGAAAGTTAGTTGGCTTTTTTTACATGCAAGCGCCGAGCAATCTGCTAATTGGCTCATTTTACATCCCCCCCCCCCCCACCTAGGAACTTCGCTTTTTTTTGTACCCGCCGTTTCAGTCTGCCAACGACATTTTGTTGAATCACACTGAATTTCAGTGGTTGAAAATGGTTTCATTGAATTATCAACGCATGGATCTGGTCGGGAGAAACCGCTATTGTTGATTCAATTAGGAGAGTCAATTTTCAAAACGTATTTACTCAATCGCCTAATCTTGGGTAGTCCTTCTACTGCAAAAAAAAAGTTGCACAACACTTTCATGGTATTTGAACAGCTTGGATAGCGGCCCGCCTGTTACAGCAAAAATATGACCCAACTTGTGGACATATCGGGGATAACGGACGTGGACACGATCACACGGAGGCACTTGAGCAGGTTTTGATAAGGGTTTTGAAGGTCAAAGGTCCGAAGGCGTTGAGGATTAATCAGACGAGATATTGAGGGGAGTTTCCTATCGGGCACGAAGAATTAACCGGGGAGGAAGAGGGGAAGTGCCGAGAAAGAGACGAGATGACGGCAACAAAAGTCTTGACCTTAAGGAATTCCCGGCAATTGGCTTCTAAATGAATCGACCACTTGAGCATCCGGAATGGTCGGATGGAGTAGAGCTGGAGTGCACAGTCAACATTTACCTAATACAATAATTGTGTTTTTCCCCCAAATATTTTAAGGGGTATTTATAGCACAAGAGGTGCGGAGGCTAGTTCAATAGTGAGTAGAGGTGTCGTAGGCATACACGAGTCAAGCAATCCTCTGAAAGGAAATTTTGTGAAGGTAGGTACGTAGGTAGAATCCATTTTTAGGGGTCCCGGAACGATCCGATTTCACTGTGGCGATCTATAGGGCTTTCATGGGGCTAAAAATGGGATTTTTGAAGGATCCCTGGAGTTTAATATTTTTCGAGTACCTAGGTAAAAATTAAAGAATTTTTGAAGAAAAACATTTTTTTTAAATCCCCCCAAAAATTTATTATTTTTTAAATATAAAAATCCAAAAAAAATTAATTTAATTTTTTTCATTGACAGAATTGAATGTCTGTACAAGTAACCTGTATCAAAGAATAATAAACCCTTGTGTAAAATTTGCAGCTTTTTAAGTTTAAAATCTTTACCAATTCTTATGCCAGTTTGTGAACATCCCAGTCACGTTAGAAATGATTTCATTGAGATATAATATATCTCAATCTATCTATCTTCTATACTTCTATAAAATCGGGTTTCTGTCTGAAACATAATAATAACTAGATGCTCCGGCTCGCTTTGCTCGCCTACGCACCCAGCTGGGGGGCTCCGCCCCCCAGACCCCCCGCTAGTGGGGTGTATTGCTGCTTGTGGGTGTATTGCCACCTGTGGGTGTATTGCCGCCTGTGAGTGTATATTGCTGCCTGTGGATGAATTGCCGCCCCCCAGACCCCCCCTAGTGGGCGTATTGCCGCTTGTGAGTGTATTGCCCCCTGTGGTTGTATATTGCCGCCTGTGATTTGTGTGAATCATAGTACGAAAATGATTAGCCGGGCGAAGTAAGGCCCCCCTGTCAAAGTGCTAGTCTATTAGCTGAGCGAAGTAAGCCCCCCCCCCTGTCAAAGTGCTAGTGAACTCAATTTTGAAAACTCCACCATCATAATAATAGAATAGAACTACCTATGTGGGTGGCTGAGCAAAGCGAGCCCCCTCTGGCCGATAACATGATCGGCAGAGCGAAGTAAGCCCCCCCCCCCCCCCCCTGTCAAAGTGCTAGTGAAATCAAATCAAAACTCACAGTAAAAAACCCGGTGGGGCGCTATGGGACTAAAATGCCGAGGGGGTAGAGTTAAGTGTCGTTTTCCAAGTGAAGAGTCCAGGGGAAAAACCCCGTCATCGACATTTTGGGGTGAATCAGGTACGAAGTGGTTTCTAAAGGATTTTGAGGCGTAGAATCCGACGAAGCCATCGGTTTTGGAGAATAACCACATCATCTCAGCGAAATATTGGGTTGAATATTAGCAGTACTGGGGAAAAACCCCGTCATCGACAGCGCGTGCAGGGAAGAACCCCGTCATTGCAGTTTAAAAGGCCCCAACCAACGCTGCAGCGTGCGCCCGCCCCTCCTTATCTCATCATCTTGTGTGTTGCCGTTTTGGGCAGTAGGAATTTTTTTTAAATCTGAAATTTTGACAAAATACTCGGTTTACCATCTAGTTGTTCCCGCAAGGTTTTCAGTCCGATCGCCAAAACCCGTGGGGCGCTATGGGGCTAAAATGGGGCCATGAGAGGGGGTTTTTGAAGGCCGAGTTAGGTGTCGTTTTCGAAGTCCCGGAACGATCCGATTTCACTGTGGCGATCTATAGGGCTTTCATTGTAGGAACTACTAAAAATGGAATTTTTTAAGGATCCCAGGAGGTTAAATATTTTTCGAGTAAAAAAAAAATTTTTGAAAATTTTTTTGAAAAAGAAAATCCAAAAAAACTTTTTTTTTCCAAAATTTTTTCCATTGACACAGAAATAATTTTTGCACAAGTAACCTATATCAAAGAATAATAAACCCTTGAGTAAAATTTGCAGCGTTTTTGAATCGTAGTTTTCGTTCGTAAAAACCTTTTTTTTTTTTTGGTAAATATTTGGTAAAGCCTAATACACAGTGTACAAATTGTACAAAGCAATTTTTTTTTTGGTATTTTGTGGATATTAACATACGTTTTGCATTCTTCAAAATACTTTATTCTCTCCATTATTTGGTTTAGGAGTAAAAGAGGGTTAAAATTCGCATTATAAGTTCAGAATTATGTATAAAATATCATTTAATAGTTTGAAAAATGGTTATTCGGGAAACATATTGTGAATCTGCATAGTTGATGGTTCAAATAACACATTTTATGTATTTTTAAAATCGTTTTTGAAGTTTCTGTTAGTTGGTAAACTTTAAAATTCATTTTTCTCAAAATCAGCTTTGTATCAATGACGGGGTTTTTCCCCTGGACTCTTCAAGTATTTTTGGGGACGACCTATGGAGCATGTTCTGTGTCAAGCTGTCCCAACCGAGCACTGCAATTCTGCTAATTTGGGAATTCCTTCATGTTGGGGTTCCAACGTGTCCATCGATGCTACTCACCCACTGGGGGGGGGGGGGGGTGCAGGGGGGGCGCAGCCCCCCCGGATGGGTGCGTAGGCGAGCAAAGCGAGCCGGAGCAGCTAGTATACCATATTATGGTAGGAAGCGTGAAGTAATCAACCTTTGTGTCAAATTTCCAAATCAGTCATTAAATGTAAAGGTTATGTGGGTCCGCCGGTAAGTGATTTCGTGTCTTGTCCATAATCATTGGCTGCTTTGGTAGTGGGTTTGGTGGGGATTTTTCAATCAGTATCCCCTAGTATACATGCAGTGAAATTTGGAGTGAATTGGCTTTGACTTTATTGTAATTGAAAGAGTGTCTAAAGTATAGTAAATCTACTGTTGTTGATTTTGGTTGCAGTGGCTGGGTTTCTTTAACCGAAGAAATGAAGAGTTTGTGGGCACTGTCTGTGGTCAGTTCTATCTGGCTGAGCAATCAGGCTTTGGGTGACATAAGTTTTGGTCCCTATGGTTGTCCCGAACAAGAAAATTGTGGGGAGCCTTTGTTTTTGACGCCTCTTCTCAAGAACTCCAACGCTTCTGAAGCTCAACGTGCAGCGATGGTTCACTTCCCCAACACGACGGAATTCCAAATGATGCAGAGTGTCAAGAGCTACTCGGGGTTCTTCACAGTCAACGAAACGCTGGAGTCCAACATTTTCTTCTGGTTCTTGCAAGCAGAAAATAACCCTAAAGATTCGCCAGTTCTTCTTTGGCTGGAAGGAGGTCCTGGCGGTGCTAGTACAATGGACGTATTTCGTTCTTCTGGGCCACTACAGTTGACTAACGATTCACATCTGTCTCCTGGATCCGATAGGTGGACCCAAGTCGCAAATGTTCTCTACTTGGACAACCCAGTTGGATGTGGTTTTAGCTTCACAAAGAACGAGTCTGGTTACGCGACTTCTCAGGAGGACTACGCGAGAGATCTTTACTCAGCTCTATCTCAGTTCTTTCTTCTGTTCCCTGATCTGAGGACCAACGAATTCTTCATTGCTGGAATCTCTTATGCTGGCAAATACGTCCCAGCGTTGGCATACGAAATCCACGAGAAAAATATCATCTCTGCTGCTAAGATCAATCTCAAAGGAATCGCTGTTGGTAATGGCTTGATAGATCCTGCAACTCAAGTAGAATATTCCAAATTTCTTTACGGCATCGGTCTCATTGATTTAGAAACAAAGAATAGATTTCAACTAATAGAAAGGGATATTCAAATGCTTATTAAAAACCAAGAGTTCAGTACTGCCTCCCAAAAACTACTTGTTCACGCTTTCTCTCCTGAAAACTCTACAAATTCAAATACTAATACTATTTCTGGAGTGGCTGGTGTAACAAGCCTTAGTGTAGACAACTACCTGATTTCTGGCGCCGATGCAAATAAAACAATGGAAAAAATATTTCAGAGGATCAGTGAAATCTACAAAAACCCGGAATTCAGGAGGGCTATTCACGTTGGTAGCCAAGAGTACTGGGCTGAGAATTTCATATACGAAGATGATTACCTTCTCGCTGATATCTCTAAAACTGTAGTTCCAAAATTAGAGGTGTTGATGGACAATTACCGCGTGATTCTTTACGCTGGACAGCTGGATATCATTTGCAACTATCTTCTAATGATAGATACAGTCGAAAAACTCAAATGGGGAGGAGCTGAAGAGTACAAGAACGCGACAAGGCATCAGTGGTGGGTGAAGGGCGAGTTGGCCGGCTACACCAAAACTGTCAGGAACTTCACCGAGATATTAGTGAGGGACGCGGGTCACGGTGTACTGGGTGAACAGCCCTTTTGGCACTTGGAACTGTTAAGGCAATTTACTCACAACGTTCCTTTCAATGAATAACACTCATGGTATTAATCACGGAAGTTAGTTATAAATTAATATTGTGAATTAGTTCTCAGTTAACCTCATTCCACCTACTGGATATTCTTTTGCACTATCGGCCTTCCAGTCGAGCCTGCACTCGAATATTTTTGGGAGCCATACAACTAGGATTGTTGTTTCAGTATGATTATTTACATGTTGTTGATTGTATAAAGGTTAGTGCTTGAAAATGGTAACATACTACCCATAACGTGTTAATACTGTTGAATCTATTAAGTCAATGTGCTTATATGAAAAGAGACTTCAGAATCAGTTCCAAAATGTTAGAATATTATTTCTCCCTGACTCCTAGCCGTAATGCTATCCATGCGATTTTTCGTCAACATAGATTCTTGAGGGCAATCACAAAATAGCCGACGTGACTGCGGGGAATCGGGCTGATTGCATCGTGAGACCGAAGACGGATCGTACGAGTAAAAAGGAAACGGTCACTCTGTGGAGACCTTTGAATAAGTCGGTTGAGATTATTTGAGCGGAGCAAGTGCCTGACAAAAGGAGGCGGAAATCAGACTTCTCCCCTTCGACACCCCCACGCGGACCAAACGCTGAAAACGACGTCCCTCCTTGTCCCAATTATGTTTTTTAGGCCTCACCTCATGCGCTCATATAACCAATTGGTCCTTTTGAGAAGGTCATTGTCGTCTGGAGAGAAAAATATAATGGGGGAAAAGGTCTCCGAGGTCAGAGACCTACGAGGAGTAAACGTCATCAGGGCAAACGGAGGATTGAAGGGGCGGCAAAATGTTTTTATAGCTACACCTTCCGAATAACCTCCGTGTTTGTGACTATTTTTGGCCTCGCCTGGCACGGAGGAGTCATTTTCCCCTCCCAGTTCCCGATTCATAAAATCAAAGCGAAATTCAATCAACTGACGAGGTGAACTCCTTCGGACCAGTCGACTTGGCAGCTCCAAAACTGGCCAAACCGGGCAAGTCAACAACATCTGCGGAACAGGCGAGCACGGAGAAAGCTGCCTCATTCGCGTTACATTTATATCAAGTACCTTCGGAAGTGACGTCGTGCAGCATCTTCTGAACATTGACAAAAAATTGCTGCAAATTTTACACAAGGAATTATAACATACTTACTGTTAAGTATTGATGGGATCTTCAAATTGACCCATCATAATATAATTGTCTGGCCTGGTTCTTTAGAAAACAAGACAAATATAATACATCATTCTTGTTTTGGAGTTTCACGAAGGGTCTCATTTTCATTCCATTGCAAATTTGACATTTGGTGGCAGCGGTGGGATGACCACGCGTTCGGGGCACAATTATCAGCGCAAGTACTAACAAAGGAAAAATGCTGTAAGGTAGGTTTAGGTTTTAGGTTTATTTGCTGGTAGGTGTATTTTTGAAATTGTTTATTTAAAAAAATCAATGTATATTCCAAGGCTCCAAGCAAAACCCATAGTCGACACCCCCTTCTAATTATCCATTGTCCATTCTAAAAGCCTAGCAACGCTTGCATACGAGTCTGCAACAGGACATTTTATTTCTTTTTAGCGCAACCTTTTTCCAAAAAATGGAAAGGTGCGCTCACCTCTTCGACATGTATGTTTTTAGCGCAACCTTTTTCCAAAAAATGCTTGCATACGAGTCTGCAACACATTGGGACATTTCATTGAGCATATTTCGTTACGTAACATCACGATAAGAAAAGACACAAATAAAATACTTCGTTACGTTACGTAACGTGACATAACGAAAATTTGGTTGTGTGCCATAGCAAAGACATGAAATGTCAAAAATGGAAAGGTACGCTCACCTCCTCGACATGTATGTTTTTTTTTTTTTTTTTTGTTTGTTTGTTTGTGTACAGAGCATCACGCCCGAGCGGCTCAACAGATTTTCATGAGGGTGGTCTCATTGTGATCAGCGAGTTCGGGGGGTGGTTATAGGCTACCTTGATTTTTCCTCCCTCATCCCTTTCATCGGTTTTCGGGAGGTACTTCACGACGACAGTTGTTTATCTCTGATATGTACCTAACTAAGGAGGCCTCAATAGGGGGACGAAAGTTTTTGTCCGATTTCGTTGGTACAAGGGTCTATGGAATGAGCTTTTTAGGCTGATTCCAAGGACTCCAAAACGATTTTTGCAGCCTGAGCCGTTCGTTACCTCTGATCGGCATAAGGTTTTCTTAAGCATCGGTCGTTAGGGTGCAGTTGTTTACATAATTATATCTAATTAAGAAACGCCTCATATCCGTCGTTAGGGTGCAGTTGTTTACGTAATGAGCATCACGTGGATATTTTTGATGTGTTGTGTGGCATAGTTTGGTCGCTAGATACCTACTGTTTCTTAGTTAAATATATCGTAATCACAAAAGGTTGCGCTCATCTATTCAATTCAATTGATGGCTTGTTTTGTTTGCATGTGTACAGAGCATCACGCCCGAGCGGCTCAACAGATTTTCATGAGGGTGGTCTCATTGTGATCAGCGAGTTCGGGGGGTGGTTATAGGCTACCTTAATTTTTCCTCCCTCATCCCCTTCATCGGTTTTCGGGAGGTCCTTCACGACGAAAGTTGTTTATCTCTGATGTGTAACTAAGGAGGCCTTTTTCCAAAAAATGGAAAGGTGCGCTCACCTCTTCGACATGTATGTTTTTTTGTTTGTTTGTGTACAGAGCATCACGCCCGAGCGGCTCAACAGATTTTCATGAGGATGGTCTCATTGTGATCAGCGAGTTCGGGGGGTGGTTATAGGCTACCTTGATTTTTCCTCCCTCATCCCCTTCATCGGTTTTCGGGAGGTCCTTCACGACGAAAGTTGTTTATCTCTGAGGTGTAACTAAGGAGGCCTCAAAAGGGGGACGAAAGTTTTTGTCCGATTTCGTTGGTACAAGGGTCTATGGAATGAGCTTTTTAGGCTGATTCCAACGACTCCAAAACGATTTTTGCAGCCTGAGCCGTTCGTTACCTCTGATCGGCATAAGGTTTTCTTACGCATCGGTCGTTAGGGTGCAGTTGTTTACGTAATGAGCATACGTCATTAAATGTATCGTAATAACAGAAAGGTTGCGCTCATCTATTCAATTCAATTGATGGCTTGTTTTTTAACGCTTTCAACTTTCAGCGCTTTTTTTTTTTTTTTTTATGTGCCAAAGTAAAGACATAAAATGTCAAAATTCAGTTTTTCTAGATAGTTTCAAGAGATCCAAAGTGTTTTTATTTTCACAAGGTCATCAAGACCAGCCGTAGAGTGGTCAGGTCAACCCAAGTGAATTTTTCTACTCAGTCTAATTTACACCTCATGTAAGACAGGGTCAGCTGACCAGCCCACCTTTGATAACATTTCATCTGGACGATGTCCCCAGTAAACTGCTGGCTCAGGGTGAAACAATACCGGTCACGACCTCTCGTGTAGTGTATCAACTTCCCCTCAGCTCCCGTCTGAAGATCACGAGTCTTCACAGTACGCAGTCAACCTGCTAACGCTCTCTGCCGTGATAAAAATGTCGTCAGCATACATCAAAGAGTCTGAGTATTTAAGGGAGCTGTCTGGGCCCAAAATAGACCTATATCACAGTAGAAATACTGATCATATATGACAGACCCAAGTATTGAAGTAGCTTCCTGAAGTGTAGATCCTCTGATTTTGGCTTTTTTTAAATTCAATACCTTCAACGACAAATCAAATTTAGAGTGAATACGAATTCCCGATCCGAAAAAATCGGTTGACTCTAATAATACAACGAAATCAACGAACTTGAGGAAAATTGGGGGTACAGCAAGTATCTTATCGCTGGGTTTTCTTGTTTACAACTCAAGTGCCCTCTGAGAGTGTCTAAACGTGCAGATAAGCCTTGGAGCTTTTTTTTTTTTTTTTTTAGCCCCTTACAATCTCAAGGACTTCAACGTGAAACGAAAATTCACAGCTAAAACGCTGCACGTGCTCAAGGATTCATCATCATTTTTCACAGTTCTGCTGAAATTATAATGGAAGTTAGGGGGATAGATGAATCCTCCGCTTATCGTATAAATTGCTTATTTAGAAATCTAACGTGAGGACCTGTTTGAGCTGCTAAGCCCATTTACAGCCGAAATGAGAATAGTATAATGATATCAGCATTAACAGTGTCCCTTCAAAAAAATGGAAGGGCCTCCTTAAGGAGGCTAATAAATAAATAAATTTTATTGCCATAAACATCCGATTTACAGATAGAGCAAAACGTCAAAACTAGGTAAGGCAAGTCACGTCAATGGGAAGAAGTGTGCATTGGAGTAGAGTTCCTTATCAATCAGCAGGCCCACCAAGAGGGGGGGGGGGGGGGCAAAGGGGACATTGTGCCTCGGGCCCGGACCTTTATAAAGGTCCATGTATACATTGGGCCCTAGCGGGCCCTAGAAAAAATAAGAAAAAACGCTGCAAATTTTACACAAGGGTTTATTATTCTTTGATATGTGTTACTTGTGCAGAAATTTAATTCTTTCTATGGAAAATGGAAAAACTTTAAATTTTTTTTTTTTGATTTTTATCCAAGGTAATTTAAACATTTTGATGTCTGAGTAAACCAGTGTATAAGTGAATTTACACGAAAATGAAGAAGAACAAAAGCTACTAATGATTCAATTAAATTAAATCATCAGTGGCTTTTGTATTTCTTTTTCTTTTCTTCTCAAAATGCTTTTTTGAAGAAACTTTTTGAAAAAAAAAAGTTTTTTTGAAGAGACTTATTCTTCTCAAATGCCAAATCAGATTTGACAAGAGACGGGGTAAAAGATAGGAATTATTTGTAAGTAATAATAGAAGTATCAATGAGATATTTCTCATTGGTTTCTAGAAATGGGTGAATCACCCGGTTATGAGTAGATCGAATGAGAAAGACGTGTTCCATCATAGCTAATCTTATCTACTGGTGGTGTATGTGGCTTGGCTTAGAGACGCACAAAACCCTTGTATTTTTTAAACCTAAAAAAAAAAAAAAAAAAAAAAAAGATAACGGAATGAAAATAATGCCATCGGCAAAATCAGCAACTTCTTATCGTGATTGTCAAGTTATCCGTTTTCAGACAGTGTAGTCAATGTTGGGGCATCGGCACGTAGAAGGCAATGTGAAGGCAAAGAGACGAAACGAGCCAGCCAAAATGAAATCACCAAGTATGAGTATGAGAGGAGGTTTACACAACTGTCCACATCTGTCCAAACACTGTAGGAATAGGCACAGTTTTTTTTTGTTTTTTTTTAACATAATTTTTTATTGACAAAATTAATTTATGGATAATTTATGCCAAAGAAGAATAAACATTGAATGTTTGTGTACAATTTGCAGCGTTTCGGAAGCTGCTCTTGATATGTTTTTTGTTCCCTTTTGTCATAATTTCTATAATAATTTTTGAACTCGACAATTTTCCGAAATAGGCCAGTCAAATAGTACACTAAAAATCGCTGAAATCGCAAGAAAACAGCTAGTTCTAATTTTTTTTTTAAATGTTGTTAGGATCACTCCCAGTATTGATAGTATAGTATTTGCAGCTTCGGAAAAACGTGAGCTCGCTGCGTGAGAGTCGAAAAACTTCAAAATTATTGGACTTTTTTAGGTTTTTCATGCAGGCATTCAATTTCATGTTAGGAAACCTCCATTAAATGGTTCATTAATTGGTTCAATTTGTTTCCAGTAAACCAGTAAACCTCCATTAAACGACAGCCACGTTGCAAAAGTCTGTATGTTGATTTTAGGAAATTTTTCAGGAGAGCCAAAAAACTGCGTAGTTTTAATACTGCAAACTCCTGTAGCTCTCCCTCAAGTAGCTGTGGAGAAGAGATGAAGGGTCATTGGCCACATTTCTCGGTCCCATACTGTGCGCAAGCCCGATCTTGACCAGAAAACTCAAATACTTTAATTTCGGGAAAAAATGCACTTACAGGCTTTTGTAACGTGGCTGTCGAAAACGACAACGGTTAATTGGTTCAAAAACAAATTTGAACCAATAAACCAATAAACAATTTCAATTGGTTCCATTAATTGGTTCAAAAACAAATTTTGTTGTTCATGAAAGTCCCCCAATCTGAAACCACGTTTTTCAGAACGTTTTCGACTATAGCTCGGAAACTATTTGCCCGATTCCAAATTTCTTTTCTTTTCGTGAAAGTAGATTAAATTTTCTATGGCTGCTATTCTGTGTGAAAATTTGATTTGAGCTTCTGTAAGCGAGGAGCAGCTATGCTAAATAATCGAATAAATTTGCGATTGTTTAGTCATAGCTTCTCCTCTCTTAATGAAGCTCAAATCAAATTTTCACACAGAATAGCAGCCATAGAAAATTTAATCTACTTTCATGAGAAAAAACGCTGCAAATTTTACACAAGGGTTTATTATTCTGTGATATAGGTTACTTGTACAGACATTTAATTCTGTCAATAAAAACAATTAAAAAAAATTTTTTTTTTGGATTTTCATATTTCAAAAAAAAATTTTTGGGGGGATTTTTTTTTCAAAAATGTGTTTTTCAAAAATTCTTTAATTTTTACTCGAAAAATATTTAACTTCTTGGTATCCTTCAAAAATCCCATTTTTAGCCCCATGAAAGCCCTATAGAACGCCACAGTGAAATCGGATCGTTCCGGGACCCCCAAAAATGGATTCTACGTCCAAAAATACTTCGAAAACGACACCTAACTCGATCCCATAGCTAAAAGCCTTCAAAACACCCCTCCTGTAGCCCCATTTTAGCCCCATAGCGCCCCACGGGTTTGGGCGATCGGACTGAAAACCTTGCGGGCACAACTAGATGGTAAACCAAGTATTCTGCCAAAATTTCAGATTTTTTAAAAAATTCCTACTGCCCAAAACGGCCTGGACGGCGGACGGCGTACGGCGGACGGCGGACGGCGGTCGGACATTTCGGATTTTGAATGTAGACCTCTTGAAACGGATAATGTCAAATTTTGAGCCCGATCGGAGTCGTCGACCCGTGTCGCGAAAACATAGGTGTATTATTCCAAGAATAATAAACCAAAAGGAAATTCGGAATCGGGCAAATAGTTTCCGAGCTACAGTCGAAAACGTTCTGAAAAATGTGGTTTCAGATTGGGGGACTTTCATGAACAACAAATGGAGGTTTCCTAACATGAAATTGAATGCTCTACTGGTTTGATTGAGTGACATTTGAGTGGTTACGCTATTTTTGATGTGAGGCTTTGAAACGTAACCAGATGGTTAAATTTCAAGTTTTTCGAAAAGTGACCATTTTTTGAAAAGCTGTATCTCGGAAACTTTTAGACCTACAAAGCTGCGGTTTGTTTCAAAAGTTAGAAAATTTTTTCTTCTTTAAAAAACATGCAGTAATCGTTTGTGTAGGATGCGCCCTCACGGAGATATAAGCCAAAAACCAAAAAAAGTCCAATAATTTTCAAGTTTTTCGACTCACGCAGCGAGCTCAGGTTTTTCGAAGCTGCAAACTTGTATACACTACTGGGAGTGAGCCTAACAGCATAAAAAAACAATTAGAACTAGCAGTTTTCTTGCGATTTTAATGTATGTAGTATTTGACAGGCCTAAAAGATAATTCGGTTTAATTATTAAACTCCTGTAATGCAATCATCAATCAGCATTGAAACCGCAGATGTTGGTGCCTACCTAATGAATATTCACGAGTGGATACGATTTCAATGATTGAAGGCCGTTCGGCATTGTCATTTAAATCAGTGCTTGTTTCAAATGCACATTGACAATCCATTCCCCTTTTACGAAATCACACGATCGGATTGTGAATTATACATTTTTCAAGACGTGGAATCGATTTGTCGCTTATTACTGCAGGCGTTGACATTGACCGCTTGGTACGGGGAGCTTTTGACGTGGGAACATCTGTGTAGAAGGCGCGTCCCTATTTTGGGCCCGGAGTTTGACTGATGGCCAGAAAACGTCGGGATGCACACGCCAAGGACAATGCAATGACTTTCAAGTTTATTATCCCCTGTTTTGTTTCGCGGGTAGAGCGCCAGGCTCCTTAGCTCCTTAGGTTCGAAGGGAGTGGTGTTCAAGGGCTGCATCGGTAGGTGGTAGTGATGCCAGGTCAAACCCATAGTGATGCCCACGACTGGAGAGGCTTTTCTGGATCACCTGAAACCGCAGCTTGAGCTGTAAAGGTGGCGTAAGAATTTAGTTGTAGACAAATATCCGCAGTAAGAGCCTTGTGTGTCACTGTTCACCAATGAGAATGCTTCTCAGCAGGATATCGCAACCGCCGACAATAAGTTCTTACCACCTTTACAGCTCAAACTGCGGTTTCAGGTAATCCAGAAAAGCCTCTCCAAACGTGGGTTTGACCTGGCATCACTACCACCTACCGATCCAGCCCTTGAATACCCTTCGAACCTGCCACCAGGTTCAACACTGGTATGGTTTCGACAAACCTGCCACTTCTTGGGGGTGGGAAAGGAGTGCCCAGGGTTTGGTCCCTACCACCACCAAGAGGGAAGCAACACCCCCTGAAGAAATAAATTCTCTGTCATGCAAGAGCATGAAGGGCTGCATGGTTAGGTGCAGCTGCCGTAAGCACGGGCTGAAGTGCTCGGTAATATGCAACAATTGCAAGGTGCAATCGTGCTTGAATGCTCCATTTGATGTGGGAAATTCATCTCAGCTTCCACCAATGGATGACGAAGACGACGACGATGAGCTGGACACCTTTCCGACCATGGCCACGGTATTCGGAGAAGAGCACGATACTGCCCAAGAATCCACAAGTTTCCAGACACCGGGACCGCCACCTTCAAAAAAACCTCGAATATAAATAACCCCAAATGACTTTTTTTTAGGAATTAAGTTATGCTGACAAACTACTTAACTTCGTTCAAACCTATTATATACATTATATATACTACCAATAAAACTGTGGTGGGATCTTGAGGTTCAGTCAAAAAAGGTTGAATTCTCTTACCGGGCCAACGTTTCGACAAATTTATTTGACATCATCTGGGCTGTAAAACAGCAAAACCCAGAAGGATGTCAGACATAGGCACAACACAAACTGCTCTTAGAGATTAGGTAGGTTAGGTATTCTAGGTGGATAGGTAATTACAAAAAATAGGCAGCAAACATACCTTAGATAAGGGGGTCTTCAGGAAAAACACTAATCAAACTGGTCACTGGTGGTGACCTTTTTTGACTGAACCTCAAGATCCCACCACAGTGTTAAACAACCCAGTCGAGAATCAAAAAACCCTAAATACTACCAATAAACTCTAACATATCGAAGACTTATTTTTATAGAATTTCCTATTACTAATTACTAGGTAGTGAAGTTAAAATTGTATGAAAGAAAATGAAATACTGACTAAATAAGATCTAAATAAGTAAATAATCATGAATAAATAATAAATAAATGAAATCAACCAGATCCAAAGGAAATGACCAGATTCTCGAAATGGTATAAAATGTACATAACATTTCTGGTGGTGACGTAAATAAGCCGTCGAAGACGGAATTTAACATGAAATTTGATTCTCTACAACTTTGATTCTATAACTTTTTTCGATTTGGGCCGTTGTTTAGAAGTTACAGCGGTCATACTGTGGTATGTGGTATACCAACATGTGGTTTTGACGAAAGTTGGTAAAAAATAGCCTATCTTTGACGAACGATTGCGGCTAAACCGCTGAACCGAAAGAGAAAGAAAGAGAGGGGGGAAAAAAATACAAAAAGACACAAAACGCGATGAAAAAAGGACTCATCAAAGGTTGCTTAAGACGGACTCTGAAGACAAAGATCGACATACAAAGATCGAATCGGATGAAAAACACATGAGGCTAGCACGGCGGAACGAGCCGATGGACGAGAGAGAGCGGTCACTAACGGGGTAGCGTATTCCAGAGCCTGACACATCCATTATCCTTGATCGATGGAACGGAATCATTAGAGCAGACGTTCTAGATGACGAAGCCCTCACATAGAGGTCCCGAAGGTAAGCCGGAGTGTCGGAAGAGTTGAAGGTCCTGAACATAAAGCACACGTGCGTATGCAGATATCCCCTAAACGTGCCCAGTAATCTATGAGCAGATGAAGAAACTGGATCCCCTTTCCTGATTCCATACGCGAGCCGCAAGCAGCTGTTGAAGGCCACCCGAAGACGGCGAAACGAGGCGAAATCCATGGCAAAGTACACTGGAAGACAGTACAAAAAGTGGGGCATGATCAATGACTTCACCAATGAGCTCCTTTAATGATTTTTTAAAATGTTTTTCCTGCAAAGGGCGTGCTTCAAAAGTTAAGAAAACGGGTCCATATTGCAAAAAACCCTTTTCAATTATTTATAGGGCCTTAGGAAAAATATGATATTTGAATTCCGAGGTCTGGAGAGGGTACATGACGTGGGCTGCTTCGTCGTCTTTTGATTGGTCGGGAGATCCCTCTCTCTCTCATCTACGCAAGTCAGCCAACTTTGCTACGCGAAAAGTCGACCCCAAAAATCGAAAATCGGGTTAATCATTATAGAAGGTCATTCGAAAATTGAGCATCGAGGTTATTATCAAAGAATGTTATTCAAAAATCGACCCGGGCCGAGTGTTATTGTTCTGATTCTGTTCAGATTTATTATTTAGCGCTCTGGCGGCTCTGTGCCCAACTACTCGACGCCCAGCCTGGCGAGGTGTGACGTCAAATTTGCCCGGCGTTCATTTCAAAATCTCTAACATTTTGAAAGCAGCTCAGCGCGTACCTATACGGATTTTCGAACTAAAAATTGGGGTTTATGGGTTTTAAAGGGTGCTGAATCCGAATATGTTGTCAGAAATGCTGAATTCTGACCTTTTCAAGAAGCCCATTGTTCCTTCATTGGCTCAGGCGTGAAACATGCAAGCTGGCGCAAGGATCGCAGGGTGCTACCTATATTATAGACCTTTCTGCATATCTGACCAGTGTAGTCGTTCCAAGACAGGCTGTCATTCAACGTTAGTCCCAGATCCCTGACTACTCTCTATAGCCCAGTCAAATTAGACCAAAAAGAGGCAAATAGGGGAAATAATTCATAGTAAAGAAATTTCTTCACCAGGCTCTTCCTTCACACGTAGTAAATCATATCTCAAAGTCCCCTAGGATGGGAGGTGAGCTCTAGGAGAGGGGGTCTCCAAAGGTCATTTTTTTCAGGTTTTTCGTGAATATCTCGGAAACGGAGCCTTTTTCGATGGACCTTGCCCCATAGTAAATGAAAGCTGATGAAATGCTCTACAACTTTGATTATATACGTTTTATCGAAATTCCGAACCGTTACAGAGATATATGCATCGAAAATTGGATAAATTATGAAAATTAGGTTTTTAGCTCACGTTTTTCGGATAACTTGGTTGATTTGAGAAAAAAGTTCTCATAGAGAAAGTTGTAGAGCATAAAATTTCCTTGAAGAATATGTGGCTAATTGCCAATTTATCGTTGACCAATCAAACATTACGCCAATTTCAGTATTTTGCCAATTTTTGTCATTTTTACTCAAATGTTGTCAGGCCACTTTCTTGTGTCTTCGAGCTTCAATCGTCCTTCTTTCTGTCGTCTGTCGTCATTTAATTATATATATACATCCACACGAACCCAGAATTACATACCAACAGATCGGGGAGGGGGGGGAGATGATGTAAAAAACGCTGCAAATTTTACACAAGGGTTTATTATTCTTTGATATAGGTTACTAGTGCAAAAATGTAATTCTGTGTCAATAAGAAAAATTTTGGGAAAACATTTTTTGGATTTTTTTTCAAACATTATTTTTTACTCCAAAAATATTTAACCTCCTGGGATCCTTCGAAAATCCCATTTTTAGCCCCATGAAAGCCCTGTAGATCGCCAGAGTGAAATCGGATCGTTCCGGGGCCCCCAAAAATGGATTCTACCTCCAAAAATACTTCGAAAACGATACCTAACTCGATCCCATAGCTCAAAGCCTTCAAAAACCCCCATTTTAACCCTATAGCACCCCACGGGTTTGTTCAGCACTGGGCCATGGGGACTTTCGATAGTCAAAATCTTTGTGGCCTAATTACTATATTGCCGGTTGCTCGTAGGCGGGCGCGCAGTGAGGAATCTACTCGTGTTTTTTTTTGTCCTCGTATGCTTACCCAGTTCGCGTTGCTGATGAAGATGGGATCTGGCAGGATGTTCAGGTCTGTTACAAAGCGTTTTTATCTTTACACGGGATCACGCCTCAACGGGCGCAACGATTAAGAGAGGCATTGGCTTCCCCTGGACAATCCCCCGTCAATATGAGAGGAAAAACACTCGTCCAGTCCAAGAAAAATTCCCAATAAGGTTCTTGAAACTCGAGGAATTTTTTTCAAACTATCCTATTCGTGAAACAAGGAGCTTTCTAAAGGTTCGAGGGGCATTGCATATTTTTCAAGTGGTTCCGTTGACATCCAGGAGACTTGAAACTTTCAAAACTACCCCAAATGGACCCTGATGGTTTTCCCCTGTGCCCTTCAGTTGAGAAAAAAACTTCAATACTTTTTCCTGGAAACGACCTTTTTGAATATAGATTTACTTGACTAATAGGTATATAATAATATTAATTCTGTTCCCAGGAATTTTCCCAAAATTGTGGCTGAAATCGAGTCTTGACCGTGAAGTGTATTATCTACGTGAAACCATCCCAGCACCTTTTGTTTGTAAACATTTTTGCGAAAAGCCTCCTGGACAAGAGAATCTTCGTGAGGCAGTTTCATCCAGCACACCTGGTCAGCAGACCCGCGGACATCTTAGCTACAAATCATTCATTCTATTCCATTACAAAATCACTAAGCTGTGTTTTCTATAAAGAAGGGGTTTTGTCTCATACAGCAGGCACACCAGGCGTACCATCACTCGGCAGAGGCAGCTGTAAGGATGGCTAATAGGACGGTTGTAATTACGACAGAGGAGACACGCTATTCTCACACGACGGACGAAATTCTTCACACAGAACGACGCAGGAACCGGTTTTATGTACGCAGCTTCATCCTCCGCACCGCCTGCCGGATATTATAAGGCTGATTCCTGGTTTCATGACGTACAGATTTTTCACAACCCATTTTTCCCTCTCCGGCATATTCCTCCCGTAGCCCGTATTTGAAACTGTCGACTGAACTAGCCCGTTTAATATCGAGCTGTCGGCTCGGCCGGCACCCTGCAGATCGTAACTGGAGCACCTCGTCTCCCTTTCACCACCACTCTCGGTTTCTTTGCTCCTCACGCTGGCCTTTTCAACCCGGCGACTTCACAATAACTCCAAAATTGACGAAAATGGCATCAAACGAAAGATCCTGGATTGTTATCCGAAAAAAAGTTGCAAGTTTTACACTAGGGTTTAGTATTCTTTGATATAGCTTACTTGTGCAGAATTCTGTGCCAATAAAAAAATTTTAGAAAAAAAGCCTTTTTTTCATTTTTTAAATTTTTTCCAAAAATTTTTTGTTTTTACTTGAAAAATATTTGACCTCCTGGGATCCTTCAAAAATCCCATTTGTAGACCCATGAAACTTTCATGATGAAAGCCCTATAGATCGCAACAGTGAAATCGGATCGTTGCGGGACCCCCAAAAATGGATTCTACGTCCAAAAATACTTCGAAAACGACACTTAACTCGATACCATAGCCGAAAGCCTTCATAAAACTCCTCCCGTAGCCCCATTTTAGCCCCATAGCGCTCCACGGGTTTGGGCGATCGGGCTGAAAAACCTTGCGGGCACAACTAGATGGTAAACCAAGTAATTTTTCAAAATTTCAGATTTAAAAAAAAAAAAAAAAAATCCTACTGCCCAAAACGGCTCGGACGGCGGACGGACATTTCGGATCTAGAATGCAGACCTCTTGAAACGGATAATGTCAAATTTTGAGGCCGATCGGAGTCGTCGACCTCCGTCGCGAAAACATAGGTGTATTATTTCCAAGAATAATAAACCAAAAAAAAAACCAACACCTATGGGATCTCATTGTTTAATCCTCTTGAGGTCGTTCAAACTTCAAGTGTATTCTTCTTCTTGTGTGTTCTTCTGTGTATCGAAACTGGGCAGAAATTCCCCGAACACTTCAAAAGTTAAACCAGGAGGGATGCTCATCTTTATTGGTCGGTTGTTATTTCTATCTGCTAGCCTACTAAGTGTACGCAAACTTGCGTAGGTTTGCGGAGGTTTGTTATCTGCAAGATAGAAGAGACTGTCGGGAGAAAGCCGGCCGGCGTGGAATCCATGACGCCAACGCCCACCAGGCAAAGAGTAGTAAAACTTGATGCGATACCCTTCAGCTGTTGGTGCAATTTCGAACACAATCAGTCTACTCAGCAGTGTCGGCAATTGAGAAAATGAAGTTTTGGATGTCCTGAACCTTGTAGCCTAAAAATAGAAAATATAAAAAATGCTGCAAATGGATTACACGAAGAATAATCGCTCTAGTACCTAAGTAATGTCGTGTATTGTGGTCGGTCAGTACATCCAATGCCTCAGCCAATGAGGACCAATAAGGCTGAAAACCTTACGAACGCAACAAAACATCTTAGAGGATTCATCGGTCATGTAGTCCACTCTGAAACTCTTTGGCGGTCTCTCCTGGCTCCGGTGTATTGATCTGCACCAACTCACGTGTTGTCGGGAGATTCCGATTACTCCTGTTGCCCCGCAGCGGCTATGACGACAGTCCAACCTGCGAGATCTTTGTTTCATGAGTGTGCACAACCGATCGAAAACCCCTAATGACGCATTCATAAGCCCACACGCCTTCCAGGACTCATCACTCGTTAATCAGGGTCGTATAACGACATCAAGGAAGCTAACAATGAACGTTTAAGGTTGTAACTCATCCGTGAGGAGGTAAAACGGGAATGTACAAACTCCGTGCCTCTACCTATATGCAGTCAGTTATAGGCCAGTCAAAATCGCTAAATTAGCAAAACGAGATGTATCTCTGCTTTTGGTTTATTATTCTTGGAATAATACACCTATGTTTTCGCGACGGGGGTCGACGACTCCGATCGGGCTCAAAATTTGACATTATCCGTTTCAAGAGGTCTACATTCTAAATCCGAAATGTCCGTCCGCCGTACGCCGTCCGCCGTCCAGGCCGTTTTGGGCAGTAGGAATTTTTTTAAAAATCTGAAATTTCGACAAAATACTTGGTTTACCATCTAGTTGTGCCCGCAAGGTTTTCAGTCCGATCGCCCAAACCCGTGGGGCGCTATGGGGCTATAATGGGGCTACGGGAGGGGTTTTTTGAAGGCTTTTAGCTATGGGATCGAGTTAGGTGTCGTTTTCGAAGTATTTTTGGACGTAGAATCCATTTTTTGGGTTCCCGGAACGATCCGATTTCACTGTGGCGATCTTTAGGGCATTCGTGGGGCTAAAAATGGGATTTTTGAAGGATCCCAGGATGTTAAATATTTTTCGAGTAAAAAATACAGAGTTTTTGAAAAAACACATTTTTGAACAAAAAATCCAAAAAAAAATTTTTTTTTAGATAAAAATCCAAAAAAAAAATTGTTTTTTAAATTTTTTCATTGACAGAATTAAATTTCTGCACAAGTAACGTATATCAAAGAATAATAAACCCTTGTGTAAAATTTGCAGCTTTTTTAATATGTTGTTCGGACCCAATTTTGCAACTTCCTAAAAGCTGTGCTTCACGCGTAGCACACGAAAAACTGCGATTTTTTCGGCCTTATTTCAGTTTTTGCTCTATATCTAATAAATTATGCATTATATACGTTTTTAAAGAGCATTAAATGTGTGACAATTTAAGCCCAACCGGAGCTGTCTAGGTCAATTAGTTTCAGAGTTATGGCACTTTGAAAATAGACCATTTTTTCCAAAATGCAAACGTTGTAGTTGAAGAACTGAAGACAGCGGAAGCACGTTTTTCAGAGCGTTTTCGACTGTAACTCAAAAACTATTGGTCCGATTCCAAATTTCTTTTTTTCTCGCGAAAGCTTAATAAATTCCCAATCGCAGCTATTCCGTGTGAAATTTTGATTTGAGCGTTGATAAGGGAGGGGTAGGCGCGGCAAAGAAGTGGCAAATTTCGAACAAACCGTGTTTCTTTGCACATTTTTGCCGCGCCTACCCCTCCCTTATCAACGCGGGAACGGTTGGTCCGATCTTACTTTTTTTTGTTTAGGTGAAAGCTGATTAAATTTTAAAAAGCGTGGGGTTAATGAAATTGCGATCGGAGAAATAGTCTTGGAGGGAGAGAAGAATATCTTCCGAAAAACGTTGGACAGCATGCGGGGCCGGTCGAAACTAGAGAAAAAAGTATTCCTACAGTACTCGAGACAGAAATGAAAAACTCAGACGTAAAAGAATCTGGTTGGCTTTGTTCCTCGCGAGGGTGGATTGCAAGTTCAATAAATTCGTAATTTTTGCAACAAGATATTAAAACAGTACAACCTCATGGCCTCATCGTATGCAAGACGGTTTTTTGATTTTTGGTAAGGCTTTTCACGACCCAAGTCGAGTTTTAGAGGAGTTTTTCAAAATTTAAAATTATCAAAACAAGGCTGAGGCAAACTGCGTGATAACAATCTGGAGGATCTTATGTTGATGGCTTGCCTGCAGGAGCGTCTGGCCGGAGCACTGAGCCAAGGGGCTTTGGCCATTGTCGGCCCTCCTCGCCATCGCCTACTGCTTGGGGTAAACAAATTTGATCGTCCTCAAAATTTGTAATTGTACCTTTCAAGATGTGTGGATTCCAAAACTGAAATATCCGTCCGCCGCCCACGACGTTTTGAGCAGTAGGAATTCATTCAATAATCTGAAATTTTTGACAAAATACTTGGGTCTTCTTTTAGTTGAACTCGCAAGGTGTTCTACCCGATCGCACAAACCGGTGGGGGCTCAGTGGATCTAAAAAGGGGCTACAGGAGAGGTTTTTGAAGAGTTAGGTGTTGTTTCCGAACTATTTTTGGACGTAAAATCCATTTTTGGGGGTTCCAAAAGCAGTTCCTTGGATCCATGAGCTTTTGAAGGAAGCCATGAAGTTGAATAAGGACTCATTTTTCGAGTAGGTAACCTTGATAATTGATTTTCCGGGGTCCTTCATCCGTCCAAACAGTTGACATGAAAATTTAAAAATAAAAAACAAATTTACCGTGGGCCTGAGGTTGAGCCTAGAATTCGAAAGAAATTATCACCCAAATCTCATATTATGAGAGAAGGGGTGGAGGGGTGAAGGTGAGAAGGGCCGGAAATGCCCAAAGCCTCTCGGCTCAGTGCTCCAGCTAGATGCTCCTCTTGCGAGCCTTCTTTTTTTATTGTTGATAAGCTGTGGTTATGTACTTAACTGATGAAATGTGCAAAATGCATCTTAGCTTGAAGCGCTATTTTGTTTGCATAAACGGTACCAACTAATTCACATACCAAGCGCCACTTTTATTTGTTCTAAATATAGGCACTGTTCTCTCTTTCACCTAAGCATTAGGTTCACCTAGGTATTAAAAGTAAGGTCTTTGGATAGGTAACTGTGTGTGGTGGTAGAGGGGGCGGGGTAGGGCCGGTCAAAACCGCCTATCCGCCCCTGTATAAGGGGAAGTGTATCCTTTCAATACAAAAATTAAGAAACGAACGTGCCGCCGCAGCACACTAACTTCAAACAATGTAATCCAATTTACGAAAACGCCGAAAATACTGAAAAACTGCAAGAAAAAGAGTACTGAGAAACCCATTTGACGTGCTGAGTGCGGTCAAGCAGCAAAATAACCTGTTAAGTACTATGAATAAGTTAGGCAATTATGACTGTCGTCACCCTGGGATGGTCCTCTGAGGTCCTGGTTGCAGTTGTATTCCACAATGTCGCCTGAGTTTCTGGGTCCGGACAGTTGAGTGCGTCGTAAGGCACTACCTATCAATGGCACAGTCGATAGGTAGTCAGAACGGTTCATGGAGGGCCTCGAAAGGCCAGTCGTGCCCGATGGGACAATTGATAGACAGTTTGCACTGAAAGGTGCAGTTGACAGTTGTTTTTGGCCGTGCCGTCACAGGTCTAGGGCACGTTCAACATAAGATGGACGTGCCGGAGAATACCCAGATTCGTGCTGAAAAGCACGTTTGGCAATGTCTCAACTTCAACCTCTCCTCTACTTCTTGGGTTAACTCAGAGGGACAATGTTACGTGTCAATGTCAACTAGTGATTGTCCGTAGATTGATAAATCTCCAAATT
The DNA here is from genome assembly GCA_955831195.1 of Pilophorus perplexus. Taxonomy (NCBI): domain Eukaryota; kingdom Metazoa; phylum Arthropoda; class Insecta; order Hemiptera; family Miridae; genus Pilophorus; species Pilophorus perplexus. The sequence continues at coordinate 3,725,871 of OY037010.1, read as the reverse complement.
TTGTGCACTAACTGCATTTTGTGGTGATTTAAAGCCTGTTTACATTCACCCAGTGACTATGGGGTAAATGTAAACAGGTATTTATCAGTCGCAGTCAGTTTATTAGGCGCATTTATCTGGACGGCTGAGAATCACTCATATATGGCGCCCTTCACTTATCTAATTTTCTAAAAGCCAGGTTTATGCTGAAGGAGCTAGCAAGTTCCTTCTGACATTTTTTTTTTTTTCGATTTTTGTATGTGGGCAGGAAAAATCTCCCTGCGATGCGTTGATAGATAGGGAACACATTAGGAATACCTAGTTAGTTTTTCTTTTGAGTGACCTGTGGCCTAGTCATCATGAAGATTAGTTCTCATTTGGACGAATGAGTTTCAAAGGCTTTTGTACTTTTTAAGAGAAATTGTAACCCTATTTTGACCATTTCTTATTCATCAATTATTATTTTATACTTGAGAATAATTTGAATACTTGAATAATTCATCAGAGACGACAGGGTTTCGAAGAGACCAACCAAACCTCCAAGCTCTAAATTTGGAAGAGGTCTGCTTCTCGTCAGTCAGAATGGTCGATAAACCGAAAAGTGCATTGATCTGCCCCCGGACACTTGTCCTATTTGTAAACCCACGCAACTCCTTTTTTTTTTTTTTTTTTAAATGCGGTCTTTTCTTTTTTGATTCCGGAGTTCCCTCATCAAACGCCAACTACCAGCCAAATCCCTATTGAACATAAATAAAATCATGATGTGCTGCACGGTCAAATCGTTTTATCTGATGAGTTTGTAAGCCGGCCATCTCCACATCCGCAAGAGCGCGCGGATCAGTCCGCTTTTCCTGTGAGATAACTAAATTTCCGCAGTGCAATCTCCAAGTTTGTTGTTGTCGGATGGGTCGGAGACGCCCCTGAAAGAAATTGTTCAAAAATGCTCGAAAAAACGACGCTCCGCTTTACTTTCTGACCAAAGCCTTACAAAGACGCCTATTTTTCTGCCAAGTTGGAAATAATGCCCATTTTTGACGTTTGATTGTGGCTAAACGGCTGAACCGATTCTAATGTGTAAGGAGATCATTCGACGCAGAATTTTATGCCCTTTAACTTTGTATTTGACTAAGTTTTCTCTGAGATGCTTAGTTTTCGAGTTAAAGCCGAAAAACTGGAAAATGTCCGAAAAAATCGACGTTTTTTGGCCACCTAACGTTCTCCCAGCAAAACATGTGCTACCATTTTTGATATTTTGTTGTCCCATAACAATTTAAAATATATATTTAAAAAAAAAAACCACCATATCTTGCACGAGTCAAAACCTCTGGCGACTGGCCTACTACGAAATTTAAAATAATTTTGATTTATACACAATGTGTGTCATACTTGTCTTTATTTATAGGCGAGTCGCCAGAGGAGCGAAGGGGGGAGGGGGTCTCGTGCAAGAAATGGTGTAAAAGCCTATTTGTCAGCTAAGTTGGAAATAATTACCCATTTTTGACGTTTGATTGTGGCTAAACGGCTGAACCGATTCTAACATGTAAGGAGATCATTCGACGCAGAATTTTATGCTCTTTAACTTTGTATTTGATTACGTTTTCTCTGCGATGCTTAGTTTCCGAGTTAAAGGCGAAAAACTGGAAAATGTCCGAAAAAATCGAGGTTTTTGGCCACTTGAAGTTCTCCCAGCAAAACTTGGGCGTGACTTCAAACCCATAACAATATAAAAAAAGAAGAAAAAGCTACACCATTTCTTGCACGACTCAAACCCTCTGGCATATTACGAAATCAAGTCGAGAACAGATATTATCTATTCATCACAATTTTTGTCAAATCTGTCATTTTCTCAAAATACCTATACCCTCCTTGTTGGCCTTCCGAGGTTGTCAGACAATGTTGAGTGGGGTCCCATTCTTGTAGGGGTTCTAAACTGGTTCCACCACTCAAGAACAAAGCGCCTCTAAATGAACAATAAACCCTCGCCTAATCCTAATAGCTTCGTTGAAACGAAAAATTCCCCTCCTTTCGCTTCAAGACTCGAACTTTTAATTTGACTGGCGTTCCCCTTGATTGCCACGTTCTTGGCAATAGTGTGCTCTTTCAACGTCTATTCGAACTATACAACTTAACTTGACCTCAGTTTTCAAAGCTTGTACCTAATAAGACGTGAGAAATATTCACCCGTTAACAACCCACCCAAGAAATTATCACCTTTAAAATACGAAGGCCGAAAAACACAAGGTTGCCTGAATGTCAGCTTAAAATAATCACCCCGGCGAAAAAAATTGTCATCAACCTGGTAATGATTTTCGTATGTACCACATCACGCCATTTGAGTTCTTTTCGACGTCACGTTTCACCAACTAGTCAATTTCATGACGGTCATTAAGGTTACCTTGACGATTCCACAACCCATTCAGCTCACAGTAAACGTACACTCGTACGTATTATCAAATTTTGCAAAAATTGAACCTACAAAGGCGTTTTTTATGGCGTTTCAATTGAGAGCTCCACGTTGAATTTTTCAATGTGCAACCAAAGTCTTGAATTTTCATGAGAAGTTTGGCTGATGTTTCCATAAGGTGCAAAAGGTAAGAGAAAGAAAACAAACGGAATAAGCAAATATGGATGTAATGAAAATATCAAATATTGAAGTTATAATGATAGATTAAATTAAACAATATAGGAAGAGAGTTACTTGCATATTGGGGACGGGAAGTTACGATTCGACGACTTTGTAATTTCTCAAGCAGACGATGTCGTCTATGGTGAGAGTCATGTTGACGGCGTCTTTGGAGAACTCCCGGATGATCGTCGTCGGTTTGTCGCCCTTCTGAACTTCGACCAACTTGTTGTCGCCGTCCTGGGTGATGATCGTCTGGACTTTCCTGCCGTCGGGGGTCTCTTGAGAAAATTCCTCGCCGAGCTTGAAAGTGACCGCCGTGTTTTTGAAGGTGGACGACGACTTGAGGGTGTAGGTTGAGTCGCCGTTGTCAACCAGCTCGACGACGGGGGACACCGAGTTGCCGACTTTCCTCGTCAACATGCCGATCCCGAGGGCTTTCATGTACTCGTCGAACTTTTCCGACTTGTCCAACTTGTATTTGATGCCGGCGAATTGGCTGACCATTTTGGGTTTGGGTTCGGGGGTAGATGTGATATCCGAGTGGGCACTTGTGTGATGGGGAGCGTTGGCAAGCGAGCGGCTCGTGAGTGACTGACCTGCCGGCTCCGTTCGGCTCAGCTGAGCTCCTCTCGTTTCTTCCCCCACTTTGGGCTCCTTTTCAGACCAGGTTGCCGCCGCCCCTTCAAATCCTGCACCGGGTGAACCTTCGATCGCCGAGACTTGATCTCTCTGATAACTCACTCCACAATCAGCCCTAAAACAAATATTACACAAATTAAATCAATAAATTCACTTCCTGCTATTTACACGCAACACCCATGAGGTTCATTTTCTTTAAAACACAACTCAATAACGCAAAAGAGCTCTTTCTTCTATGAGTCCAGTCAATCCGTAGCGAAAATTATAGCGACGTGGAAAATAATACATGGTTGAATTTTTTGGTCTTGTTCTATGTTTTTGGGGGGTGCTGAATCCGAATCTGAAGAGATCCAACAAATATCTTTTATGCGCTTTGAGATATTCGCAAAAAAATCCAAGAATTGCACTTTTAGTTTATTATTCTTGGAATAATACCTACACCTATGTAATCGCAACGGAGGTCGACGACTCCGATCGGCCTCAAAATTTGACATTATCCGTTTCAAGAGGTCTAGAGTCCAAAACCGGAATGTCCGTACGCCGTCCGGGCCGTTTTGGGCAGTAGGAATTTTTTTAAAAATCTGAAATTTTGACAAAATACTCGGTTTATCATCTAGTTGTGCCCGCAAGGTTTTCAGCTCGATCGCCCAAACCTGTGGGGCGCTATGGGGCTAAAATGGGGCTACGGGAGGGTTTTTTGAAGGCTTTTGGCTATGGGATCGAGTTAGGTGTCGTTTTCGAGGTATTTTTGGACGTAGAATCCATTTTTTGGGGTCCCGGAACGATCCGATTTCACTGTTGCGATCGATAGGGCTTTCATGGGGCTACAAATGGGGTTTTTGACGGATCCCAGGAGATCAAAAGTTGATATTTAATATTTTTCAAGTAAAAATCGAAAAAAAATTGAAAAAAAAAATCAAAAACATTTTTTTCTACATTTTTTTTTTTTTTTTCATTGAAAGAATTAAATTTCTGCACAAGTAACCTAAATCAAAGAATAATAAACCCAAGTGTAAAATTTGCAGCGTTTTTCTCCGAAACTATGCGTTCTGCGGCATAGGTAAGTCACCATTTTGAAAGAGAAAGAGCATTAAAATTTAATTCCCTATAATATTCATTCGGCTAGAATGCGTTTTGACACAATACAAGTGGAAAAATGTGGTCCGTTTTCAACTCGCTCTAGCTCCTGTTCTACCGGGTCTACAATCAAAGATGACCGATGATTTTTATAGGAAATTTAATGCTCTTTCACTTTGATAATAGTGACTTTTGCCGTACAACATGTAGTTACGGAGTTATACGCAAAAAACTGAAAAAAGTGCCGAAATGTTACCAAAAGCGCACATTTTCTTAACCTGCAGGTCCAAACACTAGGTTGTACACTGTTTAATGTACAGGCACTTTCTTGCGGCTGAAACGTGCGGAATTATAACAAATTTATTATGGTTTTTGGGGGGGGGGGGGGGGGGGGAGTCATAATAATGTCATATTATGACTTATTATGTTCCGAAAACTACACATCGGCACTTATATGGGTTTTTAAACCAATTTTGTATCGTCATAGATCACATATTTGAATTTATACGACGGAATAACAAACCAGCGTTTAAAATTGTAAGTTCAGGAAAATAAGCAGGTTATTAAATTCAAAGGTAAATCAATTGATGTTTAGAAATTCTCAAAACTTAAATTGATTTAGCTTTGAATTTAGTTATGCAAGTCGTTGAAGAACGCAAACTGGTGCCGTCTCACCGGCAGAATCACTCAACAATAGACCAGGTACATCGAGGCATAATCCTAGATACGACGCTCGAGGAATTCCGCCATACACAACACAAACCCAATAATGTTGTAGCGATTAACTGGCTGGAGTATTTTAGTTGAGTTAGAAGGAGAGAGACCCAGTCGTTTGTTGTGGTTCTTTATTTCATAGCAAGCTTTCGAGGAAGCTTGCTATGAAATAAAGAACCACAACAAACGACTGGCTCTCTCTCCTTCTAACTCAACTAAACCCAATAATGAATTCATTGATGAACCAGGTTCATTGAACCTAATGACTCACTAGGAACATATGAACATGTAGGTAGGGGGTGTAGTGCTCACATCCATCAAAATGAATCAAACACCCAAGTAAAATGTTTTTCCCGTGTGAATCTTTGCACGAGTTCTGCTTCCGAATGAAGTTCAAGTGGTCATCAGCCAATTAACCAATCTGTGCTGTTTGTCGTGCACTTGCTTGTTAGACATAAGGATGTGGGCGAAGTCGTGGGAAATGAGAGCTGAAGGTTTTCAACGTCATCTAATGTGATAATTCGCTGCATGTGAAAATTGTCACTCAGTGGGCCGCAGAGGGGTGCAACTCAAATTTCCACTACTGCCGAGGTTTCGGGTAATTTATTCCCATCATCAGGGCTTATTTCGTGGGAGGTACCATCTCAATTTCTGCAGTTGCAGGAAGAAGATGTCAACACTAAAATGTTAAATAACGTTAGCGTTTCAGCAATGGAACATGATGGTTAATTTTTGACTTTTGGTAACTGGAAATTCTTTAATAGGTCAAACTGTACAACTGTTAATGCGAATAAATTACCCGAAACCCCGGCAGTTTGAGTAGTTTCACCTCTCCCGATCAACTGATTGGTGATTGTTCCATGTAATGCATGGTTGTAGAGTGGCAGACGGTTCTGGGTCATCCATATTTCATTCTAGGTCAAATACGATAAGTGGAAGCATCCAAATCGTGGAATCTATATCAAAAATTTCTCTCAATAAAATTTTAAATGCCTACCACCTTGGTGGCTACGACGGGGTTTGGCCCGGTTGAGTCCTTTTAGACGTTATTTTCTTACAAAATATCGATTTAGTCCCTTTAAGAGGGCTCCAGACTTGTCATAGCACTTCACAGTAATTATAGAAAAGCTTGTTTTCAAAATGGTACAAAACACCATTCTTATCAAAATCGAATACCTACCCTATCACCTTTTCAGGGGTTAAGGGGCCGAGTTCTTTGCAAAAATGCAATCAGATTGTCGCTAAAAGTACTATAATTCCCCTTCAAAAACATGTTGAACATAACATCAATTTTATGTCAAAACAGTAGGTAGGTAGGTACATATAAATATCCAAAATCTTGAAAATTCAAAGCTAAATCAAATGTTGTTCCGAAAATGTCGAAACATCAATTGATTTACCTTTGAATTTAATAGGTAACTTGCTACTTTTCCTGAATGTACAATTTTAAACGCTGGTTTGTTATTCCGTCGTATGAATTCAAATGTGTGATCTATGACGAAACAAAATTGGTTTAAAAACCCATATTAGTGCCGATGAGTAGTTTTAGGAAAATATGAATCCCCAAAAAAATAAACCATGAGTAACTTTTTTTTTCCGCACGTTTCCGCCGCAAGAACGTACAGGCCTGTACAACCTAGTGTTTGAACCTGCAAGATAAAAAAAATGTGCGCTTTTGGTAACGTTTCGGCACTTTTTCAAGTTTTTTTGCGTATAACTCCGACACTATGCGTTGTACGGCAAAAGTCACTATTATCGAAGTGAAAGAGCATTAAATTTCCTATAAAAGTGTTGAAAGACATAGATGAATCGGAATATAAATGCTAAGTTTCATGATGAAACGCTCTCTATTGATTTTAATGAGCTTTTTGGTTTATCATTCTTGAAATGATACGCCTCAGTATTCGTGACAAGGGGAGAAAATTTTGATCAGCTTCAAAATTTGTCATTACACCCACCTACGTTTCATTTAACTGTAATTTTAAGTTTATTACTATTTAATATTGGTTTATAATTAACAATAATTGTTAATTTTTAACCAATATTAAATAGTAATAATTATTATTGTGCCAATTCTGTGTCATAAAAAAAAATTTAATGTTTGAAAAAATTTAAAACACGTTTTTCAATAGGTACCTACATACAATGTTTGGACAGATGTGGGACCTCGAAAAAATAGATTTTGCGTCCAAAATTACTCGGAAAACGACACCATATTTTACCTCAATACCAACGATGATTCGACCTCCTGGCATTCAAAAATCCAATTTGTAGCCCCCTATAGATCGCCACAGTGAGATAGGATCGTTCTGGGACCCACAATAATAGATTTTACGTCCAAAAATACTTCGAAAACGACACCTAACTCGACGGTCGAAAACCTCTCCCGTAGCCCCATTTTAGCCCCATAGCGCCCCACGGGTTTGGGCGATCGAGCTGAAAACCTCGCGAGCACAACGAGATGGTAAACCGAGTATAATCTAAAACATCGTTAGGTATTAACATTTGTTGGTCGATTTCGTAAGCATGACAGTTATGCCGCCGCCCTAAGTTAAAATGTTCAATTTCAGTTTTTCGATTTCAAAGTTAAGGACATAGTTGTATTATACATCTATAATAGATGTTAGCGTGTCGCTTCTAATGGGCCAGGTGTTCTATCTTCATTGGAAAGGACCGAAAAATGGCTTCGTCCTATCTTAGTTCTGTCAATTTCTGCCTCCGTCCAAGAATAGAATGTCCTAACTGGGTGGTCCTTAAAACGGTTCCAGGGATAGTGATCGACACATAAACTGAGCGAAAATTCTTTCGCCGTTCTTCAACAGCGGGTGTTGAAGTACAGCGAAAACCCATCCCTTTAAAACTGATCGCCTGGAACTAAGAGAAAAGCTTAGGACTGGTGTTTCGATGTATTTTCAACCCAGGTGTTGAAGTAAGTAGAAAACCCACCCCTTTAAAACTGATCGACTGCGTTCCGTCGAAAAAAGGGTTGAAAACCCGCTACCTGCCTGACCGTGCGGGCCCTGTTTTTAACCAAACCCCAACCCTCTGCCGGGGGCCATCCTCCTTTGCCAAGCTTTTTGTCGTGTAGGTATGCATTCCCAAATGAAAAACCAAAGTTCAAGTAATAATGAACAAAAATAACTATTATTTGAAAATATACTTGATGTTTTCTTTTCGCCGAACGAAGAGAAGCTCTACTTGGTCTTGATCTGCACTTTTCAGTCTGTCTGTTTGTCTGTGACGCGTTACAGACCGCAATTAACTAATTTAAAATATAATTTTATGCATTTATTATTTCTGAAGGCAATTTTTCGTTCTAGCAGCATACAAATATGAACAAGCAATTTTGATATTTCTTGTCTACAATTACCTACACGCGGGTGCTATAAGGTATCTCCATTAGAAATATTTTGGGCCTGAGGATGATGGACAAATGGTGGAAACATAGCGCGGTTATTGTCTTTTTCAACTTGGGAATATTTTTGTCATGAGGATGATGGAGACACGGCTGAAACTAAGCGCGGGCATTAGGTTTTTCTAATCAGAAATATTTTGGGCCTTAGGATGGTGGTAACATGGTCGAAATGTCGCGTTATCACCTTTTTCAAATCGCCCTCCACAATTCATTGGGTAATAAATTAGATCTGAGAGAACTGAGATCACCCTGGGAATATTTTTGGGCATGATAAGGGCCAAAAAAAAGCGGTCGAGACTCGTCCGGGCATTGTCCTACACACCGCTAATATTTTTGTGCCTGATGAGGTTATGCGCCTGATGATGAAATAATTTTGGGTCGAAACGCTGAAGGGGATGTTTGTCAGTAGTCACTTTATTCAGGTACATTATGGTACTATCCCTTCTGCGTTAAAAGTAGTCACGTATCTCAATTCACTTAACGTAAAAAATCAGTTTTTTGCCCATTATTTGGCCAGTTTTGGAAGTGGCTTAGAAAAATTGGGCAACGATATTCATTAAATTTTGGGTAGGGTAAACGTTCAATCTCCGACGCCCCTTCCTCAAAATCCTGGCTCAAAATCTCTCTATTCGCATTTTCTTATTTTTTTATTTTTTTCTAACTGTTGCTATGAGACGTCTACTTGAAGTCCGTATACCCGTTTTTGTCCATCGTTTTCTACAATAATGGAGAAATTACGTTCTCTGGAAAAAGTCCAAAAATTCAATGGTCGACTCCCCCTTGACAATGATTGACACCCCCATTTTCGACAATCACCGACACCCCTCTGGAAAATTTAGCAATGACCGACACCCCATTTTCGACAATCGCCGACACCCCTCCGAATAATGACAACGAAAAGAAATCGTAAATGCAGGCTGAATCAAGGTACAGGCCTCACTAAAGTTCGGCAATTAGGTATTAATCATTCATTTCATTATACCGTCTCCTTCGAATGTTTTAGTGAATTTTAGTGAATTTTAGTTCGAATTTTAGTGAATTTCTACAAAGTGCAATCTTTTTCACACTTCCAGAATAAAGTGGTAGTGAGTGGTTTTACGAATATGTGTGAAAAAAATACGACAGAATAAAATATTTGTGATCGACCCAAGGGGTGTCACTGACGTTCGTAATAATGGTCACCCGGGTGTGAGGGGATTGAGGGGTCGGTCATTGAGTGTCGTAGATTGAACGTTTACCCTAGAATCCGAATCTGCAATAAAAACGCTGCAAATTTTACACTAGGGTTTATTATTCTTTGATATAGGTTACTTGTGCAGAAATTAAATTCTGTAAATGAAGGAAATTTAAAAAAAAAAAATTTAATTTTTATACCTATCAAAAAAGTTTTTTTTAAATTTTTTTATTTATTTTCAAAAATGTTTTTTCAAAAATTATTTAGGTTTTACTCGAAAAATATTTAACCTACTGGGATCTTTCAAAAATCCTGTTTTTAGCCCCATGAAAGCCCTATAGATCGCCACAGTGGAATTGGATCGTTTCGGGACCCCCAAAAATGGATTCTACGTCCAAAAATACTTCGAAAACGACACCTAACTCGATCCCATAGCCAAAAGCCTTCAAAAAACCCTTCCCATAGCCCCATTTTAGCCCCATAGCGCCCCACGGGTTTGGGTGATCGGACTGAAAACCTTGCGGGCACAACTACATGGTAAACCAAGTATTTTGTCAAAATTTCGGATTTAAAAAAAAAATCCTCCTGCCCAAAACGGCTAGGACGGCAGACGGACATTTCGAATTTTGAATGTAGACCTCTTGAAACGGATAATGTCAAATTTTGAGGCCGATCGGAGTCGTCGACCCCCATCGCGAAAACATAGGTGTACTATTCCAAGAATAATAAACCAAAAACGCTGCAAATTTTACACAAGGGTTTATTATTCTTTGATATACGTTACTTGTGCAGAAATTTAATTCTGTCAATAAAAAAAAATTTAAAAAAATTTTTTTTTTTTGATTTTTATCTCGAAAAATTTTTTTTTGGATTTTTGTTGTTCAAAAATGTGTTTTTTTTTTCCAAAATTCTGTATTTTTTACTCGAAAAATATTCAACATCCTGGGATCCATCAAAAATCCCATTTTTACCCCAAGAAAGCCCTAAAGATCGCCCCAGTGAAATCGGATCGTTTCGAGACCCCAAAAAATGGATTCTACGTCCAAATATACTTCGAAAACGACACCTAACTCGATCCCATAGCTAAAAGCCTTCAAAAAACCCCTCCCGTAGCCCCATTTTAGCCCCACAGCGCCCCACGGGTTTGGGCGATCGGACTGAAAACCTTGCGGGCACAACTAGATGGTAAACCAAGTATTTTGTCAAAATTTCAGATTTTTAAAAAAATTCCTACTGCCCAAAACGGCCTGGACGGCGGACGGCGGACGGCGGACGGCGTACGGCGTACGGCGTACGGCGGACGGACATTTCGGATTTAGAATGTAGACCTCTTGAAACGGATAATGTCAAATTTTGAGCCCGATCGGAGTCGTCGACCCGCTGCGCGAAAACATAGGTGTATTATTCCAAGAATAATAAACCAAAATTGGGGTTCCCACTTGTTATAACAAAGTTAGGGTCGGTATCTCCAATTTGGCGCGCGCCAAATAAATGGGCACACATCTAAATCGATGGGCAGCTATCAATCTAGTGGGGTTTGTATTTTCAGAATTTTTTTGAAAAAAAAAAAAAAAAAAAAAAAAAAAACTTTAAACCCCTATTCTAGGTGAAGGTGTTCCAATCGGTAAAGCTTCGCTTCTAAGCCTACTTCAATTTTCTTGAGCATTGAGATTCTACCCCTTTAAAAGCAGGTGTCATTCAAGACGGGGTCATTTGGAGCTCAGTATGGGGTGATTGCCCTCTCACATTTCAGCAGGTATAAGAAATATTCGTTCAGTTCCAGGCGCCCAGTTCCAAGACTTGACTCGATCTTTCAGCTTCAACAGGGGGTGTTGAAACTAAGCGAATTTTCAATCAGTTTATGTGTCGGCGATTTTCCAATGCCTGTTCTTTCTATGACTCTCAACCCTTGAGTTGAAACTAACAGAAAGTTGGAAAAAATGCTTCCGCGACCATTTTCGAGCAGTTTATGTGTCGACGACTTTCCAAGTACCCCTTAAAACGTCCTAAGTCGCAGAAAAGCTGTAGCTAGGGCACAGGTAGGACAGGACTTTTGGTTTATTGTTCTTGGAAAAATTCAACTGTTTTCGCGACGGAGGTCGAAGACTCTGATCGGCCTCAAAATTTGACATTATCCGTTTCAAGAGGTCGAGATTCCAAAACTGAAATGTCCATCCGCCGTCCGGGGTGTTTTGGGCGGTAGGAATGTTTTTTTAAATCTGAAATTTTGACAAAAATACTCGGTTTACCATCTAGTTGTGCCCGCAAGGTTTTCAGCCTGATCGCCCAAACCCGTGGGGCGCTATGGGGCTAGAATGGGGCTACGGGAGGGTTTTTTTTAAAGGCTTTTGACTATGGGATCGAGTTAGGTGTCGTTTTCGAAGTATTTTTGGACGTAGAATCCATTTTTGGGGGCCCCGGAACGATCCGATTTCACCGTGGCGATCTATTGAGCTATCATGGGGCTACAAATTGGATTTTTGAAGGATCCCAGGAGGTCAAATATTTTTCGAGTAAAAACAAAAAATCTAAAAAAAAATTTTTGAAAAAAGTCCAAAACATTTTTTTTCATTGACACAGAATTAAATTTCTGCACAAGTAACCTTTATCAAAGAATAATAAACCCTTGTGTAAAATTTTCAGCGTTATCCGAGGAGGTATTTGATTATAATGTCCCCTGTTGTGGTCGGAGGAGTTGGAGGTGGATCAGACTTGACTGACTCCAAAATGTCCAATCTTCGACTAATCTAATCTAAGTGATAATCGCTACCAGTTGGTTTAATATTGAGGTTTCGTGTCAAATGACAAAGTTGGGAGATGATCATCTTTAGCGATTTGAAATTGTTACCACAGATCCTTAAAGAACATCGATGTTCCTTAAGGATCTGTGGTAAAAATTTCAAATCGCTAGGATTAATCAAAAATGGATTGCGTAGAGAATATAACTTAATGAGATGGGACGTTTTAATTTAGGACGGCAATACCATGTTCAACATAATATTATCATGTTAAAAACACAACAGGTAGGTACCTACCTACCGATGTTGTGGATGTAAACGAACCGTTGTTTACAAGTTTAGTTTTAGGGAGGGGCCGGTGTGTTTTCAGTGTTCAGAGCCGGTTAAATTCGTGTATCCGGCCCTTAACAGCGGGAGCCTGTTAACGAAATCCGGCAGCTAATAGAACGTCATCCGTCCAACAAAAGAAACCGAAGTCGAGAGGACTGACTCGGTATTGAGGCCGTTTCGATAACTTTCGTGGAGTGACAGGAGTTTCCTCCGATGACTAGTCGCCAAAAATCAATAATGTTCGTACGACTCAACAATTATAGTTGGATCGAATGCCATCAATACAATCTCATTAAGTAAAAGCAAATTTTACACTCAGCAGTAACCAAACTTACTTAGAGAACAGCAACAGCACCACAGACAGAGTACACACTGGCACGCACATACTTGCTTTTGAAATGTTTACGACGAAATAGAACGTAAAAGCAGAAATTCCTTGAAACTACAGCAGAGTTTTTCAAACCCTTAAAAACGCGCGTGACTTCGGGATCTGGAGTGACGAGTTCAGGGCAGACTGCGACCTGCGATCCAGGGACTCGACGGTGGGTGTACACCCGCCGGGTTCCCCCTTCCACCGCAGAGGAGCGCCTTTTCAGTGTGGGTCCGCTGACATGGCGCTCTGACGATTTAATAAACAAAATTTAATAGTCCGGGTCCACTGCGATTTAAATAAAATCGATTCTACGTCCAAAAATACGTCGCATTATTGCCATTGTTTTTTCATCTCACTTTTAACGGGTGGGGGGGGGGGGGGGGATAGCTAAAATCTGTTTCCAGGTTAAAATCCCGACGACTTGAAACGTATACCTAATGACAAATTTTGAGGCCGATCAAAATTATGTCGGAGATCGATGTTATGCCAAGAAAAATAAACGCGAAGAGCTCATTGGAATCTACAGATAGCATAGAAGTACCTAGGTGCCATGCAGTCGCGGGGGGTCATAATATGATATTATCATAATAATTATGATACGAAAAATAAATAATTATTATTAATTTTTCGTATAACTAGGTGATTCGTTAATCATGCTGTGGCCGTACCAATTCATCCCAATCATGATGGATGTTACAGTGCCCAGGTCCTGACCTATTAAAAAGGTGGACGTCAAAATTTGAGGTCCAAAAGGTTACCACGGATTTATCCATAAGATTTATCCTTAGGTACCTATAATAATTATTGACAAAATAGACATACCTATAGTAATTATTGACCAAATAGACTCACCAAAAAAAATTTATAAGCCGTTTTCAATGGAATCAAAATTTTTTTTGTTGTTGAATGGATATTATTGAATAGATGTTATATCTAATAGTTTTCATCTTCCATTCGGTCGTTACATAGGTAGGTAGGTGACGATACATTGGTAGTAGGTAAGCACATACATTTTCATTCCTCTTCAAGTCTTCTGCTGGTGACTACTGCTGACATTTTGATTTTTTTTCATTTCTCTGGGGCTTTTCCAGCTAGCTGGAAGCTCTGTTCTTCTTTTCATTCTTCGGAAATTTTCTTTGTGGGTTGATTTTTTTTATTCGCACTTATTTTTGCGTTACCACAAATTTTGACGTCCACCTTTTTAATAGGTCAGGACCTGGGCACTGTAACATAATGATTGGCATGAATTGGTACGGCCACAGCATGATTAACGAATCACCTAGTTATACGAAAAAATTGAAAATTATGATATGACCCCCGCGACTGCATGGCACCTACATCTATGCTATAATATATTATATTGCTCATATATGTTGATTCCAATGAGCTCTTCGGGTTTTGGTTTATTTTTCTTGGCATATTATTCTTGTCGGAGGTCGATAATAATTATCAAAAATTATTTCGATGAATGATCAAAATTACGGCCTCAAAATTTGTCATTATACGATTCAAGATGTGTTGATTCCTAAAACGAAGTGTCCGTTTGCCGTCCAGACCGTTTTGGGCAGTCGGCATTTTAGCCTGGAAACAGATTTTAGCTATCCCCCCCCCCCCCCCCCCCCCGTTAAAAGTGAGACGAAAAAACAATGGCAATACTGCGACGTATTTTTGGACGTAGAATCGATTTTATTTAAATCGCAGTGGACCCGGACTATTAAATTTTGTTTATTAAATCGTCAGAGCGCCATGTCAGCGGACCCACACTGAAAAGGCGCTCCTCTGCGGCGGAAGGGGGAACCCGGCGGGTGTACACCCACCGTCGAGTGATCCAGGGAGGTCAACCCGCCCGTGCCCGCAGCCAAAACCGCCGAGAAACCGCCCAGCAAACAACATCCATTGTTTTATTTTCAAAATAATCAACCCGTTTACGCGCCGGGGTATAAATTTTCGATTGGCCTCAAAATTTGTCAATATACCGTTCATGGTGTGTAGATTGCAGAAATAGAATGTCCGTCGCTGTATGCTGCAGTTACCTACCTACCGTTTTCCATCCAGGCCGATTTGGCCATTTGGGGGGAAGAAATGTTTGTAAAATCTGAAATTCTCAAAAAAAAAAAAAAAAACTGTATTTCTTCTGGTTTTGTTCGTAATGTTTCCAGCCCGATCGCTCTTACCTGAAGAACTAGGTATGTTTGACAGCTTTTTTTAAAAAGGATTTAAAGCAGGGGTCGAGTGGGGTGTTGATGAAGTAGGTATTAAATACTTTTCTAGACGGGAAATCCGCGTTCGGGTGTTCCACAGGCTTCCGATTTCATAGTTAGGATTACGCCTTTCCAGCTATAATCGTTGCTTTTAATTGACTTCGTAAAAGATGTCGTTGTTTAGGTAGGTGGGTTCTACCTATCTAATTTTGGACGTGGATTTTTTGGAATCCGTCATTTGCCCAAATAATGATCAGATAAACGGTTTTTGATAATATCTTTTATTGTCAGAGAATTATTCGTGTCAGAAGTTCTACTATAGTACACATGGTAATAAAACCGTATGTATAATTTGCAGTGTTTTTAGTCATTTTCATATGAAAAAAGGCTTCCTAACTACTTCTACAAAATTTTGTAGAAGACTTCTTCTTAGTAGGCTTTCATATTATTGAATTAGCAGGATGTAGGTAGTATGATTATAAATGAGTAAAATTTACTTTAATGTATCACTATTACATTATCCAATGTTGGTAAAAAATCAAACTTTGATATCAAATAAAAAGGTAAAATGTATCCTTGGATTTCTTCAATGCCAACACATCACATAAAAAATAAATAAATGATAAAAAAAAAGAAAAAAATTACACAAGGGCTGATTAATATAAATTGTGCTGAAAAAATTCTTTATCAATAAAAAACTTCTTTTTTTTTAATTTTTAGTACAACTTTTGAACGGATGTGGGACGGCGAAAAATGGATTACATGGGAAAATAACTTCATTCGACATCCTACAAAAGTCCAATGAAAGCCCCACGACGAAATTGGATCGTTCTGGGACACCCAAAAATGGGTTCAACGTCCCAAAATACTTCGAAAACGAGACCTAAATCGACCTTAATCGACACCTGTGTCGTTTTCGAGGTGTTTGGGGGTGCCAGAACAATCCGATTTCACCGTGGGAATCTATGGGGCTTTCTTGGGGCTACAAATGGAATTTTTGAAGGATCTCAGCATGTCAAATTAGATGTCGTTTCCCGAGTAATTTTTGACAGAAAATCCATTTTTGGAGGCCCCACATCTGTCCAAATATAGTACAGTTTAATTTGTTTTTTAAAATTTCACAATAATATTTTCTCAATGGCACAGAACTAATTTTGGCACAATTAACCTATATTAAACACCAACAAAACCAATAACAAACCATAAACCATTAACCCACCACCTTAAACCATTGTGAATAATAATTATTATTAATAGTTGATGGTGATGTTGACCGTTTCAATTAATGTTGTTGGAAACTTGTTGAGGGTCAGTCAAATAAGACGAGATTTTTTGCCGACGTTTCAAGAGATATATTCTCCTATCATCAGGGCCTAATGAAATGAACAAAACACGAATTTATACTTTGAATTTAACAATTGATGAAACTATATGATACGATACAAAGTGTATTAGATACGAAACAGTGAAAAGTGTACATAGAACAAATGAATATGATATAAAATATAATTTGGAAGGTAAGTAGAGCCAAATGATTGAGTGAGCAAGTTTAAAAAAAATTTATACAGGTGCTTACAAGTGCAGGAAAAAGGGCAGCACACGATGTGAGCCGTCGCTGTCGTACAAATATACTAAATAATATGTAGGATGCAGACATACAGAAGGAACTGACAATTTTCGATGGTGGGGGTTGTGTTTTTTTTTTCCCCCTTTAGAAAGTGGTAAACAGAACTCAAAGGATGCCGACGTTTTGTAAGGTTTGAGGGTTGGTCAGTGAGCAGGTAATTAGGCGTTAACGGTTTCATGTCGGCGGTCTCCCTTTATGGATTAAGTCAGAGTAACATTTACTGAGGTGATTGACATCTGTTCTGAAGTTAACTGTTTGATGTTTGTTGCGTTCAATATGGATCATTTCCAATATCTCCCGCTTGAAAAGGATGGGTTCTTTACCAATGATCTTGGCTTTATTAAATTGAAATTTATGTCCAGCCTCCCTAGAATGGATAGTCAAGGCGGTGGACGTGGGTTTTACTGGACAATAATAATTATTGTTTGCAGTGTTTTTTGGAATCTAACGCATCTTGAAACAAACCTAGGTGGGTATAATGACAAATTTTGAAACCGATCAAAATTTTCTCCCCTAGTCACTAATACTTAGTCGTATTATACTTAGGTCTACTATCGACAGATAGGTAGGTTTGCTGGATTCATCTTTCAGCTTTTCTACTATATTTATTTATTTATATATTTATTTTACCAGGACATGAGATAAAAAAAAGCTTATGTACTTCTGTTCATGTAATAATAGCTTATGTAGGTACTTATGTTCATGAACTAGGTGCTCAAGGCAGCCCCGTAGAGAGGGGGGGGGGGGGCACTGGACCCTTTGCCCCCGGGCCCGGCCTTCACAGGGTGGCCTGGATTTTCTTGAGAATTTTTTTTTTTTTGTAAAGAAGGGGGGAGGAGAGAATTTTTTTTTTTTTTTTTTTTAGGGGGCCCGATGAATTTTGCCCCCGGGCCCGGATTTTATCTCCACGGCCCTGGCTCAAGGTCTCTTCGGTAATTTTTTGATACCATTGAAACCGAATCAAATTGAGAAAAAACACATTGATGTGAACTCGCCTCAAATCCGCTTATTCCGCTTAAAATTCAGCCAAGTCGGCGGTTTCCGCCTTGCCGTAAATTTCACCCGCCGCCCTTTTCTTCAAACCGCCCACATTCCGCCTGGGGAGTCACCGCAGTGTTGCCGCACCGTTTAAATTCCCCGTCGAAACGAAAAATTCCCTCACTTAAATCATACAGGCTGATGAACATTCCAAAAATATTATTAACAAAACTGTAGTATTTATTGCTATCAAGAATATAATTTTGGGGTTATTTTTCAGTTTTTAATCGACTTTTAACGTTCGAAAAAAGGAACTGTTCACTGAGTCAATCCCCGCTCCACCGTGAAAAGTCCCCGTTCAGCTACGTTGAGCTTTTCAAATAAAAAAATTTAAAAAACTTGCAGAAACAACCGTTTTTATTCTAAATTCATTCCATTATGGTTTTGGGCGAGTTTTGTTCGCTCAATGTACCACGGAACATTTTTTCCCCCTTTTGTGTTATTCTTCGTTATCACTGAAGGCCACCCTGTTCGCTATTGTTGGCCAGCCTGGTGCATGATAAGGAAAAATGATTTCTCTGTTTTCATTCTGATTTTGAGTGCGGAAGATGTCGGGGTTCTCGGGCTGTCTCTGGTGTTACGTGTTAATCCTCATTTTCAACGGCGTCGATTCGGATTCGCCGGACATTGAATTAGACGCGAAAGCCCAACTTGTGCACAAAGTGGACAGTTTGAACATACTTTTATACACTTTGCTCTTGACAGGCACAGTTCTCACAATATGGCTGTTCAAGCACCGTCGACTTCGTTTCCTTCACGAAACGGGCCTTGCTGTCATTTACGGTACATCAGTATTTTTATTATATTTTGTACAAAGTAGGGCAGGACGATGGAGAAAAGTTTCAGCCACAGAGACGTTGTCAGGGTTGTATTCTTTCTGTCTGAGCTTGCTTGGTAATTTTGATTGCCCTTGGGGTAGGCCTTGTGTGCTTATTTGCCACAAGCTCTTGATTTTAGTGTCATTGTCACGGGCCCAACAGCTAAGTGTTGAGTCCCCAGGAGACTCAACCTGAACATAGAAAGTCTATTTATGCGCTAAAACTCTGCGTAAAACCATTGTTGACAGTCGGGGCTCATTTTTACCAACTAGTTATATTTATCTATTCCGTTCAAGCGATAAGGCTTTTTCTTGCTTGAACGGACGGGAAGTTAAGCACGAACAATAATTATTTTGTTCTGGTTATGCCGCAATTGCAAGGAATGAGCGATTGAGAAACGTTTAGATATTTTTTCCGGTTGGGGAAAACCACACTGGCGACCTTCAAGTCCTGACACTTGGTGGTACTTTTTTGTGTCACTTCTGACAACCTAAGAGCGTAAACACTCGGTTAATTGCCCGACGGCGGGAAAAATAATGATTTACTTCTGATGGAGTCATAACGGAAGATCTCAGGTTGGAGGTTGAATTTATTTTAGTGGTATCCTGATGGTAGTACGGTGACAGCTGAAAAAATGATAAATGAAACGCTGCAAATTTTGGCCCTGGGTCATTCTCAGAAAAAAGTGGTAAACGAGGAAAAAAATAAAAATAAAAATTTCAAATGATATCAAAAAACGCTGCAAATTTTACACAAGGGTTTATTATTCTTTGATATAGATTACTTGTACAAAAATTATTTCTGTGTCAAAAGAAAAAATTTTGGAAAAAATTTTTTTTGGATTAAAATTTTTTTAATATTTTTTTCAACTTTATTTTTTACTTGAAAAATATTTGACCTCTTGGGATCCTTCAAAAATCCCATTTTTAGCCCCATGAAAGCCCTATAGATCGCAACAGTGAAATCGGATCGCTCCGGAACCCCCGAAAATTGGATTATACGTCCAAAAATACTTCGAAAACGACACATAACTCGATCCCATAGCTAAAAGCCTTCAAAAAACCCTACCATAGCCCCATAGCGCCCCACGGGTTAGGGCGATCGAACTGTAAACCTTGCGGGCACAACTAGATGGTAAACCAAGTATTCTGTCAAAATTTCAGATTAAAAAAAATTCCTACTGCGCAAAACGGCAAACGGTGGACGGACATTTTGGTTTTGGAATGTAGACCACTTAAAACGGATAATGTCAGATTTTGAGGCCGATCGGAGCCGTCGATCTCCGTCGCGATTACTTAGCTTATTTATTCCAAGAATAATAAACCAAAATGGAAATTAAACTACCTAGGTTACTCATCATCAAACACTGGAAGAATAGCGGTTGAGTTTTTTAAGCTATTTTTACGAAGTTTCACGTGTTTTCATTTTCTTGGGGTCGAGGAGGCCATTACTGAAACGAAAACGCACCAAATTAGAGAAAATTAGGAACCTTGGCTAGATGAACTATATGGGAATGTGATTAACAAAGCATTCATCACTTGACAATCCCAGAAAATGGAGGAAGCATGCAATTCAGGAGAACAATGAATACCCAGTTCAAATGTGATCAGGGCGAAACTAGAGAGTGAGGACGTTATCCTATTTAATTCTACATTAGGGTTGTAACAACATTATAGCCCCAAAAACATCAATCGTCAACTTAATAATTTAAGATAACCGTCACTGGTCCACTCAGGAGACACGGATGTTTCAGAATGTCCCTGGAGTTGACAGCCTCCGGAGTGGATGAATTTTTTGTTTTTACCCAATAATCACGACACTTTCTAATTGGAGCGATGTGTTCTGGGCCACATCTTCGGATGATGCATGTACATCAGGCCCCAAGAGTCCCCTTCACCTGTTTGATACACAGCCCCTCTTGTAAACTGGGCCCTTAGCGGATGAATGTAAATTGGGCTATGTGCTTATAGAAGATAATCATTGCAGCGAGTTCATTTTGATTACATTGTAGGATGGAGGAACCGGCTTTCGTAGTCAGGAAACAACTTGGAAGAAAAGGCCGGGTTTTCTTGAAGTGCTTTTAATCAAGTCTGGTCAAGTCAAGTCGAGCTTTCGGGTTATGCTATGAGCTCTTCTTCAGGATCTACAAACCACAAGGGGAAATATAGTAACTTAACATGTACGGTGTCATAGGGGGTGACAAGCCACTATTTAGTCGTTAAGTCTTACCTTAAAAATGTTAGGTATCGATTTACATTGAGTGAGATGCAATCCTCGTCAACGCCGAGTAATACAAGTCGAATTTATAATGTAGGTACATCAGGAACCTAAGAGAAATTTTATGTGGTCCGAAAGCTCGACTTGACTTGACCTGACTTGATTAAAAGCACTTCAAGAAAACCCGGTCTTTTCTTCCAAGTTGTTTCCATCTTGATTACGTATTTACATGTGCACCACAAATAGTCAGAAAGTAAAAGGGTGAAATTCACAGCTGTCACTCGAATTGGAGGGTGTCCTTGAGGGGGCGTGGGCCACTTGGACTATTCACAGTGTGCTGGCCACAGGCTGATGGGATGTTCTGAGTGGAGGGTCTCCTCAAGGATTGACAGCGTCCAGTCCCCAGTCTAGAACTCCTTCTGCCGGGCCTGACGGTCAAAACGCTCCTTCTGCTACCACATCTGGACCCCCCCATGATTCTTGTGGTTTACTGCATGCTTCCAAAGGGAGAACACATACGGAACCAAGAGTGGCTCTTTCCTCATGATAGGTCTGACCAATTCCTCTGGTATATAGCTGGAGCTCGCGACCATACACCATTAATGCTGGCGAGAAGCCGGTCGTGACATGGGGCCAGTAGGCCAGTAGGAAGAGCGGTAGCAGCCTATCCAAATCATTCTGCTTCTGGTTCACGAACTTAGTCAGAAACTTGGTTATTGTTCGATTGAGGCGTTCTACCAGCCCTCCTCGCTGACCGAGAGTGCCTGGTCCCCAGGAGGTGGCTCATTTCCTTGATCAACTTTGATTCGAAGAAGATTTTTTTAAAAATCTGAAATTTTGACAAAATACTCGGTTTACCATCTAGTTGTGCCCGCAAGGTTTTCAGCCCGATCGCCCAAACCCGTGGGGCGCTATGGGGCTAAAATGGGGCTACAGAAGGTGGTTCTTGAAGGCTTTTGGCTATGGGATCGAGTCAGGTGTCGTTTTCGAAGTACTTTTGGACGTAGAATCCAATTTTTGGGGTCCCGCAGCGATGCGATTTCACTGGGGCGATCTATAGGGCTTTCATGGGGCTAAAAATGGGATTTTTGAAGGATCCCAGGAGGTTACATATTTTTCGAGTAAAGAATAAAGAAATTTTGAAAAAACAATTTTTTTTGAAAAAAAAATCCAAAAAAAAATTTTTTGACAAAAAAATCCCTTTTTTTCCAACATTTTTTCTTTTGACACCGAAATAATTTTTGCGCAACTATCCTATATCAAAGAATAATAAACACTTGTGTAAAATGTGCAGCGTTTTTGGACTACTGCTCTCGTGACCCAGTTTACACCCGCCCTCTAATTGAAAACAGTTTTTCAAAGCTTCAATGCCTCATAACCTCCAACTAAACATCACACAAGATGAAATGATCATTTAAATGAACATACCAAAATTTGAGGTGAGTTGAACAGTGAACTCGACGAAGCATGCAACTGAACGCAAATGGAGTAACACTAACTAAGCAGCTTTATGTTTCCGGTTGCTTTTATAACCATATGAAGCGGTCACATATTCTTCTTCCACTTTCACCTTTCATGAAGAACACAGAACGACATTTTGAATATCCTCTCTCCATTTTTAAATGTCTCCGGAGTGGAAAAAAAAGCAGGGACAGACTTTCCGCCCAAATTTTTCATTATTGTTTTCGGAAAATGATATTTATGCATGCTCAATGCCGTTACCAGTGTTGTCAATTCCTACCACACCTGGACGTCGCGATTTTTTCATTCCAAAATTGAGGTTCTGCAGAAGTTTTTCCTCTGAGTACATAGGAAAAGGACGTCGGCGGAGTGAACATTTGGTGCCTGAATCTGGGTATAATTTCTGCCAAACATCAGTTTTGGTACTTGCCTCAGGTGCCAAATGCTTATCTACCTTTCCTGAAGCCGCAACACAATTTTGAACGTCTAATCAATTTTCCTTGTCAGGTAAAAATCAGGGGGACAGCGTTTACAACTTTTTCCTCAGAATGACCCTTTGATTTAAATTGAGCAAAAATGTATTCTGTGAAATCGCCGTGTCGTTTTCCGACTCTGGCGGACCACAAATATTTTCTTCTACTCTGCCTTTTTAACGTTGTTGATCTTTCGAGCCATCGTAATCCATGACAAATTTACGTGAATAATTAGGGTGATCTTCCAACAACATTCTAGTTGTTTTCGTCTTCAATTGGGCTCCAAACGGTTAACGACGTTTTGATATTCTAAAAATGGTTGAAAAGACCGAAGGGGTATCCAGTGAAACGATGACCTTCTGGTGACTCACGTCTATCCTAGAAATATAATTTTCCATTAGATTTCCTGATTAACTTTTACAAGATTGGGAAAACCTTGATATGGTATGACGAGTTTGTTGTTGGTTGAGTAAATGACAAGTCTTGAAACGTTGGCTGTTACGGTTGTTATCGAAGTGGAACGCGTGATAACTAGTTTCCTGTCACAAAAATTATGATTCAGTCAAGTCACGTCGCTACTTGACAAAACTGTATTTGATAAAGCACATTTGTAAGCTTCTGTTGGTGTTGTTAGCCAAGTTTGGTGAAGAGATCATTGAACTTGTGGTGATATCGTGATGTCTGCTCTGCTTGAGTGATCTATCTATCTATCTATCTATCTATCTATCTATATCACTAATCCTCACCGTCTCTGTCTCTGGCTGGGTATGTCAATCGCCTCCTCTGACTAAACGGTAAGCGATAAAAATACGCCGATTTTTTCTATACTCTCGGTGGACCGTTTAAGTTTCTATAGGGGGGTCGAGAATTCTCAAAAATTCGCTCAAATCCGCGCAATTGACATCAACTTTCTTATTTCAAATGGGAACCCCTATTTTTTTCACCGGATTCGGATTCCTCGACTAATTTTACGTCCGATAAGGGGGTCGCGCGAATTTTTTGGCGCGCGCGAATTCGCTCAATTAATTTTTGCGTCTTATTCCGCCGTTAATAGACGGATTTTTTTCGCGTTTCGTCCGTAGCCTACCTAGAGATCCGAATTTTAATACTTGATATCGACCAAATTCGTTCCGACGATGAGCGAATTATGACGACGAGTTGAGATTTGAAAAAACTGGGCCGTCGCCACCGACCCTTCGCGACGGGTGAATTCTGGCTCGGCTTCACTCCCAGCCTCTCAACACCCTCTATCCCCCCGCCCTCACTCTTCACTCCGAGCGGGTGGGACATCAGCCTTTAAGGGGCGCTCGCTAGGTCTATGCGCAAGGTCTCCCAGACGGATGTAAATTAAATGAATCGATTTAAATTGAATCGATTATCGAGAAAAGTAGAATCGATTTAAACTGAATCGATTATCTCATAAAATGAATTTAATTGAATTTAAAAAATTTAAATAAAAAAATTAAAATAAAAATAAAATTAAAATTTTTCCTGTGAGTTTTCAACTATGATTTGATTTCACTAGCACTATGACAGGGTGGGAGGGGGGGCATACTTCACTCGGCCGATCATTTTAACGGCCAGGGGACTCGCAATGCTCGGCCACCGACATAGGTAGTTCTATTATTATCAAGGGAAGGCTTTGCAAATTTGATTTCACTAGCACTATGACAGGGGGCCTTACTTTCCCCAAAAATACTTGGAAAACGACACTTATACGTTTTCAACTATGATTTGATTTCACTAGCACTATGACAGGGTGGGAGGGGGGGCATACTTCACTCGGCCGATCATTTTATCAGCCAGGGGGGTTGATGTTGAAGGAGCAGTTGACCTTGATGCAGGGTTATGAACGTGTCCATCGATGCTATGCACCCCACTAGGGTTACTCAGCTGGGTGCGTAGGCGAGCAACTAACTATTGATGGCACCCCAGGGTTTTTTTCCTGTGAGTTGTCAAATTTGACACGTTGTCAAGGGGGGGGGGGGGGGGGGGGTTTCTCGCTCGGCCGATCAATTTACCAGCCAGGGGAGGCTTTTTTCAAACTTTTCAAATGACAGGGGGGGTCTTGCTTCGCTCGGGCGATTATTTTATTAGCCAGAGGGGTCTTGCTTTGCTCGACCACCAACATAGGTAGTTCTCCTATTATTGATGGTGGAGTTTTCAAATTTGATTTCACTAGCACTTTGACAGGGGGTCCTTACTTTCCCCCCCCCCCCCCAAACAAGGATCTATATGTACGAGCGATCACGCAAGACCCTTATAAATAATCTATATCACTAATATATATAATATTCTTGAAAATCTCGAGAAATTCAAAAATGCTCTACGTTCTGAGATTGGTTGAGCGCCCTCAAGGATTTTTTCCGTTTTCCCCTCCTTCAACCCCCCCCCCCCCCCCTTCCAACGACACTTAACTCTACCCCCTCGCCATTTTAGCCCCATATTTTTCCTGTGAATTTTCAACTTTGATTTGATTTCACTAGCACTATGACATGGCGGGAGGGGGGGCATACTTTACTCGGCCGATCATTTTAACGGCCAGGGGACTCGCTTTGCTCGGCCACCGACATATGTAGTTCTATTATTATCAAGGGAAGGCTTTTCAAATTTGATTTCATTAGCACTTGACAGGGGGGCCTTAATTTCACTAGCACTTGACAGGGGGGCCTTAATTTCCCCAAAAATACTTCCCCTTTCCCCAAAAATACTTGGAAAACGACACTTAACTCTACCCCCTCGCCATTTTAGCCCCATATTTTTCCTGTGAGTTTTCAACTTTGATTTGATTTCACTAGCACTATGACAGGTTGGGAGGGGGGGGGGGCATACTTCACTCAGCCGATCATTTTAACGGCCAGGGGACTCGCTTTGCTCGGCCACCCACATAGGTAGTTCTATTATTATTGATGGTGGAAATTTGATTTCACTAGCACGTTGACAGGGGGTCTAATTTCGTATAGCCCCATGAAAGCTCCATAGGTCGTCCCCAAAAATACTTGGAAAAGGACACTTAACTCTACCCCCTCGGCATTTTAGTCCCATAGCGCCCCACTGGGTTTTTTACTGTGAGTTTTGAAAATTGATTTCACTAGCACTTTGACTTACTTCGCTCAGCTAATAGACTAGCACTTTGACAAGGGGGCCTTACTTCGCTCGGCTAATCATTTTCGTACCATGATTCACCCAAATCACAGGCGGCAATATACAACCACAGTGGGCAATACATCCACAAGCGGCAATACACCCACTAGGGGGGGTCTGGGGGGCGGCAATTCACCCACAGGCGGCAATATACACTCACAGGCGGCAATACACCCACAGGTGGCAATACACCCACAAGCGGCAATTCACCCCTTATGTCTGCTTAAGCGATCGGCCTCGCGGAGCGAGGCACCGGCCTCGCGAAGCGAGGCCCACGGGGGGTCTGGGGGGCGGAGCCCCCCAGCTGGGTGCGTAGGCGAGCAAAGCGAGCCGGAGCATCTAGTTCACGTAAATTCGTAGACTTCCGAGGGTTCTGGGACGGATGCAAGTGTCCAATGTTGTTTGATAGCAAGTTCTATGTCACCAGCTGGGTCCAAAAAAAAAAAAAAAAAAAAAAAAAGTGGCAAGGAGAAGGGCTGGACACACCAAATCAGCTTTCACGAGAAGCAAAGAAATTTGGAATCAGACCAGTACGTGGTTTTCTGCTTACCGAGCGGTATCTGATTAGGCGTTTCTTGTTTTGGTTTAAATCCGTTTTTTCGGTTGGTGTATTTTTTTTGAATTTCAGGTGCTCCCTAAACTTGTAATTTGATGCTCTACAACATCAATTTTGAGCCAATCTATTCGCATTAGCCGTTCATAAGTGACAAGGGGTTGAAACATGAGCGAATCCTATTTTTCAGTTCAAGTTGGAAAAAAATTGCCAATTTTTGACGCTTGATTGTGGCTAAACGGCTGAACCGATTCTAATGTGTAAGGATGTCATTCGACGTAAAATTTAATGCTCTTTTCGCTCATTATCTCAAGTTCCCCGTGAGCAACATTTACGAATTAGGAGGTTGTTCAAATTAGAATTTGAGTCTCTACAACTTTCATCTTTTGGCATTTTACGATACGGGCAGCCGTTGTTGAGCTACAGGCGCTGGAAGTTGGGCTAAAACAAACACAAAGTTGGAAAAATTTGGGGAAAATCACCCATTTTTTACGTTCGATTCGAAATGTATAGGGAGTGCAATCGACGTTAAATTTAACGCTCTTTAATTTTAGAACGAGAAAATGTTTCTGTGCGATGCGTTGTTTCTGAGTTATAGGCGAAAAACTGAAAAAAGTGCGAACATTTCGAGATTTTTTGGCCACCCTCAAGATTCCTCGAGGAAATTTTACGAGCAAAATGTCGATTTATCATCTTTAACCGACCGCAAACAAACCCCCAAAGTTTCGTTCTGACCCACATTTTTGCAAGGTGTTGAACTTCGAAAAAATTCGGGTCAAAACGAAACTACCCGGTGACTGGACTATTACGGCAAAATACTCGGTTCACCATCTAGTCGTGGCCGCAAGGTTTTCATCCCGATCGCCCAACCCGTGGGGCTCTGTGGGGCGGAAATGGGGCTACGAGAGGTTTTTTTAAAGGCTTCGGCTATGGGGTCGAGTTTGGAGTCGTTTTTGAAGTATTTTTTTGACGTAGAATCCATTCTTGGGGGTCCAGAACCACCCGATTTCACCTTTGGGATCTATGGGGGCTTTTGAAGGATGCCAGAAAGTCGAATTTGTTGTCGTTTTCCGACTTCGCGGAATTATTCCAAGAATTTATGCCGGTACCAAAATGAAAAGGTTGTTATTTGCAATACATCGTTGCCGCTAATTGTTGTCGTTTAGCGGTGGTATGTGATGATGGTGAATAGAATGAATGAAAATGAGCAAATAGAGGACCGTGCTGGGTGTTATTGCCACCTCACACCCGGTTTTACGCTTGTTGGTATTAGTGTAAGGATTGGGCTGAATATTGTTTGAAGTGGTTGGATTTTAGGAGATATTAGGGATTTTGCCCAGTGGTGAGGGAAGAATTGAGCTTATGATTTATGAAAGACCTGAGGTTTCCCCATGAGGTGTCGTTAGCGGGGAATTTCTATATCTGATACTGTCTCTTCCTGACTTTAGCTTGAAGATTGATTATTTTATCCTCTGGTGGGGAAAAGATTTAGATGTTGTCGGGATTGGAGAAGATTGATTGATTAAAAGGTGTTCTACATCAGGCTAAAATGAGATATTGTTTGCTATATTTGCACCGAACGTTTTTGCGGCTTTGAAATTCCCACAGTTGTTCGCCCTTGAAATCTAGGAGACTGCCCTCTCCGTAAAATAGGTTCGTCAGTTCGTTGAGGCGGGTGCGCGGTTTAATTATGTTGGGGTGCATTTTCCCTAGTTTTGCAAAATGTAATGGAGTTATGTCTTATATTGTGTCATGCGGTTTAGAAAACCTCGTCGATAACGCCTAAAACCGTCGATAGACCTCACTGCGCTCTCAGAGCTGAAAGATACCGACTGCCCCAATTATGATTCTCGACGCGGGTTAAGTCTTTTTAAAAAGCACTTTACTATGTTAACAAACGTGTATTTGCCATGTGTATGTTAACAAGATAAGATTAGTTGTTCCGAGCTGAGAGAGGTTCTTATACAGCGTACGACTGCTCAATAATGTATCTGTTACTAACATTACAGGTTTTTGGTCGGGCGGAAGGTCGCTGCTCAGAAATGTTTTTCGACACAATTCATCTGCCACTCTCTTCTTGTTGTAGAAATTTTCAATTTTAGGATGTTCAATCAAAATCTTCAGTTTTAAGACGTTCAATCAGAAATCGTTAGGGTATTCCAGTTTCAATTCAGTTTTACCCCTTTCGAGCTCAGACGCGCCACATGGATCAACTTTTCGGCATTTTCAGATTTTTCTCGACATTTACTTTCCAAAACAAAATTTTTTTGGTATTTTTTAAAATTATTTCGGAACCCTTTTTTTCTCGCATCTTTTGGAGCTCTGCGTCACATGAAGCAGTGTTTTTATGGTTTCATATTTTTGTCGACAAACTCTTCGAAGCAATTTTTTCTTCCAAATTTTCCCACCGCTAGAACCGAGAATAAACATGACCGAATTTGAGTCACTCTCCTTCTCAGGTTGCGGATTTAATAATATTATAGTACACTAGGGGGCCACCCCATGCTGGCTAAAGCCAGCCAACCCCCGACATCTCCCACTCGGCCTCATACCCCTTCTTCTTGCTTTTCGATAATGAATCTATTATATTAAAGCCGCAAGTAGAGGAGGGTGACACGATTTTGATCATCTTTGTTCTAGGGCACTTCTAGCAGTCGGAAATTAAACTTTTTCTACAAAATTTGAAAGAAATACCAAACATCCATTTTGGCGAGTAGATGATGAGAAAATGTGAAACCGCAAAGAAGGAGCTCCATGTGGCGTATCTGAGCTCGAAATTGGAGCAAAAATCAGGGTTTGGAGCAGTTGACTGGATGTTGAGGTTGCTGTGGGACGAGGGGTGTCTAAAGGCTATGCAGCTGACTCCTCCTCCCCTTAACGCCCCCCACCACCAACCACCCCATATAACCACCGACACAAAATGTTCACAGCGCCCCAGACCCCCTTTGCCTCATCACCCCCCCCCCCCCCCCCCACAAATGATTGAAAACACTTCTTTTTTTCTTTTTTTTTTTGTTTGTTTGAACACATCATGTACCTATTTCATTGAGAATAATTAGGGGAGGTATACCTGTATAGGTATACAGATACATCTGTGATCAAAATGTGAAGTTGTTCATTTTTCTCATATTATTCATAATTGGTTGACATATTGTTCTTTCCTCCTTGGCTTATCTGGCCTTCAGGGTGTTGTGGGGTTGTAGGAGGTGTATGAAATGAGTATAGTCATTTAACAAGTCATGTAACTTGTCATGTAACTAATTCATGTAACTTGAGTTTAATTAAGAGCCCTGAAGATGGTTAATTATAACCCGAAAGCTTGGCCACCAAAAAACGACTAGTCATTTCATACACCTCCTATAACCCCACAACACCCCGAAGGTCATATTATTCAGGAATTAAATACTGGATGAAATCGCATTTCCAAAACATCGTCAAGCCGGTTTCACATCCATGCAGCAATCCGTCAATGCGTGAACGCATCACCAGAGTGGAGCAGTGGAGGGGATTCCGGCATTCCCGTTAGGCGTTCAGAAGAGTCCGGCAAATTTTCTGATTGCACACAGCTGTCCCGTCCCGCGTTTATTTGTGTTTTGTTGTTGTTGCTATGGCGACCACAACAACCTGGATGCACAGTAGTGAACTGGTTATCGCTGTTATCATTGCGGCATCCGGTAAAATCTGATTTTTCGGATGTGTACAGTCAGCTTCGAAAGTGCTTCTCCGGCAAAACTAACTTCTTCCCGACCGCTGGCATCGGCCAATCAGCGGACTCAACGCAATACCGCGTTGCCGCATAGATGCGAACATCCCTGTATTTTGTCGAGGCTCAAAAGTTAATGAACACGGGAAAACGAATTGTAGAGAAGTCGCAGCTGTCAAACACTCGAGAAAAGCGGCCCGCCAGGGCGGAACGACGGGGGTGGGCTGGCGTAGCCAGTAGTTTTATGTACTTGAAGAAATACAGAATGAAAGTTTAAGGATTTTTGGAAGCTGGATTCTGTTTTTACCCCTTTTTGGTCCAACTTGCGGAGTAGAGAGGTTTTCCCCTCGCTAGCTTCCCCTTTATAACCCTCACCCCCCCCCCCCCAAATCTGAGACCCAGTGATAAACGATTCTTCTTGAATAGTTTTTGGTTCATGGACCACATTGAGCCTACTGTTTGAAGTCAGGTTCAGACTTTTCAGGCTGCAGCTCCGACGCAGTAGAAAGCTACAACTCCTACTTGAAAAATACACGCCGAATCCTCTTTATACAAATTTATACAAAACATTATTTTTCAGGGCTGATTGTGGGATGCATAATCCGGTACGGGATGAACCAGACTGTCCTGACGCACATGCGCGTTGCCGAAGACCCGTCGGGGAAACACCACTACAACGAGTCCCTCCCGCCTGACACGCTATGGTTGACATTCTCGTCTGCCAGCCTCGTCAACAAGACCTACTCGTACGTTTTCAGAGGCGGCATCGACGGAACAAGCAACCCCATTGACATCAAGGTTGGTGAACCCCGTGAATCTCTTTGAATTTCGCGCGGTGTTATGTAATAGCGGCTGGATTAACGAGGCAAACGTGGACATTTTTTTCATTGTTTGGGTTGGAATATTGTCTCGTTTGATTACATAATTGCTTCTAGGGAGTTGCATTTTGTAAAATTCTTCTCGAGGCAACGTGCTAGATATAAATTCCTTTATCTGGTACTGGTCTTAACTACAATCGTTCTCATTCAAGAATTCAAGACAAAAAGGATTTATTGTTCTTTTTGATTTAATTAAAAAAATTAATTCGATATCAATAAATTAACTTTAAAAAAAATTAGATTAAAAATTAAAAAAAATATTATCATGTGAAGATTGTGGACGGACGTGGGAAAAATGGATTATGCGCCTAAAATTACTGGAAAACGACACCTCCAGGGGTTCTTGAGCTGAGCCTGGGTTCCTCGAGGTTTTCCCCTTCGGCATTTCTCATTAATGGATTCCTCATTCTCTGGAAAGCAGGGATTCGTGTTCGGGATGGGGGACGTTATCTGGAATCCAGATTCTGCATCAAGGGTTTTCGCCACCTCCCTCACCCCCACGGCATATTTTCTGATCCTTCATTTGAGGGGGGGGGGGGAGGCAGTCTCCCTTTTGCCGCCTTTCAAACTCTGTGGAGGCACTGTATCGATTTTTTGAATCGATTCAGAATCGGATGCTCCAAATCGATTTCCCAAAAAATCGCCATAAAAGTATCGATTTTTTGTAAAATCAATTCAAAAGTCGGTCTTACAAAAAAAAAGTTTTTTTTTTTAATGAGTGATGATCGTAGATATATTCAAAGTAGGTAGATTCAAGAAAAAATCGTTAAAAAAATTTATGTAAAATTGAAATTGTAGGTATTAGTTTTCAAAAATTTTTATAATAAACAAATCAGACGAGTTATCAGTGTCGCTGTCTGAAAAAGCCATAGCGGACGTCGCTGACTAGTGAGTTTTGTTGTTATTAGCTATTATCATCATTTTTAATCGACCTAAGACTCGAAATTTGCTTGAATCACTTGAAATACTAAACTAATTCTTATAAATGACGAAAATCGATTCAAGATTTTTTTTTTAAATCAGTAGTAAAAAATCGAATCACGATTTTTACAAAAATCGGAAGTAAAAAATCGATTCACCTCAAAAATCGGAACCTGAAGATCGATTTAAAAAAAAAACGAAAAATCGGAACGAAAAATCGATTTTTTTCAAAAAATCGGAAATCGATTCCCATCTCTAGGAGGCAGTCGATGGAGCCGCCTGGCCCCCGCCTTTCCTCATCCCTTCCCATCATCCTTTATGGGGTTACGTTTTGGTATTTTCAGACCTCTACTTCTATGCTCGCCAGGGCACGACTATCCATTGCACTCCTGGCTGGTCAGACCTTCACTTTTCGCTCTCCGGTTGATAGTCACTGCACTTCTGGCGCTGCCGAGGCTCGTAATGTGATCTTCGCCACTCCCTAAATTCGGGAGATCGGGACACTGCGTACAGCACTTTGGGGGAGACCCTCAGAACGGAAGCCTTCTGGCTTATTGTGCTTCCGAGTGTCCGTTTTTGACTCTATTTGCCTGCGTCTTCCCTGGGGGGGGGGGGGGGGGGAGTGGACACAATCCCCCGCCCCTTCGACCGGTCTGGGGGTGGATTGGGGGCATTGATAATTCCCCCTCCCGTCATTAGCCCCCAAGGCCTGCAGAGTGTGTGGCTAGTTTAACATTCTCAGCAAACGAAGGCATGTTTTTATGGGTCCACCAGAAAATTTTGATCCCAGTCCATGTTCCCAAGAGAGATTATTTACAGTGTAAACTTTGTTCCTCAGATCTTGTCCGTTGAAGTCAGATGCCTTGGCTGCCTTCGTCACAGGAGCCTCTGCTAGGATTCGCATAAACTTTCAAAAGCTAGATTCGAACCAGGCTGATCAATGCCCTGACTGATTTGTAAACGGGCATTTCACTGACGCCTTGTCACCCTGTCCCCTTCACCACTCCCTTACTTCTTCTCCGATTGGTAGTATAATATCGATGTGTTGCGCGGGTACCGGAGATCCATCCCCACCGTCGAAAAGGTTCAGGCAATCCATCTCTGGATGAAGTCACAATGCATCACCAACTTTGCTAGCCTTGGACAGGTCTGGAAAGCTTAGGACCATCTTGGCATGCCTTGGAAATCCTTACGTAGCTTGGGGGAGCAAAGACGAGAGGTATTCACTGCTGAATCGGGGAGTTTTCTGGTATCGGTTGGTTCCATTTGTGGAGTGTTCGATATTGGGAGTGCAGTGGCCTCGATCCGTCAGGAAGTGCAGTGGATTTCTCTGGGCCCAGGAGTGCAATGGTTAAACCTGGCTCGCCGAGCTGAATTTTCCAAGATTCATTTCAAATCTATCTGACACTAGAGTATAGATGGTTCTCTAGTCCTCCTACTTGGGCTACTGCTACATTATATTAGACTATGGGGCCACACAAAAATATATGTGGTTATCAGTGGCTCA
Organism: Pilophorus perplexus; assembly: GCA_955831195.1. Classification (NCBI taxonomy): domain Eukaryota; kingdom Metazoa; phylum Arthropoda; class Insecta; order Hemiptera; family Miridae; genus Pilophorus; species Pilophorus perplexus. Next base: position 3,692,265 of record OY037010.1, on the reverse strand, counting down.
GTGGTTTGAGCGTTGGACTGCTGAGTCAAAGGTTGCTGGTTCGATCCCAGCAGCCGTAAGACATCTTCCTCATACTGATAATCACCTTTCGGAAGGCAATGGCAACCCACCGAAAGTATTCTGCCGTGGAAAACCTCTCAAATTTGCCGTTCGGAACCGGCGTTAAGCAGTAGGTCCCTACTACTTCTGTATTAGCTGGTCAACACGCTCAACAGATGTTAGTAGCGAGAGGTCGCCAACGCCCGATTACGGGTATGGCACCCAAAGAAGAAGAAGAAGAAGAATGGGGCCACCTGCTGGATCCCAGCCGGCCCCCGCTCGTTCCGCCCTGACCAGCTTTGGGTCCCTTTCATCCTCCTTGTGTTGGGGATTTAATATAGTAGATTTAACTTCTTTTTTTTTAACGTTGAGGCTGACGTTGAATGCGCTCCTTTAATGATTTTTTAAAACGTTTTTCCTGCAAAGGTCGTGCTTCAAAAGTTACGAAAACGGGTCCATATTGCAGAAAACCCGTTTCAATTATATTGCTGAAAACTTTTTTGATCTTTTTAGGTAATCTTATAGTTTTGAAGGGCGCTGAATCCGAAAATGACATCGGTTTTTCTCTATCACCCACCGTTTTTCCGCATTTTGACCCAATATTTGGAAATTAATAGGCTAAAATGACTATAATAGAATATAGAAATAAATGTTTCAAAAATGTTTACAAAGGTTTTATTTAACCAAATTCCTTTTACTTGTCACCTGCTTGTTTGAAGTAGTCAATAAACTCACGATCTCGAAGTCTGTATTGATGAAAAGATGACTCAAGGGGCAATTTCCAACTCCCCATGTGGGCAAGGATTGAAACACAAAGTCCAACATACCCAGCGAGGCTCTAATGGTCCTAATGCTCTAATTTTGTACTCATTGAAGTGTTCCAAAATTTCCAATTTCATTAAGTCCATTTTGATACACATACAGAAAAAAATATATGAAAATAAGGAATGAGGCTGCTTTTAACTAAAAATGCTATCTCGACACCCCAAAAAAATTAAATATGCGATGAAACGGAGGGTGATGGAATTTTTTCATTATTTATCCCGGATTCAGCACCCAAAAATCTATTAAGTTCACCTATTAGTTTCAAAAGAAAAAAAAAATATGAAAATAAGGAATGAGGCTGCTTTTAACTAAAAATGCCATCTCGACACCACAAAAAAATTAAATATGCGATGAAACGGAGGATGATGGAATTTTTTCATTATTTTTCCCGGATTCAGCACCCAAAAATCTATAAAGTTCACCTATTAGTTTCTACAAAGTTTTTTGGTCGCAGGCCTGTGTTATTTATAGGGCCTTAGAAAAAATATGACATTTGAATTCTGATGTCTGGAGAGGGTTCATGACGTGGGCTGCTTCGTCGTCTTTTGATTGGCCGGGAGATCCCTCTCTCTCTCATCTACGCAAGTCAGCCAACTTTACTACGCGAAAAGTCGACCCCAAAAATCGAAAATCGGGTTAATCATTATAGAAGGTCATTCGAAAATTGAGCATCGAGGTTATTATCAAAGAAGGTTATTCAAAAATCGACCCGGGCCGAGTGTTTTTATTCCGATTCTGTTCAGATTTGTTATTTAGCGCTCTGGCGGCTCAGTGCCCAACTACTCGACGCCCAGCCTGGCGAGATGTGACGTCAAATATGCCCGGCGTTCATTTCAAAATCTCTAACATTTCGAAAACAGCTCAGCACGTACCTATACGGATTTTCGAACTAAAACTTGGGGTTTATGGGTTTTAAAGGTTGCTGAATCCGAATATGTTGTCAGAAATGCTGAATTCTGACCTTTTCATGCAGCCCATTGTATACATAATAGTTGTTCATATTTTGCAGGCCACCTTCGATCCTGAAATTTTCTTCAACATCATCCTCCCTCCAATCATATTCCACGCCGGATACTCTTTGAAAAGAGTGAGTATTTATTTGTTGCGTAAGTTGTAATACAAAAGAGCTGTCGTCTACACTCTAAGCGGTGAAGAAATTTAATGTTTAGCGACTTTACGAGGGGCTTTGTTGCAGAAATACTTTTTCCGGAATCTCGGAGCCATCTTGACGTACGCCGTCATCGGTACATCGATCTCAGCCTGCGTCGTTGGGTGAGACAATGGAATTGTTTGTTTTGTTATGTAATACTATCGAGCATTTGAACAATGACGTTTATGGAGAGTTAAATTCAACATCTCGTCTTACCGGTAACTGAACGTCGGAGGCATTTGGTTCGTTGCCCTCTGGCATATTTTTATCGCAATGTAATAATTTTCTTTCTGACTCCCACAGAGTTTTGATGTACGTCGTGCTGCCGTGGGTGACCAACTTGGAGTACTCCTTTCTCGACACGCTGTATTTCGGAGCGCTGATATCCCCGACGGACCCGGTCACCATTTTGGCCATTTTCAACGACCTCCGCGTCGACGTGACGCTCTACTCGCTCGTGTTTGGCGAGAGCGTGCTCAACGATGCCGTCGCCATCGTCCTCAGCGGGTAAATCTCAATATGGAATGACATGAAACGAAAATTGTACCTAAGTACAGATTATGGTTTATTACCTATTCTTGGAATAATACACCTTTGTAATCGCGACGGAGGTCGGCGACTCCGATCGGCCTCAAAATTTGACATTTTCCGTTTCAAGAGGTTTAATGAGTTGGTTAGGGAGAGAGAACGACTCCTCTGCTGAATACTAAATTGTTTATTTAGGTGAACAATTATAGCGTGGGGACCGGTTTCGAGCAACTAAGCTCATCTACAGCCCAGAGTGACTTGAGGTAGGTTGAACAATTACAATCACACAATCTGTTCTGAACTGATTCGATCCCATAGCCAAAAGCCTTCAAAAACCCCTCCCGTAGCCCCATTTAAGCCCCATAACGCCCCACGGGTTTGGGCGATCGGGCTGAAAACCTTGTGGGCACAACTAGATGGTAAACCAAGTGTATTGTCAAAATGTCAGATTAAAAAAAAAAAAAATCCTACTGCCCAACACGGCCCGGACGGCGTACGGCGGACGGACATTTCGGATTTAGAATGTAGACCTCTTGAAACGGATAATGTCAAGTTTTGAGGGCAATCGGAGTCGTCGACCTCCGTCGCGAAAACAGGTGTATTATGCCAAGAATAATAAACCCAAAAAAAAACAAAACAAAAAAAAAAACGTGGATGTAAATTTTATTTTTCCTTCTATGCCAAAGTTGCCACTTCCTGCGAAATGACCCTTTATATATAATATCTTATATGAACGTTTCATTTTCATTTTCAGAGCCATTCAGAACTACGAAAGGCATTCACGGCTCGGCGGGACCTTCGAATTTGACGCTTTTCTAAGCGCAGTGGGAGGATTCGTCAGCATTTTCTCGTTCTCCCTGGCAATTGGCGCCGGCATGGGCTGCAGCACGGCATTGATATCCTTGCAGACTATGAATTTGACAAACCTTTTTCTATACTGAATTTCGTCTTTGATATTTTAGTTGTTTCACTGTCCAAATTGGCATTATTTTCCTTAATTAATCATACTTGACGAAGTTCACTCGCATCAAGGATTTTCCACTTCTGGAGTCTGCCCTCTTCTTTCTCATGTCGTATGCTACATTCTTGATCGCAGAGGCTTCTAACCTTACAGGTATAATGCTTTTTTGTACGTATTGTAAAATAACAAGATGGTTATGAAGGTGTGTAAGTGTAATTTTGTAGAATGCCTGGCCTGTGGGGCTCTATGGGGCTTCTAAAGGGTTACAGGCGGGGTTTTTGAAGGGCTTTGGTAAGAAAATCGTGTTAAGTGTCGTTTTCGAAGTAATTGCTCATGTAAAATCGCCTGATGGGGCTCCCAGTATTATCTGGGACAACCGTGGGGCTCAATGCCGCTTCTAAGGGGCTACAGACGGGATTTGTGAAGGGCTTCATCCACAAAACCGTGTGAGGTGTCGTTTTTGAAGCAATTTTGGACGTCGAATGGATTAAAGGGGCCCCCAGACTCATCTGAACAAACCGTAGGGCTCTATGGGGCTTCTAAGGGGATTTGTGAAGGGCTTCGTCCACAAAACCGTGTGAGGTGTCGTTTTCGAAGCAATTTTGGGCGTCGAATCGATTGATGGGTTCCTCAGACTCATCTGGACAAACCGTGGGGCGCCATGGGGCTTCAGACGGGGTTTTTGAAGGGCTTTGATAAGAAAATCGTGTTAAGTGTCGTTTTCGAAGTAATTTCTGATGTAAAATCTACTGATGGGGCTCCCAGAATTATCTGGGCCAACCGTGTGGCTTAATGCTGCTTCAAATTGGCTACTGACGGGATTTGTGAAGGGCTTCGTCCACAAAACCGTGTCAGGTGCCGTTTTCGAAGCAATTTGGACGTCGAATCGATTGATGAGGCCCCCAGACTCGTCTAGACAAACCGTGGGGCTCTATGGGGCTTCTAAGGAGCTACGGACGGGATTTATGAAGGGCTTTGGTAAGAAAGTCGTGTTAAGTGTCGTTTTCGAAGTAATTTCTGATGTAAAATCGACTGATGGGCTCCCAGTGTCATCTGGGCCAACCGTGGGGCTCAATGCTGCTTCTAAGGGGCTACAGATGGGATTTGTGAAGGACTTCGTCCACAAAACCGTGTGAGGTGTCGTTTTCGAAGCAATTTTGGATGTAGAATCGATTGATGAGGTCTCCAGACTCATCTGGACAAACCGTGGGGCTCTATGGGGCTTCTAAAGGGTTACAGACGGGGTTTTTGAAGGGCTTTGGTAAGAAAATCATGTTAAGTGTCGTTTTCAAAGTAAATTCTGATGTAAAATCGACTGATGGCGATAGAATCGATTTAAGTGGCTCCCTGGATAACCTCCCGAGATTGTTTTTACAGTTCGGAAGTGAGAAGGGAAGGTCCCCGTCATTTTCCCCTCTAAACAGGGAAACCTTCCATTCATGAAACTGCCAACACTGCCAACTGCTAGTTGAAAGGCGAAGTGAGCACTTGAACTAAAGGCAAGTGTGCACAAGTTTGAGCCGAGTCCTCACTTCCACTAGGTACTTGGATTGAACTATGAATTCGACAATTGAAGTGGAGGGCAACCCTTTACTTTCCCAAGTGAAGTCGACACTTGCACTTGAGTGACAACTATGAATCCCACCACGTCAGTGGTTCCCGAACTTGGGGCGCGCCCAGTCTACATCAACCACCACAGTCGGCCGCGGTCTCGACTGAGCTACGACGACTCGCCGCCCTATAGATGTCGTTGAGCACCCTGACCACCTCAAGCCCGCCCAAATGAAGCATTTTGGGAGGTCGTCCGCTCTGCTCCCTGATATTTCGAGCATGTCAGGAACCAGCACTTACTAAAAAGAATCCCATTGAAAGCTGGATAGACTCCCAGAAGTCAACCGCCAGTTTTGAATTTGTTGACAATCCCACTACTGATTTCAGAGTGGTTTGGCTACCTATTTGAGAATATGTGGATCCGCCATCTTGGCCATGCACGCTCTTATTGCGCAGATCTCCCAGTTACGGCAAGGCATGCCATCTTTTGTACCTTCGCCAGAGGCTGGTGGTTGTCCCCTGTTAGACATTCTGCCCCCAGACAGTGCAGCTGTGTGTGATATCCCAGGGCCCAGCTTTAAGTCCCGGAGACCAGGTTAGGCGTACGACCCTGCAAGCCCTGCGTACCATCATGAAGATTTGCCTTCTCACAGACCCTGTTGAATTGTGGGTTCCAGATAAGTTTGACATCTTGTACGACACCCAGATACTTCAGCTCCTTGTTTACCTGCAGCCCTTCACTAGAAAGACTGACGTCCCAATCCTCCGTCGGTATCGTCCCCCTCGTGAAGGATGTCATGTGTATTTTAGGGTTAACTTACTGCCCCCTTCTGTCGCAACATGTTTCCTCAGTCCTCATTCCATGTTGTGATCATACTGTGGGGCTGCAGGTTGCTTTTGTAAGAATTTGAAGGGTTTCGTTTTCAAAGTATTTTCGGATATATATTCGATTAATTGGGTACTTGAGATGATTACTAGGTTTACCCATATATAATCCAATTAGCAGTGTTTCTAAAGCCGGCTCCACACATGCGGTGCTCGCCGCGCACCTAGCCGATGCTCGCCTGTTTCCTACATGTGTGGAGGGGTGCTCGGGGGTGCTCGTGCGCGGGGATGCTCCGACTGGTGTCGGTTTTTTACCCACTTCAAAGGAGACGAATATTCGCCTAGTACCTAGCACCTACCCCGCTCCACATATGCGGCTTGCTCGGGTGTGCGCGTCGGGGCATTTTTCTCGGAATTTCTCCCCATTCACTCTCTCTTCACCTCAGTTTGTTTTGTTTTTCATATTCATTGTTCTAACGTGGAATACATATTAATGTTTTCTGCGCGTTGTGATTAATTTTACTTTTTTTTTTTTTTTTTTTTTTTTCACTGAATGTTATGGATTGGCCTAAGTTGTTTTACAATTTATCGAGGCCTACAAAGAAGAAGAATTAATCTGGATCGCCTATAAGCCTATAAAAAAAAAAAAAAAAACTAATGAAATAAGTAGGTCCTACGTTTCCACCCACATTCATTGAAGAGATCAACATCATCATCCCCAATATATTTATTTTTTCTCCATTGATTAAAAACTGTGGTTTGAATAAAAACCTCCTCCTCGGGAGAAAAAAGTAACAAATTTGAAAACGTCAATTTTATTGTTTTTGAAATAGGTAAAATGGGGTATTTCAGTCAATGTTATTTGTCATTGTTATTATTGCATATTTTTAATTACTTCTTAACTTCCTCCATCGCGCGCAACTGGCAGGTGCTCGCCTCTCCCGGTACAAGCACCGAGCAAGGCGAACACCGAATGTGTGGAGGAGGTACCCGAATACCGAACTATTCGCCTAGGTGCTCGGGGAGTTGCGCGGTGCTCGGCTCGCTCGGCGAGCACCCGCATGTGTGGAGCCGGCTTAAGGCCAATTCGGTCATCTTAATGTCCAACTGCTTCCAAACCTCCACCGATTCAGCAATACCATTCACTCTTGTTCTTGTCTATTTCAGGAATTGTGTCTGTCCTCTTCTGCGGCATCTTTCAGGCCCACTACACCTACAACAATCTATCGCGGGATTCCCGGAAGCGAACGAAACATCTTTTCGAGCTTTTGAATTTCCTCGCGGAGAACTTCATTTTCTGCTACATCGGCGTCTCCATGTTCACGTTTCCGAAACATAAATTCGACATCGGTTTCATCGTCGCCGGCCTCGTATCCTTTATGACTAGTCTGGTTTAGTAGTTTTATCAAGTGGTGGATCCATTGCTGAGGGCGAGAAGCATTCATTTGGGGGCGGGGGGGGGGGGATTATCTCTCTTTTGGTTTATTATTCTTGGAATAATACATCTATGTTTTCGCGACGGGGGTCGACGACTCCGATCGGCCTCAAAATTTGACATTATCCGTTTCAAGAGATGTAGATTCCAAAACCGAAAAGTCCGGGCCGTTTTGGGCAGTAGGCATTTTTTTAAAGAATCTGAAATTTTGACAAAATACTCTGTTTACCATCTAGTTGTGCCCGCAAGGTTTTCAGCCCGATCGCCCAAACCCGTGGGGCGCTATGGGGCTAAAATGGGGCTACAGGAGGGGTTTTTTGAAGGCTTTTGGCTATGGGATCGAGTCAGGTGACGTTTTCGAAGTATTTTTGGACGTAGAATCCAGTTTTTGGGGTCCCGCAGCGATCCGATTTCACTGTTGCGATCTGTAGGGCTTTCATGCGGCTAAAAATGAAATTTTTGAAAGATCCCAGGAGGTCAAATATTTTTCAAGTAAAAAACAAAGAAAATTTTGAAATTTTTTTTTGAAAACCTAAAAAATCAAAAAATCTTTTTTGAAAAATAAAAATCAAAAAAATTTCTTTAAATTTGTTCATCAACACAGAATTAAATTTCTGCACAAGTAAGCTATATCAAAGAATAATAAACCCGTGTGTAAAATTTGCAGCGTTTGGCTATGGGATCGAGTTAAGTGTCGTTTTCGAAGTATTTTTGGACGTAGAATCCAGTTTTTGGGGTCCCGCAACGATCCGATTTCAATGTTGCGATCTATAGGGCTTTCATGGGGCTACAAATGGGATTTTTGATGGGTTTTTGATGGAAGGTCAAATATTCTGCAAGTAAAAGAACAAATTTTGAAAAAAGCACTGCTTGCAAATTTTGCAGCACTGCTCTACAAAAAAAAAAAAAAAAAAAAAAAATCGATCTCATGCTTCAAGAGGTCTGATAGTGGTCCTGGGAATTTTCGTGGGTGCTGAATCCGAATCCGAGGTCCGTTTTGCCCCTTGACGCCGAGGTTCCGCTGTACAGTCCCCAAATGTTCAAAAAACTCACTGAATTTAAATCTTCGGGCGGCTTAAGATTCCGCCAACCTTGGTCATGAAGAAATTAAAGGAGCTTAACGAAACCTTAATATTCCGCCAAGACCTTTAGGGTGCAGCTTAACGCTACCTCAAGATTCCCCCACCCAAAGCCTACTATCTCCCTCAAGATTCCGCTATGGTCCGAGGTCTGCAACAGCAGATGAACCAAATCCAGTAAGCCTTAATTCGAAAAAATTGACACAACCAACTTTGGCTTCAATCGGTACATGTATCAATTCTTTCGTTCCTATCAGACCGAATGAAACCAAAGTTGGTTGTGTCAATGTTTTGAATTAAGGCTAGGGTGGTCCTTATTTTCAGTGTCGCCCTAAAATCTTGTTCACAGTCATGAAATAAAGCAAGCTGCAAGTTGTAGGGCGTGTAAACGCTACACAAGGGCTAATTAATCTTTGATATTTATTCTTTACTATAGTCGGCGTGTTGTAACTTAGGTGTTGGTATAAAAAATTGGCCCCGCCCACTGGACGCCTGCGGTTCTACCCTTTCCACCTTACGTGGCCCACTACTGCCCAGTAGGAGGGAAAATTCCCTCATTCTCGTGGGACTTCGACAAGAAACGGCCGGTTTACCAACCCAATGTAATAATTAGAGACGAGATCGATATGCTAAAATTCGAGCATTCATTTATTCGTTTATTAAGGACAATATATTCTTCGATATATTCTTTCTATTCCAATAGTTATATTTTCTGCTCGTTAGCCTATCCTTTGTGTGTATAACTGGGGATTTCAATGGTGAAAATATTCTCTCTTTTTTTTTTGTCAAAATGAAAATAATAAAAGTAAAGTTTACGTTTTTACCAAGGATGATGAGTATTTGTTGTCTTGTGAGGACCACAGGCGCCGAAAACGGGTATTTTTAATGTTACAGGATAAATAAATTATTGCAATTATTGCTATTATAGTGGGGGGCATTGCGAATGATAATGGATAGTCCCTTCGCCTTTACTCTAACGAAAATATGATAAATTAAATTGCGTTTAAGTCGTTGCAAACATCTCAAAACGGACTCCTATGAGCATTCAGAGCCTAAAAACTGAATATGCAAATATGTAAAATCTCGTCTCAATAATAATAATAATTACATTGGGATGTTTTTACAATTATTGTAAAAACTCCCCGAAGTTGAAATTTTTTGTTTCGGAAATTCAAAAGGGCTTTTTTTTTAAATATTAACGTTTGGGGTGTAGTCTAATGTAAATCGATGCGAAACAGTCCAGAATTGATTTGACGCACCTGCAATACAAAATTTGAAATGTGCATGAGGGTAACGATGCCAACGAAATGGCGTCGCAAAGTCTTTCCATCGCTTTGTTGACGTTTATGAAAGGACCCTGTGGTTCCTTTTCTTTTTGGAAGAACGTCCACAGTCGGAAAACCAAGCTGCGAGCTTGCGATTTGAGGGGGTTTCCCACGTCTGATAAGCGACTGGATTTCGTGAATTGAACTCGTCGTCGAATCCATCACAACTTGTTACCGCCTAATTAGGTATATAATCGAGTAACTCCGTTGAAAAGCCGAGATCTAAACCAAGAAGACAATTTGCGTTTGTACAAACGATAAAAAAAAAAAAAAAAAAAAAAAAAAAATAGAATGCGTGTAAGTGAGGACTGGTGAGCGGTAGGTAATCACAAGAATGACGTGTGAAAGTAAAAGGGAATTTTCTCGTGCACAGGTGGCTCACCTGAAAACCGGAGTGGGGCATGCTTAGGGAGGTTTGGAGAGGGTAAGGTCATCACCGAAGTTACAACACGCCGACTATAGTGCGAAAATTAACATAATATTATTATGAATAGATATGAGAAACAAAATACGTGAAAAAGTGTGTTTTTTTGTTTGTTTTTTTTTTTTTTTTTTTTTTCAGTTTTTGATGGTTTAAAAAGGTTTTAGACTACAAGTATAATATACTATGTAGATAATATATTATGTAGATATTTGGAGTCTGTAAATTCGGCAAATTTTTTATAAGATGAGTGTATTTGAGGAAGTTCGAGTGAAGTCGGTGACTACTGGATACTTTAGTTAGTAGATCATAGAAACAAGATTGGCGGAATGTTTATATTAGAGTTATAACACGATTGGCGGAATCTTTATATTGGCTTCAGCTGGTTCCAGGTATACGCGGCGGAATCTTGAGGTCGTCTTAATCTGCTGGCTTGAGTCGGGGTACTTAGGCTGTAGCGTTAAGGGCACTTGGTACCCCCCCTTAAAACAGCGAAATTCGTGCCCCAAAATCTCGGCACTCCCTGGTCCGATTTTGTTGATTTTTTTTTTTGTATGAAAGGCCTTGCAAAGATCTAAAATCGTGCTGAAACAGATTTTGAAAATATTGATCTGGAGATTTACAACAGAGGAGCAAACTTGACAATTTTCAACGGCGTTCTGAAGCCCCTTGCTTGACCTGTACACGAAAAATACCTACTGAACGATTTAAAAAATGTGTTTCAGCACGTTTTTAGATCTTTACATGGCCTTTCAAACAAAAAAAAAAAAAAAAAACAAAAAAAAAAAAAAAAATGTAAATTGGTTGAGTGGTTCCCGAGAAAATGGGTCATATCCGTAAAAAAATGCAACTTTTCAGGAGAGCTAAAAAACTGAAAGGTGACTGTCTGAGCGTGTTTTGTTTTTCCATTGATTTGACGGAGAAAGAAGGAGTGCCAGAGTTGATGCACGCACCTTCCGAGCTATTTTTTAATAATTTTAATTGAAGTTCAAGCATTTTGCAATATACCATTTTCTTCAGTATTTAATTTAGTTTTTTTTAAGAAGAAAAAACAAAAAAGTCGGGGGAAAAAAATGTTGGGGGTACCAAGTGCCCTTAATGACATTGGCTGGCGGAATCTTAATACACCCCCAACTTCATCATTTTTCAACGAGCAGGTGCTATTATTATAGGAAATCTAACGCTGAAAACGCCCATGTATATGTTGATGGGTCTAAAATGCTTCCCTTCGTGTGTTTTTTTTGCCGAAAACTACCAAAAAACGAGGTTTTTCAATCTTGAAGATTTTTGTGCACTATTCTGACGATTCTGCAAAACTTAGCCGAACCAACAAAGTTTCGCCATATACTTGGTACATTTCTGCGTCGAACGCGACCAACCGCACCTCGGTAAGTGCAATAGCCGATTTTTGGCGACTGTTTTAAAGTTTAAAACTGGGAATTTGGCGTTTTTGCCGATTTGGGTTAAAACTTGAGTTCAACTTTTGACTTGAAGTTGAAATTGTTTTTTTTTTTTATTGAAGTTTAACATTCTGGGATACTTATGGAATACCTGTACCAAGTCTGGATCCGCACTGACCAAAATTGAGAATACATCCGTCAATCGCTACTTATCAACTTGAGCTCCTTAACCCTTTCCCTACCGTAGATCTGCGCGACGTTGAGCAGGGCCGCCAACATATACCCTCTGTCTTTCTTGTTGAATCTTGGTCGGAACCCCAAGATCTCCTCCAACCTCCAACACATGCTTTTCTTTGCAGGTAAGACTTCTCCAATCCCCCATCCAATTTAAGAGAAACACAATTTGCAGCAAATTTTTGGATTTGTAGGTTTGAGGGGTGCCATGTCCTTCGCGTTGGCGATCAGAAATACAATATCTGACGCTCGTCGAGCTATGCTGACCACCACTTCTCTCATAGTCATATTCACCGTAATCATTCAAGGTGGCTCCACTATGCAGCTACTTTCTATCTTCAGGATACCGTAAGTTTGGCAGATGTGTCAATGTGTAAACAAGAATGTCCGTACACGTGCCTATTAAGTTCATTTTCATATTTTCTAGCGTTGGTGTCGATGAAGAGACGGAAGCTCTGCCATATTCTAGTCATGTAAGTTATGTAAGTTGCACCACTGACTTAAGTCGATGTTGTATCTGTGAGAGCCAATGCATGACCGTGCATCTAACAACATCACACATTCTAGTTCTACAGAATCGTAGCATGTCATTGATCTTCATTCTTCAATGTTTGTAATGTTCCGAGTAGTCAATGGAAATTGTATTTGAGGTGGGGGTATGGGTATGGGTTGTTTGAGTTTTTATAGAACTATTACGACGAGGGGATAGGCTCTGAGCACAGAGCCACTAGTATGACCGCATGACTAGTATGGCCGCATGACTAGTATTACTAGTCATTCTATGGTCTTTCGGTGGGCTACCGCTGTTCTGTAAAATACCTGGGCGTGGTGCTCCACGAGCGAATGGGCTTTCAATGAAAGCCATGGCAGTCTGGCCGAAGCGTGCGTTCTGATCAAGGGCGTCTTCCTGGGGATCCACCTATATTCACGTTATGGGAATCATTGACTCATAAAGAGAGAGAGAGTTGAGAGTGGCACTGATGACCAGGGTGACACGATCCTATTGGACAGTTGCTGGGGTTCTACTTGTTGCGGCCAGCTTCTTTGCAGCCTGTACGGAGTTAAATCATGGTCACCCTCCTTGCGGAATCGACAGTCCATTCCTGTTACTCGCCAACAAGCATGACCAGCACAGGAGATCCAAGAAGGCCCAGGCTCGAAGTTTCGCTCCACCTGAAAGAGGCTCTCCTCATGAATCCTACAGCTACTAAGTGGCGGGTCGCCTCCATATCAACAGGTAGAAACGTAACAAGAACACGCACTGTTGGTTTACAGTGAGTAGTAGGACCTAAGTCATTCCTTTATGTTAGTGGGAACCAGGCATGCTGGCCTGGCTACCCCCTGAGGAAGGGGAGACATTCCATCCCAGTCAGGACCAACTGCTCAACCACCCCTTATCACGAGTAAGAACTCCAGAGCCTGTAGGGACAACTATAGGGAAATATTGGTCGACCAGTGTTGTCTTCTATCAGACCCATTGCTGCCTGCCAATGATGGTTGGTCACAGGAGCCTGCCATTCAGCAGTATCTGCTTGCTCTTGGGAGGTGAGAAAGTGAGCCTTACTTGAGGGGCTGGAGCCCTCAAGGCCTCCCTTGCCCCTCAAGCTTTGCCTTGGCTTGGCACAAGCTTTGGTATGGCTTTGCTCAAGTTTTGGATTGGCTTTGGCTCAAAGCCTTGGTGCTCAATCCTTGGCTTTGACTCAAGTCTTGGCTCCTCAAGCTTTGCTTCAAGCCCCCTTACTTGAGGGCTGGGCGACCTCTGCATCCCACCTCTGCGATTCACTCTTGAATTGATCTGCGTCCATCATCCTCCTCAATATGAAGAATTCACAATACCCACTCTGTCGGAAGAAGAAATTAGAAAAGCCCTATTCGCCATAAAGTCTAGATCAGTGGGAGCTGAAGGGATCTCTGTTGAAGTGCTCCACATTCTGGCAGACGCCATTATCCCGGTTCTCACCCACATCTTCAACTACTCACTCCAAACCGGCACATACCCCGTTGTATGGAAAAAGGCGATCGTCAAACCCTGTGCTATTGGAAAAATTTTAGACAAAATTGTCTATCAAGAGTTGTCAATCTGCTTACCGAACCGGCTTCAGTACCGAGACTGCACTCATCGGAATCCTGGATGATGCGAGAGCGGCGATGGATCAGAAGGAGGTCCTCGTTGTGGTCATGGTCGATTTCTCGGCTGCTTTCGATCTGGTTCGGCGAGACATCCTTGTTGCCATTCTACAGTATATCGTTGTTTCGGGTATTCTCTTGTCCTGGTTCTGCTCATACCTATCAGGGCGGCTCATAGCAGTGAAAGGTGATGAGGGAACGCTATCTGAATGGAATGCACTGAATGTTGGGACGCCTCAAGGCTCCGTGCTATCGGCCTTGCTCTTCATCCTGTACATTCGGTCTATTGTAACGGTTTTCTCGCCAGGGACAAAGCGTATGGCTTATGCAGATGACCTGCAATTTTATCGTGCGTGCAAAATCAGCGACATAGCGAATACTGTTAGCATACTCAGTCACGACCTCATCAAGGTGGCAGCATGGTGTCAGGAGCACGGCATGAAGATGAACATCGAGAAAACGAAAGCAATACTGATTGGCTCCCCAAGGATAGTGAGCGGCATTGACTTTGGAGCGTTACCCAGGGTACACCTTAATGATTCTCCGCTAGAATACGTTAACAAGACGAAAATCTTGGGTATTTTTATTCAAACCACATTCAGCTGGGAAGAGCAGGTAACATCAGATGTTACTTTAGTAGATTCTACTTGTGCGAAAGCCTTCGGTGCAATTTATCAACTACCTCGCCTCTCCGCAGACCTCCCGACCCAAGTTCGCCTTCAGTTGGTGCAGAGCCTCGTGATGCCCTTTTTCGACTAAGCTGCGGCGGCATTATGCGATCTAACGTCCAGCCAGCTGGAGAGGCTTATGAGAGCAGAGAATGCGGCCCTTCGATTCGCACTAAGGCTTCGACTCGACGAACACGTTACGCCCCACTACAAGCGTCTTGGCTGGCTCAAAATCAACGAGAGGAAGAAGCTACAAATTGCCTCGTTAGTGTTCCAAGCACTGAAGTACCAGCGCTCAGCCTATATCTGTGAAAAGTTTGACTTTCTCAATGCCAGAGACACTAGGAATAGAATCCTTCGCATCCCAAGCCAGCGGACGAATTTTTTTGGTAGGAGCTTCACATCCCAAGGTGCCAAAATTTATAACGAAATCGCCGATATGTTTAATTTCACTTTGAAAGAAAGTGTGTTCAAGGATAGATTCAAAAAAACATTAGTGAACAAATATCAAGTATTCTTACCCAAAGAAAGTGAGGAAAGTGAAGTGCCGAATTTTCAACAACAATTTACTATACTAGTGAAGTCAATGTTATTTTCATCGAAGGAGTAATTTATTTTTTTCTATTTGTATTGATTGAATTACAGAGAAAATTTGTTGTCAGGGCAGGTGGCAGAGAGGGACTTATGGCCCTAACCTGCCCTGATCGCAAAATAAAAGAATCAATCAATCATCACACAGTCGTCTGCAAAGGCCACTGCATTAATGCAGACCTCAATTGAGACCTTCGCCCTGGTTGCACCTTGGAACCTGTCAAAGACCAAGTTCTGCGTTTGTGGCCGCAAGACAGAATCCTGGGGGCATTCCTTGGCCTTTTCAATGACCTGGTCGAGTATCTTTACCTTCCTCCCGTAGCACTGGGGGAAATTAGCCCAACGAGGCCCCGAAGGGATTTCCAACCAGTGGGCCAAGCTAGTGCGTACGGATTACAATGTTCATCGCAAAACGTGAAACTGAATTATGTTTAAGATTCATTTTGCACAGTTGTATCTTGCAACCTCCGTTCTCAGGGCCAAATAGTCATGTAGTTTTCAAAAATCTTCAGGCCTTCATCTTAGTGGAGGGCCTCAGTTTGAAATGCGTTCTCTTCCCCAAGTCGCTATTCGCTTGAAAGTCACCGTCCACTGAACACGTGTACGCTGTTGGTCAGAAGTTCATTTGTTGATTCCAGGACGGCGATGGTGGCGCCAGCCCACGAGGAGGAGGCGGCAAAGCCTGGATGGCGAGGCTTTGGGGTAACTTCGACACCAACTTCATGAAACCACTTTTGACCAACGCCCGGCCGACACTCCTCGAAACTCTGCCAGTGTCGTGCACGCCGATAGCCCGGGTCCTCACGACCACCCAACAGATGACTCAGGTTAGACAACCTCAATCAACGCTTGCCACAACTGTCATAATGTTCCTAATTGAACGACCATTTTCAGGATACATATCAGAGATCCGAGTCAGATTCCGACCTCTGTTTACGAGACCCGACTGTACAACGAGATGGCCACATGGGAGGAGGCGTAAGTTTAAAAACACAAAGTTTAATAAAATCACTCCCCCCATACATCACAGCATTTGACTTTTAAAATCTAGCTGGTTGATATTAGCCTGCATGATCTCAGTTTCGATTTATTTAATTTGCGTGCCATCACTGTTAGCGCACTTACGCCACACAAATCCCTTCAAAGCACCTTCCACACCCACGTTGTTTATTGAAAGTATATGAAATATATTGTAAGCTGTTGGCGTAAAAGTAAACTATTCTTCTCCGTGTTCACAGTTTTAGGCTAATTCTGAAACTTTGGTCTTGTCCATGCTGCTCTGTGATAAATCTATAGTTAAAGGAAGAGGCAGGCTCACCGATGAGTCCGGAACACCACCACTTCATGTAAACATGTTACCATAGGTCAGTTGTTTTACTTTTCAGTTTAAGGGTTTGGTCGGTTTACTAATAGCTAACAGTTACGTGAATAATCGAATAGCATGAGAGGTGACGGCGCAGGGTTGCCAGCGTGCAGGATGGTCTCCCTGGGGTTTTGGAAGGGCAAGTGTATCTTAAATAATATGTTGGTCCGTGTATAGGATATGCGAAGTTCACAATAGGGAAGTACATGGTTCGATCTTGAATTGTTGTAAATTGAAAGATTGAGCTCGAGCTCTGTGAGGACAACGTGGACTAACTCCTTGAAACTACTTTTGGCATCCGTGAGACTATTGTTTGCTTACTCTGCTGTTCCGAACACTAACGACTTATTACTACTGTACCACTACAAAAATTTTAAGTGCGAAATGCCAAGAAAAAGCCGACTGTGGCTTAAGGCAAATGGGAAGTGAGAGGCCATTTAAATCACGAAGCATTAGGACAAAGGTGGGCGATGCTTTTGGGGCAAAACTTCAGTTTGCACTAAGACGTTTCTTGTGTTTCTACTCCATGGAGAAATTTAACACTATTCGAGCTTGTATCACTTCTCAACGCTAAACAAGATAAAAATCGTTAATTTGGGGTCCCTTCTCGATGAAAAAATCTAGTTTACTCCAGCTGATATCTACTCTATGCCAAATTATTCGAATACATGAATTTGTGTTTCTGCACAATGAAAAAAATTTAGTTTGTTTGAACATGTCTCTACTGTATGCTAAATATCATATTATGTTTTATTAAATGTCTTGAATTTGGTGTCCATTCTCTACGAAAACATTCTCGAGCTGTTATTTACTCTAATTATTAATTTTTTTTTTTTTTATAATTCCTGCTCGATGACAAATTTGGTTTTTTATAACGTATTTCTTCTGTATGCTAAATATCATAAAAGTCTTTAATTTTCTGTCCCTTCTCGATGAAAACATTTAGATTTTTCGAGGCGATATCTACTCCTCGAAAAACGAAATGTCGGTCCGCTTTCTGAACCATTTTGGGCAGTAGGATTTTCGTACAATTCTGAAATTTTGACAAAGTACTCAGTTTATCATCTAGTTGTGCCTGCAAGGTTTTCAGCCCGGTTGCCCCTAGCCCGTGGGGCTAAAAAGGGGCTACGGAAGGGGTTTTTGAAGGTTTTCGGCTATGGGTTCGACCTAACTGGCGTTTGGGAAGTATTTTTGGACGTATAATTCATTTTGGGGGGGTCCATGGGGCTTTCAAGGGTCTACAAATGGGATTTGTGAAGGATCCCAGGAGGTCAAATCAGGTATCGTTTTCCGTTTTTTTTTTTTTTTTTTTTTTTTTTTTGTTGTCCGCATAATCCATTGCAGTTTTCAAATACTTCTGGCTGAATGGAAAATTTAGTTTATTGATAGAATCTCTTCTCAATGCTCTATTTGATAAATTTTGTGTCCCTTCTTGACAACGTTTAGATTACTCGAGCTGATATCTACTCTGTGCCAAATTTCTCATGTACTTAAACTCGTGTTCCTGCTCAATGCACAATTTAGTTTGTTTGAACGTGTCACTACTGTTTGCTAATTATCATGAAAGTCATGAATTTGGTGTCCCTTCTTCATGAGAAAATTTATATAAGTCGAGCTCATAACTACTCTGTACCAAAATTTTCGAATTCATGAACAAATTTGTTTTTCTGCACAATGAAAAATTTAGTTTGTTTGAACGTATCACTACTGTTAGTAAAGTGTGGGTAGTGGTTTTTTTCTTTTTTGTTAGCCAACTTGGTTTTCACAATTGGGGGCAGGAGCCGACCCCGTACTGTACTTAGAAAAGCTTTAGAAATTCTTGCTCCAGAGGCAAGAGGCAGAGGTAATATCGTAACCAATGAAAGGTTTGTTCCAGGTCTAACTGCGTCTGTTATCAAAAGTTGACAGCTGTCGACAGCAGTCCCAATGCCTTCTGAATCGCTGTTGAGTTCTGTCGAACAGCCCGTCTGCTGACCTGGAACGCGATCTGTCAACAAACCAAGTCACGTGAATCACCCTGAAGTAATGCTACACAATTTAATTACTTCATGGTGATTCGCGTGACAGTAAATTTCATATGGAAAAATCCAAGTGATAATTTTTGGTTTATTTTATTCAGAATAATCAACCTTTTTCAAGAGAGGAGTATCATATGGGCGGGAATGAGTCATTTAATGTGTTTGAGGGTATTTACGAGGACTTCGGGAGGAAGTGAGTACAACTTGACGCGCCGAGCACCAAAATAAAGTGAGAAGGTTATGAGAGAGGTTTCAACTGGGTAGGGTTACCCTAGTCGACAGAACCCAACCGAACTCATTCGAGATGTCGGTTTTCGGCGGACAGCAGTTGAACTGCAGTCGACCTACAAATCGACCTGGAACAGCCGGCGACGGCGACTTTTCGCCGACCCAGCGACCTGGAACAGCAGTTTTCTCAACTGCGCATGTCTCCGTCGATTTCTGTTAACAGTCCGTCAATGCTGGAACAAACCTTTAGTTTGTTATGACGATTTCTTCTGTATGCTAAATATCATAAAAGCCTTTAATTTTGTGTCCCTTCTCGATGAAAACATTTGGATTACTCGAGTAGATATTATCTACTCTATGCCAAAGTTTTCAAATACTTCCAGCTCAATGAAAAATTTAGCTTATTGATCGAATCTCTTCTCAATGCTCAATTTCATAAATTTGGTGTTCCTTCTCGATGAAAACATTTAGATTACTCGAGGAGATATCTACTCTATGCCAAAGTTTTAATACTTCCGGCTCAATGAAAAATGTAGTTTATTGATCGAATTATTAGTTTATTGATCGAATCTCTTCTCAATGCTCAATTTCATAAATTTGGTGTCCCTTCTCGATGAAAACATTTAGATTACTCGAGGAGATATCTACTCTATGCCAAAGTTTTCAAATACTGCCAGCTCAATGAAAAAATTAGTTTATTGATCGAATCTCTTGAGCAATGAGCTCAATTTCATTTTGGGATCCCTTCTCGATGAAAACATTTAGATTACTTGAGCTGATATCAGATATTCTGATCTCAGTAGATTCTACTTTACGCCAAATTTCTGGAATACCTGAATTTGTGTTCCTGCCCAATGCGAAATTTAGTTTGTTTGAGAGTATCGTAACCAATGAAGTTCTACTGAGGTGCGATTTAGTGCTGCAAAAAAATCGTAATCGTAATCGGTTAATCGATTTTTTCCCAAAACACCGAAAAATCAATTTAAAAAAATAAAATCGATTTTAATCGGACACGAAAATTCGCAACAAAAAAGTCGGAAAAATGAAATATGCCTATTAAAATAATTTAATTTATTCATCTAGTTTATATCAGCGAAGAATTGAGATCAATCAATATAAATTTGATCCAATTCAGTTGATAAAAATTTTATTAATTGAAATAATTTAATTATTATCCCAACAAACGAGTAGAATCTAGATACAAAATACAAAATGTAGGTACTGTGGTAAAGGCTTGTCAGGGACGTTCTAAACGCATACATGATACATAATATATATTATACATAGGTACATAATATGTCATATTACGCATACATGATACATAATAATATTATGTATGACTATTAATATATGACATATTATGTCATATATTAATAGTCATATTATGACTATTATTAACTTTCAAGATATATTACGGCCTTTTGAGCAGCACTGAGAGTGGTTAACAACTTTACGAATATCAGTTCAGTCGTCAATTTTAGGTTGGTTAGAAAAAGATTAAAATTTCGTTAGGAAAAAAAAAGCTTGTTCAAGTTGTTTGGCTGGAAGCGGCTCCGTCGACTTTGGATGGTTTTTGCAGTAGAGCTGAAAATCCTTATTTTTCGAAACCCTTACGTAAATTGAAACTTTTTTGTTTTTCGATTTTTAATCGATTAATCGATGTTTGGTACTTTTCCGTTATACCCCCCCCCCCCCCCCCCACTCGATTTTGGTTGGCTTTGGGTGCCTTGAAGCCATCGGGAGGGGCTCGAAATCGAGTTCGGGGGGTGGGGATGGGGGGTGTTATAACTGAAAAGGGCTCGAATTTGGGTGCCTTAAAGCCATCGGGAGGGGTGTTTATGAACACAAAATCGAGTGGGGGGGGGGGGGGGGGGGATAACGGAAAAGTACCCGATGTTTTTCCTAAAATAATCGAAAACTTGAAAAATCACGCATCACTACTGTATGCTGAATATCATAAAAGTTTTTAATTTAAAAAGCATACAGTAGTATGTATTTTATAATATCGAACTAAGTAATTCTAACATGAATTACTTACAGTACAGATAAAGCATACAGTAGTGATACGTTGGTTTTCAACTAAAAATTTTAATTTAGTGTCCCTTCTCGATGAAAAGATTTAGACTATTCGAGCTGATGTCTACTCTATGCCAAATTTCTCGAATGTTTGGATTTGTGTCCCTGCTCAATGCAAAATTTAGTTGGTTGGTCGTATCACTCCTCAATGCTCATTTCATAAAAGTCTTTAATTTGGTGTACCTTCTCGATCACGGTCGAGATGATAACTACTCTATGCCAAGTTTCTCAAATACTTCCTGCTCAATGAAAAATTTAGTTTGTTTGAGCGTTTCACTACTGTCTGCTTTGTCAAAATACTTTTAATTTGTAGATCTGCATGAAAAACCAGCAGTTTTTGAGCTATTAAGCTAAATTTTACAGAAGCTTTCGAATTGTTGTCTTTACTATAATCTAGTTAACTTATGTGTGTGTGGTATCCTTTGACCCGGTAAAAAGGACACCCTTACTACGTACTTACCAAATTTCACTGAAGTCTTTAAATTCGTGTACCTAACTTTGACTTTTCACCAATGACTAGACTTTCTCGGAGTGGCCTGCTATGCGTTAAATAGTGGTTTTAGATTCTGCAGACACCAATCGTAGTTTTCCGCTGTTTTCCTACTAGGAAATTCCTAGTCAGCCTTAGCGTTACGGAGAGAGCAGGGTTCTCGAAGGGAAATCGGGAAATGATATTATCTTCTGACTGGCAACCCTGAGACCATCATTTTCAGACTAAACCCGAGTGCCTGGAATCGGTTGAATACCTGGAATGAACCATCCCCTCATCCACTGACTTTCCGGCGAATAGTTTAGATGCTTTATGAACCTTATCATCTACTCAAAAAATGAAAATACCTCACCCGCTACCGTCATTTTTGGTCAGGTTCTTGTCTTAACAAAGCATGATTATCTGGAGACCTGATTTGGTTTTTTTTTAAACTTGGTGAAATGTATTAAATGCCACTAATTTTGTAACCAATTGTCGGAACGTGACCTCAACTTTCTCGAGTCTTCTTTTCTGAAACTAATCAGCCCAACAAGTGGGATATGCTCGTTTATTAATACTGTAAGATAATATTATACACTTCAGTAATTATTTGCTAGCTTCCACAGCTTGTTTTTGAAATTGACATACTGCGTAATACAGAGTGGCGCTCGGGGCTATGACACATTTTGAATTGGTCAAAAATCGTCAATTTTAAAGAAATTGGAATGAAAACAATTGGAAATCATTGTTCAAGTTTGTCACTGTAAGAAGAATTATTTCTGTCAAACTCGTTATTATATATTATATAAACTTCATTTCATCCTCATATCTTTAAAATTGACGTTTTTTTTAGTCATTCAAAATGTTTCAGCTTCCCGTGCGCCTCCTGTACCAGTCTATAGTTCATCATACTGTATGTAGTAGCTTGATACCTGCTTGCTTTTTACGATGAACTTTGATAGTTCCCTTCTTCCGGAATGCTGCATCTTGTTGCATCAAGATTGAAATTCATTAGTTATCTATGTGGGTGCTGCTAAACATGATGATTTTTTTGTTAATGTATATACTTGGAAGCTGCTAGTTGTAATTGGTTTTTGACCGATGCTGTTTATGCCAATTCGAATGAACCTATTTATGAAGCTGATTTAGTTATTATCTAGTTTATCGTTTTACTGCACAACAGTCTTTGGTCATCAGGAATTGCGAACAATAGAGAACTTCTAGGACAACCTTCCTTTATAAAGTTCTTCGTAACATTCTCTTCGTGTTGAATAGAAAGCGAGGGAAGTGCTGCTTGGGAACTGCAGAACGGATCTCCTTAGTGAACTGACTTCTTCTGAACAGACTTACAAAGAGTTGACGTTCACTTACATGATCAACCCGCACCAGCGGCGTTTTGCAAAATACTCGGTTTACCACCTAGTTGTGCCCAATCGCCCAAATCCCTGGGGGCTCTGTGGGGCTAAAAAGGGGTACAGGGGGGTTGTTTGAAGGGTTTCCGGCTATGGAGTCGTGTTAGGTGTCGTTTTCGAAGTATTTTTGATCGTAGAATCCATTTTCGGGGGGTCCCCGAACGATCCGATTTGACTGTGGGGATCTATTGGGCTCTCATGGGGCTACAAATCGAATTTTTGAAGGATCCGAGTAATTTTTGGGGTCGGCGTTTCGCGCAGCAAAGTTGGCTAACTTGCCAATCAAAAGGTGACTATAAGCATTATAAGCAGCCCTCGTCGTGTTCCCCCGTCCAGACCTCGGAATTCAAATATTATATTTTTCCAAGGCCCTATAAATAATAGAGGTTTTTCTGCAATGTTGACCCATTTCCGTAACTGCATGAGCCATGACCATTCATGAAGCATGACCTTTGGCGGAAGAAATTTTAAAAAATCATTCAAGGAGCTCATTGACACTTTTCAAATCCTACGAACCTTTTTTTTTCGTTCAATAATTTTTCGTGACTGTATTCCGTGTATCGTCTAGGTCGAGTAGACAGAGCAAGGAAATGCGGGTCTGCTGGAAAAAATTCCGAAACTTTTACAGGTTGTTCGCGGGGTGTTGTGCTAACTTGGAGAAGGCCGAAAAATCTCAACATTTTGGTTTATTATTCTTGGAATAATACACCTAAGTAATCGCGACGGTGGTTGACGACTCCGATCGGCCTCAAAATTTGACATTATCCGTTTTAAGTGGTCTACATTCCAAAACCATAATGTCCGTCCGCCGTCCGGGCCGTAGGAATCTTTTGACAAAATCCTCGGTTTATCATCTAGTTGTGCCCGGAAGGTTTTCAGTCCGATCGCCAAAACCCGTGGGGCCCTACGGGAGGGGCTTTTTGAAGGCTTTTGGCAATGGGATCAAGTTAGGTGTCGTTTCCGTAGTATTTTTTCGACGTAGAATCCATTTTGGGGGAGTCCCTGAACGATCAGATCTAACTGTGGCGATCTATAAATAGGGCCTCCACGGGGCTACAAATGGGGTTTTTGAAGAATCCCAGGAAGTTAAATTTTTGTAATATTTATTTTCCGTGAAAAAAAGATGATTTTTTTTTTTTAGAATGTTTTTATTGACACAGATTTAATTTTCGTACTAGTAACTTTCATCAAAGAATAATAAGCCCTTGTGTAAAATTTGCTGCGTTTTCGCCCATAACTTCTAAATTACCTAATCACTTTTCCACAAATGCTTATATTTAGTCGATGAAAGACATCAAATTCTGCTTCGTTTGCCCCTCTCACATTTAAAATATGACCAATTTATAAGGTAGTAATCGTCGGCTGTAAACAAACACTTTTTCCATTTTCGCTCTACAGAATAAACGTTGTACAGAATCTAAAGAATATCCTCAAGTGACTGTTTTGTAACCTTTTTCCTCAATCGATATTTTTTCGTGACTGTAAACTACTGTGTGTGTTCATCATATTCGTACCGCTCAATAATTTTGTGTTATTTAAATTTCTTTCAGTACGACGGTTTGGAATGCGACTTGAGTATGATCCACACCCGCGTGAGCCTTCCCGGCACCGACGGAAAACCCTTGTAAAAGCGATCTTCGCCTCGGAAAACTTTATGACGTATCTCCCCTCCTCCTTCGCATTGCTTACTTGGTTTTTGTCAACCGAAACGACGTTCGCGAGAATGAGTGGCGTGACGAGGTGTTGGTACGACTGTTAATGAGTTAAACTCACTTTTCGTTCAAACACTTTGAACAGGGCGCAATAGAGCGAACAATTTTAGCGGTGAAGTTACTTTCAATGAAATCTCGTCACGTCATGAATCCTTTAAAGTTCAACGGGTGTCTGCCACATTCTTCGTTTATTTTTTATATCACAAAATGTACTTATCGCCTTGTACTTTATTTTTTCAAATCACGACTTCGATACGCATATTTCTAGTCACGATTAATTAAGCGTTGGGTTTTGTGGGAGCTGTTTTTCTCGTTGCTATTTTTTTTTCGTGTACATTTTTAAAGCGCCCTCTACGGGCCGAACGTTGATTGTCACTTAGCGAGTCTTTCTTAATTATGTGGTCTGACTTTACTATGTGTGATATAATTGTAAGAGAATTCGGCTATAAATTAGGTGCCTGCGTACCCCGTTGGAAGTTGTAAATGATGAAAAGTTGTTGTTTCCCCGTTGAGGGAATATCAAATTTAATCGACTTTTAATCTGTAATGTGCTTAGCTGTATTGTGTAAGGGTGTTTAAAGTCAGTATTCAGTCCTGCCTGATATGAGCGGGGAAATGGGGTTATGAGTTGAGGTTTTGTGAAATTCAGATTCAATCGTAATTGTGGGGCTGTTGAGCCTCTTTTCTTAGCCGGTTGAACAGATCAGTAGCGGATGTATCAGGTTTCAGGGCATAATATGACAGATTATGTCTCAAGGAAAGGTTTCATACCTCGCAATCTGCTATGTTAATGGACCGACTTGAAAACGAGGATAGTGGTCTGAGATATATATGAACAAAGAATCGTACTGGTTTTGCCGCTTCGACCGGTCAGGAGGGGAGCAGAGAGGCGGAAAGTTGAAAATAGGCTTGTTCGCGAGGAGTACAGTTTTTTTTCACCGATACGAGCCCCACGTATTAATTAAGCCTTAAACCACAATTGATATGTATTCAGGCTGTGTATCCGAAGACATTAAAAGTATTCTCTTCATTAGATTGGCCTTCATCGACTTTACGGATAAAAAATACTGAAAAAATTCAGAAAATCGAAAAAAAAGTCGCGATGTTCACCGAAGTGCACGGAGTTTTTTATTTTTGTGTGTTCAGTAAGGATCAAAAATTCGTGCATCAAAATAGTCAAAAAGTAACAAAAATGTTGCATCTTCAGGTATCTGGGTCATCCTCCCCATTTTACTGGACTACAAATCAAGGAAATAGACTTTTCCTCTGAGACCCAGGGGGTCCGCCCCCTACTGACTAAAGCCCGCCAACCCTCGACCTCTCCCACCTGGCCTCATACCCAGAGATGTAAAGGGGGTAAATACCCAGTGGGTAGGGTATTTACAAACTGGGTATTTACCCGGTATTTACCCAATCGCCGAATAAATACCTTCCCATTAAATACCCAACCAAAAAAATACCGAAAAAAAATTTTTTTTTCATTTTTTTTTAGTTTTGAAAAAAAAAAAAATCAAGTAAAAGGTCAGTTTTACGACCATTTCTGCACACCTTACTACCCTTTCCTACCTCACGACGCGATTGTTACGTACCTACAGTGTGTCCTCCATGACTGTAACAAGGAGTCCAACTTGATAGGAAGAAAAAGGGTACTTAACGTAACCTACAAATGTAGCCAAGAAGCGAGTTCACGATGAGTCCAGCTCGGATGAGGATGAAGACTCAGATTCATCTACAAGCGAACTTTCATTCGATGAGACCGATGGGATGAGGGAATGATTGCTAGGTATTTAAATGCAAAAAAAAAACAGTATGAGCAATTTTTTTTAAATGTACATGTTTTTTAAAGCTGGAAATAAATAATTTCCAACATGATCATCTTAATTTACGATTATTTTTACCACAAAACATGGTTGATGAAAAGATAAATTGCATCTTGGTTTTTGGGCACTTAATGACCATGAAAGCAGTCAATTTTACAGCTGTTTAAGTACAGTGGGAAGTGGCATATGATTTTATAGCAGTTTGTTTGTGTGATTTCCATCGAACATGAGTATTTCTTTCATTTAGAGGATGATCCTGAACTCGAAAATTGTTGAAACTTTGGTAGAGGCTGGCTCTCGAGTAGTAAGAACGTTTTACGTGGTTTTTTTTGCGATCCCGTTTCATTGAAGATAAAATACCCTATTAAATACCCAAAATGGGTATTTACCCGGGTATTTACCCTTAAAAAAGAATACCCGGGTATTTTACATCTCTGCTCATACCCCTTCTAGTCACGTTTCAATAATGATTTTTTGACATAGATATGTCTTTAGGGGAGGGGGTCATTCCAGAATCTGAGGTATCATTAAAAAAAAAAAAAAAAAAAAAAAAAAAAAAAAGTCGCTGTTTGGAACACCAAAAACTGTCACACTTTTTGATACACTTCCCGTGGTGGTAGAGACTTGTAATTTGAAATGAAGGCTCCGTTGGGAATTTAGTTGGCTGAGAATCCATCATTTTGAGATAGGATCACTATTCAGGGTAGTTTGAGGGTAGTTTCAGTCCAATAAGTTAATATGAAAATAGTGGTAACCATCTTAACAACAATGACAGAAAATTATAGTTGTTGTTGTTATTGTCATGGTTACCGCTATAGAAGAACCGTGGAGTTGAAAAAAAAACGGACGGTAGACCTATCATAGGTACCATTATCATAGAACCATAATGGTTCTACAGTCAGATCATTTAATAATGATTAATTTTACACCAACCTTCTACTTGTAACCAACCGCTAAACGTCCTTCCCTTAAGGGGGTTAGAGACCAATCATGTGATTATAGTTTTCGCGATCATGTTGCGCTCAAAATCCCCCGTGACGTAACGCTCGTGACGTGACGAAAACAAATGGAAACGTCCTGTTAATCATTATTAAATGATAAAACACTAGGTAGCTACCGTTGTCCTACAATCTGATATTTCATTTGTAGCTTCTTCGGGCCATCTGAACTATACCGAGATGAACATTACAAGACATATCTATGATCCTATGTTTTTCCCATTCAGGGAAAAACTTTCTTGCTTTATGGTTGTGACTTGGAGTCTTTGATTTATCTTTTAGTTCGAAAATCCGCATAATTACGTGCGGAATTTTTTCTTAAAGAAATACTGTGAGAGTCAAAAGAATTCACTTGGAAGATGAAATCCGTTTGTACCTCTTCTTTGGCCGACTCTCAGCCATACAGGGTGTTACATTTAACGTTTCCAAAAAAGATTCCATGAATTCTGGAGCCCATTTCCGATCGAAAATGCCTCTTGGAGTTTTTTCGAAAACCGCTTCGTTTTCTTGTTATTTGCATTTTTTTTTTTCCAACAACATGCAGTTACTTCAGAAATGTGGCCATAACTTCCTTTAGAAGCATCATATTGAACATTCAACGACACCGTTGGAAAGGGCGTTAAATTTCCTATAAGATACACCTCCCTTTAGGGCCAGAAAGGTGGCTCAAGCGCTTGATCAGGAGGGATAAACATGAACGTAGCGAACTTTTCCAAGTTTCATGACATTTTCAAAGCAAAAATACACCATTAAATGCCTCATCAGCAACACGGCGCAAAACGGTAAAAACATCCTCAGAACCTCAGCTTTCCAACGGTATATCACTTTTTTTAATTTGCACCTTTATTCGCCGAGAAATCGCCATTTGAATGACTAGAAATGTGGTTTTCCGGAGGGAAATCGCTGGTTTCCGCGCGAGGAGTCCTGCTGGCCGGCTACTCTTCCCGCGTTCCTTCTTGGTGTGGGTTCGATATTCCTTCAATCAGTATTTTAAAAAAAAAGTATTGTAGTGTACGATCGGCATTGTATTTTCACCATAGGATCAATAACTGTATTAATATCATTACAGGAACAGCGAAAACGATTCTGAGTCGGTTAATAATAAATTAATGAGCAGGCATTACTTTCTTGAGAGAAGGAAAACCACATTTCTAATCATTCAAATGGCGATTTCTCGGCGAATAAAGGTGCAAATTAAAAAAAGTGATATACCGTTGGAAAGCTGAGGTTCTGAGGATGTTTTTACCGTTTTGCGCCGTGTTGCTGATGAGGCATTTAATGGTGTATTTTTGCTTTGAAAATGTCATGAAACTTGGAAAAGTTCGCTACGTTCATGTTTATCCCTCCTGATCAAGCGCTTGAGCCACCTTTCTGGCCCTAAAGGGAGGTGTATCTTATAGGAAATTTAACGCCCTTTCCAACGGTGTCGTTGGATTTTCAATATGATGCTTCTAAAGGAAGTTATGGCCACATTTCTGAAGTAACAATGCATGTTGTTGGAAAAAAAAAAAAAAAAAATGCAAATAACGAGAAAACGAAGCGGTTTTCGAAAAAACTCAAGGAGGCATTTTCGATCGGAAATGGGCTCCAGAATCCATGGAATCTTTTTTGGAAACGTTAAATGTAACAGCCTGTATATCAGCCGTTTTCCCCTCGCTAGCCCACTTTTTTTTCTCCCCCATCCCCATCCAATCTTTTTTTGTTTGTGATTGTATCATTCTCCATGAGTTTGGGGGGGGGGGGGGGGGAGATGTTTCTCTTCCCTGCCTTCATCCCACCCCCTCTTTTTGGACACCCCGGTGGACCCCCCCCCCCCCCCCCCCCCCCCTCCGCCGCCACATTGGAACCCAGCCACGCCTCTTTGTTGTTGGATTGCTGGCGGGGGGAGAGCTCTTCAACACTTCTTTTCCCCGCGTCTGGCCTTGCCCCCCCCCCCCCTTTGCTCCGCAGAGCCCTCCCGGTTACAACTTTCTTTGAAACTGGTTTTATTTCTATTTTTGGAACACTGTGAACACTTTTTTGCATCACTTTGAGCCAACTTTTTGGTGTTTTCTGACTTCTCTCATTATCTACTCGCCGAGCCGAAATTTGTAAGACCAATATAATTGACAGGAGAGCCACCCTTTGCTGACTAAAGCCAGCCAACCCCCAACCATATCACACATTACCTCAGACTCGCTCTACTTGCTTTTCGATATCGCTATTCGAGTTCTTACAGCGTCCACTTTACCCTGGCAAGAACGAACTTGGCTCAAATCACGTTGTGGGGAGGCTGCTGTCAATTGGTTGGAATTTAAGTCAAATCCACGTCCGTAAAACAATTGAGGGGGAAACATTGATATGTTGATAAACCCATTTTACATGAAACTAATTAATGTTTAACACGTCCTGTCTGGTCTCACTGCCGACTGCCGGCGTCTGAGTCTTTTCCACTGGTACATCCGTTACTGTTCATTATAAATTATGGGGGGTGTTAAGTTCGCAAAGTTACTACTCAAACTAAGTCACAATCGATAAGCCATCCACGAGCTTAGTTACCTTGTTGTTTATCATCACTAGAATTTTCTTTTTCACGTCTTTCTTTGTACATTAGTTTAGCGCCTATTCGTTATTTTCTTGGTGTTTGTCACTTAATTGGAACATTGTGATTTATAGATTAGTCGGTTATTTTTATATGGGTACGGTATAGTCTTAGTTGATGAGTATATTTCTCTCATTTAGTTTCCCACCTCGTTTGTCATCACAAGTGTTGTATAAAGTTTAATTATTGATTATTAGCGGTCTTTTTACGTTTTATTACTCGGTCTGTTTTCAACCTAATTTGCACATAGAAATGACTGGATAAAAAGGAACATCACTTTTGTATTTGAGTTCACTGCGTCAACCTATTATTTTCTTGCTGTGAGTTGTGGTGTTTGTTATCAACAACCTAATCGATATTTTGAAGGGATGGACGTACCTCGAGTCTGTTTTGTGCTTGTATTGCTGGAAGTATCCCAACAGCGTAATCGAAGTTACAACTTAGGTTGTGTATGATGAATTTGTAATCGAAGGTGCAACACTGTCCAAGTCGATTGTCCCAACCATTCAAAAGAACCCCCCCGCACGCATTAGGGGGTTATTACTCTTCTCTTAGTTACATCAGTTTGGCTTAGAATTTTTTCTACTGTGAACGTTTAAACTAACAGCTCAATAGTCCAGGTCATTAGGTGTCCAAAAGTAGTGAATCTAAGAAAAAATACCTGAAGAATTTTTCTCGACGGATCTATACGTTTTCGGGGGTGCTGAATCCGAAAATTTGGTTCTCTACTAGATATGGCTTCACCATGAAAATGGCGAAATTTCGGTCCTTTTTTTGGTTTTTTGCCTTTAACTCGGAAACCATGCATCCTAGCGACGTGACTACTCTATAGGAAATTAAAGCTGATAAAATTTCCTAAAACATGCGACCAAAAACGCCTCGCTAGCTTTCTCCGTTTGGCCGCTAGAGCGTACTGAAGTTTGACCATTTTTTCTAACTAAGCCAAAATCATCGTATTCCAGACTTCCGAAGCCTATTTAACAGCCTAAGCCTACAACCGAAAACGTTCTGAAAAACGTTGTTTCCGCTCTCCGCGCGGTGTCAGATTGGACGTTTCTTTACGGCTGTTACTTAGCAGCTATTCGGTCAACAAAAACAAAAAAAGTGACCAGTGAAATTGTCGTATTATGACAATTATGGTGTCAGGGTTCCTTATGTGGTGTTCGGGGGACCGATTGTGGTGTTAAATAGTGTTTAATAGGCTTCGGAAGTCTGGAATACGATGATTTTGGCTTAGTTAGAAAAAATGGTCAAACTTCAGCACGCTCTAGCGGCCAAACGGAGAAAGCTAGCGAAGCGTTTTTGGTCGCATGTTTTAGGAAATTTTATCAGCTTTTATTTCCTATAGAGTAGTCACGTCGCTAGGATGCATGGTTGCCGAGTTAAAGGCAAAAAACCAAAAAAAGGACCGAAATTTCGCCATTTTCATGGTGAAGCCATATCCGAATCTAGTAGAGAACCAAATTTTCGGATTCAGCACCCCCAAAAACGAATAGATCCGTCGAGAAAAATTCTTCAGGTATTTTTTTCCGTCCCAAACTACCTAATGACTGGACTAAACTTGTGCAGTTGACTTTTCATTCTGGTTTGAGCGCTGTTGCATCAGCCAATTTCTCTCTTGAACTTCAATTCTGACTACACCGATCGAGTGCATCTTTTTCTTTGAGAATAATCGTATCTCAAGAATCTGGCCAAGATGAACCCATGCTTTCCAGAGCTGTTCAAGGCTTGCTAAGCTCGTTCCAATCTGTCTGAAGGGTTTCCAAGACATGCCAATGTAGTGCCGAGCTTGCTAGGGGGCTCCAAGGCTTGTCAGGAGGGCATCCACGCTTTCCGGACCTGTCCAAGGCTTGGAAAGCTGGCTAGGGGTTTTAAGGGCTTGGCAAGATGGTCTCGAGCTTTCCAAAACGTGTCCAAGGCTTGATAAGCTCGTTCCAAGCTGACTAAGAGTTTCCAAGGAATGGCCAATATGGTGCTGAGCTGGCTAGGGGGCTCCAAGGCTTGTCAGGATGGCATCCACGCTCCAAGCCTCGAAAAGCTGCTACCAAGCTGGCCAAGGGTTTCCAATCTAACCGTGCGTCAACTTCACCACTTGACCACTGCCATCACGGCCTCAAAAGATACTTCAAACTGCTTTTCACTCTCAATTTGCAGCACACGTCCATCCCCCGTACTTCAGCTATTTATATTTTACGTTCTGTTCGAAAAGGTTGTGCCTTCGTTCGAGTCAAATGTATCCTTGTAGAACTTTTCCCATATCTGTAAAACTCTCATCGAGTCATTTGTACATATTGCTTTACTTCCACGTGAATTTTCAACGTGACTGTAATGGAATGAGATATTGTGAAAGACGATGTGAATGATTATTTTTCGTTACATCTATTTTGAGGAGTCTGGCCTGAAATGTGATGCGATTTGTTTTTGACGATGTCGGTTAAAATGTACGTCCTTTTTTTATGGCTGCGTTTATGCAAAATCTCTCCTATTCACAGTTCAGGATTAAACCGTCTTTAAAAATAATTTTTTTCTGGGTGAGCTGTTCTACACACGTATTTGAACGTTGCTGCTCTACAATCCGCTAAAATTGCTACGTTCAGTATAAAACGCTACGCATTTGATTGCACGATGGTTTATTATCCTTTGAGAGCTTTCCACCGTTCGGACTTCGAAAACGACGCCTCAGTTGACTTTCCGGTGAAAATACCAACTTGTGCGGATGAAACCTCCGGTGCAGTTGTGTCGCTAGTGGTCCAGTCAAAGCGTAGTTGGGCGTGGGCAAAAAATAGATGGAGTTCCAAGTCTTAAAATAGGGGTATTCATGGGCCGCTACACTCATCGTAAATCAAATAGGGCATTCGTCAGAGAATTGAAAGGGGGGGGGGGGGCTTGTGCAAGAAATGGCGTAGAAGCTTTTTCTAAATGGTTGTTTTGGGTCTGAAGAACAAAATATCAAAATTAGTAGCAAAATCTTTGCTGGGAGAACTTTTGGCGGCCAAAAAACCTCGATTTTTTCCAGGCATTTTCCAGTTTTTCACCTATAACTCGGAAACTAAACATCGTGAAGAGCATAACATTCTGCGTCGAATGACCTCCTTACACGTTAGAATCGGTTCAGCCGTTTAGCCGCAATCAAGCGTCAAAAATAGGCAATTTTTTCCAACTTGTCTGAAAAATTGGATTCGCTCGTGTTTCAACCCCTGTAACTCATAAGCGGCTAACGCAAATGAATTGGCTCAAAATTTGTAGAGCGTCAAATTACGAGGCAGCACCTGAAATTAAAAAAAAAAAAAAAAAACTACTACCCACCGAGAAAACGAATTTTAACCAAAATACGATACGCCCAATCTGCACAGCTCGGTAAGCGGAAAACCATGTTTTTCAGAACGTTTTCGGATGTATGACCCGATTCCCAATCTCTTGACGGAAAATAATGATTCAATTATTGAATCATCCCTTTCAACCGATTTTGACGAAATTGGGGCTCGAAATGTTCGGAGGTTCCTCTGAGGGTACACTTCTAATATCGACCTTTGCTCGGAGAACTTTTGGCGGCCAAAAAACCTCGATTTTTTCAGGCATTTTCCAGTTTTTCACCTATAACTCGGAAACTAAGCATTGTGGAGAAACCCTTGTATAATACAAAGTTGAAGAGCATAACATTCTGCGTCGAATGACCTCCTTACACGTTAAAATCGGTTCAGCCGTTTAGCCACAACCAGCCGTCAAAAATAGGCAATTTTTTCCAACTTGCCTGAAAAATTTGATTCGCTCGTGTTTCAACCCCTGTAACTTATGAGCGGCTAACGCAAATGAATTGGCTCAAAATTTGTAGAGCGTCAAATTACGAGGCAGCACCTGAAATTCAAAAAAAAAAAAAAAACTACTACCTACCCACCGAGAAAATGAATTTTAGCCAAAATACGATACGCCCAATCTGACACCGCTCGGTAAGCGGAAAACCACGTTTTTCAGGACGTTTTCGGCTGTATGACCCGATTCCAAATTGACGGAAAATTGAACCATCCCTTTCAACCGATTTTGACGAAATTGGGCTTAAAATGTTAGGAGGTTCCTCTGAGGGTACACTTCTAATATCGACCTTTTCTACGAGCCAGAACTGTCCAAAAGCGAATGAGAGGCGGCACATTCGAACAATAGAATTGCCCTGAAATTGACAGGAAAATTTCATTTCGATGCAGGCTGCCATAATTCTGTCAAAATCGTCTTTTGAAGTTTTATGAAACACGACCACTGACAAGTTTCTTTACGAATTATGGTAGATTGGCCTCCTTTACATTGTGTCAAAGTCTCCCGTTCCTGTAGTCTAATAACCTTGAGATACCGGGCTTGAAAATCTTGTCAAAGCTCCTCATTTATTGACGATTTTCATATTTCATCAGGGCGGGCGCCGACGTTCCCTATTCATGTTCGCCTTCTTTGATATAAAAGTAAACTTTAGAAAGCTATTTGGAAATATTTCCCCGAAAATCGTTTTATATTCTCATCCATAAATAAAGATTTACAAAACCGTCGGTACGTACGTAAACGAAGTGCATTTAAAACGTGAAGATAGGGTTTTAACTAATCTAAGAAGAAATGCTGGGGGATTTTAGATCAAACAGAAACACCCTGAAGGAAATGTATTAGTTACAAAACAGAACGAATAATGAAGGAGCGGGAAGGGGAACCGCATTTCGTCACAGGGAACACTTAGTGTCATCAAACCTCCTGACTTTTTATTCATTTTTTATTTTTTTATTTTTTTTATTCAAGAGGAACAACCGTACCGAAATCATTTTTGTGTGACTTCCTCCTCGTGAACGGGACTTTCCTTTGCAACCGTATTTTTGGTTGACAGGGGAAAAAAAAAAGTATTTTCTGTTCGCTCTTGGACGTTGAAATTCGAGAGGGAGCCCTTGTGGGAGTTAAAGAGACGGTTGAAATGACGGGCTCCGTCCTGATCTTCTGAGTGAGCTAAAAATCTCTCCTGTTCACTCTTGGACGTTGAAATTTGAAAGGGAGAACTACTGGGAAGAAGACCATTTTAATAGAATGGAACCATTTCAGAGCTGCGTTTTGGAGCACTTCGATTGCCAACAAGGTGGCTGCTCTAATTAAAGTGAAATCCTTACAACAAATCATATAACCGTTTCAAACCCTCCAAATACAACCCCACATATACCCATCGCTAGCTGAGGCAGGACAATATAGGGGTTTGTACAAAAAAAAACCAGAAACCTCGAATGGTAAAGTGAAGGAACCGGAATGCCGAAATGGGGCTCCAAGCTGTCTGTAAAAGAAGGTTATATTGTTGACAATCACGTTAGTGAAGCTAAAAACGTTCGAGGGAAAAACCGAGGCGCAAATCACAGATGAGAGTGCTGTCGAAGTGAATCCAGAAAGAGCAAGTCAATCAAATTGTTAAAATTCAACGATTAACTTTGTTTACCATCTAGTTGTGCCCGCAAGGTTTTCAGCCCGATCGCTCAAACCCGTGGGGCGCTATGGGGCTACGGGACCGGTTTTTTGAAGGCTTTTGGCTATGGGATCGAGTTAGGTGTCGTTTTCGAAGTATTTTTGGACGTAGAATCCATTTTTGGGGGTCCCGGAACGATCCGATTTCACTGTTGCGATCTATAGGGCTTTCATGGGGCTACAAATGGGATTTTTGAAGGATCCCAAGAGGTCAAATATTTTTAAGTAAAAAACAAAAAAATTTTGAAAAAAAAAATCCAAAAAGAATTTTTTGAAAAAAAAAAAAATACATTTTTGCACAAGTAGGTAACCTATATCAAAGTATAATAAACCCTTTGTGTAAAATTTGCAGGGTTTTTTATCTTTAGCTTCAGCTTTACCACCATCAATGGTGAGTCATTTATTGACGTCTGTTACATTTTCGAGGGGAATTCGAAAAGATTCGTAGGTACAAGAAACGTACGACCTTCTTGTTGCCGAAGTCGACAGAACGCACCTCGTCACGATCATCGCAATTATTGTGATATCTACTTTTACGTTATGGAAACTTTTCGACTTTTACGAGATCTCCTCCCCTTAGGACGAAAATTGTTCATCCCCGTTACCGTTCCTGGATTGTCACATTTCTTTATTCTGGACGTGATTTCATCTTAATTTATTTTCCGAAAACGTAGGGGAGGGTGGGGCACAGTGAAACAGATTTTGTACTGGGCGTACTGAAGGGTTCTAGTTCAAACGGATTTTTGCTGTAAGGGCTTCTGTCCACTCCAGCTGATCGTCCCCTCCTTACCAGTTGCATCCGACCAGTTTTGCCGTGGAAGTAAAAATTTTCCGTCAACAAATTTTCGCCCCCAGTAAACAATTCAGCCGCCTCTTATGGACATTTTTGGCCATTTTCACTTTTTTTCATTTTCTTAGTCTTCATAGAGTGTTACATCAAAATTGATCAATTTTGCGATTGAAAGGAGTCTCTTAACATTGACCCTTCCTAGAGAAAACCCAGGTCGAAATGTCCGATTTCCTTTGAAAGGGGCATTTCCAATGACGACTTGCTGCCTCTCTATGTCGTCACCGTGGAATTTAAGGGTTGTGAAGACCCTGAAATTTATTTTATAAAATTTAAAGATTGTTAAAAGTGTGTCAGGATGAAGCAACTCCGGAATCAACAGATGAAGCAACTTCAGTTTGATGGATTTCCCAGGGGGTCGAGTAAGGTGTCGTTTTCGCAGGAATTTTTTTGGGTAGAAACGATTTAGAGGGATTCTAGACCAATCCGACCACCGTTGGATGCTGTGTAAGGCTTTTGAGATACTAGTGGTGCGGGTTTTGACGGGTTTTGGTCAGGGGCTCGAGTGAGGTGTCGTTTTCGGGAGGAGATTCGATTTTTTGGGGGTCCGAGGCTATTAGAGGGATTCAGGGGTGAGGGGGATTGAAGGATTTTACCTTGTGGTTAACTCAGCGACTGATGAAGGGCTTGGACAGGTAATCGGTTTCTAAAGTTTTCCATTTTCCCCCGATTTTCCATTAAAAAAAAAATCTTTTCATAAGTATCGGGAAAAGAGTTTATTCATCGAAATACTTTCATTCGATAAATAAAGCTGTTCATTATAATTATTTCAATCCTGAAAAATTGATCTTTTTAAAAAGGGGCTGTCATCGATTTTGACATATTAACGACGTGACTTTTTTTTTTTTTTTTTTTCAAAAGTTTCATAAACGTAACATAACCCCTTTTTGAAAAAAAAAAAAATCATGTATTCCTTCACGTTTTTGCCCAACTGTCGTATTCCTACTGCTTCACGTTTGTGGTGGAGATTAGGGGAAACCGAAATAGGTACCTTGTTTGGGGTTCCTTGAAACGAAGGAGCTCGGGGCACAATGAATCGTTACTTAAGGCCTCTTTTATGGACGAAATATATCCTGAAACGTGAATTATGGTCTTTAATGGATGAATTTTGACGTTTTTCCCGGGGTTTCCAGGTTTACAAATAATTTATCCACTTAATTCATCCATAAACCTTGAAACATCGGAGAAAACCCCAAAATTCATCCATAAACGACCATAATTCACGTTTCAGTTTGTAACTCATCCATAAAAGAGGCCCTAAGTAACGTTTCATTCATTCATGCCATAAATGGGCTTGGGGCACAATGAAACAAAATTCATTTTATGCAAAATGGCTCCTCCTGGTCGCATATTATGTTTTCTATAATAACGGTTGATATATTTCTTTCATAGCTTAGATCCCTACGTCGCTGGAAAAAATTAAAATGTTAACAAAAAACCATTCCAGTGGGGAGCTGTGGGCAAAACCAACTTTCATCTTTCATTGTGCCCCACCTTCCCCTAAATGTCTCCTGGAGGGGGTTACGGAAAAGTGCCGATATTATTCTGTGTTATCTCATTACCAATTTGGCTGATTCTATAATGTCTTAAATTTAAAAATTCGCTTATACGGTTTATGATTCATGACTGGTTTTTTTGTCACAATTTTTTATGTGGAAAGAAATTTATTGTACTGGTTGGCAATAAAATGGCAACGCTGTCATCGTGGGTTTTACACGTTTATTTTCACCTTTTGCCTGCCATTGTTTTTGCTTGGGATTGTAACAACTAAGTCCCCGTCCCTACGTTTTTTTCTTCTTCTTCTTCTTCTTTTTTTCGCTCCTAACTCGAAAACGGTAGGTCCTACTGAAAATCCATCTATATAAAACATGAAGCGCGCAATATTTGCTACAAACGTGTCCCCATTCATTTTTCGCGCACCTATAATAGTTTAAAATATCTCCTAGTTAGGAAATATTCAAGCTTGAAAGGGCTTCCGCCAGTTGAGCACAAGATGGGTACATCAGTTTTGCGCGAAAATGACCAGTTGAGCGCGAAGGACATAATATGTCCATAATAATATTGACATATTATGTGGAAGGGATATGGGAGAGCATATAAGATTCGAAGCACCATTGGAGCAAAACAACAAAAATGTTGGTTAATAGAGTAAATTAAGTATGGTTTAATAGTGTAGGATCGTCACCTTCGTCAAATTTACGTCAATATTCCATTCGCAGTTGACATAAAAAATGATAATAACGTACAAGTGATTTGTGATGATTCGGGCGATGAAAGTGGCTTATAACTCACTTTTAAACCATTTTGGAAAAA
The DNA here is from genome assembly GCA_955831195.1 of Pilophorus perplexus. Taxonomy (NCBI): domain Eukaryota; kingdom Metazoa; phylum Arthropoda; class Insecta; order Hemiptera; family Miridae; genus Pilophorus; species Pilophorus perplexus. The sequence continues at coordinate 3,653,794 of OY037010.1, read as the reverse complement.
AATGGCACATCTTTGACGTTTGGTGTCGGCTAGACGGTTAACCGGTTTGGGTCGATAGGGTACTTAGTCGACGCCTAATTTTGTCCTCTTCCAAAAAAGTAACTTTTTTTGTCAGACGCTTCCTTCTGGGTGCAAATGGCCAAAAAACCAATAAAAGGGATCACTGTGTGGTGTTTGCCGACGGTGCAGAGGTCTAATCCAATGAGGTGGTTAGGGTGAAAAATGACTCCTCTGCTGAGTACTAAATTGTTTATTTAAATAAACAATTGTAGCGTGGGGACCGGTTTCGAGCAACTAAGCTCATCTACAGCCCTGACAAGAAAACCATTTGTCATTAGCACCAGAGAAACCATAAAATTCTATTAACAAGTTAACAAAGTTATATTATACTCTCATTTTTCTCATTATTCTCATTTCAGTACCTGTAGTATAGCCTAACTGGTTTTCAAATGGTTCACTGGCCATCAGTCATGGAGCCAATTTTAACAGTGGGTCCATATTCCAAAACTACTATTGTCAAGTTACCACCATTCTGGACCGTTTTCATCAGTTATAATTTCCACTATTTATACCATTGTCATATACCTTCAGTATAATATAACTTTGTTAACTTGTTAATAGAATTTTATGGTTTCTCTGGTGCTAATGACAAATGGTTTTCTTGTCAGGGCTGTAGATGAGCTTAGTTGCTCGAAACCGGTCCCCACGCTACAATTGTTTATTTAAATAAACAATTTAGTACTCAGCAGAGGAGTCATTTTTCACCCTAACCACCTCAATAAAAGGGAGACGAAAATCGCGGTTTTTGAGCCACCAAAGGGCCGACGGTCCTGAGGGCCCCGGTCGGAGGACCGGCCCGGTCGAAGCTGGAGAAAAATGTTTTCCTACAGTACTGAGCCAGAAAAGAAAAACTCAAGAGATAAAAGAATCTGGTTGGCTTTGTTCCTCATAGGGTGGATTGCAAGTTCAATAAATTCGTAATTTGTGCAACAACATTTTAAAACAGTACAACCTCATGGCCTCATCGCATGCAAGAACGAACTTTTGGTTGGACCCAAGTCGAGTATTAGAGGAGTTCTTCAAAATTTAAAATCATCAACACAAGGCTGCGGCAAACTCTTGAGTGACAACAATCTGGAGGATCTTATGTTGATGGCTTGCAAGCAGGAGAGTCTGGCCGGAGCACTGAGCCAAGGGGCTTTGGTCATTATCGGCCCTCCTTGCCATCGCCTACTGCTTGGTCCCTTCTCCATCGCACGCAAGCGTTTTGTGTGCGAGCGTTATGTGTTCCCGTTTTGGTTCTTGGAATAATACACTTTAGTATTTTCAACAGGGGTAAAAAATTTTGATCGTCCTCAAAATTTGTAATTATATCTATACTACGTTTCAAGATGAAACTGAAATGTCCGTCCTCCGCCCACGACGTTTTGAGCAGAAGGAATTCATTTGAAAATCTGAAAATTTTGACGAAATAGGTACTTGGGTCTCCTTTTAGTTGAACTCGCAAGGTGTTCAACCCAAACGCACAAACCGGTGGGGGCTCAGTGGATCTAAAAAGGGGCTACAGGGTGAGTTTTGGAAGAGTTAGGTGTCGTATTCGAACTATTTTTGGACGTAAAATCCATTTTCGGGACTCCTAAAAGCTTCCAACTTCACCGTTGGGATCCATGGAGCTTTTGAAGGATGCCAGGAAGTCGAATAAGGACTCATTTTTTTGAGTAACCTTGATAATTGATTTTACGGGATCCTTCATCCGTCCAAACACTAGACATGAAAATTTAAAAAACCAAATTTACCATGGGCCTGAGATTGAGCCTAGAATTTGAAAGAAATTAACAAGCGGGGGACATACATGAGAAGGGGAGTGGAGGGGCGAAGGTGAGGAGGGCCGGAAATGCCCAAAGCCTCTCGGCTCAGTGCTCCAGCCAGATGCTCCTCTTGCGAGCCTTCTTTTTTTATTGTTGATAAGCTGTGATTATGTACAACAGCAACACCACGTACTGCGTTTTTAGCTACTTTTCAGGAGAGCCAAAAGAGTCTCATTGAACACCTGATGAAAATGAAGACAGTCCGTGGTGTTGCATCAAGTTCTGGGGAAGATGCTAGTCCGTTGGTTTGACGTTTTTGTGATTTCTGCGCTATCTATTGAGAATTCATCCCAACTTATATTTTTACCTGATCCGCCGGGAGAATACGCTTCTAATGGTATCCTCAACTCATTTTGGCCAAAAATGACAGTCCGTGGTGTTGCTGTTGGACCCTCGAAATGCATCTTAGCTTGAAGCGCTATTGTGTTTGCATAAACGGTACTAACTAATTCACATATCAAGCGCCACTTTTATTTATTCAAAATATAGGCGCTGTTATTTTTCTCTTTCTCCTAAGTATTAGGTCCACCCAGGTATTAAAAGTAAGGTGTTTGGATAGGTATCTGTGTGTGTGATGGAGGGGGCGGGGTAGGGCCGGTCAAAACTGCCTATCCACCCCTGTCGACAATCATGGACTGTCAAGTGAAGATGAAACCGATGACACCTTGGACGTTGAAGAACCACCTGCCCTTGAAGTCATGGAGATTGATTAGGTGGAGGAGCGTTACCAGATTTTTCAAATAATAATTCTTAAAAATTATTATCTTAAACAATATAAGAATAATTCTTATTACTATTGTCCTGGAATTAATCTTTATAAGTATCTCGGGGTCACTCTCACGACGGGGCTGTCTTTCAGCCGGCACTTCACTGAGCTTTCGGCATCTGCGAAGTTGAGCATCAATGGCGTGTACAGGGCGCTCCTCTCTCGGCCCTCCGTTCCACCTGGTGCAAAGTACCGGATCTTTCTTGCGGTATCGAGGGCCATTATGTGCTATGGGGCTCAGTTTACTGGACTCTTTCGGTCGGATGCACAGGAGCAGGTGCTGAGGTACTTTGTAAAGCGAGTTTACGGCCTCCCAAGGAGCACGCCCAACTACTTCATTTATCTGGAGACTGGGGTGGACCCAGTCTTCTTGTACACGCTGGACTTGGCTTGGAGGTATGTGGTTGGGGCTATGCGGATGCCAGCAAACAGGTTCCCCGGTATTGTTGCTAGGAGGACGGTGGAGGTGGAGGGGTTTTGGTTTGCAGAGCTCAGGCGTCTGGCGCAGCATCACCGGTGCCGTTTTCATGGCGACTTGGGGAGACTTGAGGAGTGGCCGGAGCAGTGTTGGAGTGTTGGAGAGGGTCGGAATGGTGGAGCTCCTGAATGATGAGGACCGCTGGGTGCAGTTAGCCCGCTTTGGCTGTCTCGCGTGGAGTTATCGGTCGATGATGGTTGCTGAGTTTAATTGGTAGCACGCAGTCTCAAAAATTTTGGATTTTGAATTATTGGCTAAAATTGAATGAATTAAAATAATGATGAATGAATGAATTTGAATGTGTTAAACAAAAAAAAAACACCTTCATTTGGAGTCTCGGTCTGACGGCGAGGCTTCCCCGGCAGACGGACTACGGGTCCATGCCGTATGCATGTTTATTTAATTGTTAATTATTTCATCACCTGGGCAACACGTTAAGCCCTACTTTGTATTTAGTAAATAATACATGATTATTGGTTGTTGTGGATCATCCTCAGTGGATGATGTTGTGAATGTGTTGATTTTGTGCATGTGTTGCCTCTTTCTCTATTAAACATGTTTTCTTCTTCATCTGGAATTAATCTTCAACTCATTTTATTTTATTCTCACTCCATTTTGAAGGTACACTTTATTTTACCACCGCAAAACGGGAATTTGGAAGTTTTTTTGTAGTTTTAAATTTGTAAATTAAATTTTTTTAATCGAATAAAAAAATTTTTTTATTCGACATTGTTATCTTATTAAAAATGTTCAACTTTGATATTATTTGTTTTATTTATCAATACTTTCCTTGCGGTTATGAGACTGGTAACTGTGCAAAATTTCAGGTTTCTAGCTCAACTACATCAAAAGTTGTTGAGTTTTGAGCGCTTTTTGACGATACTGGACCACTGTGTGGCGGTCTAATGACTGAGGGTCTTTTTATGCCTCGATACCGCCTCCCAGACCAGCAGATCGCGACGTGTCGTGTTATCATGAGTACCTGCAGCTACACCGTTCATCTTCCTCCAAAGACACCGGCGGCGAAATCCCAGTTACGCCGGAGGCCTTCACCCAAACACTCAACACAATGATAGGCCTATTAAAGAATCAGGAACTCATTTTATGCATGTAGGTACACCTGTAACATCCCATAACGCTACAGGTACGGTCTAAGTACTCCCCAAATGAGTACGTCGTTAGCTGTACGAATGGTCTATGAATTCTTGCTCAATAAAAAACCCCCGTTGTTCCCTCGTCTGTATTAACGTCTTTTTGCTTGACCGACTTCGAAACGATGTTTTTCTCCTTGTGTGCAACTTGCAACCTTTGAGGCTGTCAGAATTTATTTTGACGTTTAAAGGTCAGCATTCAACCGTGAAAACTCCGGTTGGAAAGAGGATAAATTAGAGTATTTCCTAATTTCTTTACGAATAGAAACTTGTTTCAGGGCGAAAGGATTCTTTGTGGGGAGAATTTATGAGTTTCTGCGTGGAAGAGAACTTGGGGTAGCCTCAATTGTATCCTTGTTTTTGTTTATGTTCGTATTTAGGGATCGCAGGCGGAGATTACGTGAGGTCAACTTGATCTGAGGACAGTGGGGGAGAAGTGTCCTTGAGAGTGCATCTTAACAAATGCCCAGAAGGTGCTTGTTGTGTCCGGCGCCCCTCCTTTTTATCGCCGGGAGTCACTTTCTTGCTGTTAATCCTCCGTTAGTCAGTTCCGATTAGTTCCGAAGGACACGCAATGACGGAAATTGACCCGTTTCTTTCGACTGGAGATTCCTCGAGTTTGACGAGATGCCCGTCGTCGAAGGAGTGGCCGGGATTGAGCAGGAACACCGGGACGATTTCATTATCAGAACCGACGTAGGTATCTTATCTTTCCCACTTAATTTTTTTTTTTTATACTGCTAAACATTCAAGTCTGCCTCCGTATCAACGCGAGTTATCATCTCAACGCTGATGCGTTGACGCGAAACCTCTTAACGATTTCATGGTCAGCAAACGCCGGTTTAACATTCCGCGGTACAATGGGAGGTGACCAAGTTCCTTTTGACCCTCACGAGGCGCAGTCCTGAATAAATGATCGTTTCCGGTATTCTCGGAATAGAAGAAGAACATTATCGGAACCGAGCAACCATAGAATGGCTTGCGGCTCGGTTCAGATGGCAATAATGGTCAATATATCGATATATGCAACAAATCGGAACTTTCCGAAATTTTGGTTGCTCGTTTGGGACCCCTCAGGGACCCTATTATCAAAAATCTGACAAATTAACCCCGTGCTAACTTCAGGGGCCCTAAAAAACCACGACTTTTTGAAACTTTTTTCAGTTTTTGGGTTATAACTTTTTCCCTATCCAGCCAATCGAAAACTGGTCGAAGTAAATGTTACAGGAGACAAAATTCTGAACAATTTGCACTACTTATGCTTAATTTTTGATCAAACAGGTACCAAGTTACGTAGTTTCAAAAATGGCAAAAAAAAAAAAACAACCTTTAAAGTTGGTGTTTTTAGCTTGCAATCTATTTCACACAATATTCACTGACTGTATGATAAATTAACACCTACATAGTATTACGCCAGTAGCCCCCCCCCCCCCCCCCCCCCACATACCGTCGCAGGGGGGTTACTTTGCTCCGCTTTTTTGACTTTTTTTTATAAGTATTTAAGTTTTAAGTGACCTAATTCGCTTCAAACGAGCTCATACTTGTCCTGGCTTCTCTTGATACATTATATTTGAAGCACATTTAGTATCAATAGCATAGAAACCGTTCACATTGATTTTTTAAAAATTTAAAATTGGTGCAAAGTTCCCCTGGCTCAGACCTACTTTGCACCATTAACAGAATCCCCTTCAAAATGCATTGGTTCGCTGTTTGGAGCAAAGTCACTACGCTGGAAACGTAAGAGGTTTACAAAAACTGAAAAATCACCAAGAAGTTTTTTTAATTCTTTTAATAAAACGAAATAAACTTTGAAGAAACAACGAAATATGAACTTTTGAAAACATACGGGCTTGACTAGCCTTTTAAAAGTAGGAATTCGACGTTATTCGACTAAAAAATATTCAGCCTTACAGAATTCATGATAAAGGTTTATAATAATGGGAATAAATTTGAATCCTTCCTCCACCTAAAACATGTATCCCCAAAAACAAGAAAAATACGGATTAAATGAAAAATTGAAATATTTTGAAGCATTTTTGGTTCATGAAACTAAATGGAAATGGAAAAATGGGGAGACTTGCACCACTTTTTTGTGGAGCAAAGCCTCCTCATTTTTAGGCGCAAAGTAACCTCGATGGACGTTTTTGTTTATTGTCATCCAAAAAATCAAAATAATTGAAATTATCAAAAAAATTATCATAATTATGACCGTATATCCAATTCAGTTATACCGTCAGTCGGCTATATCGTCACAAAACGGCTGGTCCCAATTGTGACGGTATATACCGGCGACTACTGTACAAGTAGGTACCTACCTAATATAAGTTTATAATAACTAAACCCTCTTCATATTATGAAGAGTTTAGTATTTGAGGTCGCCACAGGAAAGAATTCAACAAAACCCCGTGTTATATTATATCGATATTAACGATAATATCGTCATTTATATTTGGTACCCATAAGAATCTCATTGTTAATAATAATTGTTAATTAATATTAATTATTAACAATGAGATTCTTAATATTAGGTACCTAATATAAATGTCGGCAAAATGACAAAGGGCAATAATGAAGTTTTGAAATATTCATGTTTTAAAGTTCGAGGGTGAATAAACCGGCGAGCGGACAAAATCTTCCGAAAACTGGACGAAATACTCGGTTTCCATCTAGTTGTGCACGCAAGGTTTTAAGCCCGATCGCTCCTGCCCGTTGGGCGCTATGGGGCTAAAGTGGGGCTACGGGATGGTTTTTTTTAAAGGTTTTGACTATGGGGTAGAGTTGTCGTTTTCGAAGTATTTTTGGACGTAGACTCCATTTTTGGGGGTCCCGGAACGATCTGATTTCATTGTGGGCTTTCATGGGGCATTTTTGAAGGATCCCAGGAGGTCAAATGTTTTTCACGATTTTTTTTTTCCTGACAGAATTAATTTTCGCACAAGTACCCTCGTACCTATATCAAAGAATAATAAACCCTTGTGTAATTTTTTTTTTTTTTTTTTTTTTTACCAGTGCAAGTCATTAATTAGCTGTGTCATCTTTACGTCCCCTACCTTGAACATATCGTTATTTAGCGCTGTCGTCCGTGGGACCAAATAATCCATCACCCGATTGCCGAAGGGGACAAAATAATCGGAATTCGACGAAGTACAGCCCAACACGTCTCGCGGAGGTCCCTGAAATAATTTTTACGGCGTGTCCTTTTTGAGCAAAGGAAGGACAAATCAGGGCGAAGTGAGAACCATATTTTACTGCACGGAAAGGCTTGTTTGTGCGAGGATTTGTAATTATACGAAGAGCCCGATCGGGGACGTCGTAAACCCTCTGAAACAGCTGACTGACCGTGACATACACACATACGCACGGGCACTTCCCCGGACGATCTGCATACCAACCCAGCGGCCAACCGCATGAACCTTCATGCCAAACAAGTCTCACAAAAGGCTGATGGGAATCGTAGAAGATTGATTTTTCAATGAGAAGTAATAGTCCGCGGGGAGAATCAAACCACAGAGAAGGAATTGAAGGCAAACCCAATCATTGCTTCCTAATCAGCAATCCGTTACGTCACATGATTGGAGGAGGGAGCCGTCATCAAGAAGGAATTGGGTTTTAGAGAAACTAAATGAGATTTTCAAGCATTGAGAAGGTATTTGAATACCTTCACGGGAAGGCTCCGAATTTAGAAGAGGACGGACAACATTTTCACGTGTTTTGTTTCATCATCTTAAGATTCGGAAAAATGCTCCAAATTGTATTCGCGACGGGAGTGAAACATTTTGATCGGCCTCAAAATTAAACTCGTTTCATGATGAATAGATTCCAAAAATGAAATTCTAATAAACTAATTAAACTGCAAATTTTAATTCTGTGTCAATAAGAAAAATTTAGGAAAACAAATTTTTTTTCTTCAAAAATTCTTTATTTTTTACTCGAAAAATATTTAAGCTCTTGGGATCGTTCAAAAATCCCATTTTCAGTCCCATGAAAGCCCTGTAGATCGCCACAGTGAAATCGGATCGTTCCGGGACCCCCAAAAATGGATTACAAAATTACTTCGAAAACGACACCTAACTCGATCCGATAGCTCAAAGCCTTCAGCCCCCCCCCCCCCCCCCTATAGCCCAATTTTAGCCCCATAGCGCCCCACGGGTTTGGGCGATCGGACTGAAAACCTTGCGGGCACAACTAGATGGTAATCCGAGTACCTATTTTGTCAAAATTTCAGATTAAAAAAAAAAATTCCTTCTGCCCAAAACGGCGCGGACGGCGGACGGACATTTCCGATTTTGAATATAGACCTTTTGAAACGGATAATGTCAAATTTTGAGGCTGATCCGAGTCGTCGACCTCCGGCGCGAAAACATAGGTGTATTATAATAAATTCCAAGAATAATAAACCAAAACTGGGGTAAGGAAGCAGTTTAAAAATTGAAACTTCGTATCCAGATAGTTAAGACTACATCATATGAATATATTATATTCTGATTGTAACCAGCCCGAAACCGCAGAGGATTTATGTTGTTGTTGTTGTTGTCAATGTCCCTAAAATAGGCTGTTTCGTCCCGCATGCGGCGTCGTAAAATAAGATGGTCTGAGCTCAACCAAATCTTCTCACGCGTGTTAGATAACGATCTATTGAAAATCCGAACAGGCCTTTGATAGTGCAACGATTCTGAACTGGGCAGATCCTTCATTCTAAATTCTCCCATTGTCCGACGTTGAGAAAACAGGTCACCCAAATTCTCTCGAAGGAGCGGGCAATGAACAAGAGGCCTGACTCAGATATTCGTAAGAAATCCGGCGTCAAAAAGGATTACAGAGTGGGTTTAATTTCCTGTGATTATTACGAGGAACGGTTCGAGTCCCGTTGGCCATTCGGGCAGATTGTGTCATGAACCCGCTAGGCCGAGGAAAGTGAAATTTCAAGGTAGTTTTGTAGGCTCCACTCACGAGCGGGAATTTCACTCCGCAAGGAAAGTAGCTGAACGATTGTAGAACAGATGTCGTTAGTTGAGTTCAAGTTCGTTTCGTAACTGTGCCCTATCTTGATATTTCTTTGGTGCAGTAATTCCTGTGACACGCACCTACTTAGACTACCTTTTCCTGGTGTAATTTACTTGCCGTATACAGAAGCCTCAGGCGGTCTTAGCTGGAACAATCGACTGCTTGGATGATTTTGCAATTGCGAAATTCAAGATTGCGAACAATTTGGGCGCAATTGGTTCTTGTCAGGGTCATAATAACTGGGGGAAGGATGTGTGGGAGGTTTGTCTGTAATATCGTCTTCAATTATGCGTTTGCTATCAAAACCAGCTCATTCCACTTAATTTCGAAATTCATTTTTCGGCATAAATCACAAGTTTAGAGTCTGGTTCACACCCTGTCGGGGGTACCTACGCCTCAAAACCAGCTCTTTCTCATTACCTCAAAAACTGGGGACGTGACAAGTTTTTTGTTTCTTCTGTACCTACCTATAATTTTCATCAGTTACTAGTTATGCTATCGGTAACAGTTATAGCATATTTAGTGGAGTTGTCCTATTGTATTGTAGCTGCAGCACGAGGAGGAGGAGGAGGAGGAGGAGGAGGAGGAGGAGGAGGAGAACCATTTCTATTCTAGAGTAGGTACCTTCTTACTTCTGAAAGTTGGAAAATTTTGAAAAATTCAGCTGGAACTAGAAAAGTCTGAAAACACCAACAAGTTGTCTCAATGTGGTCCATTTTTGAACAAAAAATTATTTAAAAATTTTAATAATTATTTAAATTATTATTATTAATTATTTAAATAATTATTTAATAATTTAAATTATTACATTAAATTTAAAAATTATTTAAATAACAATTATTTAAATGCATAAAAACCAGGACGACCACCTCACGGAACAACAATTGTTGTTGCCAATTGGCAACTTGGAAACCTGGCTTTGGGGGGCACTTTGTAGGGGGCCTATACAGCAGAGGAGGTTTAATAAAAAATAATGCCCTTCAAGGTACCAAAATTTGGCATTTAATGTACTCCTGATGAGCCAAAACCCCTAATTGGGACAGGCGAAAGGCGCCTCGAGAGGTATTTCATATTTAATCAGATGCAATAAACCTTACAACAACCAACCCAACGGCTCTTTTCCCTCACCACTCCCTGCAAGAAAAACATGGAAGCCGCCCAAACTAAGCATAATCTAAATGGATATGATTTAGATGAAAAAAAAAAAAAAAAAAAAAAAAAACGCTGCAAATTTTTACACAAGGGTTTATTATTCTTTGATATAGGTTACTTGTGCAGAAATTTAGTTCTGTGTTAATGAAAAAAATTTAAAAAAAATTTTTTTAATTTTTTTTCAAAAAAGATTTTTTTGATTTTGTTTTTCAAAAAAAATTTTTTTTTTCAAATTTTGTTTTGTTTTTTACTTGAAAAATATTTGACCTCCTGGGATCTTTCAAAAATCCCAATTGTAGCCCCATGAAAGTCCTATAGATCGCAACAGTGAAATCGGATCGCTGCGGGACCCCAAAAAATGGATTCTACGTCCAAAAATACCATAGCCGAAAGCCTTCGAAAACCCCCTTCTGTAGCCCCATTTTAGCCCCATAGCGCCCCACGGGTTTGCGCGATCGGGCTGAAAACCTTGCGGGCACAACTAGATGGTAAACCGAGTTTTTTGTCAAAATTTCAGATTTTTTAACAAATTCCTACTGCCCGAAACGGCCGGGACGGCGGACGGCGGACGGACATTTCGGTTTTGGAATCTAGACCACTTGAAACGGATAATGTCAAATTTTGAGGCGGATCGGAGTCGTCGACCCCCGTCGCGAAAACATAGGTGTATTATTCCAAGAATAATAAACCAAAATTAAATACTTAAATAAAAAAATTATTCAATGCATGTTTGTAACGTATTTATGCATCCCGCGTGTTTTGAAGATGAAAAAAATGAATAAACGCCACTGTTTTCAAAACACCACTCACTTGCCCAGAGAGGAAAACCCTTGAGTAGGGTCGAACCTCCCCAGTTTCCCCTAATCATCGTCCACAAAAAGTAACAGCCTTGTAAAACGATTAAACGAGCCTACTAACGGTCTGGCAAAATTAACCACCTGTTCGGACAAGCGTTGACAAATCGCGGAACACCCCGCACTACGCACTCGGCGTAGAAATGCACCCATTTTGACCTCAATCCTTGTCAGACGACCTTAAAATGTTTGGCTCGCACCTACTCGGGGATTAGACGCGGTTGCGTGTTATGAGTCCCGTCGCTATTAGAAGTGACCGCAACAACCTTATTACCAACCGTCGATGGACGTTTGGTGAATTCTAACAAGTAAAAGAGAAGTTGGAGGTCTAGGAAGTTCATTTCATTGTTCGAGAGGACCTCAGGGGGGTGTTGTGCAACCGCAAAATTGCTCCGATGAGGTGTGAAGATTCCATTGAAATTCACAAGTAGTTTCATAGGTGGAGGGTATCGAACAAGTTTCCAGTAGGGGTCATTGACAAGGAGAAACCCTCGATTTCTGGCAGTGGCTCGATTCTGGCTCTGGCATCTACGAAATATTAATAGCTGAACGAGTTTTAAGAACCAGCTTACATTAACTCAATATTCCTGAATGGATGTCAGGCTCAATTCCAGTTGTGCTTTGCGGACTAAATCGACGAGCTCATGTGAAGTAGGTAATTGGGTGTGAAAACCTCAACATGGGCCAAATTGAGTTATTATATGCTATATTATTATATGCTCCTTCTTAGCCGTCGATTATTTATTTATTCACTCAACAAATTTCTAACAATAAGGATAAGAATATTGCAGGAAAGTCATAAGTTCTGCACATAAATACGAATTTTCATGATTTGGCTTACAGTACAATCGAATGGTTATGGGGCTCAATAAGCTCATTGAAACCAGCAAATAAGCCCGTATACCTACATATTAGAAATCGAAAATGATTGAAATGAGTTATCTAGTCCAGGAAACAAAGGTTTTGAGGTAGAAATAAATAGAACCCAAACCAAAATTGGCACAGACGTAGGGGGAGGTATCCTAATTAACATACTCAAAGTCCTGAGGGGTGGGGTTTGAGCTCTAGGAGGGGGGGTCTCCAAAGGTCCCTTTTTCAGGTTTTTTTGTGAATATCTCGTAAACGGTGCCTTTTTCGATGAACCTTGCCCTATAGTAAATGAAAGTTGATACAATTGTCTACAACTTTGATTATATACGTTTTATCGGAATTCCGAATCGTTACAGAGATATATGCATCGAAAAATGGAGAAATTATGAAAATTAGGTTTTTACCTCACGTTTTTCGGATAACTTGGTTGATTTGCGTCCAAACGGTTGATCTGAGAAAACAGTTCTCTTAGAGAAAGTTGTAGAGCATCAAATTTCCTTGAAGAATATGTGGCTACTTGCCCATTTATCGTTGACCAATTAAAAATTACGCCAATTTCAGTATTTTGCCAATTTTTGTCATTTTTACTCAAATGTTGTCAGGCCACTTTCTTGTGTCCTCGAGCTTCAATCGTCCTTATTTCTGTCATCTGTCGTCATTTAATTCTATTTAATATATAGAATTAAATGACGACAGATGACAGAAATATATATTACCTATATATACATCCACACGAACCCAGAATTACATACCAATCTATGGGGGGGGGGGGGGGGGGGGGGTTGCTTCAGTGGGGCGGCGCGCCGTTGGTGCAAGTGCCGTGGCACCCGCCGCAGGCGACAGAGCAGGCAATGCCTGATTTTCGACAACCTCGTTGACACAGAAAAGTGGCCTGCAGGCATGACAACATTTGAGTAAAAATAACAAAAATTGGCTAAATTTTGAAACTGGCGTAATTTTAGATTTGCCAATGATAAATTGGCAGTTAGCCACATATTCTTCAAGGAAATTTGATGCTCTACAACTTTCTCTAAGAGAACTGTTTTCTCAGATCAACTGTTTGGACGCAAATCAACCAAGTTATCCGAAAAACGTGAGGTAAAAACCTAATTTTCATAATTTCTCCATTTTTCGATGCATATATCTCTGTAACGGTTGGGAATTTCGATAAAACGTATATGATCAAAGTTGTAGACAATTGTATCAACTTTCATTTACTATAGGGCAAGGTTCATCGAAAAAGGCTCCGTTTCCGAGATATTCACAAAAAAACCTGAAAAAGGGACCTTTGGAGACCCCCCTCCTAGAGCTCAAACCCCACCCATCAGGACTTTGAGTATGTTAATTAGGATACCTCCCCCTACGTCTGTGCCAATTTTGGTTAGGGTTCTATTTATTTCTATCTCAGGGCGCTTTTTTGTCTTCGTTGCCTGGACTAATCTGGCTTAAAGTGAAAACATGCCCAGACCCGCTAAAGCGCCCTCTCGGGAGTGACACGCTTTTGAGACACCACAGAGACGTCTCATTGCACTGCAATGATTGCAGTCACGTTGGAGAAGTAGGTTCTACGTTGCGCCCTTGTTGTCTCTGCGACATCTCTGGTGGACGTCTCTGGTCTGTTAACACGTAAATGTCTATGAGACATCTCGAGAGCAACCATCTCCGTTTTGAAGGCTCAGAGACGTCTCGGTAAAGTCTCAATGAGACCTTTAAAGCTGTGAGACGTGGAGACCCATTTGAGCCCAGTTTGAGACGTCTCTGAGACTATCTCTGCTGCGTGGGTTGCTCGTGACGTCACAGGCTATCGATGTGCTGAAAATAATCGAATCGAACGGCCTCCCCTGAGTGTCGGCCATGTTTTAGCAGATGGAGAACGGAGAAGTAACTGGATTTGTTAGAAGATAGGCTGAGTTTTATTTCATTCCCTGATGCTGGTACGTGTGTGATCCTCCTGGGATGAAATTTCGGGACTATAAAAATTATAAAACGGCAACACTAGATAACAGACAAACAGAGCACAAAGCATTAGCCCGCACAACAGGGACCAACGCACCAGGCATAGCAAACAGCCACATAATATAATAAGGCACAAGGCACAAAAATAAGAACAAAAGGGCACAAAACCCAAAAGCAAACGAACAGGCATAAAAAAATGCACAAAGGCAATATGAATTCACAATAGGTAACAGAGAGAAGGTCATGAAGAACCTCCATACTGCGCCCAGAAAATGCGACAAAACACGCCATAATACCATCAAAAACAGAGAGAGAATGCACACAAGGGCACAAAAGACCTACCACAAGCAAGGCCAAACAGATGTCGCACTGGGACAAAATGTCCACAAATTGTGCAAAAGCGAAGTACCAGGGGAGGTAACAGTAGTCCTGGAGTGAAGACTACCCTCACAGGGTGCCGCTCATAAGCGCCAAGTCGGTTTAATCCCTATTTAATGACCGTTCATAAGCGCCAGCTGTGCTCAGGACACTCATTTGCGGACCGTTCATATATGAATAAGCGCCAAGTCCTGGTCCGAGGCACATTTTGGCTGAGTTACATAAGCGCCAGTTGGAGGGAATGTGGGAAAAAAGCAGGGAGAAAAGGGAAACAGTGAACGAGAGGGCAAAGATGATCAAACATAATATGTTTTTTGTATTATGTAAGCAAGAAGAGCTGTTAGCCGACGGCACATTCTGTTTGAACGAAGTTATGCCACCTTCTGGGAATTCCTAGTAAGTTTATGTGCACACGCAGCACGAATCAGAAGACAAGGTATCGACAACAAGGTAAGACAACGAATCGTACAGAGGCTTATGAACACATGGCGCTTTCGTAAGGTGTGGGGATTAGGGGCTGGAGAAGGAAGTGGCGCTTATGATCGGTCCTCGGATTAGAGATTTTCGGGAGGATGGCGCTTTCGTGTGGTTTTCGACGCCCTCTGGCGCTTTTGTATGGCACCGCCCTCACAGCACCTTACCTATACCTACCCTAAATTTGAATACTGTGAACATACGCGTTGTAAATCATGCGGAGATTCTCCCTGGACAAAAATGTCTCCTGAGATTCTGAAGAATGATGATGAAATGGTAACTTTTTTATTCGCCCCTCCAAGTCCTGAATGTGTTCTTTGCATCTTTTAATGCTGATCCACAGTAAGCCCATGATATTTCAAGCTTCTAACTTTTTCTAACACAAGAGCATGCAGTTTATTGCATACACTGATCTTTGCGTACTGCTATGTATTGCTCATAATTTGAAAAGCTCGAAAAGAATGGCTGGCTAGTAGTATTGATAGAGAACCTTATGTACAGTTTGGTATGAGTGTGGTTTAAAGTACCTACATAGTTTGGTACGATGGAATCAACTGGAACGCCCTTCTTCCGTCAATTAGAAGCTGAAAGGTGATAGGGAGACATCCGTATACGTTGTACTATTAGAGTCATTTCCTACCATAGAAAGCGTAGGGTGCCTACGTGTTTCACTGAATGGTGAAGAGGATGTAGAATTTTTGAATGGTATCAAGCGACAAATGCAGAGTGACTCATTGGTTCCTTGATATTCGCTGGATTGCTTGAGCCTGTTCTTAATATTAAGCTCGGAGGTGGGGTTGACCTATGGCTTAGCTAAATAGAGTACCTACCTAATACGCGTTCAACACAACTGCAGCGTCACGTGCGCCGGACGTTACAATCCACGATCTGGCCCACGATTGGGTGTTTTATTGACCAACACCCAATTAATTAGGTACCCGAAACGGTCAATATCTGCCTACCAATAATTTGTTCGTAAAGACGTCCAACGTCTATAAATCATGGTTTTTCCACATCATTGGGAAGGGTACGTAGTTGAAAGCCTGGAGCTGCAGGATGTTCCCCGTTTCCTTGCCAACCCGACTGACCCGTTCTCGGCTCTCCCCATCAGTTGTTGACTTCCTCTTTGGAGCTCACTTGCCCGTGAAAAAGCGGCACCTTCAACGCCCGTTTCGGACCCCGAGGCGGACATTTCGGTCGGGGGAACCGCAAAGGAGGAAAAAAATATTGACGAGGCAGGAGGCCATAAGCATTATTCAATAACTGGGTACCGTCCGTCCCTTTTCGTGGGCCTGTATTGCTGGAAAATAGGTAGGTACCTACTTTCCTATGGGCGTAAGGGGCACATTTGAGAATGGCTGTTTTTCACACAAGGTTTGAATTTCAGCTCGATTTTGTGTTTTTGTAATAATATTAAAATGGTTCTTCTTAATAACATTAATAATTAATGTTATTAAGAACCATAATTATTATGGTTCTTCTTCTTCTTCTTAATCATATTATGAAGAAGAAAAAGAACCATTCCAGGTAAAAAGCGAGCAGGTTACAAAATGTCCAGTTTTTCGTTCATTAGGTGCCGAGTGGTTCAGCATTTTGGTTTAATATTATTATTATTATTAATTTTTTTTTTTTTCACATAAATTTTATACATAAACTTCTTTTTCGTATACATACAATGGATCTTTCCCTATTCCAATCTATTCCCTATTCCAATCTATTCCAAACTTGGAATGTCCAGGCCATAATACTTGGAATGTTCTTGAAATGTACCTATGTTGTCGCGACGGAGGTCGAAGACTCCGATCGGCCTCAAAATTTGTCATTATCCGTTTCAAGAGGTCTAGGTTCCAAAACTGAAATGTCCGTCCGCCGTCCGGGCCGTTTTGGGCAGTAGGATTTTTTTTTTTTTTTTTTAATCTGAAATTTTGACAAAATATTCGGTTTACCATCTAGTTGTGCTCGCAAGGTTTTAAGCACGATCGCTCCTGCCCGTTGCTACAATGGGGCTACGGGAGGTTTTTTTTTAAAGGTTTTGTCTATGGGGTTGAGTTAGGTGTCGTTTTCGAGGTATTTTTGGACGTAGAACCCATTTTTTGGAGTCCCGGAACGATCCGATTTCACTGTTGCTATCTATAGGGCTTTCATGTGGCTAAAAATAGAATTTTTGAAGGATCCCAGGAGGTCAAATGTTTTTCAAGAAAAAAAAGAAAAATTCTGCTGGTTGGTGTTGGCCATGTTCACGTACGTACGTTGAGAGGACTCTCGGGGAAAGCGGCCTTTTTAAAAAATCCCCGAGAGTCCTCTCAACGTACGAAAAAGAAAAATGTTTGAAAATAAGAAATAAAATAAAAATTTCTAAAAAGTTATAAAAAGACGATTTCAGACGAAGTAGTCTATTTCCACGATAAATAAAATAACAACTTGTAGACGCGTTTCGACAACTTCCTCATTCTGTATTGTACTGATGATGGTTTAGTAAATCGAAACGCGTCTACAAGTTGTTATTTTATTTATCGTGGAAATAGACTACTTCGTCTGAAATCGTCTTTTTATAGGATGGATTCCCACTATTTCGCCGCATCTACCTTACGTTATGTTCTAAAAAGTTTTTCATTGACACAGAAAAATAGTACCTACCGCTCAGGAAATAAAACAAGCCGGAGAACGAACAATGTCATTCCCTGTTTTCACCGTCATGGATACCATTTATCAGGTAAACCAGAGATCCTATTGCTTTCCTGAATGGAATAATATTATATTATTAATAATAATATTCTTTGAATCAAAATTTGGGGAATTTTTCGTTCTTTTGTTTTCTTTCATTTTCCTCAGGGGTATCAGGTGGACATGGGTGTGGCTGCAATCCTAGTTTGTTCATCTTTCAGCCGTCAGTACAAAACGTACGATTGTTCCATCTAACAGGTCTTTATTTGGCTTTAAATTGTCGAACCTGCAAAGGACAAAAATCAATTTAAAATCCAAGAGTGGATAGAGGTCATATTTCATCACAGATGGTGGTAACACTGCCCCCGCCATCGTTGTTGTACTTGCTAAGGAATCGAAGAAATAAGTCTGTCTCTGTGATGTTTTGCATTTTGACTACTTACCTACGATATAGTTTCAATATAATTGATAGTGTCTGCTCATTAAAAGTTAATTGAAAAATTGAGCGTTGACTGATGGCCTTATGAACATCCCAAGTACGACTGGAAAGACGATGGTAATGGATGTATCTTAAGAAGGTAAGACAAAGAACTAGCTCATGGCTACTAGATGATGCGATGGTTTATTAATCCTTTGTTTTGAGTCGTATATTGATTAAATAGATTCCGCGGATACGAAGATTTGTCTATAGGTTTCCGTTATGGATCTGAATGAACTCTTGCAAGGGGTTTAGTGGTCCTAGTGCGAACCTTGGTGAACGGTGTTCTCTTGGCTTTGGCCATTTTACCGGTCACTGTTTCAGCGTGAAGCGTGGATATAAATTTCTCAAAATGATAAGTATTGAAAGTTGAAACTCGTGATGAATCCCGTCGTAATTCGTTCGTTTAAGGTCTCGTTTTGCTTGTGTTTTGTATAGAAGTGCGTTTCTGAAATCATAACTTAGATTACCACTTCAACCTGGTTACAAACAATGTTTCGCCCTACTTTCGTTGCTCCCTCTTTGAGCCATGGCTGAATGTTTTTGCTAATTTACACTAAGTGTAAAAAGTCTTTTTGACGGATTGAGCATGATTTTGAGTTCTTATTAAACTTGTACGTGAGTAGCTGCCCAAAGTAGTGGCCCTTCATCATGTTTCACTTTCTCCGGGTCTTTCACTTTTTTTACACAGATTTGAAGTCATCAAGGTCAGTTTAGTAATTGAGGTAAGAGGCGCTTCCCGATTTCGCTTGATGGAATATTATTTACTCTCGGCCTCCCATTTTTCGGGTCGGGAACTTTCATCAACCAAATGGTGCACCGTCCAATTTCTCGTCGGAGGCAAGCGAGCTCTTTTGTTGCTGTTGTATGACATTAGGGGTTTTGTAATGCTTTCTTTTTGTTTTTTCACAAATCGTTTGCTCTCTTGTGTTTGACAATCGCAAGCAACGCTTTTAATAGACCAGTGGTTCTTACTCTTATGGCTGTAATTCACCATAATGGTCTCGTGGTATTCGAACACTCAAGCGAAGGAGCGTTTATTATTCTTAAGAAATCAACTTGTTTCCAAATTTGATCGTCCTCAAAATCAAAGGTGCTTAGGTTATCGCGTCTCTTATCAATAAGAGACAATTTTTTTTTTTTTTTTTTTTTTTTTCAGCCGACCATCGACTTTTTTCCATTGTAAATTTTTGTGTAAGTAATTTGTGGCAAATGGAAAACCCACAATTTTTTTGAGATCCATAGAAAACCCCATGTAAGAGAGAAAACTCGTGAAATTTTTGCGAGCATTCTCAATGTCTCTTATTCCCGAAATTGCTAAACAAGAGACACATCACGAAATCACTGTTAGAGAAGTCAGAAAAAGTCTTAGGAGACCTAAAGGGCATTAAGACAATTAGCAACGCGTCTCTTAATACCCTGAAAGTTTCATCGCAATTGGGTCAAACCAAAAAAAAAAATTATGAATTTTCAAAGTTAGGCGAATACAAGGTCAGTCAAAACTTTCGGCTCTCAAGTCCGGTGAATGTAGTCCTATAAACGTTTTATTAAAATAAATTAAGTAGGAAGAACAGATTGAATCAAAATCACAATGTTTGAAGAATAAATAAACTAACAAAATTTTAACAAATATCACTGTTTGACTAAAGGCACTCACTTACGGCAGTATTTTCTTATGGCAAATTTGCTTGCCATATTTATTGCTGATATTTATATCACTGTTTGTATAAAATCACGATTATAGTTGCACCGAATTCCCTTGCCAGCGTGTTTTGGACCCATGATGGAACTGAAACGAACAGGAAACGATCGAATGAGATTTGGTATAATAAGAGACAGACCGTCTCCTATTGACCCAACTGCACAACAGCTGGGGAGAATAAGAGACATCGTCATAAAAAATGAAGTAATCTGACGGAAATAGGGCTCAAGGATATTCAACGTATTCATAGAATAATCGTTTTGAAATACTTACCGCCGAACGTCTTCACGGACTGGAAAGTGATGCACAGGAAATAAGAGACACTGGGAATCTGAAGTTGATGGGAAGGTTTTTCGTAGGTTGACCAGTGTTGCCAGGGAAAGAGGCTGTTGGAACGATTGACCCCCTCAACTTTTAGTTCAGATATCCAGCTACCTTTGTAGGTACTTTTTTGAACATTTAGACCATGCGGGATATTTTAAAATGCGCATGTCTCTTATTTACTATGTCTCTTATTGAACCACCTTCCCCTAGATCGGGAAGTCCCCGTGATTATTGCACAATTGTCGTCTTTCTTCTAAACCTCCTCTTCCATCGCAAACGAGGCTCTCCCTAGCCGGGTCAATAAGCATCGATAGGTACTAGGGATTGCTAGGGAAATTTTCGTGGCGGCAAAACGCGGTACCTACAACTTTTGGCGTCTGTTTTCAACGGAACTTTAGTTCGGTTAATATTAGCTTTTTACACTGATTTCAACGAGTCCAAAACGACTTCTGTGTGATGTAAAGACCGCTCTTTACATAATATGAGAGGAAAAAAAAGAAGGAAAAATCCTACGAATCCGGTATATATTATAGGGGAAATAAAAAATTCAAAGCGATCTTTGCCGATCGAAAGCCATAGAATTCACACATAAAATTTGACGGAATCTTTTTTTAATGTTGAGATATTTTTTGAGGAAAACGATCTTTTTTGAACGTTTTTCTATGGTAATACATTGAAGAGAATGTTCACTTCTCATAAAAATCGTCCGTCTCGTGGTGGCTCCAACTGTCAAAATGTTACCTATTTATCCTGCCTAGTTCATCCCAGGATGTTGGTATCTTGTGATGTACTGGTGGTATGTCTTGTGATCAGAAATTGTGAACGATTTAATTTCTAACGTGAAAGTTTTCCTCAAATATCGAAATACCGAAACAAAAATCCACTTGGGTGGAAGCTGCACTCCAGTCAGCTCTACATCAGCATAAGAGATACACTAAATGACTATGAGGACAACTCTGCTGCCATAAAAAAGGGCGAAAACTCTACTTGTTAAAAATGAACTGGTCCCCCAACTTGCATTTATTGAAGCAAACTTCTCTTTTCTCCCTATCGCAATTTAGAAAATGTAGGAGAAGGGGATATCATTGATAATGGCAGCAGAAAATGTGATGGAGGTTTCTGAGCGATTCGCCCCCGCACATTTCGAAGTGTATGCTTCGAAGCTCATTGCTGAGCCCTTCTTTCGTCACCATCATTCAAAATTTTCCCAACATTCTTGTAGACTGAGCCTTAAAACACATTTTTGAGCAATTTTGAGTAGACGTTTTGGCGTTTTCAGATTTTTCTCGCACTATGCTCGCCTAGAAGAATTTTTAGGTTTGTGATTCAAATGTTTGCGACATCTAGAAGTGCCTTAAGGCTGGAATAAAAATGATCTCTCCTCCTCCTCCTCCTCCTCCTCCTCGGGCTGCAGCTCCAATATAATAGATAATAAACCCGCGTGTAAAATTTGCAGCGTTAAAAAAAAGCCTACAGCCCCAAACGGCTCGGGCGGCGGACGGCGCACAGTGCGTTGTTTGACCAATTTAGGGGAAGGAAAATCGTAGCATCTAAACGATAAGTCATATCGGGATGAAAATCGGTAGATTTCTGTTTTGGGGTGCGTAGAATACAAAAATGATGTTAAAAATTAGATCAGAGGATGATTTAGTACATTTCTCTCCACGTTATAGGTGCATTTCCAACTCTACAATTTATATTCTTTAGGGTGAACTCTGATCGGTCATCTTACATTCAAAATTCTGCGAGGCTGAATGGTTTTGATAGAATCGAGCTCCATATTACGTGATTTTTAGTGTTCAGTAGAAGAAAAAAAATTGTTATTGTCTTCCTTCACATTACCTAATATAGGGATGTGGGATTTTAACTAAATAAATGGGAGTTTACCAGTTGCGCCCAGAGTGAGAAAATCCCTTAATGCCGTAATACCAGTTGCGCCCCAATTGGTCTTTGCAAATGTACCAGTTGCGCCCGTATTCAACATACTAGTTGCGCCCCAGGCACCTAACATCAGAACTCATAGCGGTAGGTAGGTAAGATACCATTGGAATAGAACTCATAGCCGTATTCATACTCGACATGCTTCCTGTGATGCCCCTTGATAAGCGAGTCTTCGCGTTTTCGGAATACCTTCTTGAAAATTATATTTACTCCAATAGCCCTTTTCCGTTTTCACTCTGGGCCTCCGACACAATTGGATCGGAGAGGACTACAAACGCGTGTGAGGCATTTCATCAAAAGTTTGGACAACAATAATTGTTGTCCAAACTTTTGATGAATAATTCATCATTTGGCTGGATGTGAATAATTATTATTCACATCCAGCCACCCTAATATATTTCTGTTCGTGAACGCTTTGAAGGAGTACCAAATCACCACAGCTACTCGACTCGATAGCCTCTCCGCCCCAAAAAAAGTCAGGAAAAAGTATGCCACGAAGAAAACTTACGTCGAACTACAGCTGGAGAAGTACAGATGTGGGAAAATCACCCCTTACATACTAGTGAAAACCCTAAAACATCACTATGTACGCAAAATGATGAATGAGTGCATGACTCTCTTCCGACGACTGTATATTACAGGCTTCTGCATGTAAAATGTTATTCTCCGAATATAACACAGTACGTAAAAAGTATATTGTACAGGCTGTACAAGTACAGCACATAGCATTTCTTGCATTTTTCCCCCCTGGGCGCAACTGGTATACTGAAAAAGACATAACTCGGGGCGCAACTGGTAGGTTGCAAATTCACCTTTGGAGCGCAACTGGTATATACTTATGGGTATTGGGGCGCAACTGGTATACAGCCAAATAAATCAACATATGTATGATATTTTTCATCATCTTGACTTTAAATGATGAATCTTTTTATATCACACTATAATCACACAAATATGAACAAATATGTTAGGAACAAAAAATAAACAGGAACAATAATAAGAACAAAAAAAAGGTAACAGAGGGTAACCTACTAAAAACGTATAAGAAAACATGAGATGTAAATAAAAAGTTTTCACAAGTCTGCAAAGTAATAAAAAAATAAAATAAAATAAAAATCCTGTGTTTGATTACAATTTCAAAATTTTGGTTTATTCGGAATCGATATATCATCCACATCACTGTAACAATCAGATTCTGAGTCACTACCGTGGTCATTGGATGGTAATGTTTCAGCTAGTAATGCTACAACTTCAGGTCTTATAGCAATTCGCTTTCTTTTGCTTGCTTGCCTGACACTTGATATAATATAAGACCCTCCTTCTTGGCTCCGTGGCGGTATATTTGATTTTACCCTCACAACCATAAAAAGGGCAAAAATAACAATAAATACATTTTCACTCACAGCAATTCTCGAAAAAAAAAATTTTTTTTAAGCCATAATTTAACTTTAAATCGACTTTTTCAAAAATCGTGCAAAAACGTGCAAGATCCAGTGGTTGCCCCTTCATCAGTAGGTATTGGAGAGACGTTCCCCAAAAAACCAGAAAGGTGTTTT
Organism: Pilophorus perplexus; assembly: GCA_955831195.1. Taxonomy (NCBI): domain Eukaryota; kingdom Metazoa; phylum Arthropoda; class Insecta; order Hemiptera; family Miridae; genus Pilophorus; species Pilophorus perplexus. The sequence goes on along the minus strand of OY037010.1, from coordinate 3,630,178 downwards.
GCGGAGATTTTTTTAAAAGCTTATTTTTGTAAAACAAAATAACGCTTCCAAGTCTCATCTGAGAATGAGCATACGGAAAGCGTTTAAAATTTTGAAAAAATGTGTTTCACGTACTTTATAAGGTTTAGAATACAGAGAACCTCGTAATTATCTTGTTTGGTTGCATCTGAGACGTACTCGTTCATCAGTTGAAGAAGTTAGAAAATTAGACTATCATCAAACGTCAAGTTTGGGCAGGTGCTCCGACCTTCTCGGTCGTCCTTGAAGGTTTTGTAATACATTTTCTTTTACTAAGTAAAAGAAAGTAAAGTCTTTAGGTATCCATGAACACATACATTGGGTCCGAAAATTTTTATTACAACTTTCATTTTTCGATTTTCCTTCCCCTAAATTGGTCAAACAACGCACTGTGCGGCGTACGGCGGACGGGCATTTCGGATTTAGAATCTAGACCTCGTGAAACGGATAATGTCAAATTTTGAGGCCGATCAAAATTTTCGACCTCCGTCGCGATTACATAAGCGTATCTTTCCAAGAATAATAAACCAAAAGAAGTAACGCATTTTCATTGGATGAAATATTTTAGTTGGCTATTAACAACCTATTGTCCCAAACCTCCCCAGTCCTGCACTTCGATTACCAACAAGGAGGTTTGATGGTTAAAGGAGTTGTCAGTTATTTGAGGCCGTCAACAGGATGGTTGTTTACACTCTTATCTGAAAATACTATTTCTGAATAGCGATATCTTCTAAGCTCTTGGTTCTTCATAATTTTATCTTTATCGTTATTACTGCGCAGCTTGGGACCGTTTACTTTAATTTATCTAACAACCCGCGTCGGCAATTTCGTCTGACTAGACGTTAAAATATCATCAAGAGTGTCATTCGCCTTTTTATCATCTATGACGGGGGTCGCGTCCTGCTCATAACATTGCAGAGTTGTGACAGGGCGAGCAAGACGGAGAAAATGACAGTTTGCATGTTCAGGACGAGTTCAAAACGCCTTGACTAGTTTCTGCTCCAGTTATTTACGTTAAGACGCGGCTACGATTTGCCGGTGACGACTGTGTGGTAATGTACGCACTCGAGAGTGTTTCATCCTCTAGTTGTCACAGCACCTTCTGGGGGCAGTCACGCGAAATAACTACCCACAGAGGATGTTGCGCAAAATTGGTTTCTATAATATCTCGTCCATTCTTTCAAAAATTTTTTTCGCCTTTTCGATCATATACTTGGTCCAATCTAAAATACTGCTGGCGAAAATGTTGCTTTTAATTACATTTAATCTAATTTTACATTTTACATTTTACATCCAGTTTGGCGAGCAGAGTACGAGAAAAGTCTGAAACCACCTAAAAGTTGCTCCATGTGGCGCATCTAAGCTCCAAAAGTGGGGTGGGGGGGATAGGGGCTGGAGCAGTTGACAGGATTGAGATCGCTGTGGGACGAGGGGTGTACAAAGGCAACGATTGCCCCGCCAGGGCGGAATGGCGGAGGTTGGTTGTTGTAGCAAGCAGGGAATTTCTCCCCACTGGGAGTCCCCAGTTTAATTTAGGTTCTACTATAATATATTCCCCCTTAGTCCAGGCAAATTAGACTTTCGCCGGGAAATAAATAAGGTAGAACGGTTTATGATTTTAATTCACTTTTGGCAACCCAAATATGACCCATGTGAGTTTGCGACAACCTCAGGGCTGTGCTAAACTTTTGGGAGCCAAAAAACCACGAAATGTTTCCGTTTTTTTCAGTTTTTCGCTTATAGCACGAAAACGGTGCATCCTACAAAACATTTTACTCTTTACTTAATTAAAGAGCATAAAATTACGGGTCGAATGACCTCCTAACACGTCCAATTCGGTTCAGCCGTTTACCACCTAGCTATCGTCAAAGAAAAGCAATTTTTACCAACTTGGCTCAAAAATGGGAAACGTCCATATTTGAACGTCTCTAAATCGAAAACAACGGCTCCAAATGAAAAAAGTCATAGAATGGAAGTTGTAGAGCATCAAATTCTGCATTCTGGGAGTACCTAATAATTTTAATTAGCTCACTTATACTCGGAGACACAAAAGAAAAAGCAAAAACATCGTAATGGCTGATTTCCCATTAAAAAAAAAAAAAAAAAATGCTTGTGAGATTTCATTAGTATTTATGTCATTTTTCTGTTTTTAGAAGCCGCAGGCCAATTTCTAGGTGAAATTATTAATTTTTGAAATTGCAACTGAAATTGGTTTCAAAATAAGAAGTACACCATATAAACACATATACCTACTATGTGTTTATATGGTGTACTACTTATTTTGAAACCTTGGACCATTGTTGTTGAGCTGAGGCTTTGTGGCTATTTCAGTAATGGGAGGCTCAGTAAATTTATCTATTCACCCAAGCTAATCAAGTTTCAATTTTAAAAATTAATAATTTCACCTAGAAATTGGCCTGCGGCTTCTAAAAACAGAAAAATGACATAAATACTAATGAAATCTCACAAGCATTTTTTTTTTTTTTTTTTTTTAATGGGAAATCAGCCATTACGATGTTTTTGCTTTTTCTTTTGTGTCTCTGAGTATAAGTGAGCTAATTAAAATTATTAGGTACTCCCAGAATGCAGAATTTGATGCTCTACAACTTCCATTCTGTGACTTTTTTCATTTGGAGCCGTTGTTTTCGATTTAGAGACGTTCAAATATGGACGTTTCCCATTTTTGAGCCAAGTTGGTAAAAATTGCTTTTCTTTGACGATCGCTAGGTGGTAAACGGCTGAACCGAATTGGACGTGTTAGGAGGTCATTCGACCCGTAATTTTATGCTCTTTAATTAAGTAAAGAGTAAAATGTTTTGTAGGATGCACCGTTTTCGTGCTATAAGCGAAAAACTGAAAAAAACGGAAAAATTTCGTGGTTTTTTGGCTCCCAAAAGTTTAACACAGCCCTGAGGTTGTCGCAAACTCACATGGGTCATATTTGGGTTGCCAAAAGTGAGTTAAAATCATAAACCGTTCTACCTTATTTATTTCCCGGCACCGCTGTTTTTTGGTCTAATTTGCCTGGACTACCTAAAATCTATCGCTTCAAATACTTTAACTTCTTATTATCATCAAGCGCTTTGGCCAAAATTATCGTCCTACATTTACATGATTAGGAGATTGAGGGGCGTTGTGTCTGATGAAGTTCTTCGTTCGGTATATCATGCATGCTTTGCAAGTAGGGCCAGTTACTGTATCGTTGCATGGGGAAATTCCAGTCATGCCATCAGGGTCTTCAGCCTCCAGAAGCGGGTAATCAGGATAATTGCCGGTCTCTCTTGGAATGAAAGTTGTCGGGGCACTTTTGAGCGTCTGGGTATTCTAACCATTCCCAGTTTTGGCGGCTCTGAACACAGTCAAGTCATGCTTGTCAAACCTCCCCATGGTTTCCGATGTTCACGAGCATTACACCCGCTCCCGAGGGAACCTTGCCATTCCATCTACCCGTCTCAGTGTGGCTTTGAGGAATAAACCAATTCAGGTGGGTTCTGGTCTTTTCAATGCCCTGCCAAATCGTATACAACAGCTCCCTGATAGATCCTTTAATAACGTAATAAAATCACATTTTCTCAAAGCCGAACTCTACTCTTTGAAGGAGTTTTTCGGTATTTCATGGAGCGATGTGTCTTGAGTTGAGTGGATCGTGGATGGGGAAGCCTTATCTCGTTGCCAACTTGTGATTTGCCGCACACCTGTTGTCATGTTTCTTGAGGTAGAAAAAAATAGGGTAAAAGCGAAAATTGGGGAGGTGTCTTGAGTAACATACTAAAAGTCCTGGAGGGTGGGGGTGCAGCGTTAGGAGGGGGGGTCTCCGAGGTCCCTTTTTCAGGTTTTTCGTGAATATCTCGGAAACGGTGCCTTTTTCGATGAACCTTGCCCTATAGTAAATGAAAGTTGATACAATTCTGTACAACTTTGATTGTAAACACTTTATCCAAATTCCGAACCGTTTTCGAGATATACGCCTCGGAAAATCGGTTAACTTTGGAAATCAGATTTTTACCTCACGTTTTCTGGAAAACATTGTCGATTGGCGTCTGAACGGTTGACATGAGAGAAAAGCTGTACAAGTAAAAGTTGTAGAGCATTAAATTCTCTTTAAGAAAATATGGCTAGTCACGAATTTATCAGTGATCATTCAAAAGTTACGCCAATTTCAAAATCTTAACGAGTGTTGTCATTTTTCCCCAAAAGTTGACAGGCCACTATTCTGAGGTTAAACCGTCCTTCTTTCTGTCATTTATTGTCACTGTATTATGTTGTTACGTCTCCCGAATTACATAACAATTGTTGTTGGTGGTGGTGGAGGTGGGGGGGTTGAGATTTTGAAGAAAATTGCCGGGAGGGGGGGGGGGTGAACGGCGTGTTTTGCTTATCTAACCATATGACCACACCTATCATGTACCTACAATTGTTTGCAAACATGTTTGCTTTGTACATACCATGCAAATGCCTGACGTGTTTCGTGTTTATAATTACGTTTGTACCAACTCATGTTTTGGCGTTTGCTGTGTCATGTTGGCCTCTGCAAATAAAAGCCTTGATTGATTGATTGAGTGCTTCCCCTATCTCTCCGGAGTACTGATTTGGACCAGTTACTGGTCTGCCGTTAAAATGAAGAACGCCTCACCTCGAAAAGTGCGATTTTCAGAAATCAGCTTCAAAGTTTTCAGTATGAACTTCGCTATAAGTTCACTCCAGAACATTAGAGAGTTTTTGCAGACCCTTCCACCGATCGGTAGGAGGAAATCCGTAGTACGAATCTGTAAGGAAAGGGGGAGTGCGCATGCGCGAGGACAAATCGGTAAGGAATCTGTAGCAGTAGGCGGTACGAATCCTTATTCCTACGGGTTACCAAATCAGTATAGAAATCTGTATGAAAAGCAACATAACCTGACGCTTGTGTAACCCCGTTGTAACCTCAAGATGTTATCTTGTAAACAAACGGGCTTGTATTCTGCTTTGTTATTTTTTGTTCTCAGTTCGCTTTGTTCTCTTCTGTTTTATTCTGTTCTACACTCGATGGATGAATTGGAAATTTTTATTCCACCCATTTCCTCTTCACAAAAAAACGAGTGGCAGTAGGAGTCCTCGTAGGACTTGTAATAAGTAGGGCTGCCAGACGTCCTCTTTTTTCCGGACATGTCCTCTTTTTCACACCCTGTCCGGGCGTCCTCTCTTTTTTCATTTTTCGGGCAAATGTCCTCTTTTTTTTTTTTAAATCTCTCATTTTCTGAAATTACCTCGAAATTACCTGAAAATCGTTTGGGCTACCTACCTATCTGGAACAGCCTGCTTAGAAAAAATCTTGTTCTTGTTAAACCTATGTCCATCGTGGGCGTTGACATCGAATACAGGCAGCTTCTTAGCCACTCCAAATCCCGTTGGTTGTCGTTGTTTCCCTGCATAAATCGTGTGCTTCAAATGTATGAACCTCTGGCGTCGTATTTTATGTCTCAGAGCAACCCTCCTATCCTAATAAAAAATCTGTTTGAATAGCCAGAAAATGAAAGTGACTTGTGGTTTCTACATTCATTAATGTTTTCTTTCAATGAAAAGATTAAAAAATTGGAAGCCAAACATAACTCAGTTTTGGAGGTGCTAGCTTCGTTGGAGGAAGTCGAAGATTTTCTGACTGAAAGACTGAAGGAGAAATTTCTCCCTAAATCTAATTTCTCACTAAATTTAAAGCCATGAACTGCAGTCAAAGATGGTGTGAATATTTCCATCTTGTCGACCAATCAGAGAAACACTCACAGCTTCTCAAATTGTGCCAAATTGTTTTCGCCATTCCTGCCCATAATGCCAACGTCGAGAGAATATTAAATATTCTCATTCCATCAGAGAAAATTTTTCTCTGATGAACTCTCAGTGGATGAGAGGAACTGACTACATGTCCCCACAGTAAAGGTTTTTCATCAATCAGATGGATGATGGTTTGTTACCTACCTAATCGGGTATTATAATAATATCTACTTCAAGTTTTTAGTTTCAACATTCAACATATTATGTTGAATGTTGAAACTAAAAACTTGAAGTAGATTCTATTTCTATTAGAATTACATCATTTTCTATAATATAATATTATTATATTTTCTATAATAATATTACATTTTCTATAATATAATATCATTATGTTATAGAAAATGATCTAATTCTAATAGGAATAGAATCCACTTCAAGATTTTAGTTTCAACATTCAACATATTATAATACCCGATTAGGTAGGTAACAAACCATCATCCATCTGATTGATGAAAAACCTTTACCTTATAATTATATTATAATATAGTATGTGCATTTTGTAATTTATACGTTATATATCTTGATGTCCTTTTTTTCCTTTTCTCTCATCAGGCAACCCTAGTAATAAGAAATACTTGTGAAACACTCAAACGCAACAAGTCAAAACTTCGTATTTAATACTTGTGAAATACTCAAACGCAACAAGTCAAAACTTCACGGCGACCATTTTTTTTTTTGGATTTTCATCCATTTTCCTCTTCACAAAAAACCGAGTGGCAGTAGGAGTCCTCGTACTTGTATTAAGAAAATTTCTTATTACAAGTATTTAATACTTGTGAAATACTCAAACGCAACAAGTCAAAACTTCACGGCGACCATTTTTTTTTTTGGATTTTCATCCATTTTCCTCTTCACAAAAAACCGAGTGGCAGTAGGAGTCCTCGTACTTGTAATAAGAAAATTTCTTATTACAAGTATTTAATACTTGTGAAATACTCAAACGCAACAAGTCAAAACTTCACGGCGACCATTTTTTCTTGAGGTATGTGAGAGTGAAAACAACGTGCGCGTCACTTTAGTAGTCAATTTTTCCATACGGATTCGTAAGGAATCTGTAGTGGGGTGGTTGTGGTGGTTAGCTTCCAGTCATGGTCGGCCTAGACAGCCCATACGGATTTCCTGCTACGGATTCGTGGAAAGGTCTGCAAAAACTCTCTATTATTACGACCCAGGATTTTGGGGTTACATCGATAGAAACTCAACTGAACATAAATGTAAGACGAAATCGAGAAAAAAAATCGATAATTTCATCGATTATTGGCACCTGAGGCATTTTGAGCCGCTATTTCGCTATGCTTTTGGAGGTGAAATACCTCACCTCTGTGTGAGGCGTTTCAGTTTCAAAAACGAAGCTGCTTTTGGAGGAAGAACGCCTCACCTCTGTGGCTTTTTACCTGTGTAAACAATTGAAACAAAAACGCCTTGCGGAAGCCAATAAACGCCTCGCCTTGAATTTGAAGCCGACAGATTGAACAAGAAATACCTCAGCTCGAATTTTCAACGAGCTGAGGCGTTTTTCCTCCAAAACAGGCAACGAACAACACAAAGGTGAGGCGTTTTAAGTGCTAGGCTGAGGTGTTGTAGGTAGGTGAGGTGTTTTTCCTCCAAATCGAGCACTTTTTTGGTTTCACCCCCTACAAATTTAACCCCTTCCGTCGAATTTCGAAATTTCGATTTCACCGTTGAAAAAATAAGGGGAAAAAATATAGAGATTACCTCCGTAAAAAAAAAATCGAAAATCTTGAGGTGAGGCGTTCTTCATTCTAACGGCAGAGTAGTCTTTCCATCAACGGCAAGGAATAGGAGGCGAAGAGGCTACTCATTTGCATGTAGAATACACGCAAACCACGGAGATTGTGGCCAACAAACCTCTCAATTCGAGTAATCACACCTGTTTACTTCCTGTGTTGACCGCAGTTCCGTCACAGCCAACGGCAATCAAGTTGGAAAAATTCATTTTGCTGGTCTCCAGAAAATCGGAAATGTTGCGATGTTGGCACTGGTCCCTGATCTTGGAGACACGTGTTCAAGATAAACCGATCCAGGTTCACAAAAAAAGGGGTGTTCCTCTACTTTCGTCATTCGATGAGTCGAGTCCCCTTTCTCCTCCAAGGCGATTGTTAAATCTCTTTTCCCACGATAAGCATATTAAATTAAAACATTTTTCAATCAAAGATTATGAGAAATTTACATTTTTCAGGAAAATTTCCATTTATACCAAAAAGATTTAGTGTGGAACCTCAAGATGTTGGAACTATGACCTGTAACTTCGCCAATTTACCTACGTGTTTGCCTATTTGGCAACTATTCCTCACTCAGCCTACCTCAATTGCTTAATTTTTTATTTTTCTTATTTTATTTTTTTTTTTTGCCAGTTTCGGCCCACCCGAATGTTTATGGCGCTGGATGGCTTGTTTACGCCATTCAAATCGTGTGCGAGTGGTGTCTCGAGAGTTGAGTGAAATGAAAATCCACGACGACAAAACCCGCGATTTCGTCACCGAATTTCGTTGCACGTCAAACTTTCTGAGCGAAGGTAATCCGTCAGTAAATGTGACAAATCATTTTCGTAGGCCAATAAACAAGAATGAGGCGCACGGAGTTTGAAAATCTTGTGGCAGCTTTGTTTCTTGATTTATGGTTTTAAAATAAACAATTAAAATCCTTAATTTTGCCACAGTAAAGATTTCTTAAAAAAAAAAAAAAAAAAAAAAAAAAATCTATTTTAGTAGGTATGCACTAGAAATGAGCGAATTAACGTAATTGAATCATCAAATTAAGGGGAGTCGCAGTTTTCCAATCCTCTCTTGGGCTTTTCCATTTCAAGAAACTCCAATTTCCCAGAGCATTGCGGCCGTTTCTAGCGCGGGCTTGATGCGAATTCTATTACGCAGATTCGGAAGGAATCAGGTCATGCTCAAACGGAACAAGTTTAACAACGTTCAGGAAACTTCCTTCCCCCGCATGACGTAATTGCGTCCTTAGCTCGTGACGTAACGAATTTGACCCAGACCGGAATCAGTTGTTCGTTTTTGATCAGCGATGTAACTGGAAGTTTGGGTGGGTGTCGCTCGAAAACTTGGTGGAGAAACGATGGTTGTAAAAAGAAGAAAAATTAACTTTTTTTACTGCTTCGATGGCTGCTATATATGGCAGGGATTCAGCTCTGATCTCCTAAGATATGACGGCCACCCGAATTTTGTCCGAAGAGATGTGAAGGAAAGAGATTTTTTTTCCTACGCCGGACGTAGGCCTTAACGCCATCTCCTTCCTAGCAGCCCAATATGCCTCACTTTTCCTTCTCCAAACGGAGTCCTCGTCGTCGTGTCGGGGTCGTGAGATTGTTGGGCACCGGTCCAAGTGCCTGGCGTCCATCGGTATTGCACAGGGGGCCGTCGCACAGTGGGGCAGAACCTCCAATTTCGGGGGGGAAAAAAAAATAATTCCTTGAATTTTCAAAACGTTTGTGATCAATCTATAGTACTTTTTGGCGCTGAATTGAATACTGCAATAACTTTGACGATTAGAGCAACTGGCAAAAAGATACAGTCAATTATTGGATGAAATATTTACGGAATCACATAATTTTGGCAACAATATTTACTGTAAATTAAAAAAGTAAATTTAGCTTTATCATAAACTTGAGAAAAAACCAATAAATGCAGAAATATTTGATTTAAGTTCAAAATTATTAGGTATTATTATTTATTTTTTAATGAATAGATAAGACTACAAATAATAGCTCCTACATTCAGTCACTGAGTAATAATTACTATTATTCTTCTGCCTCGTCACTTAATTGAATTGATTACGTTGATTCACTCACTTTTATCGCCTCGACCTCTAACCCGAATACACCAAACTCCTGTTAACCGGCATCTTTGAAAATTCACTGCTCCTGAATACGGTGGAAAATGGCGACGAAATTTTCACAGCATCTTTATTAGGGTCTGACGTTTAAGAAAAAAAATAAGCCAGACCTTAGGATGGCCTAGCTCGATTTGCACGCTTCCCTAAAGTCAAATTATGCAGAAAACCGTGAATTCGGAGGGGTTGTTCATCGGAATTCTTTTTAAAAATTGGATTTTGTATTTTTATAGAATACTATTGGTACCTATTGAGAACATGTAAAATTTTCAAAACTACACGAATAAACCGAGTGAGAGGGGATTTTTTTATGTTATACCTATAAAATGCTTAAAATCTCATAATCTCATGTTTCACTCCTCATTTAAGTACTAAAAGTACTTTTAACTAATTTTAACTAAGTACTTTTAACTAAGTAAAACTAATTTTAACCGCAAAATGAATATTACACGCTGATTCTACGGTTAAAAACCTTGGAGAAAACCACAAAAATAATATTTGCAAAAGTCATATTATGACTTTTTTCCACACCGGCCCCACTGTGCGGCGTTGCTCCTCCAGAGTCATCTCCATAGAATCTTCTATGGAGATGAGTCTGGAGGAAATCGTGTCCAGTTGTCAATATGAAGTTGGCAACGAAGTCCTGAAGGGGCAGGTTGCCTGGAATGGGTTGGGTGATAAGACATTCCCATTGCTTTCCAAAGGCCGCGTTTCGGTGTCGTTCCAGTCGGGTTTGGTTGACCTTTATTTCAGCCTCGTTCATCACCTGATTGTGGGTGATGGGATCGTCAGTGGGTGGCATATTACTTCCTCTCTTGGCAAGTTCGTCGGCCTTTTCGATACCCATCACTGTACAATGCGAGGTTACCAATTGTAGCGCTGAGTGTGTGGTGTTCCTCAGGGGCATCGGGGGAACAGAGCGCAAGGATCGCTGACTGGAAGTCGACAACAAAGACGACGTTAGTCGGGTCACGAGGCAGGCTAAGCAGCGCAGCAGCAGCCTCAGATACAACAAGGAGCTCCACGTCGAAGTTTGTGGACATTGGGCTCTAAGCCATGGAGGAATAGAGAGGAGAGCTCACTCTGTGTTAAACCGCGTTCCCAAAACGCCAACCAAGTGATGGAACGAGACGTAGTGAACTTTGAAGGTGGTAAGTTACCAAAACTGAACCAGAAGATGGCGCCCTGTGAATTCCGACGTGTCGTTTGCATTCACAGTGTACACAACTACACAATCAATTTCGTTTAACGAAATTCGTTATTCAGAGATGGTTCCTTCAATTTTTCCTTTAATTTTAGTAGCACAACAGTGGAAGATAAATCCGTTTGGTGAGGAATTTGGGGGCTTTCCTTCATAAGAAGGGCTAGTGGCTCACTCTAGTCGGGTTTGAAGGTACTATGTGTAGTTCACTACGTTCCGTAGGGATAGCGCCACCGTCGACTATGGCACATGAAGTCCTATTCAGTGAACTCTCCTCTCTATTCCTCCATGGCTCTAAGCGAAACCACCCTCAAACAGATCCGGGGAATTATTATTTGTGGAGCCATCGGTATATATTCAGAGCCAGTGGTCAGCGAGTGTCTCAAGGGACCGGGATCTCAACTCCCGAGAAGTGTCCTCCTTCCTTGTTGTCAGGCCTATGGAGGGGCTGACCTCCGGCACAGGCATGTTGAGGTCTGACACACCGCCGGTGGCAAAGGGCTCCGATGCCGGCCAGTGCAGTCCATATTTATCACGGACCATGGCCATGTTAGCTGCAGTCAGGAAGGTGGTCTGCGTCTTGAGGCATACATTTGCCTGGAGATAGCCCTTCCAATGCCGAACAGGCAGTCGAGCCACCTTCTGAGCCAGCAGGAAAGAGATGTGAAGGAAACCAGAAAGAAACCAACACCAAAAATGGGATAATGAGAAGAACGTTCAACGTAGACCATGATTCTTTTTTAGTTCCTCATACCGAATTTTCTTGTTCTCAGTAATCTTGACACATTCAAGCCCTTGTGTGCAGATGCTGAACGAAAAATACCTGAGTATTTAAGTCGAGAACGTTATGGATACCTACTTTAATTGAAGTACTTTATTTTTCCTTGGTTGCAGCCAGGATATACTTTATGATATCAATCTATATCTATAAAAATGACTGCCAAATCTTTGAGGACTCACTACTTAAAAACCAGTGGAGTGTTTGGCACCAAATTGTGTGGATATGTTTGTGAAGCATCGTAGATGGTTTTAAAGAAGTTTATACAAAATCGGTCACTTCCTTCATCGCGAACGGAGCTTTCCTTCGCAACGAGAGACGGGTCAAATAGCGTCGTTACTAGGGATCGCTAGGAAAATTTTCGAAACTCCGAAACCCGGTACAACTTTTGTCGTCAGTTTAGAACGAAACTACGTCTTTTAAAACGAGCTATTCACGCTGATTTCAAACAAAACGATTTCTGTGCGATAAACCGTTCGCAAGTTATTCGAAGATCGTCGGTAGGCGGGTACGTACGAGTATTTTTTGCGAGCCTTCGATTTGTTTAATACGTACTAGGAAATTTCATTTTGAGTTTCATTCATGGGTTGCTTTGGACTGTGTGAGAATGTTTGTGAAGCCGTTAATGAGATAATGAATTTTTAAAATCTGTCGGTGTGTTTTCGCAGTTTAACCGGACTAAGTTCCTTTCATTGAGTTGGTGATGAGTCGCAGCGCTGGTGATAAATAAATAAAACAATGACATAGGTAGTAGCATGATTCTAATACGAATTTTTGTAGAGAATCTTTGAGTGCCAAAAATAAAAATAAAATAAAATAAAATAAATGCCACCAATCAAGCGTAGGCGATCGAATCACGGTCGCCGTTCACGTCGCAGTGGAGATCAGTTTATTCAAAGAAATGAAGTGGCAAGCCAACGACAACACCGACAGCGAAGCGCCACGTCCGAATCTACGATTCGACCGATGCGCCCACGAAGCCGTGTGGCAGAAGCTATGGTTGATGCAGCTTACAATTACGATTGTGAATGTGATTATAGCATGTATGGACGTATAGGCATAATGGGTGAAAGATGTCGGTATTGTGATGCACTGAAGTTTGCTGGTGAAACCGAGGGAATGTGCTGTTCCAAAGGAAAAGTGAAATTGGCAAATTTTGAAGCTCCACCTGAACCGTTGCGTTCACTGATTTTCTCGGGCACACAGCAATCAAAAGATTTTTTGAAAAACATACGAAGGTACAATGTAAACAGCATTGCAAACACTGCAAACAAACTGATTTGACTTTTCATTCAAATTCTGCCAAAATTCTATTTTTATTGCGTGCAGCGAAGCGCACCGAGTCAGATAGTATTTTATAACATCATATTATGATCCGACGAATCCATATCATAATATTATTATGATTGCTGACGAAACTCTCGCGTTATGGTTTTGATGAGGGGTCTGTTGCCTTCTTCGGTGCGTTTCTGGCGGGGTGGAGTCAAATTGTCTTTTACAATGCCATCGCTTCAGAGGAGTCGCCCATACCTTGTAGGGTTAATCAGGGCTCCATTTTGGGTCCGGCGTTGTTCCTCCTTTACGTCAATGATTTGGCCTGTGAGTTCAATCTACAAAAGAATCAAATTTACATGTTTGCCGATGACATGTCTGTCTTGGCGTCTGGTCGAACGCGCTTGGAGTTGTCGGGCGATACGCTGGCGGCGGATGTGGTGGTGAAATCCTGGTGCGCCTCAAATTCGCTCCGGCTCAATGAGGAGAAGACCCAAGAGCTAGAGTTCCTTCTCAACGGTCGGCTGGACAACGCGGTCAACTTCCTGGGGCTGTGGATTGACAGCAGGATTTCGTGGCGCTGTCACGTTGAAAAGATCGGTGCTCGGCTGGTGAACTTCGCCCTTCGTCGTTTTGCTGTCTTCGTCTCCTTCCCGGTTCTGCGGGTCGTGTTTTTCGCTCTCTTCATGAGCCGTGCATCATACGGGATTGTTTTTTGGGGCTCATCTTACGCAGATATTTTCAAGCTACAAAAAGCCGCTATTAGAGTCATTTTGGGTCTAAGCTTTAGGGAGAACTGCCATGGCGTAATAAGAAAATTAGGTTGTATGACTGTTCCCTCATTGTTCATCTTCAACTGTTTGAGACTGGTTAGAAAATATGATTCTCTGGTTCCTAAGGGCTCCGACTTTCACATTTACAGCACACGGACATGTGACGAGTTGCGTCCTTCCAACGTGCGATTGACCACATCCTTGAAAAGTAGCCCACTACAGAATGGTATCCGCTTTTACAATAGGTTACCAATATCGCTTCGGCAGATGTCGGATAAGGAATTTGGCCGTATTGTCTATCTATCTATCTATCTATCTATCAAACCGAAAAAATCAACCCTAATCCTGACCCTAATCGGGCATGTTCCTCTGGCGAATCACCTTCCACGGATTCATCTTAGGGATGGGAATCGATTTCCGATTTTTTGGGAAAATCGATTTTTTACTACTGCTTTTTAAAAAAATCTTGAATCGATTTTCGTCATTTATAAAAATTAGTTTATTATTTCAAGTGATTCAAGCAAATTTCGAGTCTTAGGTCGATTAAAAATTATGATAATAGCTAATAACAACAAAACTCACTAGTTACCAGCGAAGTCCGCCATGGCTTTTTCAGACAGCGAAACTGATTACTCGTCTGATTAAATGTTTATTATCAAAATTTTTGAAAACTAATGCAATTTTAATTTTCAATAAATTTCAATAAATGATTTTTTTCTTGAATCCTACCTACATTAAATAATATTTAATTTAATATTTAATTTAAATATAAGATATATTATATCTAGCGTTTTCACTCATTAAAAAAACTTTTTTGTAAGACCGATTTTTGAATCGATTTTCCAAAAAATCGATACTTTTATGGCGATTTTTTGGGGAAATCGATTTGGAGCATCCGATTCTGAATCGATTCAAAAAATCGATACTTCTTACCGATTTCCCATCCCTAATTCATCTCCGGCTGGACTTCCTCGGCCTTTATCGGTTCATTGGACATATTTGCGACGGCAAGCCGGGTGCCCGAAGGCCGGCCGGGCCTCTAAGTGACGGCCGTGGAAATGGACAAGATGCCCGGAGCGAAGAAGCGCAGAATTGGGAATTTTGTTTCACTCTCATCCTTGTGGGGGGATTTGGCACTTTCTCGTATACTCAGCGGAAAGAGTGTGTAGTGATGTGAAGAAACAATGAAGACAAAAATACAGTGAATCTCGTCAAATACTCAGCAGAGGAGTCATTTCTCACCTTAACCACCTCACTGTGAATCTGATTACAAGTGGGTTTATTCATCTTCAACTATAACTAGTAACATGTTATTCACCAATAGATCACTCTATTTAAAGTCCCCTGGCTCAATTGCATGATTCTAATCTAAAAACCATTAGGTATGAAACAAACGAGGACTGATATTGACGTAAATGAGGATGCCTGACCTCCGTAAACGGAAACATGAGTTGGTGAATTCGAAAATAAGAAACTAAGTTTAAGTCTTAATGGTTAGCATATCTTAATAGGGTGGTGATAGCGCAAGGACAGACGTCATCATTCTAATCCACTAATTGGACGGCGTTACGGAAATACCAGGAAACGACAAAAGTTGATTTTTGGGAAATTGCGATCAAAGTTCAGCCTGCTATGGAAATTGTATTGGGATTGTCTTGGTGACAGATGGTATCTACGGGTTATGTTGACGTGACACGAGTCTTGCGTCAGGAAGTCTCAAAATTGAATTGCCCTTGTAGATACCCTTTTTGAGCTTACCTGAGAATTGCAAAACTCGGAATGAAGGGCAACCTAATAACGTCAAATTTTGCTTCTGCCTCGTCTCTGAGCTGTGGTAGGTACTGTTTTGTAGTTCTGAAGATGGCTTATAAATAAACCGGATCGTTGGCGTAGAAAATCCCTGAAATTTTTATCTGAACCTCGCGACCCCCGAATATTTAATTAAAATAGTTAGGTACCGATATATCGATACAGAATCACTACTTACACTACCACATGGGCGTTTCGTTTAAAAAGAGCCTAATCAGTCTAAAATCATAAAAAGAGTCTAAAATCATAAAAAATTACAGCTCGATCAAAATCGGTGAGAAAACGACGAATAATTCGTTTGTAAATAATAATAATAATAATAAATTATTTTGATCGAGCTGTTGAGGAAACTACGAATCTGATGGTTTCATCGGATTCCGCGTGAAAAAATCAAGCTAGTAGCACTTCAAACTCATTTTGGCCAAAAAGTGACTTACGCGGTGTTGCAGATTAGCCGACGATTTATTATAGATAATCCGTAGATCTACGGTATCTCCCGAATTCAAGCCAGTCATTCTTTCGCGGTATTCAACATCAACGCTTCGAAAGGTACCTACTATGACGGGTATTACACATTCATTACATTGTGCACACGAGTCTTTTGGGAGCATTGACTTCGACTCGTCCAGTAATCGTGGTGGGTTGCCTGATTCTGTCGGTATTCTTGACAAAAGCCGGAAAAAGGAGCCTTTATCTGGAAATCAGGTCGTTTACCACACACTCGTCGTGACAGCAGTTTGATCTTTGTTTGTGCAGGCTCCTAACGGTTCTTTTCTGTCGGAGTCAACTTCCGGACGTGGGACTCCCATACATCCACTTCATGAACAAAATAATGACGCTTCACCCGATTAATCGGGCATGGACGTAAAACGGGTTAGGTAGCCCCGACCCCCACCCTCAGGCCTTTTCGGAACACAAAAATGAATTGTGCCGAACTCATTCAAAAGAAACACCAGAATTGAATGAGTAAGTAGGGGCATGGAAAGGTATAATAAAAATGTAGGTAATAAAAATGTAATTGGATCGTTCCGGGTCCCCCAAAAGTGGATTCTACGTCCAAAAATACTTCGAAAACGCCACCTAACTCGATCCCATAGCCAAAAACCTTCAAACATTCCCTCCCGTAGCTCCATTTTAGCCCCATAGCGCCCCACGGGTTTGTGCGATGGGGCTGAAAACCTTGCGGGCACAACTAGATGGTAAACAAAGTATTTAGTCAAAATTTCAGATTAGAAAAAAAATCCTATTGCCCAAAACAAAACAACGAACGAAGAAAAAACGAACCTGTCTGTTGACACTTCACGGAAAGGGTCGGCTGAACTGGTGAACGCCATCCTGAGAGGATCTTCACTGGAGGTAGGGGACCACCTCACAAGGATGACCACTGTGAAACGGGAGGCTGTACGCAAGAGGAATGAAGAAGAAGATGCCTTGCTACTTGCCACAGTGAGCACCTTTTCAGGCGACAGACAGAGGGCCATTGGTAGGTCAGTGACTGCGGTCAGCCGATGTAAAACGTCTGGTTGGCTCACTGCACTCCCACTGCGAGGTCAGCATTTTGATCGTTCTGCCAATGAGTTCCGTGATGGGTTGGCTATTCGATACAAGCGGAAGCCAGTTGGATTACCTGCCTTGTGTGATGGGTGTGGTTCAGTCTTCTCCCCAGAACATGCGTTGAATTGTAAGATGGGTGGTTTGATTCCCCGGCGCCATAATGAAATAAGAGATGTTCTTGGTGAGCTGCTGAGTTGCACTGAGGAGCACTGATAGAGGAGGCAACGCCCTCCCATCCGGCTTTGCGAGGAGACCTTGTATGCCGAGGGGTTTGGGAGGCTCAGAGGGATGCGTTACTTGATATCCGTGTCGTCCACACCGACGCTCCCTCTTATGTTTCTCGCTCCGTCTCGGCAGTACTTGCATCAGCTGAACAGGAGAAGCGAAGGAAGTACTCCAGCGCATGCGAAGACCGCCACGCTACATTCATGCCATTGGTGTGCTCGGTGGATGGTTTGTGGGCTCCGCAGGCGAGAGCTTTCATCAAGGTTCTGGCGGAGAGGCTCTCTGAAATCTGGGGACGGCACCAGTGCAAAGTTCGCGAGTGGGTACGCGCTCGACTGGCCTTCGCAGTTCTTAGAGCAAGCAGCTTATGTCTCAGGGGTGCTCGGAAACACTGGAGGTGCGGTGACAACCTGCTGGGCTTCGAGGGTGGTGCAGCTGTTCAGCTCGGCTTGGACAGTTCCCCATGAACCTCCTTCTTTCGCACCCGTGACAAGACCCGTGGGTGGCGCCCAGAATGGCATAAGACGCCAGGCAGCAGGGTTTGGGCCGTCGGTTTCTTGTTCATGTTTTTGTTTATGTTTTGGGTGTTTGTTTTTGTTTTTGTTTGTTTTGGCTTGTTACCTTGGATTTGAATAAAGTTTGTGCTTAAACGGCCCGGATGGCGGATGGACATTTCGGTTTTGGACTCTAGACCTCTTGAAACGGATAATGTCAAATTTTGAGGCCGATCAACATCTTCAACCTCCTTGGCGACTACATAGTTGTATTACCTATTCCAAGAAATTTAGCACTCACCGTTTAAGGGGAGAAGGCTTTTGACATATCCACCACATACTTATCCGCAGTTAGTTTTAATGATTGATATAGTGTATCCGTGCAATACACCCTGAACTGCTAATTTTAGTAGGTTTTGTTTGTTGTTTATTTTAAAACACTCGATGACGCAAATAGAGAAAAAAAAGTTTTTAATGTAATTTGACTATTGTCGTAATGTTGGACAAAATACTTATTAAAAAAAAAAAAAAAACAGCCCTCATTGTATTGTTGGAATCGTTTACAGCTTCAGAATCACTTTTGTTAATCTAATAAATTCCACCAGTTATTCTTGGATACGTTCGATTTTGAAGTTTTCTTGACGATTTCGCACATTGGATTTCTAATCAACGGATCTTGTCTTATCATTGTTGTCTATATGGGAATTTTCTTTTTTCCTTCGTTGTTTTTATCGGATTAATCTTTTCGTTCGGCGGTTCGGGGGAAACCTACTTGAACGTTATGGAACTCCTAACGAGGCTCGCATTAAAGGTAAATACCCAATGAATCAATCATTATATCTAATGGAGACGGGTGAGATAAGTTCATTCAAGTACCTACCGTACGTTCCTTATCTTAGACAGTACGTTGTTGAACAAGATCGAGTGACCATGCCGAGTGTGAACTCTACGACAATGCATAAAACAGGGGAGAAAACGCCTTTGACATTGTAAGTAGTTTCATAATGAGCTGCGAGGGATGGGGGTGGGTTTGGAGGGAGAGTAGGGATGGGGCTTCGGGCAGAACAGAGGGGAGTCAGGACCGCTGGGGCACAACCTGTCAGTCCGCGACAGGCTATCAACATTAAAACATCGCGATAGTCCCTGTACGATATTGGTTCTCGCGTGTTTTCATTCGTCAGGGACAACTCTTGGAACATCCTCGTCAGCGGACCCCACGACTTAAGCCATGTCTTAATTGTTGCAGCTTGTCCCACGACCCTGACAGATACGGGTCAGTCGCAACTATGGCAAGTCCACAGCCAGGTACGTCGAAAGTAATTGTATGCATACATGGAAAACCCTCCGGATGCTGCGCGACTGTCTATGAAGGCGACGGAAAGAGCCATTCAGAAGCGATATCAATCGGTAAATTTTTCCTACCATAACTTATCGGTGATGTCCCGTGTTTGTGATCTGTCTCTGCTATCTGTGGTTCGTTTATTCATTCAATTGACCATCCTATCATATTGGTACCTGGTCAACAGATGTGCTCTGTACATATCCCAAAATTGTTGCTACGTCCTGCATTTTCCTTTCGTAGACAATAAAATTCAATCACAAAAATCAACTTCATCACGTCTGTAGGGATCGTGCACTTTGCCGCCACGCCGAGACAATCGATGTATCGATTCTTACGAACAGAATCTGAACCGCAGGAAAGACGATGTTTCGTGATACATTTCGCCAAAAGAGAAAATTCTGTACCTAGAACATCGAAAATAGAAAAACGGTGCAAAAGTTTTTACAACTTGAATGACAAATGAATTAAATTAAAAATAGAAGATTAAAAACGCTGCAAATTTTACTTTTATAAAGTTTAAAAAAATTAAATCTATTTCAATGAAAAATTGTTAATTTTTTTTTTTTAATATTTGGTTTATTATTCCAAGAATGAGACTCCTGAGTAATCGCGACGAAGGTCAAAACTCTGATCAACCTCATAAACGTCAAAAACGAAATGTTTTCGGCGGTAGGAATTTTTTTTGAAATCTGAAATTTTGACAAAACACTCGGTTTACCATCTAGTTGTGCCCGCAAGGTTTTCAGCCCGATCGCTCAAACCCGTGGGGCGCAATGGGGCTACGGGAGGCGCTTTTTGAAGGTTTTCGGCTGTGGGATCGAGTTAGGTGTGATTTTCGAAGTATTTTTGGACGTAGAATCCATTTTTGGGGGTCCCTGAACGATCAGATTTCACTGTGGGGATCTATAGGGCTTCCGTGGGTCTACAAATGAGATTTTTGAAGGACACAGGAAGTCAAATGAAGTGTCGTTTTTCGAGACATTTTGGACGCTTAAGGGCGAGTTTCACCTTGCATATTTTAAACTTTCTTGAATTTCTGTGTTCTCTTGTGTTTCTGGTATATGTTGATCCAAAATATTTTCCATTATAAAAAACAAAAAAATGCCGGTACCAAAAAAAAAAAAAAAAAAAAAAAAAATTAAACGCTCATTTTCAGTACCTAGTCGACTACTGAATCATTCTGTAATCTGCTCTGAGTCAGTAGTCGACAGGGTGGTTTCTCATCGTTACAAGCCACATAATTTCGATACTATTACTAAGAAGTTACCATTAGTATACCAACTAGGTGATCTGTGACTGTTTCAGCGATAAATTTATGTGGCTCATAACTCAATTTTTCCTTTTTGGAAAAACTTAGGTACTCATCTTTGACGTTCGGTTTCAGCCAGACGGTTTAACTGGATTGGGCCGATAGGGTGTTCATTCGACGCAGAATTTTGTCCTTTAAAAAGAGCATGAAATGTCTTTTTCGTCCAGACGCTTCCTTCTGGGTGAAAATGGCCAAAAACCCCAAAAAAGTAAAAAATAAATAAAAGAAATGGCGGTTTTTGGGTCATTACCTGTCGTCTAATGCATTTTGCATCATGATGCAAAACCCATTTCGACTAAACGCACGCACTAAAAACCTGTTGACTAGGTACTGAAAATTTTTTCTTTCTTTCCCTGTGTCGACTACTGGCTCAAAATCACACTTTCGAAAAACTCATTTCCCCCCCCCCCCCCCCCATTTAAGCTGACATTTTAATAAAATTTACTACTGCGTCGTATAAAGAAGGGATTTTTGAAGGATCCCAGGAGTTTAAATATTTTTCGAGTAAAAAATAAAGAATTTTTGAAAAAAAAAAACTTTTTTCCCAAATTTTTTCCATTGACACAGAAATAATTTTGGCACAAGTAACCTATGCCAAAGAATAATACACACAAGTGTAAAATTTGCAGCGTTTTGACTTCTAACAATATGGTACAGGAGAGTTAACCCGAAATTCGGGTGCATTTCCATTCCTAATTATATAATATTAATGTTCATAATATGAATATTCATATTATAAATATTCATCATTTCAAAACAATTATTTAGGACAATAACTACAGCGAAGGGAGAAGTGGACACATCCTGTAAATATAGGAATCAATCCACAGGTGAAGCAGCCAAATGGAATCAAGAATGGGGTGAAATCAATTTTTAAAAATCTTCCCTCAATAATTATAGAACTACCTATGTGGGAGGCCAAGCAAAGCGAGCCCCCTCTGGCCGAGAAAATGATCGGCCGAGCGAAACAAGCCCCCCCCCCCCCTGTCAAAATGCTACCCCTATGAAATCAAATCAAATTTGAAAACTCACAGAAAAAAAAAAAAAAAAACCGTAGAGCGCTAGGGGGCTAAAATGGGGAGGGGGGTGTAGAGTTAAGTGTCGTTTTCGAAGTATTTTTGGACGTAGAATCCTTTTTTTGGGGGGGGGGGGGACCTATGGAGCTTTCATGGGGGTATACGTAAATGGAATTGTTGAAGGATCCCAGGAGGTCAAATAAGGTGTGGTTTTCCAAGTAAATCCGTTTTCCGAGGTCCCACATCTTACCAAACATCTCACAGGAAATTGCCCGTGGGGCGCTATGGGGCTAAAATGGGATGGGGGGAGTTAAGTGTCGTTTTCGAAGTATTTTTGGACGTAGAATCCTTTTTTTTTTTTTTTTTTTTTTTTTGAAAGTAAGGACCCCCTGTCTGAGTGCTAGTAAAATCAAATTTGAAAACTCTACCTTCAATAACAATAGAACTACCAATGTGGACGGCCGAGCCAAGCGAGCCTCCCCTGGCCAGTAAAATGATCGGCCTAGCGAGGAAAGGCCCCCCTCCCTGTCAAAGTGCTAGTGAAATCAAATCAAATTTGAAAACTTGAGCAATACTTGAGAAAATCACAGGAAAAAAAACCCGTGGGGCGCTATGGGGCTAAAATGGGGAGGGGGGTAAAGTTAAGTGTCGTTTTCCAAGTATTCAATTTCTTAGCCTACGTCTCAGATAATTTATCACGTTCATCTGGGCAAGGAGCATGAAGGCAAATGACGTCCAGAAATGAATGTTGTGATTTTTTCCACTCAAAATGTGTAGGAGGAAGAAGAACATCAGAATCACCGAGCTGTACAAAAACCATCCAAGCAGAAATTTAGAAACATCTAGCTCAAGAGCTAGTTATTTCTCATTTTGGAAGAACGTTGGGGTGTATCGAAAAAAATACTTTTGTCGGGGTTTGAAACAAGTGGAGAAGGTTCTTTTAGGGCTCAAAACAAAGAGGTTTCAAGGAAAAAATTATTAGTTCACATCTTCAACTTGATCAAATGGTCCAAAATAACAAATTTTGTCAAGGTAGTTGTAGGATAATGACAGATTTAAAAGGTAAAAATGGTTTTGAAGTGTCTCAAGGCACACTTGATTAGTTTATTCAATTATCATTTCATTTTTCTTATGAGTTTTTTCATTATTCTTATGATTGATTACTGTGATCGGCACTCCCAATCCAGCGATTATAAATCGCACCCTAACGAACATAATTAGCCTACCTACTTTAATTCCTGGATATCACTTGACTTCGGGATTCAAGCCCCAAGTACCTATCCGAAAGGTCAAAATTGATCGGTTTGACCGGATTCCTGTCGACTGCTTGCTGTAAACGTTTTGACCTAATGTTCCATCAAAGTGGTACTGAAACGTGAAACGTGATTATAATGTGATACACGTAAAGCCAAGATTCATGATGTATTAGCTGGCCCATGCCGACCCTCTTCGCCACCAGAGCGCTCTAATTTTTTGTAAATACCTCCTTCACGTTGCTGTCATGAAGAAAACCAGCAAACTTTAAGTTTTCTTCGTGCTTTCGTGCTTTGTATGGTTAGGTTATCCTACTTTCTCCACGCTGTGCTACCTCCGGATCGAAATAATTCCTATTTCATACATTCATATTATTGTCCAGATCTTAACAGAGTTAGGTACTGAGCTGTGTGACTTGATCAGTTCCAAGGTTTTTGAACTCCGTTTTGTTCTCCTCCACGAGTCCGCTAATCGCAACTTATTCCAAACTCGGGAGTTCTCTCACGTGAAACTGGTGGGAACTGGAACGTTGAAATAGAAATGAATGGGTAACTCTTAGGTAAGCATTTCAAAGAGAGAAGAGAACACGGAGAAGTTTAAATGATAATGCGGTTCACCGCATCCCGATGAGTGATTACTATTTTGTGGGTATTGATTCTAGCGACATTTTGAATTGGATAGATGGAGAGTTCGATTAATTTTAGACTGCTGGGCAGTGGGGATATTATTTATGGTTCAGTATTAAATAATCATTTTAAATTATAATAACTTTAAATTTTAAAAAATAATGCACCGTATTTTTTTTAACAGTCAGTGGACGCCACTGCAGTCCCTGATGGGTCTGATTGTGGCGGCACGCAGCAACGCACGCCCCTGCCTGCAGCTGACTCTCTCGTTGCGCAGAATCCAGCACCTGCTGGTGTACTAAAAGTGGATTTTGCGTTCAATATGTTGGGCACATAATATGCCCTTCCCGAAGGAACCGTTGGATGGGGCAAAAGCCCCTCTATCTGGTCCTGTTAGTGGTTTGGGGCTTGAAAACTTCGCCCGTCCCATCAGGCTCTCCAAGTAGGACACACGCCCTACCCAGAGACCCGTGACACGGTGTGGATTCTCATCCGCACCATTTAGCTATTTATGAGGATTGGACTCCAGCCCTTT